>CM035440.1:72746796-73346796 GCA_020310875.1 Ceratopteris richardii | reverse complement strand
GTTATTAGAAGATAAGTATTACCTTCCTCTCCCTCGCTCACGTCTCCAATTCTTTCAAGTGGTATCTTTGATACCTTCTTGTGTGATCCTATGTGGGAAGGAGCAATAGCGATCTCAAGAATTGGTTTGCTACGTGCTTCCACAATTGTGGTCTAATCTTTAACAATTCTTCTAGAGTGAGATGACACTATGCTTTGGTGTTCTTTATCACACCCGTGTTTCTAGGGATTATAGATTCTTCATTCCTCACTATTATAGTGGGTGCTCTCATGCTGATAGACTTGCCTTACCAAGGTCTTGTGAATTGAGGTAATTCTTGCAAAGAATCGGATTAAAAATCCGTTTGTTCACTCAATTGCTCTTCCTCTACATCGGCATAGATAGAGGGTATGTCTTGAGGAAATTGTTCCTACAAGTCGTCTATCTCTTTAATAGGAGGATGGGTTTCTTGCTCTCATCTCCATTTCTCTTCTTGGATTTCTCTTAGAAGTCCTTGTAAATACTTGTGTATGGAAGACATGTTGTCTTCCACCTCGGTATTTGGCACTTGAGACAGGAATGGTGCACTTCTTTCTTCTGTCTCTGTGATAATAGGGTTCCTTTGCAGATTCTTCTTCTCATTGCTACTAATCAAGTATTCTAACCTCTCCACTAGTCCTTGAAAGTGTGATTTAGGTTTTGTGATGTTATTCCAATTAATGTAACAAGAGGCTTCGAACATAGCTTGTGCTAATTCTACCATCTACATGCAAAGTTAGTTCTCTCAATTTCTAAGTGTGGATAGCTCTTACTCAATTCAGCTACCTGGGGTCCTTCTTTTAATCTTTCTTGATATGCATGAAACTGTGAAGAGAGATGGTGGATGCAATCCAAAGTTGAGTAGGTGCCGCTACAACCAACTTCACACCAGCCAACTGAGACTTCAGAGTTAATTAGTAGACCCTTTAAGCTTCCTAAATACACCAAAATATCAGCCAAGTACTTTGGAACATGTATCCCAAAAGTTTTAGTCAAGACAGACAAGTTGCGAAATGACTAGCTCCCAAAACTTGCTATTTTTGGACATACACCTGCTGGAAAAAATGAACAGTGCTCTCAACCTGGTTGAAATTAGAAACATTCCTTTTGGGCATAGAAAATAGACTTAGCAAGCTTCCCAATCCAAGTTAAAACACTTCAAATGATGGACTGAGCACTGAGAACAAGTTTCATCAATTTCTGGAACATGCCCACCTTTCTCGGGGCTCTGCAGAGATAGACCTGTGAGCAGTAAAATGCAGATATCTCCAAAAATATGAATCCAATGACCTTGAAAATTGATATGCAAAAACTACACAGTAGGAGCTATCCAACGCAAGTTTAATCACTGAAATAGGATCAGTATAACTCGAGGTATGACCTTCTGAAGGTACTGCTCTGAGTGAGTATAGCAGAGAACAAAACAGAGAAGTGAATGATGATAAATGTATAAATTCATATATGATTACAACCACATTGGCAATGAACCTTTGCACAATGGGAGTAGAATGATAGAGCTATGGAGTAAGCTCTTCAATCTCTACAAAATGACATCAAGTGGTCACGTACAAGGCTTGCTAATTGCATCTTCCTTCTTGCTCCTTTTATAGCTATTCTTGGAGGGAGTTTTGAATTCGAATTCGAATGGATCCACCTAAAAGTGATCTCCAAAGTTAGGAGATATTCCCTCAGCTCAAAAATTCGTGATTTTGGTAGTTATAGCCACGAATTTGCTTTTACATCATGCATGAGGTAAGCCATCCTTTTCCTTTTTTCTTTTTTCAAATACAAGAGATAAAAATGAACTCTTTTACAAGAGGTGTTCACATGACTACTCATGTGACTTACATGTGAGGATACTATCAAGCATATCAAGCATGTAGGCTTGGGTAAAATGCACCAACAGCTCCCCCTCAAGCCTAACATGCTTGGCCTCCAAACAATTCTTCAATTGTCCTTGATTTCCTGCAAGCCAATCATCAACTTGAATCTACTTAATTTTGTACCATCAAGAGCTTTAGTCAACATGTCTGCACATTGCATATTTGTAGAGACATAGGATAGTTGAATATCCTTGCTCATTAGCTTCTCCCTTACGTAATGGTAGTGGACTTCAATATGCTTGGTTCTAGCATGGTATACCGGATTAGCTGCTAGATGTAGTGAGCTTGTGTTGTCACCAAAAATATGAGGTGTTGAAGAATGAAGTCCAAGATCTGTGTACAAAGACTTTAACCACATGATTTCTTGAGTTGCATTAGCCAAACCTCTATATTCGGCTTCGGTAGAAGATAATGCCACGGTTGGTTGCTTCTTCGATGACCAAGAAATGATTTTTGAACCTGCAAATGATATATATCCGGATGTGCTTCTTCTATCATCTCTAGATCCGGCCCAATCTGCATCTGAGTAGACCTTTAGCTCAATATCTGAAGTATATGAATATAACAAACCTTCATTCATGGTCCCCTTTAGGTACTTGAGGACTCTCTTGGCCGCTTCCATATGTGGTCTTCTCGGCTTATGCATAAACTGACTCAATATGCTAACACTATAGCATATATCCACCCTTGTGAGTGTTGCATAGTTCAAACTTCCAACCAAGCTTTGATAGCTTGTGATGTCTTCAATTGGCTCTCCTTCATAAGCACTAAGCTTATGATTTTGCTCCATAGGTGTACCTGCACACTTGGTATTTTCCATCTTGAACTTGACGAGCATGTCATACACATACTTCCTTTGTGCGATGTATATACCTGAATCTGTGTAGATCAACTCCAATCCAAGAAAATAAGTGAGTGGTCCGAGATCACTTATTTTGAACTCCCCCTTCATTTGACTCTTTACCTACTTGATTCCTTCAAGATCATTGCCTGTGATAATAATATCATCAACATACACACATAAATAGATCACTTCAGATCCATTCCTCTTTATGAACAAAGAGGTATCCGCCTTGCTAGCTTTGAATCCTTGGTCCTGCAAATAAGTCACCAATCTAAAATTCCAAGCTCTTGGAGCTTGCTTCAATCCCTACAAAGCTTTCTTTAATTTCCATACATAGTTAGGATGATGTGCATCCTCATATCCAGGAGGTTGTGCCATATACACTTCCTCAAAAATCCATCCATTCAAGAAAGCATTCTTTACATCAAGTTGACAGAGATTCCAATTTCTAGATGCAGCAAGACTTATGAGAACCCTAATTGTAGGCATTTTTGCAACAGGAGAGAAAGTCTCCTCATAATCAATACCATGGGTTTGAGAAAACCCTTTAGCAACTAACCTTGCTTTGTGTCTATTTATACTTCCATCTGGATTCCTCTTGATTTTGTATATCCATCGAGATCCAATTACCTTCATAGATGGCTTGTTAGGTACAAGCTCCCAAGTGTCATTCTCCTTCAAGGCTTCCATTTCTTCATCCATTGCATCTCTCCAAGCTTTCTTGCTTTGTGCTTCTTTGAATGTGGTAGGTTCTTCATTGGTTGAATCCTTTGCAATGTAGATTGAGTGCTTGGTGACTAAAGAAGTATCATAACCAAACCTCTCTGGTTTCTTCTTCTCCCTTGAAGACCTTCTAAGTGGTTGATGTGAGCTCTCGGGTCCATATGTAGCATCCTGCATCTTTGCTTTTCCTTTGTTCTTCCATAACTTTAGTCTTTCCAAGTCTTCTAGGTCAATCTCCGAATCACTTTCTTCAATCTGCTTTGGCTCCTTTGGTTGAAGTGATGGAAAATCTTCATCCAAGTCATAAGGCAGCTTCACTTTCCTATCATCATCAAACCATGATTTGTTTTCATCAAAAATTACATCTCTACTCACAGAAAATCCTTTATTGGTTGGATTGTACAATCTATATCCTTTTTGGTTTTGATCATAACCAATGAATACACACTTCTCTGCCTTGGGATCCAATTTTCCTCTTACTTGAGAAGGAATGTGAGCATAGGCTAAGCATCCAAAGATTTTACAATGCTCTAGACTAGGTCTTCTTCCATTCCACACTTCATATGGAGTGGTTCCATCTAGTGACTTAGATGGAAGTCTATTTATGAGATATGTGGCTGTAGACACAGCCTCTGCCCATAGGTAGTTTGGCAATCCCTTTTTGTTGAGCATGGACCTTGCAGATTCGACAATAGCTCTGTTCCTCCTCTCTGCTACACCATTGAGTTCGGGTGTATACCTTGTAGTGACTTCCCTTTTAATGCCTCTTTCATGCAAGAAGGCATCAAATTCAGAAGAGAAGTATTCTCCTCCACCATGTGATCTGAGTCTTTTCAAAGTCCTACCTGTTTGATTTTCAACAAGAGCAATATACTTCTTAAAGCAATTAAACACTTCATCCTTGTGCTTCATGAAAAATAGAATGGTCAACCTGCTACAATCATCTATGAAAGACACATAATATCTTGAGCCTGATATAGATGGCTCCTTACTTGGACCCCACACATCCGTGTGCACTAGATCCAAAGGATTTTGATATATATATCCTTTCTTATTGAAAGGTTGTCTATGAGCCTTGCCGAGTTGACAAGCTTCACACTTATAAATCATGTGTTGCCTTGTGATATTAGGCAAACCAAGTACACTTTGGTCCCTGCAAATCTGTTTGAGTGTCCTCTCACCAATGTGAGCAAGCCTTTTGTGCCATATCTCCAACTATGTAAGAGTTTGAGATCCATAGCTAAACAAAGCTATGTTCTTTGTATCTTCCACTTCAAAAGTGAAAAGCCTTCCTGTCTTTTCTCCTTTGGCAATCCTTCGAAAGCCTTGCCTTGGGTCTTCAACATATGCTCCAAATCGATTGAATCTAACCTGCAATCCTTTTTCAACAATCTATCCAAGACTTATTAAATTT
Source organism: Ceratopteris richardii (assembly GCA_020310875.1). NCBI lineage: Eukaryota > Viridiplantae > Streptophyta > Polypodiopsida > Polypodiales > Pteridaceae > Ceratopteris > Ceratopteris richardii. The sequence continues at coordinate 73,341,914 of CM035440.1, read as the reverse complement.
TTGGTAATTGTAGGGACATACAAGACTTTGCTTAAGAGGTTCATATTCCCATCTGATGTCTTCACATTACCTATCTTCTCCACTGAGTGCTTTGTGTCATCTCCTGTCTGCACTTCATGCTTGTTATGAGGATCTTCCAAATCAGAAAGTAAAGCCACATCTCCTGCTACATGGTTTGAGCATCCCGAATCAATGTAAAATATGTGATCATCATCCTTACCCTTCTTCGCTGATAGATTCATAATCAATAATGAATCTTCTTGACTTTGGTCCTCTGCATAGTTATTGTAATATCTTCTTCCTCTATGGCCACTTTGATAGTTGTTGTTGTTGTAGTAGTAGTAGTTGTTGTTGTAGCCTCCATTGTATCTACCTCTATTTGATCCATAGCCACCTCTATTGAATCCTCTTCCTCTTGAGTTCCTCGGGTTCCTGAAACATTCTTCAGTAGTATGGTTAGATAAGCCACATATGTTGCAAGGTTGAGATGATTGGAATGTCCCCCTGCCTTGCTTTCCACCTCTGCCTCTTCCTCTAGCTCTTCCTCTAGCTGCAAAGTTTGCTTGGAAAGAGCTACCTTCATCTTCATTCTTCCTATTCTTTGACTTGTCCTTGACCTTAGCTTTATCAGAATATAAGGCAGAAGTTTGATTACCTCTTGAGGACTCACCACCTTTGCTAATATTTGCTTCATGAGTGAAGAGTTGGCCCATGAGTGTGTTGAGGTCGGGTACATGCATATCCATGTATAACTCCATGGCTGTTGTGAATGACTCCCACTTTTCGTCTGCTTTGATTCCATTCATGATTTGTCTTATGATTTGCTCCTCTTCAATTACCTCTCCAATGCTTCCAAGTTGGTCGGAAATCTCCTTCATCTTTGTGACATAATCAGTCACATTTTGCTTCGGGCTTTTCTTCATTGTTGTGAACTCCATCCACAATTGGTTCTTCCTTGCTCGAGTGTTGGAAGAGAAGAAAGAAGCAAGTGCATTCCAGGTCTCTCTTGATGTCTTGCATCCCTTGACATGAGGTAAAAGAAAATCAAAGATTGAGTTTAGAATATAGGACCTTGCAAGTGCATCCTTCAAACACCAATTCGAAAGTCCATCCACTTCTTCATGTGATGGTTGCCCTTTGTTCCTCATGGTTGGCATTGCTTCATCTCCGGATATGAATCCATATAGATTCCTCCCTTGAAGGTAATTCTCCATCCTTAGAGACCATGCCGGGTAGTTGTTTTGATCCAATTTGTCAATTGTTGATGGAAATCCATCTCCCATGTTGCGTGACTATGCTCTGATACCACTCTGAAGAGAGATGGTGGATGCAATCCAAAGATGAGTAGGTGCCGCTACAACCAGCTTCACACCAGCCAACTGAGACTTCAGAGTTGATTAGTAGACCCTTTAAGCTTCCTAAATCCACCAAAATATCAGCCAAGTACTTTGGAACATGTATCCCAAAATTTTAAGTCAAGATAGACAAGTTGCAAAATGACTAGCTCCCAAAACTTGCTATTTTTGGACATACACCTACTGGAAAAAATGAACAGTGCTCTCAACCTCGTAGGAATTAGAAACATTCCTTTTGGGCATAGCAAATAGACTTAGCAAGCTTCCCAATTCAAGTTAAAACACTTCAAATGATGGATTGAGCACTGAGAACAAGTTTCATCAATTTCTGGAACATGCCCACCTTTCTCGGGGCTCTGTAGAGATAGACTAGTGAGCAGTAAAATGCCGATATCTCCAAAAGTATAAATCTAGTGACCTTGAAAATTGATATGCAAAAACTAGATAGTAAGAGCTATCCAACGCACATTCAATCACTGAAAAACGATCAGTAGAACGCGAGATATGACCGTCTGAAGGTACTGCTCTGAGTGAGTATAGCAGAGAACAAAACAGAGAAGTGAATGATGATAAATGTATAAATTCATATATGATTACAACCACATTGGCAATGAATCTTTTCACAATGAGAGTAGAATGATAGAGCTATGGAGTAAGCTCTTCAATCTCTACAAAATGACATCAAGTGGTCACGTACAAGGCTTGCTAATCGCCTCTTCCTTCTTGCTCCTTTTATAGCTATTCTTGGAGGGAGTTTTGAATTCGAATTCGAATGGCTCCACCTAAAAGTGATCCCCAAAGTTAGGAGATATTCCCTCAGCTCAAAAATTCGTGATTTTGTTAGTTATAGCCATGAATTTGCTTTTACATCATGCATGAGGTAAGCCATCCTTTTCCTTTTTTCTTTTTTCAAATACAAGAGATAAAAATGAACTCTTTTACAAGAGGTGTTCACATGACTACTCATGTGACTTACAAATGAGGATAATATCAAGCATATCAAGCATGTAGGCTTGGGTAAAATGCACCAACAGAAACATCATGTCTAGATTTTTAGGTACGGGTTCAACTAGAACTAATCCTGATCTTTGAGCTAGGTTCTCCCGATTAGATTCTTGCAAAGTCAATTCAAGGATTTTGGCTGTAGATTCCTTTAGACTTCCTTCCAGTTGACTTGTTTTTTTGATCCACTTTCTCTTGATTCTTTCTCAGGAATCCTTCCAAGATTTCATTTTTCTACTACTAGAATCTCCAACTTTGCTAGCTTTGGCTGCTTTTTCCAGATTCGGTTGTTGATTTTGTAACAACACTTGTTATAGCTTGAATAGGCACGTATGCCAGGTTCGATCCATCTGCGTTGTGCACAATACCTATCACATTAATGGGCATCACTTTTGAGGCATTAGCAGGGGTTCTTTGGGCAATCTCTTATGTCATGCTCTTTACCACATTTGGCTTAAAAACCTTGTATATTATAGTATTGTGACTATCCTTCTATCAGAGGATGTGGGCAATCCTTTATGAAATAATCTCCTTGGCACCTAAAACATGGTCCTTTAGGGCACCTGTGGTCTTGCCTGTCTTAACTAGGGACATGGGTTAGGGTTTGTATACATGACATTGGCATAGTTGGGCTCCCAACTGGGTTGCAAGGGTGGACTATCGTATTGGTATGTTTCCATATGTTCTGGAGACTTTTTGTAATAAGTAGGTGGACAAAATGGGTAGAGTCAAAACTATTAGAATTAGGATCTCTATCAGTGATCAGGGGTGAAGAAGGCACTGAAGCCCTATTGATATTCTATTCTACAGTAGCATACTTGACTAAGATTACATTAGCTAGGCTTGGTGGCTGCTGAGCTAAAATGGGTTGTGGTCTGTGTTGAGCCTCATAAGGGTGGTTCTGTGGGGGCCTATAGTAATGAGGTTGAGCATTGTATTGACCTTGATACCTATCTAGTTGGGGTATGCTTGCGGGTAGTTCTGTCGCACTACTTGCTTGTTGTATGTGAAATCTTGTGTTGTGTGATTAGTGTATCGTCTCTCAATTGTATAGTATTTGCCACTATGGTTGGCTTGAGTTTGTGTTATATTGCGACACACATTTTCCATATGATCACCACCACAGGTGTAACAACGTTTGTTTGATGTTAACCTAGGCATCTGTTTGTTGGAGATTCCTAGTTTCTAGGCCATTTTTTTTGCTAGGTATTCAATCGAGCTAGAGAGTTTTGAGGATGATTGAGATGACCTATCTGATTCTTTATAGACCTTTGAAAACCTAATTCATCTCCTAAATTGTCCTCAATGTCTATACAAATCCTTACACATTGCTTTAAGGTTCTAGGTTCCTTAAGATAGACATAGGAGCATAGTTTGTAGCTCAATAGGCCATCTAAAAACAAAGACACTTGCTTGGCCTATGAGGGTAGTTCTTGCATTAGGCATCTCTTGACATATTGTCTAAACCTACATCCTGCAAGTCTGACTGTTTCGTGAGGAGTCTATTTGAAGTTGTGAATCAATGAAGAAGTATCATGCCATATTCCACTTTTAGATAATTCAGTGATGAATGACTCTAACAAGTGATGAATATCCCGAAATTGCCTTTGGTGTTGCAATGGTTGGAACCAAGTTAAAGCATTGCATTGTGTAAACATGTCTTCTACTTGCTCTACTCACAATACTTGCTTAAATTCGACAACATGGTCATAGGGATCTCCTGTCCCATCAAAGTAATTTTTCATCAACTTTACTAATTGAGTGGGTCTTAGTATCCTTGGATGTTCACATGGTTGAGGTAGAGGAAACTCATCTCTACCACCTAGTATTCTTGGTTCCCTTTGTAGTTCCAATCTATTGGTGTCCATGGTTGATCTATACCTCCCTATGGGATGAGTGAAACTTACTTCTGGCCTTTCTTTGTTCTTCTCTCTTTGAGTACCATGGGTGGAGGATGTCTCAGCACCATGATGACTAGCATTTACATTTGCTCGTGATGGGGGAAATATCCATTCACCTCTCCATGCATACACATGTCATGCATGACCAGGCACTAGAAATACTTGTTCTGAGGTATTGTCCAAGTATACTACCTTTTTAGGCTTGTTTGGGTCCTTGAATTCATAAATCGTAATGGAGTCGATCTCACTATGTTGTTCCATTCTGTATCTCCAAAGTTCTTTATCAGTGTCCTTATTTAGGAACAATTCAATGTTTCTATTATCTTGAGGGATCCATTATGGGTTTAGTATGCTTGTTAGTACAAATTTCCCTTGAGGTGTCCTAGGTTCGTCTCCTAATGGTTCTTTTCCTTGGGTTCTTACTTCCGTATCAGGACCAACTACACCAAACTCATTGGTATGATTAGGTTGATAACTTACAATGTACATTTTTCCTTCTTTGTGTGATCGAGAATTTAAAATCTATTGTGATTGTCTAACTCAACATTGATTCTTACTTCACAATAGTATGTGTAAATGTATGTGTGTGTATGATTGAGAATTAAACTATTGCGATTGTTTGACTCAACAATGATTTTTACTTCACAATAGTATTTGTAATTGTATCATTGAGAATTAAAATCTACTTTCACATTGTTTGAATCAACATTGATTCTTATTTCACAATAGTATATGTAATCGTATGGCTTCGAAATGCTGATTTGACAAAAATGAGTGACCCTAAAGGGATAACTATCGAAAATGGTTTGAGGTCTTATACCTTCATGCCAATTTTCATAGCAATCTAAGGTCGTTCTTTAATCCTGCTTTCTCCATGCCTTCTCACATACTCTTCACCATCTTCCTTCTCCACGAGCTCTCTATAGCCACACTGGCTCTGATACCATGTCATGAGGAAGGAGCTAAGGAATAGAGGTCTCACACACACTCTCACAATCAAAGAGAAGCACACACTCAAATTGAGGCAAGGAAGGATGATCTTCTTCTTCTTCTTCTTCTTCTTCTTCTATTACATAAAAAGGAATGTAGAGGAATGAACTAAAAACAAGAATACAACTATTGCAATATATAAAAACTAGTACATAAGGAAAAACCTAATGTCTGGGAATGAGTGAGCTAGCAAGAAACAAATGTGCCATCACTCTCAGTAGATAAATCTAATAAAGCTCAATGAAGTGTCCCTGACATATACAAGTATGACCGCTATACATGTCAGAGAAATGAAAAATTGATATATGTCATCCTGGATCATCACACGTTGAGCTTGATATCTCAACAATTCATACAAGATTTCTAGCCTTTAATTCAATATCAACCCGACAAATCTAATGTTGTGGCTGATGTCTTTAGTCGCTTCCCATCCCCCAAAACAAATATTATTTCAAACAATATTTTTTTTGCTATTCATATTCATTCATTTCATGACATGATCCCTACTTATGTATCCGATTTGCATTTCTCACAAACATGGAATACTTTCAATAATTCTACAACATTTAGGGAGTAGTACACTTTTCATAATGGATTCTTAGATTTCCAACACAATTTATGCATCACACAAGCTTTCAAAGGATTTTTAATGAAAGAAATGCACGAACCACCATACATGGGTCATAGGGGCATACAAAGTACTATTTCTACGTGTAAAGAAGTCTTCTTTTGGCCAAATATGGAAAAGAATATTGCAGAATATGTTTCTCATTGCATTGTGTGTCAACATGTGAAACGAAATCATGGTAAAGAACATGGATTATGAATGCCACTTCCCATACCTAATGGACCATGGGAAAAAAATTATATGGATTTTATTTTTGGTCTTCCTACAACTTCATCTCATAATGATATGATTTGGACAATTGTTGATAGGTTTACTAAAAAAGCATACTTCATTCCTTGTAAAAAGAATCTTTTTGCACCCCAATCTACTAAGTTATTTATTGAATGTATTTTGCCACATCATGGTTTTCCAAAAATTATTCTATCAGATCCAGATGTTCATTTTTGTAATCACTTTTTGGTTGCATTATTTCAAAATTTAGGTTCCAAAATAGACTTCAGCTCTATATTTCATCCTAAAAGTAAAGGTCAAAGTGAAGCTACAAATATTACTATTTTAGATCTATTACGTTCTTATTCTTTAGATAATCCAAGTAATTGGGATGAGAAAATTTGTTTACTACAATTTGCATATAATAACACAAAACATACCACTACTCAACATGCACCGTATGAGATTGTGTATGGTAAAAATCTTCCCACTCCCATGTCTATCAACTCACATTGATATTCCTATGGCTGATTCTTTTGCACAAGATCATATCTCTACACTTCATGAGGTTCATAGGCACATTAAAAAGAGTCAAGAAATTTACACGTGTAATGTTAATAAGAAACGAGTAGCTAAAAAATTTAATGAAAAAGACTTTGTATGGTTATGAATAATTGAAAGATGTTTGAAAAATATTTCACAGCATCCAAAGGTTAAACTTGCACCACATTATTATGGACCTTTTCATATTATTCAAAAAATAATTGAGAATGCTTACATTCTCATTGGAATATACATAATTCTTTTCACATTAGTTTATTGAAATGTCTTAAAGGAACTTTACCACTCACTCCTATTTTAGATGATCCTCCTTTGCTTGAAGAGGATGTTGAAATTTTTGTTCCTGATAAAATACTTGATTATGATGTTACTTCTACATGCACTAGTAAGCAATATCATAGATACTTAGTTAAATATAAAAATCACTCCCTTGAAGAATCTCAATGGATTCATAAGACATCACTAAGTCCACATTATGAGCACTTGATCTTTGCATCTCATTCACACTCATATTAAATTCTAGTTTTCCATTTCCATGCATGTGTTTTTACATGGAACATGCTTATGACTATTTAGTGATGGGACATGTGGCTCACCATCCAGGTCTATTTTATTCTTATTAACCAAGGTTAGTTGCTTGTCAATTGGGAGGCATGTTATACTTTATGGAATAATGGAATGTTATATGGATGTTAATGTCTTGAGGTTTTTAATGTGATTGATTTTTTATTTAGTAGGTGAAGAATCATGAGGATGTGAACGCGCATGGATGTATTAAGATATTTTTGAGGATAGTTAAAAGATAGTATTTTATATATTTTTTGTAAAAATAGTAGATACATTAGAAAGCAATGTTTTTTGTAATTAAAGCAAATTTTCATAAACACGTGCTTTTCAAAGCATTTCCCTCACGTATCTTCTATTCAAAATGTAATGAAAAATACCTATAAATACACATACTTTGATAGACTCATCCATCAGAGTATGTAGGGGGAGATTGTACCCAATCTTGTGTCCAGTCTCTTATCTCTTTCTATTCTATGAGTACTTTTGTGAGGTTTCATTATTGTACTTTCTCTACGTATATTCATCTGTAAGATCTGATCAACAATTTTGTTCATTCAAAATGAAAAAATCACTTAATTGTATCACATGCCAATGATTTGGTATAAGTTTTTTGTAACATGCATTTGTTACATGCTCCAACCAAGATAGCTTCTACAACAACACAACAAACTTTTGGAGAATTTCAAACTCATGAAAGTCTAACAACAGATTCATGGAGTGATCATGATTTAGATGTAGATCACAACAATGGTTTGGACATGGAAGAAATAGACGACATGGTACTTGTAATAGATTATGATATTCAAAATGAACAAAGTGTTTTTGGTTAGATTCAATTGCAAAAAAGATGTCTTTATAATACAATGATGTCCTTGATTACAAAAAGAAGTTTTTGTTGGAGATAGACGTCTGCGGAAGCACACGAACAACACAAGGAAGAAGAAGAAGCTTGGAGCACAAACACACAATACTGAATGTATTACTAGAGAATGTACAAAGACAAGTAGCCCATTAGGGCAATAGGCGTATATACAAGCCGGGGGAAAAAAACCTCCTAAAGAGGGAAAAAAGTGCCCCGGTGGTCCTAGAGTGTTCACACACATCACTACCTAAATATATCAACAAATCCCCCCTGGGAGTGATGCGGTGAACAAGGAGCTGGCACTCATGTATGAGGAAGTGCCAAGCTATGTGGAAATCACTCCACAAAAGGAAGTAAGCCCAAAGCTTTGCGGAAAGCTTCAAACTTCTCCCTAGGCTGAGCCTTCGTGAAAAGGTCTGCAATGTTCTCCTGCGTGGGCACATATGCCAAGCTGATCTCCCCAGCAGAGAACCTCTCCCTGACATAGTGATAATGCATCTCAATGTGCTTAGTGCGAGCATGGAACACAGGGTTCCTCGCAACTACCAATGCGCTCTGACTGTCAGTGAAGATGGTGGTGGTAGAAGACTGGCCAACACCCAAATCAGCCATAAGGCGTCTGAGCCACACACACTCAACAGTCGCTGTGAAAGCTGCCCTATACTCAGCCTCACAACTGGAAGTGGCCACAGTAGGCTGCTTCTTGCTCAACCAAGATATACATGAGCTACCAAGCATGAAGCAAAAACCACTGGTGGACACACGAGTGTCATAACAACCAGCCCAATCTGAGTCAGAAAAAGCATGCAAATCTGGCGGTAAGGATCCCCGCTTGGGATAAAACAACCCAAGTAGCCGAGTACCACTCAAGTAGCGAAAGATGCGCTTAACTGCTTTCCAATGCGTGACTCCTGGGCAATGCATAAACCTGCTCATCTGTGAGACAGCAAACTGAATATCTGACCGAGTAATGCATAAGTAAATCAAGCATCCAACAACCTGCTGATAGAGAATAGCATCAAATGCATCTCCAGCATCATGAAGACTCAATCGTAAACCTGTCTCCATAGGAGTGGCAATAGGCTTATAGTCTTCAAGGCCAAAACGCTGCAATAATGTGTCAATATATTTTGTTTGACACAAAGCCATTCCACCATCAATGTGCATAAAGTGAATGCCCAAATAGTGATGCAAATGCCCCAAATCAGACATCTCAAATGAGGCATGCAAATCAGCCTTAAAATCAGCAATATGTGTCTCAATAGGACCAGTGAGCAGCATGTCATCAACATAGACAACAATGATCAGAAGCACATCATTAGCACGTTTAACATATAAGGTGCTTTCAGTTGGACTGTTCTCAAAACCATGTACAATCAGATAGGCATGTATCTTCTCATACCAAGCACGTGGTGCTTGCTTTAAACCATATAATGCCTTCTTTAACCTACAAACCTGGTTTTCATGCCCTTTCTGCACAAAGCCACGGGGCTGAAAAACATACACTTCTTCATGCAAGTCACCATTCAGAAATGCTGTTTTAATGTCCAACTGATGTACATTCCAACCATGATGGGCTACAAGTGCACAAATGCTCCGAACAGTAGTCACACGGCATGTAGGTGCAAAGGTCTCATCAAAATCAATGCCTCTTTCCTGTGCATAACCCTTTGCAACAAGCCTAGCCTTATACTTGTCAACTATACCATAAGGTTTACGCTTTAGCTTGTATACCCACTTAGTGCCAATGGCCTTCTTGCCAGGAGGCAAGTCACATAAAGACCATGTACCATTCTTCATTATAGCATCATATTCAGATTGCATAGCAGCCATCCAATTTTCTGAATTTTGTGCTTCATCAAAAGAAACAGGCTCACTCTCATCACAGAGACTAGATGCAGCCATAGCATAGCAATCTGATGCAAAGGAGGCACTATGAGAGCCTGAATGAGTACGATATGACAAAGGTGCATCTAATTTGCTGTCACGCAAAGTTTGCACCAGCCATTTTGGCATAGTTTTTGCCTGCTCAATATCAGCTCTCTCATCAACAAGTGCATCATGTAAATCTGCATCAGAAATGGAATGATCTGCATCATCATATGAAACTTGCAAAGGCTGAGAAGTTGCCTCATTAGGACGAGCACTAGCCTGTCCACCTGTAAAAAGAGGCATCAAAGTATCATACATGTCTTTGGAGCTAACAGATGTCTCCTTAGTACATGAAAGCAATGGCTGAATAGCATCTTCCACAAAGACAACATCACGGCTAACCAGAATGCGTTTAGTCTATAGATGATACAGACGATAGCCTTTACTTTCAGAACTGTACCCAACAAAAATACATTTTACTACCTTATCATCCAATTTTCTGCGATGTTGTTCAGGCACTAATGCATATGCCAAACAACCAAAAACATGCAGATGAGCAACAAATAGCTTGCGGTCATGCCAAGCCTCATATGGAGTGATAGACTGCAACGCTTTAGTGGGACACATGTTCAGTACATATGCTGCACACATGACAGCCTCAAGCTAGAAACTATGTGGTAAAGCCTGACTTTTGACCATGCACCTCGCCATCTCCATGAGTGACCTGTTCTTTCATTCAGCAACTCTATTCTGTTGAGGTGTATACGGCACTGTACACTGGTGTTTTATCCCACGTTCAGCCAGAAATGCATTAAAATCTGAAGACATATATTCCCCCCCTTGATCAGAACGGAGGGTGCCCATTTTACATGCTGACAGATTTTCAGCCAAAACCAAAAATTGTTTGAAGCACATGAACACTTCGGACTTTGCTTTGAGTGGATATACCCATGCATGCCTAGAAAAATCATCAATGAAAGTCACGAAGTAAAGGTAATTTCCAAAAGAGGGTGTCTGCATAGGACCACAGACATCACTATGTACAAGCTGCAATTTCTACGTAGCCCGAGCTAAACCATCTTTTGGAAAGGAAGAACACTGCATTTTGCCCAAAATACAGCCTTCACAAACATGTTTTCCAGGTGCCTCAAGTTTGGGCAAAGAGGACACCATTTCAGATTTCTGCAGGCGTAACAAACTAGCAAAATTCAGATGACCAAAGCGTGCATGCCAAAGCTTTGCATCTAACATAGCCTGAGAATCATGAACTGCACATGCCGAATCATTCACAGATCTTTCATAGTCTATGAGCTTATACAACCCACGACATAAAATGCCAGAAGCAATAACCACATCACCATTTGAGAGATCATGGATTGTACACCTGTCATCAACGAATTTCACAACCAAGCCAATCTTGGCTAATGCAGAAACTGATAATAGGTTCTTTTTTATCCTTGGCACAAATAAAGCATCTGACAAAGTGAAAGAACTACCATCAGCAGTAGTCAGAATGATCTTACCAACTCCCATAACAGGATAAGAGGAGTTATTGGCGCATGTGACAGTATTCCCTGTAGGGGCAGGCTCGAGTGAAGAGAAGAAACTGCGTTGCGAGATAATATGTTTGGTCGCCCCACTGTCAAAGTACCAAACATCTGAGTCTACTGCAGACATGCACTGATCATGAGAAGATGGGTCAAAACTGCAGACAGTAGTAAACGCCCATTCTTCTTTCTGCACAAGATTTGCAGACTCTGTTTTTGGTGTAGAGGCCTCTGCAACAACCATTCCAGCCTCTTTCTTCTTTGCCTCTTTAGCAGCCAGTTTTGGACAGTTCTTTATAATATGATCATTTCCTTTACAGTACTTGCAGAACAATTTCTGCTTTTTTGATTTCTTCTCATCTTTATCCTGGTTCTTCGATTGTGCAACATTTGCACATTTCTACTTACGTAGAAGAGAGCTCCATTTTCCTTTGCCCTTCTGACTAGCCAGGAAAGCTTGATCTGCAACACGCATAATGGACCTGTTCTGCCTGGACTGATCTTCCTGCAACAGAACAGAGACTAATTCCTCAAATGACAAGGCATTCGGATTGCCTTTCATCATCAACCGAAGAGTAGAGGCAAAACTCTGATATGAATCAGGAAGACCATTCAGAACGGTCTGCACAATTGAGCTATCTGGTATAACCTCATCAACAGAAATCAATTGTTCCTTCAGGTCTTTGATCTTTGTAAGAAACTGTCCATAGAATCACCTTCATTCATGTGCTCACTCTCCAACTGTTTTCGGAGGTAAGCAACACGAGCCTCATTCCTAGCCTGGTACAAAGTGGTAAGTGTATCCCAAGCATCCTTTGCTATTCTGCAAGAGCGAATGTGAGGAATAATGGCACGTTTGACAGACAAAGCTATCAATGCATGTGCCTGGGCATCTCTGCCATCCCAACGAATCTGCTCTATAGTAGGTGCAACAGAAACAACAGCACGAACAGGAATCTGCGGAATATCATCTTCGACACCATCTTCATCAGCTCCAACACCTGTATTTGCAGTATCTATCGTTACAGGTGTAACAGGACGTCTTTCAACACCCTGCACAATGTTCCACAATCCTTTTGCAACCTGTACATGTCGCATCATATAAGCCCATAATGGGTAGTTGGTACCATCCAACTTATCCTCAACAGCCAACATACGGAATACATCACTGCTTTCAGCGATGGCCAGTGACTAAAATACCTTGATGCAGAAAATTGACTGTATCTCAAAAAGTTGAACGGAACTGCCCAGACGAGTTGTGCTAGACCTATAGTAGACTTCGAGACGCTTAAACTGGCGAATAGAAATTGGTATATACCTTTGGCACAAAAGGATGAAATAGCCTGCACAAGCGCTGCGATAGTGCGTTCGGAGGCCGAAACGAGCTCAGATCGCGATTTCAGCACCACAAAGCGAAGTTGTTTTGATCTCGAAAACACCCTGAGTATGCTCACCAAATTCTGTGCGAATCTGAGACTGCAAACGGAGGAGTGTCGACGGCGCCCTAGAAGAAGCAACGACCTGCTCTGATACCAATTGTTGGAGATAGACGTCTGCGGAAGCATGCGAACAACACAAGGAAGAAGAAGAAGCTTGGAGCACAAACACACAATACTGAATGTATTACTAGAGAATGTACAAAGACAAGTAGCCCATTAGGGCAATAGGCGTATATACAAGCCAGGGGAAAAAAACCTCCTAAAGAGGGAAAAAAGTGCCCCGGTGGTCCTAGAGTGTTCACACACATCACTACCTAAATATATCAATAGTTTTTCTATTTAATGTTTTGTTGATTGAATAATTCATTGGTAGTGAACCAATCAAAAGATGTTTGTCTTCATAGTTTGTCTTCACAGTTGCTATGTCTCCTTCTGTGTCTTTAATACCTTTGCTTTGTGGTATGTTTAAGTAATCTTTTTTCATTTTCTCCAGCCACATGTCTAATGTACCACCATTCCAGAATTTGAAAATGAGACATGGGCTTTTGCTATGATGCCTATCTAATCCAAGTGGACTGATAACTCCACTATGCATAATAGATAAAATTGTGGCTTTGTTCTCTTATGTTGGTATGTTAGCACCATGTAATTTTAATAAATTTGCAACAAACAATTTGTTGATGAGTCTTGGATGGGTAATTCTGACTTTATGGATCATTCCATATTGTCCTTCCCCCATGAGGGTTATATCTTCAAAATGAATAGATGAGTATGGGAGCAAACAAAGATTATCCGATGTTTGATCTCCCATATTCACGTGTATATCTCTTATATTTAGATCTACTATTAATCTCTCTCCTTGTTCAATCATGTCGAGTCTCACTCCCATTCCTCTCTTCATTTTTTGATAACATAAATCAACAAGTTTGATTTTGTTGATGAATCCAAACATTGCGGTGGTATCCAATGCCAATGAATCTTCTACTTTGATTATCTATCCAAAGATACGAGTGAGCACTTTGGACATTTGCTCATCTAATACTTGTGCTCCTCTTGACACATTGCCAAAGTTATCTTCAATATTGATATATGCTATTCCAGATAGTTGTTCAATGAAATCTTTGTAATTGGATATGTCCATTGGTATAGTGATTTGATATTGTCTCATTCCATACATGTATGAACACACAAAATCTTCCAAAAACTTTTGCTCCTGCTTATTTAGTTTACCTACCATCTCTGCAAATATAAAAAATAGACTATCAGATAAAATTCAATCAAAACTAATATTAAAACTTTAAACACTAGTCTAATTCATAAAAGCAATAATAAAAAGTAATTCTGATAAATATAATGATAGATACTTAAATACATTTTAAGTACACATATAAATAGATACATCGGTAAGTGTATGGATAGATAAATCAATAGTATGTGTAGAAAAATGATAGAAATATGGATAGATAATTAGATAAGTAGATTTATAATTAAATAGAAAGTACAATTATCAACTTGAAGTGAATCTATGTAACTATTAAGAACATAAGAGTCAAAGAATCAAACATTCATAATAGTTCATATACTCCCTATACTATGTATAAGTCTTGTCACACGACTGTATATAACTATTTTGATAGTAAGAGTCAAAGAATTAAACAATCATAATAGTTTATATACATCTTGTGACCTACATTGTAATTATGCTCACACAAATCTAAGTGACTATTGTGAAAGTAAGAGTCAAAGAATCAGACAATCACAATAGTCCCTATACACTCCCTATACTATTGAGAGAGTAGGAACGGAGATGGTGATTCAAACAATCTAAATAGATCTAATGCTTATTCCTATACTACTATGGGAGTAAGAATCGATCTAGGAAGTCAGGCAATCACAATAGAAGTTTATTTTAATTTTTATTTATCAATGTATATAAGTAAGAAATGCTTCCGTGAGTCAAACATGTATACTATCGATGATTAAAAAACATAAAACTAATTATATAAATACAAATCACACATATGTAAGAGACGCATATATGAATCATATAATATGCATGACATACTAAACATAACAACAAAATAGATAATAAATAAAAAATAGAGCAATAACTGAATGGTATGGTGAGAAAAGGCTTCTATGAATGGTATGGTAGTAGTCGAGCTCTATGAACTTGTGAAGAAGCACGTGTGGAATGAGCTTTTTGATCGAATGAAATAATATATAATTTTTCTTACAAACACATTTTTGATCGAAAGCGCTTTTGATCAAGTCTTTCAATTGAAAGTCTTTCGATGGAAAGTGTATCTGTGTCTAGTTTTTTTCCCTTTTTTTTTTAGAAACCCACAAATAAAACGAACATATCCAATATTTTTTCATTATTCGGTCAAATAAATGCAACCTAGACCGTGGATATGAAAATCAAGATTACAAATGAGACAAGTAGTGTTGAACATGTCGAAGAGGTGGTTTACAAGAATCTGCTCATGCAAGACCATATTCATCGCATTCACCATATGTGCTACTACATTTTTAGCTTCTTATGGCAAAGTACACATACATACTAAATCAAGAGGAGTCTTTTGTTAGACATGGTCAATGCTCCACCCTCATGGAAGACTTGGCATCAGGCCAAGAAGGTAGTTCACCTTTGGGTGGACATTGAGGGGGGGGTGTTAGATATTCTCAATACCTCACCCTTATGTAGCACCACCATTGTTCCATATATAATATAGTGCATTTGTATTCCTTATCTTCCAAGCTTGTAGAAGCTTTGCATATGGGAGAATCACCATACTCAGATCCAATGGGTCAAAGGTAGGTTGTGGCTCTTGCGCACTTCCCATCACCATCTCCAAAAGATCATAAGAATTAAGGATAACTATAATCTTGAACTCCCAAAGAAAATAATTCATACCATCTAACTTGCCTTCACTGAAGGTTAGTGGATGAACCCATAGTGTTTGCATTTCCAAATCCATTGCACCAACTCCACTTCCACTTCCACTCATAGATGCTAACACATCCATAGTTTTGAAGCCTTTGTGTCCCAAGAACTTGAAGCCTTGAAGCCTTTGGCACCCAAGAAGTCTAGCGTTGAAGCCTTTAGCTCATGACAACTCTAGCTTTGAATCCTTTGCCTCCCACTAGCTATAGCATCGAAGCTTTTGCCTCCCAAGAACTCCAATATTGAAGCCTTTACCTATCACAAACTTTGGAGTTGAAGCATTTACCTCTCACAAGCTTGAATGTTAAAGCATTCCTTCCACAAATGCTATAGTTGATTCCTTGGACTCCAAGATCTCTGCAATCTTCTATACCTTCCTAAGCTCTAATACCATGTAAAAAAAAAATGAAGAATAATGATTGAGTGGTGGGCTAGTGGTGTATTGCTATTACCATGTGTTGGAAATGGTCAGGGCAGTTAAGGACTTACAAGACAAGGAAGCCAAAGAAGGGAGTCAAAGCAAGGAACAAGCAAGCAAAGCAGTCAATGCAGATCTGGCAAATAGGCCCTACAAAATTTTCCATGAAACAATACTTCCCAATTAGTGATCTTGGTCACTTCACCTCATTGTAAATACCATTTTTCATTATTTTTACTCCATTTTGTGGAAGCCGAGGAGTTCTCAAGCTTCAGGAGTACTACTAGTATTTTTGTACCAATTTTGTTAATTTTCTGAGCTCGTTTGAGCCTCCAAAATAGCTAGTCAAAAACTATAAATAGATCTAGAGAGCTCATTTTTGAGGTTAGCTTGTTGTAGATTTGAACTTGTATGAGACTTTTTGAGCAATCTAAAGAACTCCATTGTTTCTCTCTTTGTCTTGCCGTATGTGCGTGTGTGTGTGTATGTTTGTGCATGTTTGTGTGCTTCTCACTCATGCACTTGTGCCATCACTTGTTTGAGGTCTTCATACCATCCTCATGTCTTCCCCGATTGACATTAAAGGAGGTGCTACTCATCACTGAGCTACACCAAATTTTGGCGCCATTGTTGGGGATCGAGCTTCGAGGACGAGTGTGTGATGGTAAGATGTAGCTCAATGATGAGTAGCACCTCCTTTAATGTCAATCCGGGAAGACGTGAGGATGGTATGAAGACCTTGACCAAGTGATGGCACAAGTGCGTGAGTGAGAAGCACACTAACATGCACACACATACACACACACATGTGCACACAAGGTAAGACAAAGAGAGAGAAGCAATGGAGTTCTTTAGATTACTAAAAAGTGATCTTACAAGTTCAATTCTACAACAAAATAACCTCAAAAACGAGCTCTCTAGCTCTTTTTATAGTTTTTGACTAGTTTTGGCCCTGTCTAGACCTAGTGTCCTGTCTAGTTAAAAATTACGTTCTAAGGCCTATTTGGGGGCTCAAACGAAGTCTAAAAAATGTGAAAATTGATAGGTAGGTACTTTTAAAGCTCCGTAAGCTCAAGGACTCCTTGCTTGCAAAAAATGGAGCTACAAAAATATGAAATGGTATTTACAATGGCTTTAGTGATGAAAATCACTATTTTTGTAGGGATTTCTTCCAGCAATTTGACATACACTTCCTGGAGCCCCCTAATTGCTCCTTCTTCTTGTGTGTCCACCTCTTTGATGTGCTCTTGTAATTTGTCCTTGACCTTCAACTTCATGAAAAATGATGGCCTACTTGCCAGATCTTCTTTGACTGTTTTGTCTACTTAGTCCGTCTCTTTGCTCTGACTCTTTCAGCTAGCTTCCTTGTCTCGTCAGTCCTGACTACTATCAACACCCCCTCCCCCTCTCACCTCTGTTGTCCCTGACAAACCCTTGTTGTTGGGAGTGCTGGATGTAAGATTCAACAACATGAGTGGCAAGCTGATGTTCTTGGATGCCTAGTCCTCTGGCCAAGTCTGTCATCATGTGATCCCAATCAATTGGTCTTGGAATGTTCGAATGTGGCAGACGTAACTGATCTGCATGGATGGCTTGTTCGACTGCGAATAGATGTAGCAAATGTGTTGGTCTGAGAATGAAAATTTCCGAGTGATATTCCCAGAACCTTGTAGAGAACATTTCTTCAAAGGTATGCTTGAAGCATGTGGGTAAATACTTTATTCATGCATGCCAAGCAAAGATTATGTTGACCAAGGGAGTCTGGCTCATGTCGTAGACTAAATCATTGTTACCTTGAGAGAATCGAGGGGCAGAAATGTATGGAGCCTATACCTTCCAAAAGATTTTGAAGACAATTATTATGAGCTTGAATATTTTCATACACATTTTTGTTGCTATGTTGGGTACATTCTTTAGACGTATAGACCAATGTCGAATTGTTGATATCATGTATGCTACGGCCGGGGTCCCTCGAGGGGGAGCAAAATATGGATAGTTGACCCATGCCGAGCATGCTTTATTGTTGTGTACCTTGATTGCAAAGGCTTGCCATGATCTGTGACGGACCATTGGGCAATAGCATGGATTATACTTGATATACAGTGGCATGGTTGCCCATGTGCTCATCATCTCAAGGTAATTAGTTAGTAATTATGCACGCCAATTAGGTTGGCAGATTGAGCCAGCGCGTGCAACTTCTGGTAAGTCCTCTCGCTCAAATTGAGTGGCAAATGTGGGCTGCTTCCCTATATGCCTTTTAACTTTTGCATTATAATCATGTAGCAAGACATAGTAAGGCATGTATTGCGGCTCCGATGTTGTGATTAACCATTGGTGGGATAGGTGCTGAAAGTAAGAAGATCGAAGAACAGTTTCTTCTAGATTTGTGAGGGATTGGATTTGCACAATGACACGATCATCATGTGTGTTTCCCACTTTCTCAACCCTTTTGACCCAATCTGGGACTCCAATTTCTAAGGTGTCCTGTCCTTCCTCTATGACTCGACCACCGGTTGTTGGCATCGGCTCATATGGTTCTTCATAGCTGTCATCGATGGAGATTTCCACTACTGTATCAGGTTCTGGTTCTTCAATCGGGGAGGGTGGCCTTTCGTATGGTAAGAGACGTGCTTGGAGTTCTATCGGCTGCTTCCGGAGGGTCTCTAATTCTTCTGTAGAGTCTTGCAAGATTACCGGATCCTGTTCATATGACTCCAAAAAATTTGCATGCTCCTCGAGTAAGATGCGGATGTCTTCTAATGGGACCGCTCTATACTTGGTAGGGCTAATGGTTGTTCCTACGGTTCCTTCCATAGTTGCTTCAAATTGTCTTGGTTTTGTTGTTGAAGCCACTTGTTCTCTTCTATTTCTACTACCATATGCTTCCTTAATAGCCCAAGATTGCATCTGAGTGTAGCATTGGATATCATTTGCGCATGCAGCACACTTTCCAGTTCCCTGATTGCTTTATCATCCACCGTCGATATCTTTCATTCCAATTCGGTGTGGGCCTAATGTAAAGTGGTATGTTCTGCTAGGAGCGTTTGGTAATAAGCTTCAAGAGTGTTGACTCTAGCCTCTAGGCGTTGAGATTCTACTTGGAGGGAAGCGGTGCATTCTTCCAATTGATGGTATTCTTGTTGTAGTTTATGTGCACACCGAAGTAATGTATTAAATGTTCTATTTACGTTATGACATGCAAGGGGAAAAGTTTGGAATGCAGAGGAGGTGGGAATGGGAAGGGAGCTATTGAATGTTGTGTCTGCCAATGATGTGGTGAGTGGTGAGGTGGGGGATAGGGGAGTGGGAGATGGTGGAATTGTGGGGAGAGGTGCTGTGGTGGGTGAAATGTCCATTGGGTCGGACAGTGTGGTGCTGCAGGGGCTACCATGTAAGTTGGTATGGTAGGTGAAGTGAGTGTGGTGTTTGTGTAGATTGATGTTGCAAACATCTGGGGACTCTGCCTCTAAGACACTGGAGTGTAGATGGACTGCTCCATGAAAGATGGGTATTGGAGTGGTGCGATTGGGTTGAGTGATGTGTAGGGAGCAGATGGAAAGTATGGGTCATGGGATGGGGGCACCCGTAATGGGGGATAAGCTGGGAAGCAAAGGATGCCTTCCATGGGTGGGGGGTTCCAACCACACTCGGAATTATGGGGTGGCCAGTGATGGGCTCGGAGGACAAAAAGGGTGAAGTGTACAGGGGATTGGTGATGGAAGAGAAGAGGGTGCCCTGTGAGGTTGGCTCACGAAAGGAGAAGGATGCAGATGAGTTTGGGTTGTAAGTGAAGGTAGATGTGATGAACGCCGTTTCTTCCATGGTGGGAGGTGGTGGTGGGGGTGGAGAAGGGGGGATGTGGGGTGCGGGGTTGAGATGGATGATGTCTGAACAAAAGTTTCAGCAGTGAGGTCAACGATCGTGGTGGGGGTGGCTGTGGTTTTGATGGTTACTTCTGGTTTTGTGGTGGACATTCTGATGGTCTTACTTGCTCGTGGTAATGTGTCGACTCTGCGTTTGTCATACCTCACAGACTTGCGAACTACTGTGTGGACAGCCTCCAGGACTCCTAACGATTCTGCCACTAATTTGAGGGTGTTAATAAAGTTTTGATCTACTCCGTCGTCTGCGAGAATTTCTTCCATCAAGGCTTGGCCTGATGCAAGGGAGAGTTGATGCCTTTCTTGCACTGCTTTGATCGTATCGTATAACCTCTGTAGTTGAGTTGTGTATGCAGGTGCACCTACAAGTTCTGGCACTTCTTGTTGCTCATCTTGATGCCTGTGGTCATATTCCTCCTCATCTTCCTCATATTCTTCCTCTTCATCGTCCTCTTCATCCATTTCAACTATGGTAACAGGTACTTGAGAGGTTGTTGCCTATGGTTGAACATTCTCCGCTTCTTGTTCCTCTTCTGCCTCAAGATCTACGTCTTTCAACAATTGTTTGAAGTCTTCATTCGTGAGTTCTTCCAAGGGTGCACCACTAGGAAATTCAAGATCGGTTGGGATGGGAGGAAATATCAAATTGGGGCCATCGGTGTTGCATCTTAGAAGTCGTAGTGTGAATGGCTGGACTCTTCAGGGTGGTGGGATAACATCCGGTGTTAGGGTGGCTCCACGTGGTTGAGCACAAGGTACTTGAACAGTTCCCCTCATCTTCTTAGAAGGGGGTCTAGTGGATGTCCAACCTCTAAACTGCTTTACTCGATTCCACATCAGGGCCCGCTGAATAGGTATGTCATAAGCCAAACACCTATAAATGATTCTACTCAGAGCACAACATCCATATAAAACATGCTTCCGCGACCATCGTTTGTGGGCTAGGTGTATCGGATCAATTATCCAGTGGGGTAAGTTGATGGTGAGGTTCTGCATCTCTACCAAATACAAACTAAACCATATCTTCTTGGGTGGCATGGTGAATCTATCTTGGGCAGGAAAAGCAAAGTGTTGCATGGTGTATTGCAATATTGGGCATCATAGCCACCATGTCCTTGAGCTTGGTGAGGTTCCGATTCTTCATGTAATCTAGCACCAGGATCTCCTTCTGTGTTGGAATATGCACTCCTCGCATATCTAGAGCCACTCTCACTAAGTTGTTTGATAGCGTAAACCTCTTGAGTTCATTCCCCCTTGTCAAAGATGGAAGCACAAATGAGCTTGTAACTTTTGGGTGCTTGCTTGGAGTCAAGGTATTGATGAGATAGTAGCATCGCATGAAGTCAGACTTTGGGAGCCGGGCACTGAAGTATGCATCCAATCCTGCCTTCTCCCATACCGGACATAGACCTTCTACATTTTGTAACTTTTCGAATTCCCTTGTAAAGAAGTGGTATTTACCTTGCTTCCCATTGAAGTCCAACTCTGACTCCCATAGGTATGCTCCCTCTCCCAAGGGTCCAGCGACTTCACTAAACCAGTGGGAAGCCTTTCCTACAGGCATGGTATGGCCACTGGGGGGTCCGCTACTGGTATGATTTGGATGGCTTGCAACTCTTTTGGTCTTTCATTTGTCTCTGGCATAATGGGTAAACTTTCTAAACCCACCACTTGCTTGCTCATTCCTACTTGAGAGCTTGTTCCTACAGCCTCAGCCATGTTGAAGAAATCGCTACCAGTTATGTGAGAATATATGAATGAATGTTAACATTGCAATGGACACAAAATGACACTGTGTCCCCATTACAACATTAACTTGATGAATTTTGATGTGGTTAATGGGTTAGTGAGTGCTTAGTGATTGTGGGTGTAGTTAGTGGATGAATTGTCCTAAGAGCTAAATGGAAAGCTGCAGTGTGAGAATGATGCAGTTAGTAGGTGGGAATGAATTTACAAATGGGGGTCGGGGGGTTTATTACAAGCTTTGGGTAGCCAAACACACTGGATGGCTTTCAGTTTTGGTTCTATGGAGACTCTCGAGGGCTTTGTGAGAGTGTGTGCTTGGAAATGAGGCTTTCTAGGGACCCATTTACAAGTGATTCTACTCGTGCTCATGGGTGAATATGTGTTCATGCATGATGTATAAGAGTGTGTATCAACTGTTCGAATGAGTGAACCATGTTGTACAGGGTGTGGTTGTTGTGTAGCTATTTGAGCGCGCAAGCAAGCCTTAGGCACCTAAATCTGTTTTGATTGTGGACTAGCCTTCATCGACTGCTTGGGTACCGAGATAGACTTCACTTTTGCAAAAGAAATTTTGGAAGACTTCTTATTAGTGGCGTGTCGTCGATCACTAATAGGAAGTTGAGCCAGTTGTTGTGGCTTGACCGCAATAGGATGCTCGCCTTTCTTCACCCACATTTGTTTTGGTGGCAGGGACACCTTGCTTCGTACTTTCTTTTGGCTTCGAGCATAGGTAGTCTGCTTCTTCTGCATTTTATCTGCGTTTGGTTGTTGCATCCTGATGGCCTTTGGAAAAGAAGGGAGTTCCATCGTATCCTTGACTTCTTTGTTGAGATAATCCTCCCTCTGCATCACATAGTTTTGGACAAGAATAGCATGGTCATCTTCATGTGTACTCTAGGAAGGACCAGGAGTGTGTGCCTTTCCTAGTTCCTTGAGTGCTCCATTGTCTAACTCAACTGTAATTCGACTCTGATTTACCCATACCTGAAGAAGTCCACTTCTTAGGTTTAGGTTGACTGCATGATCATAGATCCAGTGTTGACCCAAGACAAGAGGCTCAGTGAGATCCTCATCTTGACACACTAGTACTTTAACTGTCGCTAAAACATCTTGAATGTAGAGGGGAAGTTCCACCTCACCCATGCAAGGGGTCTCCATGCCTCCTAATCCTATGAGATATGCTTCTATAGGATTGAATTTTAATTTCAACTTTCGACAGTAAGAAAATTTAACAGCACTAGTGGCTGCACCTGAGTCAATCAAGACCCTTACAGTCCTTGCATTCTTTCCTTGTGCTATCTCTAAGGTTACAAAAGGACGTTGATCAATTATTATATGAGAGCTAATAACTAAAACTTCACACATAGCCATATGATATCCTGGGTGCGCATAGTCATCTATCCTAGGTTGATCTCTACCCTGTCTTCTCAACTTCATCCTTCGGATTCGTTCCAGTGCTTCTGCCTGTGCCTCTTCTCGAATTTGCTTTTCCTCTTCCTTGCGTTTCTTTGCATTATTGTCGATTTAACATCTCCTTCGTGAGAGGTTCCTGATATAACTTGACTTTGCATCCACTAATGTAACTAGGAAGAACATCACCTTCCAGTGTAGCTAATTGAACTTCTCCACTTGTGGATATCCTATTGATGATCATGGGTCCATAGCCTCTCTTTTCTAATTTCCGTGCATGTTGTTTCAAGGTGTAGACTAGTACTAGACCTCCTGCCTTCAAGCCTTTATCCTTAACATGGGCATCACAGTATGCCTTCTGTCTTTTCTTAGCTCTTAGTCTATGACCAAACACCATTTGAAAGGGAGTGGCTTGGAGTACCATTTTATAGGCAACTCGGTATGCCCAAACAACATGGTGTAGTTGTTTGTCCCAATCAGAGGTGTTTATTATTCATCAATATGGTCAGCACATTGCATAGAATCTTATTTGTGCTCTCGGCTTGGCCATTAGCTTGTGGATGATAGGGGGGAAGACTTCTTATGTACTACTAAGAATTCTTGGAGAAGATTTTCAATAACTTCATTCAAGAAGTGAATGCCTCTATCACTAACTAGCTCTATAGGTAGCCCATATCTGGTGAACACATTCTCAAACAAGAACTTAGCTGCCGTTTGAGCATCATTCTTCATTGTGGCTTTCACTTCTACCCACTTGGTTAGATAGTTTGTGGCCATAATAATATACTATGTATGTGAACCCTTAGCTGGGGGATTAATAGGACCTACAAAGTATATTCCCCACTTAGATCATGCACGTCCACCCCACATAGGTTTCAATGGCATCTCCTCTTTGCGTATAGGATACTGAGTTCGCTGACAAACCTCACACCTCTTCACATAGGTATGTGCATCCATGTGAAGGGTTGGCCACCATAATCGTGCAAATAGGATTGCCTTGATCACTCGATCTGGTCCAAAATGTCCTCTTGCTACACCCTGGTGAGCAGTTTCCAATATCTTGAGGTATTCGCTCTCATGGACACATAATCTGAGGTAACCATCTTTGCCACGCTTGTATAAGTTATCACCAATGAGTGAGTAGTCTAGTGCTTCTTGTTCTAAACTTCTTTGCCTAGCCAAAGTCATGTCTTGAGGGAATGTTTTAGTCCTCAAGAAGGCTACTAGTGGTTCACTCCAATCTGGGACTAGAGACACTTGGTACAAGGTTGCATGCTCCACAAGTGGTCTAACACTACAGACTGGGCATTCCTTACACAACCTATGAACATCTGCTTCCATAGTTGGCCAGTGCACTCCGAGTCTCCTTAGTGTCTGTAGGTTTTGTTGCTTTGAGTAGTGTTGCTCTAATACACCTACATGTGCTAATTGCAACCATTTAGCGTACTCATCCTCTTCCACACAACAAGCTAGGATCCCTTGATCTATATGCTTGTACATACTTCCTGCCATGATCTGGTATTTTTGTTCTTTTACTATCTCCCTATCTTGAGTGTTTACTACTGGATGTTTAGGCCCATATGTCAATACTGGCACTAATGGCTTAGCCCATTGAGGTACCACTTCCAAATTAAACAAGTAAACATCAAGAAGTTCATCCGATACTCCTTGTGGGGCCTCTCTAGATGTGAGCCTAGAGAGATGGTCTGCTCTTAGGTGAGTCTTTCCTTACCTCAACAAAACCTCAAAGTCGTATTCCATTAGCAAGAGAAACCATCTTACTAATCTACTTGTATTGCATGGCTTGTTCACAAGATATAACAATGCCGCTGATGGTCAGTAAAAAAATTTAAACTTATTTGCAAGCAAATAGTGTCTACACTTTTAAACCGCATATACCATGCCTAATCCTTCTCTCTCAGTAGTGGTATAATTCCGTTCAGCTGCATTTAGTTGTCTACTAGTATAGGCAATTGGAAGATCCATGTTACCTTCACCAATAGGTTGTGCGAGTACACATCCAATAGCATAATTGGATGCATCCACATGAACATGAAAGGGCTTATTCCAATCTAGTGTGGTCAAGATTGGTGCTGAACATAATCGTTGTTTAAGCTCATTGAAGGAGTTCTCACACTCTTCAATCCACTCGAAATTGGTTAAAAGTCCATACAGAGGCTTTGCTATGATGGCATACATGTGTATAAACCATCGGTAATAACCACAATGCCCAATGAAAGCTTGTACTTCCTTGACATTCTTTGGCCTAGGTAGTTGTGCAATAGCTCTAACTTTTTCCTCGTCCATAGATATGCCATTCTTTGACACTATGTGTCCTAGAAACTTGCCCTGCCTAACCATGAAAACACACTTTTCTGGGTTCAAGCAGACTTGATATTCTCTACATTTGTCAAAGATTTGCCTGAGTTCAGGTATATGTGTTTGTCTAATGTTGGAATGAGCACAAAGATCATCAACATAGACCTCTAAATTCTTCCTCAGGAATTCTTTAAATACATGACACATCAGTCTCTGAAATGTAGCGGGTGCATTGGTGAGACCAAATGGCATTACTCGAAAGGCAAATATGCCCCACTCTGTGGCAAAAGCCATCTTATGTTGATATTCTAGAGAAATGGCTACCTCATTGTAGCCAGAGAACCCATCAAGGAAGTTGTACACTTCTGTTGCAGAGCAAAGAAGCACAAAAGAAGAGCCCCAAAATTTTCAAACTAATGGACACATTTTTCTTCTTCAAAGTCTTAGGAAATTCACTCAAGCCATGTAAATGCACTAGAGGAGTCCTCTAGATGCATATTCCCAACTCATTGTAATATATTCCTTGTAAAAAATTCACTTTTTAGTAATAAAGTGCCGGTCTCTTGTGTGAAAGGACCAAATTTAGGGCAAATGTATATAAGTCACTTTGTGACTCTTTGTAAAGACTTTTTTCCATTGTGAAGGAGGAAAGCTCTTGATTTTTGAATTTGCTTCTTTCTTGCAGATTTCCATCTTCTCTTTGATCTTCTATGTGTGTGTAATGCTTGGAATGTGTGCGTAGGACTGTTGTCTACCCCACCCCACTATTTTTGAGCGACTGTAGTGTGTGTGTGTCAGCTTGTAGGAGTTGTGGAGTGAATGTGGGTGTTTCCCGCCATTCACTATTTTGGCCATAACTTGAAGCACGACTGTCAGCATGTCCAATAGATGTGTCTCATCGAGAGCTTCGAAACGAGCCCGCTATTGACTATATGCGGAGTTCGGAGTTGGGAGAAATCCTCGATTTACTGAAAACTATTGTAAGTGGTATCGTGATAGACACTTTCAATATTCCCGTGAGTTTGAGAGGTGGATTAGTCTTGTCTCATGCATGTAAGCTGAACCACTTCATTTTCCATCATGTGTGCACATGTCCTCATACACTTGGTTAGGTCGTTTGATCGGATAGACAAATAAGCGTGTGTCAATTTCCCACTATACGCACTTGTGTGGAAAATGAGGTGTAGTCTCTTTGGCACAAGTCCTTAAGTCTTCTTGAATTAGGTACACATGTTTTTGGCACCGTTGTCGGGGAACACTCAGCCAAGGTTCCTTCGTGATGGTTATAGCTCAAGTGTGATGAAATCGTACTTGTAGAAGTGAATTCGTTCAGTGGCAAGTAGTCAGCCACTTCAGCACTTGTTACTTCACATCCCGGAGGTGTGTGTAATGAGTTTTTAGGTTTAGGGTTAGTAGGAAGGGAGAGAAGGAAGAGTTAGGGTTAGGTTAGGAGAAGAGGAGTGAAGTAGGAGTAAGTCAAAATCACTAAGAAAAATTCCCAAAAATTTGCTAAGATAGTGTAGTTTAGGTTCAGTCATCAAAAAGTATAAAAACAAAAAATTTCGGTTCATTTCTCACTTGTCAGAGAGCAATATCGTGTGAGAACCAGTGATCGGTATGGTGGGATTGGTATCATGCTTTCCAGGCTATCTAAGCTAGGTATTGAGCTCAAGGTGCAAGCAAGACATTCTAGAGGTAAGATTCCATAAGATTTCATTGACAAAAACACTTTAAAAGTGCACAAAAACATGATCACTTGCTCAACCAGTATCCTGGGGAGGGACAAAGTGTTTTTTGAGTTTCTTTGGGAGAGAAAGTAGGCTAGGAGTGAAGAGGGGTGAGAGAAGAGCAAGAGGAAACCACAATTTTTTATTTTTGAGGTATTTTTGTCTTGAGTATCGCGATCAGTTGAGTTTTTGGTATCGCGATACCAAAAATTCCCTTGTATCGTGATACTGAATGAAGTATCGTATCGTTGGTTACCAGCCTTGGTATCGCGATACGACTTGTGGTATCGTATCGTCGGGTTGGTATCGCGATCGCACTTTACCAAAGTGGTATCGTATCGCGATCCACTTTTGGTATCGTATCGTGCCTTGTTTAGTTTAGTATCGCGATATCATACTAGTATCGTATCGTGCAAGCTAGTGGTATTGTATCGCCTCTTGCATTGGTATTATATCGTGCGGTTTTGTGATATCGTATTGCATAACTACTGGTATCGTATCGTCCCCTACTTTAGTGTCGTATCGTCACAGCACCCAGTATGATATCGTGCAGCCCCAGGTATCGTATTGTCTCTCATTCCTGTGTCGTATCGGGATACCATTTTGGTATCGTATCGTCACCTGCTGTGGTATCATGTCATGTGAAAAGGTCAGAATCGTATCATACTTAGTGGCAGTATCGTATCGTGTAGATACTCAGGTATCGTATTGGGTCAAACTCTAGTATCGTATCGTGCCCTTTTTGGTATCGTATCGTCCAAAATGTGGTATCGTATCATCTGGATTTTTCGTATCGCGAGAATATCTGGTATCGTATCGGCTAGAGCAGAAGTATCATATCGCCCAATTTTTCGGTATCGTATCATGGAACCCATAGGTATCGTATCGCGATTGGATATTGGTATCGTATCATCTACTCTAGAGGTATCGTATCGCCTGTGGCTACAGTATCATATC
Organism: Ceratopteris richardii; assembly: GCA_020310875.1. Lineage (NCBI taxonomy): Eukaryota > Viridiplantae > Streptophyta > Polypodiopsida > Polypodiales > Pteridaceae > Ceratopteris > Ceratopteris richardii. The sequence continues at coordinate 73,313,575 of CM035440.1, read as the reverse complement.
GTCTAGGTTTCAGGTATCGTATCGTGGCTAGTTTGGTATCACCCAGAGTAGTATTGCCTAGTGCAGTATTGCCTAAAGTGGTATCGTCTAGAGCATTTGAAGCATTTTCAGAGACTAACTTGAGGCAATTGAAGAGCCACTTAGGGAGAGTTCAGAAACCTAGAGAGTCCCAGGAGGGTGAATGAACTTGAGGTAGGGAGAGTGCTAAGTGGCCGAAGAAGTGTCATATCTTCTATAGGGAGTGCCGCTCAGGTTAGCCACCGCTTAGTCTATTCTGATACCTCTAGTGACTCGAAGGAGGAGATACCCATGGCTTCAGAAGACATGCAAGGTCCCGCTCCAAGTAGAAACTTCATGACCACTGTAGAAGGAGAGTACTGCACTTCCTTACCGTACATTTCTACTAATGCTCAAGAGATCCCCATCTACCTGGATGGCTTAAATAGATCTCTGGCTAGGATGGTAACTTCCATGGATGCCACGATTGTGCCTAGACCGGCTGTTAAATATGAAGGAGGAGCATACATGGATAAAATAGGTCACATGTACCTAGTGACTGAATTTATCGATTTGATCAATGACAGGGGAGAGTTAGTGGAACAAGAAAACCCAGGGAGACCAAACCCTGAGGAATTAGTGGCAACCCCTAGAGGCAAGTCCCAAGTGACACAAGTCTTGAGAGGAGACTTGATACCTCAAGATGACTACCTATTGGAAGTCTATTTGATCCATGGAATGGACTTATTGCTTCAAACAGACTCACTAGCCCAAGGAAGAGAAGAAATCCCGATGACATTTTATGAGCTAAAGGATCCAGAAGATGAGACTAGGATAATGTACCTAGATAAGAACAAGAGGAGATATTGGTTGGTAGACGCCGTAGACAGGGCTCAACTGAAATACATGGGCTTGCATGTATTCCCTCAGAGAGAGCAGGCAACCACCTCTCAGAACCCCTTTGGAACCCAACAAGAGGTAGAGCACACCATGTCAAGACAAACAAACCAACGGAGTGTTCCAAACCATGCTCATGTACAATTTGCTACTCCAAGAGTGCAACCACACAATCATACCCACCCTAGGATAGGTAATCAATATCGACCACCTGTAAGACCACGACCACCGATAGGAGTACAGCCAGGAATACTCCTTGTTAGACCAGCAGTTCTTGCCTTTCTTGTAATGCCTAGATAGCCAGAACCAATGAGGAGATTGAGATTGATTCAGGTGGCCAAATGCATGAGAAATCATTATGACGGATTGGGAGAACCTTATGATCACATTGCTGAATTTAAACAAGTTCTAAGGGCAGAACAAGTAGATGACTTCTTCGTGCAGTATGAGTCTTTCGGACTCACCCTCACAGGAATGGCTCTGACTTGGTTCCAACCCTTAGACCCCAACCAATTTGGAAATATGGAGCAATTTTTTCAAGAATTCATTGGGGAATTCACCAAGAGAGGGATTAAACACAATTCTGTGTCTTTAATCCATAGCTTTAAATAGAACCCTAATGAAACTATGAAAACGACTGCCCGAAGATTCAAACAGTATGTTGATAGATATCCAACTGCAGAGAGACCCACTCAGCAAAAAATGATATCATTGTTTTTGGATGGACTAACAAATGGAACCCTGATAACGCTAGTTTACGTGAAGAGGTTACAAACCCTGAGTGAGTGTCTTCAAGAGTGCATTGACCTAGAAGACAATCTAGCTGAGGACCTCAAGAGCACACCCAGCCCCACTAAATCAGAAGACTCTCGGAGTACTATTACTTCCAACTCTAGTAATGTGGAGGAATTAGCAGAGTTAGTGGCAAAGAAATTGGGAGTCCAAAGACAGAGAAATTACCAACACCCAGCCTTAAGAGTGCATATGCTACAAAGATGTAGTCTATGTGAAGGAGTCACCCCACACACATGTGTGTACGAGGAGGAACTAGTATAACCTAGACATATCCTTATCTCATCAAGGAGCTGCATTGTATTGCCACATAGAACAAAAATACACCAACCACACCACAGAAAACTGTCCATTCAATAGGCAGGCATGACCTTTATAGCCGCCTCAGTATCAACCATATGGATATCCCCCTGGAGAGCCAAGCATAGAGATGCCTAGGTACAACCCCTACCCAACACCAACAGGAGCATAGAGGCCATATGAGCATGTACCATATCCACCACCCCAACCAATGCTAGGACCACAACTGTCACAACCACAACAAGTGGTGCTGGTAAAGTATGCCCAGACAGAAGAAAATTCGAAAAGAGCCATAGTGCTAGCCTCAACAATGACCAGTGTAGAATCAGCAAACCCTGGATATGAGTTGTCCCCAGGAGATTACTATCCCTATGAAGCCAACATGTTAGAGTACAAACCAGCATAAGATTTGGCATACTATGGATATGACGCCTATGATCAGGCTTATGGAATGGAGGTAGCAACTTTAATGTATATTGCACCTAAAGCACAACCACCTATGAGACCAACCATTAGACCACTTATGTCGAGAGGACCTTGTTATAGATGCGGACGAGACCATTTTATTAGAGAATGTCCTCGGCGTTACAATCCACCACCCCCTAAGACTTGGGAAGGATATTGCAATGATTGTGGAAAGGAACATCTTTTCAGAGATTGCCCTAAGAATCCCACCAAAGTCCAAGACACTGCACCTATTAATGTAATTGAAGTGATAGAAGCACTAGGAGGTGATAAGGAATACACTGTGCCTTTAAAGGCCATTACACGAGCCCAAAAAAAAGAAAAGAAAGGAAAACAACTAGAACGGGAACAAGAAAACAATAGAAAAGTAGGTCCCAAAATTCAAGTAGTAGAAGATTCAGAGGATTCCCGTGAGAGTACCTAGATCATAAAAGCACAAAAATGGAAGGAAAGAAGAGAAAAGCTCAAGGATAAATGGATGAAAAATAAGAAACAAACCAGAAGTAAGAAAGAGCATAAAGAACTAGAGATTCGAGAGGAAGTTCCCATTCCACCACTTATCCGAGAAGCAGAGAAACCAGGATCAATTCTAGCTGACCTAGAACCAGACGACCTAGACATGTGGCTGAAAGCTTACCAACCTAGAATTAAGATTGTACCGAATGTGGAGCAACATGAAAAGCTTTACCCCCCAAGGAGAATTAGAAAAAGAGAGACTTGTGATATGTAGAAAACTTATAGAGGTAGCACAAGCAACCCTAGAAAAGACAATCCCAGCCCTTCCAGAAACAAGGATAGCAGATGATCAATGCAAAGACTATGTCAAAGCCAAGAATAAAGAACCCAAGGAGAAGGATGATAAATGTGAGCGAGTGAGAACCTAGGACGAACCTATGTCAACAGTACCTGATTTAGAGGCTGATTAGCCAAGGGAATTATGCAATAGAATCCGAGAAGAACAGTGGAAGAAGAATGGAGTGAGTAAGCCTCCCTTTGAGGAATTAGATGTGGACGTTTATCAACCAAATCCCAACATGGAAGAAGTATATGAGGAAGTATCAAGACAAGACCGAAATAGAGAAGAAGCGCAAAGCATTTCGACCTTACCAAATTACATGGGAGAATACGAAAAGGAATCCATGATAATCCGAGCACCCACAGTACATGGAAAAGGAAAAGGAAACTGATAAAAGAATTCTCACAATCTAACGGAACTTACGAAGACAAAAGTACAATGCAAACTGACTGTGGAAGAATTGCTTCAGGTTAAACTGCAATTGTGGAAGCAATTAGCGAGTCAAATGGAATTAGGGCAAGAAAAGGATGAAAAGGAAAACAAGGGAAAAGAAAAATCATTTAAGATACAAATCCCAGTAGATAAGGTGGGAGAATTTAGTGAAGGAGACGAAGGTAATACGTGTCTACCCGTCACTTACAGTGGGTACATGACCAAGGCAGTACTAGACACAAGAGTCGAAGTAGGAATCGCCAGCAAGGAGATTTGGGAGAAATGGGGAAAGCCTGCTTTACGACCCATACGCATGAAACTTCAATTAGCAGACGGTCATGTGGAGAAACCCTTAGGAATCTTAGAAAGGATCAAATCAACCACCTGTGGGGTAGAATTTGAACACACATTGGCCATCTGTAAATTTGAAAAGGCTAACAATTACGAAATGATATTAGGACGACCCTTCATGAGACAAATGCGGGTAGTGCAAGACTGGGGAAGAGATTCATTATACCTGCAACATCAAGGAAATACCACCAAGATAAACTTGCATATCGAGATGTCCCTCCACTACAATGGAATCCCATACACAAGGAGGAAGATGACCTATCCATTCATAGCGCTGGATCAAGCGATCAATCATGGATGCACGAGGACGCCTAGTTATGGATGTGTAAAGAAGCCAATAAAGCGGACAATAAAAGGCAATTGTGGCCAATAGGACATCCTAACTACAAACCTATAGAGGACCCAAGGTATATGCCTCAAATCTTTCCTGATGAAACCTTTGAACCACATGGATCGATGGAAATCCTAGCCACCTTAGATGTGTGTGTGAATGAGGAAGTACTAACTATGAACGAGTGCATAGATGAAGAAGGCTATGATGCAAATCTGTACATGGTTGTCCTTCAAGAAGTAGAAGCAGGGGAAATCTTGGAAAAAGAGTGGAAAGAGGAATATGAGAGTATAGAAATGGAACCAGAGTTCAATTCAGAAGAAAGCTATCTGGAAACCATTCGAACCATAGAGAAGCAGGAAGCAACCAAGATTGGCAATAGAAGCCGCTCCGAGAGTACAAGAGCAAGAAGACAACATGTGTAAAATTGGGCCAAATCCAGATCTTTTCAAGGTTTCCGAGCATTTTAAAAGATATGAAGTAGAAGAGAGAAAGGTAGCCATTCAAATGCCTAAGAGAGAGGCTCGAGAAGGAGAAGCATAGAACAACAAAGAACAAACAAAAAAAATCATAGTAACAGTGGAAGATGGAGAAGAAAGATGCACATACATAGGTAAAGATGTGTCAGTTGAAGAGGAAGAAGAACTAATACAATTGATCCAAGAATATCGAGATATATTCGCGTGGACATATAAGGATCTCAAGGGTGTGGAACCCTCGATTTGCTCTCATAGAATACCAATGACGGCAGATGCAAAACCATCAAAACAATGCCCTTATACATACAATGAGGTCTATGCTACTAAAATTAAGGAAGAAATAGACAAGCTATTAGCAGCAGGATTCATATATGAAATAGAACACACCGAGTGGGTATCGCCACTAGTAGTTGTGCCTAAGAAGAACGGAAAACTGAGAGTGTGCATTAACTTGGAAAAGTTCAATGCAACCACCATACGTGACAACTACCCATTACCCATCACTGACCATCTATTGGAAAGAGTCGTAGGAAAAGAAGTCTATAGCTTCTTAGACGGATTCTCTGGATACAACCAAGTAGCTATTGCCACTGAGGATCAACATAAGACCACATTCGCGACTGAATGGGGAGTCTATGCTTTCCGAGTGATGCCTTTTGGACTGACTAATGCGCCTGCTACTTTCCAACGATTGATGTGTCATGTTTTCAAGGAATTCTTGAAGAAGAGCATGGAGGTGTATGTAGATGATCTGTGCACATATTCAAACCAAAGGCAAGACCACATTCTTGAATTGCGAAAGATATTCAATAAATGCCGACAATATAGAGTCTGTCTGAACCCAGAGAAGTGTGTCTTCATGGTAAGACAAGGGAAGATCTTAGGACACATAGTCTCTAGAAATGGAATATCCACGGATGAGGACAAGATTAAGGTAATCTTAGAGCTTCCTAGACCTAAGAATGCGAAAGAGGTGCAAGCATTTATGGGACATTGTGGATACTACTGTCAATTTATCCACATGTATGCCATAATCGCCAAACCCTTGTATGGACTCTTAACTCAATTCACTTGGACAGAGGAATGTGAGAAGACATTCAATGAGTTAAAGAAGCAGCTGAGCACAACCCCAATTCTGAAAACATCAAATTTGAACAAGCCTTTTCATATCCATGTGGACGCTTCTAATTACGCAATAGGATGTATCTTAGCCCAACCAGCACATGAAGGAAAGTTAGATCATCCAATTGCCTATGCGAGTAGACAACTGAATCAAGTCAAGAGGAACTATACCACTACCGAGCGAGAGGGATTAGGAATGGTCTATGCAGTGAAGAAATTGAGACACTATCTCTTAGCCAACAAATTCAAGTTCTTCATAGACCATCAGGCTCTATTGTACCTAGTCAATAAGCCTTGTAACATGGGGAGATTGGTAAGATGGTCTCTACTATTGATGGAGTTCAACTTTGAAGTGATAGTGAAAAAGGGAAATACCCACGTAAGAGCAGATCACCTTTCTAGGTTAACACACAGAGAACCACCAAGTGGAGTACACAATGATCTACCAGACACTTATTTGTTTAATCTAGAAGTGTGTCCAAAGTGGGCAGAGAAAATAATTCCTAAACTTACTCATGGAACACAACACTCAATCAATAAAAAAAGTAAAACAGAAATTCTACAGTCAAGGAATTTGCACATTATTGCGGGAAGTGTGTACTATAAGGAACCCAAGGACACACAAAGGGACTCATGAAACCATTAGGGAGTTAAAGCGATTGGGAGTATACTGGCCTACATGCCTAAGGATGTCCATGACTATGTAAGTAACTGTCCAGAATGTCAGGACACAATCCCCGAGGATCATATATCCATACTTTTCTCAACAATAGCACCCAACTAGAGCAAAACATTGGTCAAATTCCTAAAGACAAGAGACCACCGAGGAAGGAGTTAGCTTGGCAAGAAAACGATCCCTAGAAGAAATGAGCAAGGATTATGTACTTATGGGAAGACATTTGTTTAGGAGAGGAAAAGACAACCAATTACGATTGTGTGTGCATGAAGGAGAATATTTACCCGTATTAGAGATGGCACACGCAGGTGCGGCAGGAGGTCATTTTTCAGCCGAGAGAACCGTAAAAATGATCCTCTTTGCGGGCTTGTGGTGGCCAGCTTTACATATGGATGCAGAGACATATGTACGAAGTTGTGAGAACATGCCAAAGGGCTAAATACCCGATTCAGAGAGATGACATGCCATTGAGCCCTATGGTGTGTGCCAGAGCATTTTCTAAATGGGGTATTGACTTCACAGGACCCATTAACCCACCGGCCAAAGGGTCACATGCCGAATATATCATAGTAGCCACTGATTACTTGACAAAATGGGTAGAAGCAAAGGCTACTAGAAGGAACGATGCTCAAACCACTGCTAAGTTTCTTTTTGAGCATATATTCACTCGTTTCGGATTACCAATTGAGATTGTGAGTGATCGAGGAACGCACTTCATTAATGAAGTGATATAGTCTCTAATGAGTGAGTTTTTAGTGATCCATAAAAAATCAGCCCCATACCATCCCCAAGCCAATGGTCAAGCAAAAAGTTCCAATAAGGTATTATGCACAGTATTGACAAAGATTGTCAATAATGGGAGGTCTGATTGGGACAAACAATTGCATCACGCAATTTGGCCCTTCGGAGTCGCATACAAGACTGCCATTGGAACTACCCCATTCAATTTAGTATATGAGAAAAAGCCAATTTTACCAATTGATTGTTTGATACCCACGTTGAGAGTAGCCCAACAGTATAAATGGACCGAACATGAATTATCCCAACAACTAGAGCAAATCGAGAAGTTGCATGAAACTAGGTTACAAGTTGTCGCAGGGATATATGCAGCCAAGAGAAGACAAAAGGCATATTATGATGCCCATATAAAAGACAATGGATTAAAAGAAGGAGACCTAGTCTTGGTCTACACCTTGAAGCAACATGCCAAGAAGTTACCAAAGCATGGATATGGACCTCTAATCATTAATAGGATCTCGACGAGTGGAGCATTTAATCTAGCCACTCTGGATGGAGATATTCTTCCTAACTACATAAGTGGATGTAGAGTGAAATGGTTCATGGAGCCATTGACAAATCAAATGTTAGCACGTCTCATAGGTGCACACAATAGGAAGAAAGAAGAACGGATTAGAGAAGAGGCACGACAAGAAGCAATAGAACGCATTAAGAAACAGAAAGAGTGGATTAGGCAAAGAGACGAACGATATCTCAAGTGAGAAAAGCCTATCCCTATGGCTAATTACCAAGTACATAAGTCTGACACGATGAATGCCTACATGTCATAGCCTTATTTAAACCTAGGGATTGGCAAGACAGAGTACAAGTTGATAGATGCCTTGATAGACTCAAGAGCAGGACTCAGTTGCATACGAAATGCAGTTGTACGAGATCTTCAAACGATTATGAATTCCACAAAAGCTCTTGTAATAGGTATCGGAGGTCAAATCATAGAATGCATGGGAGAAACTAATATATCCCTCCACCTAGGAAACTCTTCCATGGAACAACGAGTCTTAGTGTGCAAAGACAAAGACTTAATAGAAGACGTGATTCTAGGATAAGATTGGATCATTGAGAATGAAGTAAGTATCCACCTAGCACAAGGCTATATTTCAGCCAAGATAGGACACAAGGAAATTTTTAGTCTATTAGGGGAGAAGCCCTCACCGAAACCAGAAGCAATCAAGAGTGTAGAAGAAACCAGGGAAGAGCACTTAGAACATGATTCCAGCCCCAATACCTCAGAAGTAAGTCGGGAAGAAACACAAAGTTCAAACCCTAATGTGTCTAAGGAAGACGTGCATACATCCTCTTCAATGGATGAACAACCAGACACTAAGGAAATCAACACTCTTAGAGTTTCTCACATGACAGAAGGATCAACAATTTGGAAAGCCACAACCAAATACTCGCATCCAGGAAAGGTCATATTCAAATGGGTACACAAGGATCAAGTGTAGAAATCAGAGAGCGCCAAACAAGCTCATGAGAAGGGAACGGAGGGCAAGCATTATTCTTTACTGAAATCCAAACCAACTAAACCCTTGCAATTATGGCTTCAGCACAGATGGCTTCCGACGATTCCGAAGCAACGATTCACAAGGAATTATTGGAGTTTCTCTACAGAGTGTAACCAAAGCAAAGGGACATTGATTTAGAGAAGATCAACCAGCTGGGGAGTACCTCTTCATGGTGACCATCAAAATAATGGACACGGATCATCAGTTCTCGATTATGTCCCAAGATTTTAAAGTGGTGCATGAGCTTCCGAATACCATTGTCATCATGAAGAAAGCGGGTATACACAAATACTTTGAACTATCGATCTACAAGCCCGACTTTCAAAGGTGCATGCAAGTCATGAATACTTTACAGCCAGCACTACATGACCCATTGGTGCCAGAGGCGAGAGTCATGAATGGAGTAGGTGAATGGGTAGTCATCCAATTCACACATGACTTGATAAAGGAAGCTTTTGGATGGAAAAAAGATGGCACCACAGTATTGAAAGAGGAAAGCCGTGGAGCAAAGACAAAGACATTCACTGACATCAACAGAGTTGACATCAAAGAGGAAGTATGAATCATTCATCAGCATTTTTGCTTCCCAAACATGCATCGATACACTGCCCCGCAAAAGATAATTGTTCACCTACTCTCACATGCCATCAAGCAAATTGGTAATTAAATTAATCTGACTCCTGAGATTCAAGAACGGCTATTTGAGGTGAAGAAGCAATGGAATAACAAGAAGTTCCTAAACGGCAGTGTAGCTCTGACCATTTTGATATATCATGCTTTAGGCATTAGAGAGCACCTGCAAGAAATGCCCTCATCTACTGCTATGGATAAGTATGTAAAGGTGGCCACAGTCCCCAAGAAGAAAAGATGAGTCAAAATTGTTGAAGAAGCAAAAACCAGCTCTCAACGCAGAATGAGAGGCACAAAGAGACTAAGAGAGGTAAAGCAAGTAGAAGAAGAAGTTCTAGCCACGAAAAGGGCACACGTACTTCCAAAAACCAACATTGAAGAGCAGAGGCCTATTACAAAAGAAGATTTAACTAAAGCCCTCGAGGATACACATCAATACACAGAAGGGTAAATTAACCTACCAGTGCAAGGGCACCATTACCAGCAGGCACACCAAGATATGGAGGTAAAAAAGAAGCTCACCAAAGTTCATCGATGCAGAGAACTAGGGTTGGAAAATTCAAGCTCATCTTCAGATGCACAAGAAGAACCCGACACATCTTTATTAAATGTGGACATTCAAAGTGAATCAAAGGATGACGGACAATGGGAGGAGCTTCATGCAGTCAATTACGATGAAACTGAGGAGGGCATGAAGGAAAATTACAATACTGCCCACTCCGAGAAAGACACCGCAAACAAAGAAGCAACACAAGAAGGGACACAGGTACTCAAAATCAATGAGACTTCCAAAATTCAAATCAAGGAGACAACACTTACAGGAGAAGTGCCAATCAAGATACCAAAAAAAGAACCTAAAGAAGCTACAATCGAAGACTTAGAACCCTTCATTCCGATAAGGGTTGTGGCAGAACCATCCCCAATGGATGTCACTTTTCAAGGGAGTGCAACGAAAATCATTAATTTGGACGAGGAAAGAAAAGAGCCAAAAATACAATTACAAATCAGATAACCCCACAGCAAAACCATCCATGTAGAGCAAGGAAAAGATGTAAAAATTGGAGAAGCTCCAAGCATACCAAGAACATGGTTAAACATCGACATCACTCAGCTCAAGTCGGTAGTGAAGCACATGATAAGAACCACAATGGATACACAACAGCTAATGCTTGAGGCTGATGAAGACTATGATCAAGTGATGCAAGATAAGCATGAATTGCAAGAAATCGATAAGAAACTTTTAGCAGAGTTCAAGCTAGCAAAGGAGCAGATAATACATAAAGAGAATGAAGTTCAAGAGGTCAAAAATTAGTACAAAACTTTAGAGATGGAAAATGCAAAATTGGAAGAACAACTCCAAGAATTACAGAAGAAATATGAAGCTAGTGAGGTTGAGAAGACGCGGATGAACGTAAGAAGTAAAATCCTAGAATCCCAAAGAGGTTCAAGGAAGGCCAGAACAAGACCTAAAGGAAATGGAGGACAAGATAGCTAAGTATAAAGATCAGCTCAAGCAGGAGCAGGCAGTCATTGCTGACTGGGAAAAGAGGTACATGGAGGATACCACAGCTCTAAGGACAAAGTGGAAAAAAGCAGAGAATCGATATTTAATGAAATGTAAAGAAGACACTGATCACCTTGATATTGTAGCTAAAGAAATTCTCAAAAACAAGGAAACTATTGCTAAAGCCAATGAAGAAATCAACCAAAAAGATGAGATGATCAAGCAGCTACAAACGCAGCTAGCGCAGAAGGCAATTGAGGGGACACCAGTAGTTCCAAAATCCGCAGAGGCTACTGAGGAGACTGAGGTATGTCCTCTCTATCCCCCCTTACATCATTCACCGATAAGGGAGGAACCGAAGTCATAATTGAACATAATAATCGGGATATTCTAGAACTGAGCTGACAGGAAAGGGCACTACTCGTGTCCCAACTTACTGCTGAATTCGAAGATCATATAATCCATGTCATGAAGGAAGCCCAAATTGAGAGCAAAAACTTGGAACAAATTTTGAAGCCTTTTAATATACCATACGGCCTCTTGGAAGAGCAAACGTGACAATATATAAGGACGACGATAAATAAAGAGCCTAACAAAAACCTCTAGTGCAACAATGATACTTTCAATTATGCTCAAGAAGAATTCGAAAAGGCTGATCCTATCTGGAGGCGGAAGCTTTTGGAAAAGAACCCTACATTGTGGGTACAATGGGAAGCATCACCATATGTGCTTCAGGTAAACCCATCTTTTTGTCCAGTACCCCGCAGATGCTCCTGGTCACAATTTTCAGAAGGACAATGCCAGGGAAGCATAAATAATCAATGGCTGAATTATTCACTATTACCAAGTCCACCACATAAGTACCTACCGATGGAAGAGTACATGGTAAAAACAATGGAATTTTGGATTGCAAGATACGCGACTGTTCCAGATTTGGCAGTTAAAATGACCAATAAGATTTTTAGCATGCTCCTTATAGTCATTAAAGTCTTCCAACATGCAAAATATACATTTTTGAACTTCATAGGGATTACGCAAGGATCCGAAGTACTCATTTTTTCTCTTTCTGCCATTCCGAGCCGCTTAACACTTATGGGATACTATTCAAGACTTATGTTTTTGTCGAGCACATATATGCAAACATTTGAAGAAGCATTTTTCACTAGCTTCTTCGAAATTGATTCAGAATTTTTTGTAAAGATGACTTCAAATCTTAACGCCAGACTGGTGGCTTACGAAACAAGCTTTTTTGCGGATCATCGACAAGCACTAGAGAATGGAGTGAAGTCAACTCGGTGGAAAGAGTTTATGATATGTCACGCCAACTTGCTTAATCAAAGAGACCAAACCGCCATTCAAACGTACTCACGTCGCCATAAAAAGCCTGTCGGGGATGACAGAGTTCAGGAGGAGGGACGTGTGGAAGGGGAATCAAGCAAGAAGAGAAGAAGAAGAAGATCAAAGTCCAAAACTACTCAATAAAGAATGAAGATCATAAAGCATAAGAACCACCTTCTGCCCAAAGCCCCGCAGGGGCACACATCAAGCAACAACGTGAAACATCCAGGTCCTGAGGAATGGAATTAAAGAACATTCAGAACCACGACATTTCATGGGAAGGACGGACCAGGGCCAGGAACTATCCATGAAGAAGTGCAAGACAATACTTGGCAGGTAATAATCCTCCCGCTGGTAGCGTGCAGTGGAAAGAAAATGTACAGGCTCAAATCAATACAAAAGGGTCAGATATGTGAAGACAAAGACAAATCAGAAGACCAAAAGTAACAAAGAGGTAGAGGCTAAATACTTGAAAAGAGTGACTAAGAACAGCACATTCTTAGCCATTGGTGGTGTGTGTGGCAGCCCAACTGAATACAGCAACCCAGCTATGTGATATAAGGAATACCAAGGGACAAGCAGAAGCAAAGGACATACTTCGGACAAAATAACAAATTCTCTGTCAGTCCTTGTTGCTGCTTCGACCATTGGGTGTGTGTATTCAGAACTCTTAGACGAGCTACAAACAGAGAAGCAAAAGCCTCTCAAGGGACGATAGAGACAAAGAGGGGGAGAGTGTTGCAGAGCAAAGAAGCACAAAAGAAGAGCCCCAAAATTTTCAAATTAATGGGCATATTTTTCTTCTTCAAAGTCTTAGGAAATTCCCTCAAGCCATGTAAATGCACTAGAGGAGTCCTCTAGATGCATATTCCCAACTCATTGTAATATATTCCTTGTAAAAAATTCACTTTTTAGTAATAAAGTGCCGGTCTCTTGTGTGAAAGGACCAAATTTAGGGCACATGTATATAAGTCACTTTGTGACTCTTTGTAGAGACTTTTTGTCATTGTGAAGAAGGAGAGCTCCTGATTTTTGAATTTGCTTCTTTCTTGCAGATTTCCATCTTCTCTTTGATCTTCTATGTGTGTGTAATTCTTGGAATGTGTGCGTAGGACTGTTGTCTACCCCTCCCCACTGTTTTTGAGTGACTATGTGTGTGAGCTTGTAGGAGTTGTGGAGTGACTGTGGGTGTTTCCCGCCATTCACTATTTTGGCCATAACTTTAAGCACGGTTGTCAAAATCGAGTGAAAACATCCAGTAGATGTGTCTCATCAAGAGCTTCAAAAGGAATCCGCTACTGACTATATTCGGAGTTCGGAGTTGGGAGAAATCCTCAATTTACTGAAAACTGTTGTAAGTGGTATCGCGATAGACACTTTCAATATTTCAATGAGTTTGAGAGGTGGATTAGTCTTTTCTCATGCATGTAAGCTGAACCACTTCATTTTCCATCACGTGTGCACATGTCTTCATACACTTGGTTAGGTCATTTGATCGGATTGACAAATAAGTGTGCGTCAATTTCCCACTATACGCACTTGTGTCGCAAATGAGGTATAGTGTGTTTGGCACAAGTCCTTAAGTCTTCTTGACTTAGGTACACAACTTCCTTGCCAGCTACTCTATCTAGTAGATGCTTCGTGATAGGAAGCGGATAGTTATCTTGGATAGTGGCTGCATTAACCTTCTTCAAGTTAATGCACACATGTAGCTTTCCATTCTTCTTGGGCACCACTACAATGGGGGATACCCACTCAGTGTGTTCAATTTCATAAATAAATCCAGCTTCCACCAAATGATCTATCTCTTCTTTGATCTTGGCAACATAATTATCATTGTATGTGTATGGCTTTTGCTTAGAGGGTTTGGCATCTGAGGTCATGGGGATAGTGTGTGAGCATATGTCAGGGTCCACACCTTTCAAGTACTTGTAACTCCAAGCGAATACATCTCTGTATTCTCTTAGCAAGGCAATCAACTCATATTCCTCTTCCTCAGTGAGGTCATGTCCTATGTAGGTGCATCTTTCTTCTCCTTCTTCTATGGCTACAACTATTTTCTTGGTGGTTTCTTTGTTATCATAGACTTCCCCTGATTGTGCCTCGCATTTAGGCATTCTTATCATGACTCTCCTATCATCTATTTCATACTTCTTAAAATTTTTAGGGACTTCAAACAAAGATTCTTCCTCTTCTGGTGTTACTTCTCTCTTCTTCCTTTTCTTGCCCTCACTCTTGGTGGCCACTTGTGTGGTTAACCTCACATCATTCGTGATTTCTCCATGTCTCTGAGGTAAGCTTCTACTTCATAGAAGTATTCTTCATCTGATGCAAAAGGTGGGTCCATAATGATTGACTCTAAGTCTGAGTCACTTGCATCCTCAAATGCATTAGGGCTAGGTTCACATTCTTCTAAAACTGCATCTCCCATGATTGGTTCTATTGAGAAGACTGAAATGTCATAGCCAATCATCACAATGGGGTGTCCACTGCTCTTCATTGATGGCTACATCCATAGTTGCTAAGATTTCCGCCCAACCATGAGGTTCAAACTCTTCGTCAGGAAATACTAAAGGTGCATAGGTTGTGTCTTGAATTGATCTATGGGTATCTTTTGCACCTACCTCTCTGGCTTTTTCCCTCTTCTCTTCTTCTACTGCTACTTTACACATCCATAAGTGGGTGTCTTCATGCATCCATGAGGATTCTGATCCTATGGAATGCACTGACTTAGTATCATCTTTGGCTCTATGGATGCGATTCCATTGAATAGGTGGTACGTCTCTATGAGAGTAATCCTTGAGATTGACTTTGGTTGTAACACCTAGGTGTTGCAAATACAAAGAATTGGTGCCCCAATCCTATACCACTTGCAACTACCGCATAAATGGTCTTCCCAAAATCATCTCATAGGCTTGGTTCTTGCTAAGTCACAGATAGCAAATGTGTGTTCAAACTCTACACCACAAGTAGTGAGAGTTATTCCTTCTAACAGCCCTAAGGGTCTCTCTATGTGACCGTCAGCCATTTGCAATTTCATTCTCGTTGGCCTAAGTGCTAGCTTGCCCTAACGCTTCCGTAGGGAAGTGATAACAATTGCAACTCCTGCACCAGAGTCTAGAATTGCCTTGGTTGTGTATCCTTGATGGGTGATGGGAAGATAGGTGTTTCCTTCTTCTCCTTCACTCATGTCTCCTATCTTGTCCAAAGGTATCTCTGGAACTGTTCTATGAGAACCTACCTGGGAATGCAGTTTAGCTACATCTGGTACTTGTTTGGGTACATGTTTCCATAGTTATGGCCTAACCTTGAGTAGCTCTTCTAAAGTGAGATTGCACTGCACTTTAGTATTCTTTACTACCTCCGTATTCCTAGGTATGACTGAATCTTCATTTCTTACCATAACAATGGGTGCTCTCATACAAGTAGACTTTGCTTCCCATGGGCCTGTGAAATGGGGTAAGTCGTGTAAAGAATTAGAGTCAAAGTCTAATCTCTATTGAGATTGGGTGCTCTCCTTCTCTCCATAAATGTAAGGAATGTCTTGCGGGAATTGATCATGTGCATCATCCACAAGTTCAATGGGAGAAGGGACTTCACTTTCTTTAGCCCATTTCTCTTCTTGAATCTCTTGCAAGAACTTTGGTGTGTACATATTCATAGAAGACGATGTGTTTGGTTCTGTGGAGTTAGGCACATAGGCTTCCTGGGTAGGAAGGCTTACTCTTTCACTTGCCATGCCCTTATTTGGAGGGGTGGGTTCCTTTTCTGATTGTGCAATTAGGCTCTCCAACCTTTCTAGCAATCCATCAAAGTGCAACTGCATCTTAGGTGAACTAGAGATGTTAAAGAGGCGATTGGCTTCAAACATGGTTTGAGCCAATTCCACCATCTTAGCACAAACTTTAGTTTGTTCGAGCTCTAGTTCGGCTCTAGGGTAACACTTTTCATGATTGGTTACGTTTGGCCCTTCTTAGATTTTGGCCTGATATGCCTTAAGCATCATTTTTAGGTCCTCGAGAGTGGGATCTGATAATACTCATCCTACTCTAGGGGGTGGTGGGGTCGCATGAGGCGGGTTGTAAGGTGGTGGATTAGATGGAGATGGGAATGGTGGTGGTGGAGTAGTATGAGAGTGAGTTTGAGATGTAAGTTCAATGGCTTTCGTTTCTCTTAGACTTTCCTCAAGTTCACTCATCTTCTTTGCCCATTGCCTTTTCATTATTTTGCGGCTATCTCTTTAGGCTCTAGTCCTCTTCTTGGTTATGCTCTCAGTTTCACTAACCTCAGCACTCTTTTCCTAGCCTAAACTTGGGTTCTGTTGTAAGGCTTGAGCTCTAGTGACCACTTGCACAGGTGCAGTGGAAGTTACACTCCCTGAAGAGTCTACGACTAACACAATAACGTTAATAGGAGTGATTTTTGGCATGTTATTGGGGTTCTTTGGGCAGTCTCGTAAGAGATGCTCCTTTCCACAATCTTGGCAAAAGCCCTCTATTGTTACTGACTGGGGTTGTGTAGGTGCAGGCATGGGGTAATCACGAATGAGGTGATCTCCCTGACATCTATAGCATGGTCCTCTAGGGAATGGGGGTCTTACTTGCGTAGGTTGAGGTCTAGGGTTGGGATTTGTGTACATGATATTTGAATACTCTGGATCCCAACTAGGTTCACTTGGTTCTTCACTATAGTAAGATTCACCATGTTCAAGAGACTGCATGTAATAAGCATGGGGACTATCATATGTGTAGAATCAAAGCTATGGTCATTGGGGTCACTTTTCGAAAGTAATAGAGTTACTGGGACTATAGCTCTATTCAAATTTTCTTCTGCAACTGCATACTTTACGGGAATCACATTGGTTGGAGCAGGAGGTTGTTGGGCTAGCACTGGTTGAGGTCTCTGCTAGGCCTGATATTGGGGTTGGTAGGTTTGTTGAGGCCTAGCATATTGTTGTGGTGGCACTGGTTCTGGTATCTTCCTTGTTGAGGGTATGGTTGAGGGTAGGTTTGCCTAACCGCTTGCTTATTGTATGGGCAATCTTGCGTAGTGTGATTAGTGTATCTCCGTTCTATGGTGCAGTACTAGCTACTAGGATTCACTTGGGGTTGAGCTATAATGGGACAAACATTCACCATATGGTCACCTCCACAAGTATAGCACCGCTTAATTGGGGCAAATCTTGGAATTTGTTTGCTAGAGACACCTAGTTTTTGAGCTACCTTCTCTGTGAGCTCCTCAAGAGATGTGGATTGTGTGGAAGCGAGGCTAGACGAACTATCTGAATCTTTGTGGATTTTTGAAAGCTCTAATTCCTCCCCTAGGTTATCTTCAATGTCAATGCACATGCATACACGCTCTTCTATGGTCCTAGGGTCCTTCAAGTACATATATGATCTCAATTTGGTACTTAGCAGTCCATCCAAGAATAAAGCCACTTGTTTGGATGGTGTGGGTAACTCAAGAACAGAGCATCTCTAAAGATATTGCCTAAATCTTCTGCTTGCAAGTCTAACAGTCTCTTGAGGTGTCTGGCTGAAGCTGTGAATCAGTGAGGAAGTGTTATGTCGTATGCCACTCTTAGAGAATTCAGTAATTAATGCCTCTAATAGTTGGTCTATATTCTTGAACTCTCTCTCATTTAGCAGTTGAAACCATGTAAGGGTTTTGTTCCTAAGGGTTAGACCAAAGGCATTGTATTGCGTGAATAGGTCCTCCACTTGTTCGGCTCTCAAGACTTGCCTAAACTTGGCCACATGATGGTAGGGGTCTCCAGTGCCATCGAAGTAATTCTTCATGGAATTAACTAGTTGTGTAGGTTTCAAAGTCCTCGTGTGCTCTCTAGGCCTTGGTAGAGGGAATTCATCTGCATTTCTTTGGTTTATTGGGGCTCTAGGTCTCTTAGTTTCCATTCTATCCATTTCTCTTCTCGTTCTTTGTCTTCCCAATGGGTTGGCGAAACTCACTTCTAGCCTATCTTTACTTCTGTCCCTTTGAGCTCCATGAGCTTGGGATGTTCCCGCTCTTGGGTGGCCAAAAGAGACATTAGATCTTGGTTGGGGGAAAACAAATTCACCCTTCCAAGTGTAGGCATGCCTACCGTGCTTTGTGAACACAAAGATTCTCTCTGAAGTATTGCCTAGATAAGTCACTTTGACAGGGCTATCAGGATCTTTGAACTCATAGATCGTGAGTGCTCCAACCTCAATTGGTTGATCAGGTTTATACCTCCAAAAGGCTTCATCAGTCTCTCAGTTTAAGAGCAGATCAATGCTCTTATTGTCTTGGGGAATCCACTCTGGCGTGATACTTCTAGTAAGCACTAATTTTTTGCGAGGTGTTTTAGGCTCTCCACCTATGTTTCCTTGCTCTAGGTTACCTATGTCCGTTTCTGGGATCACATTACTGAATTCGTCTATCCTATCTAGGTGACTGGTGACTACATATATGGTTCCTTCTTTGTCTAGGTATGCTCCATTTTTGAACTTGACTACTGGATGTTCTAGTCCAATGGGTTGATCTGGGTTCTTGATCTAGACCATAGACCTTCCTAATCCATCCTCATAGATGCAAGCACTTAATCGGATGTTCCTAAGGTATTCCAATTGCATCTTATAGGGGCCTTCTACCCTTTGTAAATATGGCACACCTAAAATTCCTGTAGGTCTCTCCTTACCATGAGACATCTTGGATTCGCTAGTTTCAGAGCTAGGGTTGTGTGAATAATGGCTCAACTGTTGGGCCCAAGACCTAGCAGTATGATTAACACTAGCCTATGAAGACCTAAGGCTATGTCTATCTCTCCCTAGGTGTCGTCCTGATCTAAGGTTCATATGCCCAACCGAATAATCCCAAATTTTACCCAAAGTACAACCTCGTTGCAACTCAATTTGTATCAGTTACTTGGTTCTTTTTTAGGTGATTATATTGTTTTTGATCTTTTCTAGTATCACATCGTCAGGAATACTTGAGTTACTTTCTGCACTTTAAAGTTTATCGTTACACGTTAAGTTCTTTTTCCTTTAAAGTTATCGATCATACAATGAGATTATGTTTCCGCTTGAACTTGAGTGCTTAGGTAATCTTCAACTTGATAGATGCCTATCATCGCCCTGACTTACTTCTAGCACTACTCGCACTTAGCCTGAGCTAGGAATTGACAAAGGGAGTTGAGAATAATCCAACCTCACTTGCTGATCCCTTGCTCTTTAGTGCTCAAGAACCCCGTTCTCAAGCTTGTGGAATGCCCTTGCTTTGGATGCCCTCTAGCGCTCTCAATGGACTTGTAAAAGTCCCAAGGTTAGCTCAAGACTTAGATTCAAAAGACTTAACACATCACTTTCATTCATGCAATTCAGTTATCAATTTGCACTGTGTCTTTATGGAAACAATTCTAGGGATTCCTTATGGAAACAATTCTAGGGATCCTTTCCAACGAGCTCAAGATCACTCCGAATGGATTTCGTATGAGAAAGTTATGCCAGTTCAGGGTTTTGGGGTTAAAACAAGGTTCAAACAGGCTAACACGCCAACAGGGTTTCCTCAAATTATTTGCATATAGCCTCCGTATATGCCCTATAGCCCAATATTTATGTCCAAAATTAGCCACACTCCTCAAATTAAAGAACCCTAAAAATTTGGCCAAAATTGGCTGTCAATCGGGATCGACTGGATTGTCAATCGCGATGGACAGGGTTGTCCGTCGTGGCCTATCAGTCGTGATGGACACATGTCAATCGCCATTGATGGCTGTCAATCATGATGGACAGTGGTGTCGATCGCGATTGATGGGTCAATCACGAGTGATTGTGTCAATCGCGATGGACAGGGATTTTTGGGGTTTTTGCGTGTCTTTGTGTCAATCGGGGTCTATGAGTCGTGATGGATATGTTTTTCGCCAAGATGAGGTGTCAGTCGCGATGCTTCTGTCAGTCACGATGGACAGGGGTGTCCGTCGCGATGGACACATGTCGATCACGATGGACTGCTGTCAGTCACGATGGATAGGCAGTTTGTCACAATGGATACCGTTTTTCGCGATTGACAGGGGGTCTATTGGGGTCTGTCAATTGTGATGGATAGGTTGTTCGTCGCGATGGACACTGTCAATCGCGATTGATGCTATCAATCACAATGGACAACAAAAATGCAAATTTTTTAGAAATTTTTGTGTATTTGTGATGTGCAAGGTTTCCAATCTACTGTGGTGCGCTTAGTTTTACCAAAGGAATGATTTTTCTATCAATTGCGATCGACAGAGGTCTACGACACAGAGACAAGACTGAGCTTTTCCGTACCTACACGACATGCTGAAGATGATGGGACAGCCAGATCCTGCAAGGAAACTCAAAAAACAAAAGCAACGCACAACAATTCACTCTCTTGCTCTCCCTCACAAGTGAAATGAGTGAAATGGAAGTAGGAAGGAGATATGATCAAAAAACTAAAATTTTTGCGATGATGGAGATGGAGGTGGGATATGGTGAGGATGATGATGGTGATGATGATGGTGAAGTAAGAAAGAGAAAAGTAAGAAAAAGTAAAGAAATTACCTACAACGCTAACGTCACCACTCTACACCTTACCATCACACGCTCGTCCTCAAACCTCGATCCCCGGCAACGGCGCCAAAATTTGGTGTAGCTCAGTGATGAGTAGCACCTCCTTTAATGTTAATTTGGGAAGACATGAGGATGGTATGAAGACCTCGAACAAGTGATGGCACAAGTGCGTGAGTGAGAAGCACACTAACATGCACATGCATACACACACATGTGCACACAAGGTAAAACAAAGAGAGAGAAGCAATGGAGTTCTTTAGATTACTCAAAAGTGCTCTTACAAGTTCAATTCTACAACAAGCTAACCTCAAAAATGAGCTTTCTAGCTCTTTTTATAGTTTTTGACTAGTTTTGGCCCTGTCCAGACCAAGTGTTTGACCTAGTTAAAAAGTAGGTTCTAGGGCCTATTTGGGGGCTCAAACGGACTCTAGAAAATGTGAAAATTGCTAGGTAGGTACTTCTAAATCTCCTCAAGCTCAACGACTCCTTGTCTTGTAGAAAATGGAGCTACAAAAATATGAAATGGTATTTACAATGGCGTTTAGTGATGAAAATCACTATTTTTGTAGGGATTTCTTCCAACAATTTGACATACACTTCCTAAAGCCCCCTACTTGCTCCTTCTTCTTGTGTTTCCATCTCTTTGATGTGCTCCTGTGATTTGTCCTTGACCTTCAGCTTGATGAAAAATGATGGCCTACTTGCCAGATCTTCTTTGACTGCTTTGTCTACTTAGTCCTTCTCTTTGCTCTGACTCTTTCCGCTGGCTTCCTTGTCTCGTCAGTCCTTGGGTGCCCTGACTACTATCAACATAAGACGTAGAGTTGAGATGTTGGATTCATAGGTATTTTCTTCATTTTTATCTACTTTCTTTTGTTTTCTTCATCACCATTATCATCCTCACCATCTCCCATCTCAATCTCCATCATCGCGACACTTTCAATTTTTTGGTCATATCACCATTCCCACACCATTTCCCCTCATTTCACTTGTGAGAGAGAGCGAGACAGTGTTTGTGTGATTTTGCTTTTGTACAAAGATTATAAGAAAACAATAAAGAAAAAATATTTCAAGTATTTTAAGGAAAATGATCACTTCATTAAGAGTTTTCATAAATTAGCTATAAATAAGGCAAATAACAAAGAGGTTGGAATGCTTGTTGCAAAAGCCTCTACACCTAACGTAACATTTACTAACCTTGTTTAGAATGAAGAATGGGAATTTACTACTCGTTGCATCTATGACCCATCTTCAAATGAGTGTTGTATATTTGTAGTAGACTCAGATGTTTGACACTTGGAAAGTGGTGCAATTTCAAACAGTATATTACATTGCAATGCAGTTTCCTCACTTCACTTGAGTCTACGTACATAATGAAATCCAAGAATCAACATATGTCATAACTAGATAATGTAGTACAATGATTAGAATATCATAAGGTAACAAAGTGCCAAGCACTGATTAATAAAATCTTGAATCTTTGAAACCTCACACTACACTCCCTTCTATTTAGGATGACAAAAATTAGGTGGGGGAAAATATTGAGAGGATCATCCCTTGGGGCCATAGTAAAGCATCATTGACAATCTACCACTAATTGTAGTTTGGCCTTGGTAACCAATTATCGCAAATCATCCCTTCTTGTAGAATGGAGTCCACAAGGACCTAAAGCACTCAATGTAAATAAGGTTTGAAGAGCCCTTGAAATAATACAACCTCATTTTGTAACGGTAAAGGATTCATCTAGCCATGGAAATTCCACCAATACTCTCAAACCACTCATTTGGGCATGGTTGGAAAGTGGTTTTCATTTATAAGATCTATAAAAAGGACCTTATACCACTTGTAAAAGTTTAGATTGTTTTTTGTGAACATAAAAGCATGCTTTACCTTTCTCCCCTTCTTTGAGCATGCATCTCTTCTATATTTGTGTGAGTTGTTAGTGTGAGATAGGTTGTCCCAAGGGGTCTCCCCTTGTGTGAGCAAAAATACCTAGTGACCTTGGGGTGTGTGAGTAGTCCTTGTTCCTCAAACTTCTTTCTCTCTTTCTTTTCTTATATGATGGGCCTATGTGCACACAACCATGTCTATTTTGCATTGACGTTTTGGTGTTGATCTTGACCTCTTGATGTCAATGAGCTACTCAAAACCTTGCAAGTTTACAATTAGCAATACCATATAGTATACTCAATGCGTATTGTATTTTGGATAGTCATATACATGTTTTTATATGTATAACTTCAATGCCCAAAAATTATTGGAGCACACCAACATCTTTCATGTAGATCTATTAAATAAGCAGTTGGCTTACCTCTTTAATGCTTTCTTTATCATCACCAATTACACTCAGTAATCAACATAAATGGCAAGAATTATGATGCCATCATTAACATTCCTTTCATGTAATGAATGATTTTCATCAGACATGAAAGATCTAATTGAATCATTGCATGCTAAGCATGAGGGGCTTTCTTAAACCCATACAAATACATCTTCAACTTTCAAACATATCTAGGATGCTTTGGTTGTCAAATCATTCCGTTTGGTTCATGCATAGTTCTTCTTTCAACTTCCATTAAAGAAATCATTCTACATATCGATGCAATGAAAAAAACATCCCTTTTTTTACAAAAAATGTAAGTACTCTAATAGTACCCATTTGAATATAGTGGCTAAATGTTTCCTCATAATCAATTGCATATTTTGTGCATAGTTGTTTCCTATGAATTGAGAGATATGTGTGCTTATGCTACCATTAGCATTATGATTTATCTTGTAAACCCATTAGGATTTATGGGTCTCTTTCCTTTGGCGATAAAACTAGATCCAATGTTTAATGTCCATCACGTGCATGAACTTCTCATCCATAGTTGTCTCTCAATCTGCATTTAAAATGAAAGCTTCAAAAGAAGAGGTTTAAGTATCGTGTATTAGCTTATTCATATACACATAATGACTCGTAGATATCATAGTTGTCTCTCAATCTGCATTTAAAATTAAAGCTTCAAAAGAAGAGGTTTAAGTATCCTGTATTAGCTTATTCATGTACACATAATGACTCGTAGATATCATATGTTTATCATTGAATTGGATTCTACATCCTCCCCAATCTCCGTGGTTTTGGATCACTTCTTAGTGTTGCACAATTTGCATTTAACAAAATTGTTCTATTGTGTTATGTGCCTATAAGAAAATCACCTTTGAATTCCATGAATCCTTCTTAAATTGTTGAACCATTTGATATGTATTCACCTAGTCCATCAGATCTTAATTTTTTATTTTTACTATCCTCTCTACTTTTCCACCATATCCATGAAATTCTAATAGTGAGTAAACCAATTATAAAGCATGCCCATATGTCTTATGCATGGTCTTTAATGAATGTAACATATAACTTGCAAGCTCCCATGGATGTGGTTGTTACCCTTAGCCTCAAATTCTAAGTGCGATCACATTTGTGTGACCTAAGAAATCTGTGTTCATGGTCTATGTACTATGTGTTTTTTGTGTATTCTACAGCCTTTGTGCAAAGTACTATGTGTGGCATCTGGAGATCGATTTTCTAATTCAAGGGTATCATCACAAAGCTCTTGCAAAGGAGAATCCACTACGGTGCATTTTCATTGAAGTACTTCACTAGTATGAAAGCCTTCAAAAGCAAAATCATTGTTTCTTTTGTGTGAGCGAAGCAAGCACCCATCCATCCACCCAAGGCTTTCTATACCCACTCAACCAAGGCTTATGATCAAGGTGGAAACCGAGGCATAGTGTAGAAGGAGAGTCCAACAAAAAGAAAAGAAGAAGAAGACCAAGAAAGAAGCTTCACTAAAAGATAATATATCTGAAGACATATCTCTGCAGGAAGCCCAGCAGGGGCATGCAACACCCATCTCTACACAGAGCCTCATAGGGGCATACAACAGGGGGAGGTACGCAAGAGGCAAGGACAGATCAAGGCCAACAAGTATCCATGAAGAAGTGCAAGAAGATGTCTTCCAGATCTAGAGCCCCAGGAAGGTGCGTCAACCTCTTGATCTTCCGGAGGTCTAGATCGAAGGCTGAAGATCCAAACCCTCATACCTTCCACTGCTTGCATGCATGGCAGCCCACTTAACACAGCAACCCAGATTTAAAGAGATTATTGGTGAGCTAGACTACAAAATTAAGGTAGTCCATCTCCATGGATTGCGAGTGGTGAAAAGAAAAGAACAAGAAAAAAATGCATCAGGTCCTAGAGGATGTGAAAGAAGATTCAAGAACAGGGCCTTTAAAACGTAACACCAACCTGACTAGGAGGCAAGGCCGACCAAGTGATGCATGTGGTGGAAAGAAGTAAACCAGCTTCAGACAAGAAGTGAAGCATGTCAAGGGACGATAGAGGCAAAGAGAGGGAGAGTGTTGTAGAGCAAAGAAGAGCAAAGAGGCAGAGAAAAAGAAGGGCCCCAAAAGTTTTCCAATTTGGACACTTTATCTTTGTACTATAGTCACCCTGTAATATATTTTCCGATGTAAATGCACTAGAGGAGTCCTCTAGTTGCATACCCATAAAGATGTTTTCTCATTACCCTTGTAAACTAATAGGAAATTATTCCTTTAGCCAATAAAGTACCAGTCTCTTGTGTGAAAGAACCATTTTTAGGGCACATGTATATAAGTCATTTTGTGACTCTTTGTAAGCACTTTTGGCCATTGTGAGAATCAAGAGCACAGAATTTCAATCTCCTCTCTGTATCTTCTTCCTTGTGAGCTTGCATTCATGTGTGATTCTTGAAAAGAGTGCTTAGAACTGTTGTCCATCCATGAAAGTGTTTGTTTGCTATCGGTGAGGTGCGAGATAAGTGTAGGAAGTGATGAAGAGTAGGAAGATCATTCCCATGGCTCTATATTTTGCTCATAATTTGAAGCAGGAGTGCCAAAATGGAGTGAAAAGGCAACCATTGGATGCGTCTTCTTGAGAGCTTCAAAAACAACCCCCTATTTGCTATATTCAGAGTTAGGAGCTGAGAGAAAAGATCAAATTACTATTGACTACTGTTCCAAGTGTTGTGACACCATATCTGACCTTGAAAACTTGAATGTGATGGATTTATACATACATGTACCTTGTTAGACCTCATTTGCATTGATCATTATTTGAATGCATGTCTCATACACTTTGCTAGGTTTTGATACTCCTTGGATTGATAATTAAAGTGCGAATCCCCACTATATGCACTTGAGAGGGATTGAGGTATAGTCTCTTTCTCCACAAGTCCATGAGTGGATACTCAGGTACACACGTTTTTGGCGCCATTGTTGGGGATTGTCGAATAAAACCGAGGTATTCGTGTGATGGTGAAAAGCTCTTAGCATTGAATTGAGTAGAGGAGTTGTGAATCTCTCTTCTTTGGTAAATCATTTTCATCCACACTTACTATTTCTCACTTTTGGAGTGTGTGTAGTGAGTTGATAGTTTAGGGAAGTAAGTAGAGAGAGGCATTAAAGTAGGTAAGAGTAAGTAAGTGAGTAGTTTAGAGAAATAGGTTTAATTCTTAAATACCTTCACTTTAGCCTTTTATTTTCAAGTACCTTTCAAAAGTATAAAAACCAAAAGACACAAATCAATTCAATTTACTTGTTCTATCGCAAGTGTCATGAGCGTTGGACGTCTTATATCATGAGTTTGAGACCGGAGAGCGTGGAGCAGTTCAGAGTGGGTGGGTGTGGAAGAAGGCTTGAGGGCAGCTTGAGAGGTGAGCCTATCAAGTCTTTGCTCTAAACTTCAATGTGAATTCAAGGAGAGAGCAAAAGGACCTGCGGTAGGTGTCCTGAGGGGTTATCCAAGGACTGAGGAAGAGTTTTCTTTGATTCAAGCACTTGAGAGGAGGGAGATAAGCACTAGGATCACCCACATTAAATTGAATATCAAAATTACCTATATATATTTGAAAAAAATTGCAAGTGTCGTGATCTCCCAAGGTTGAGTATCACGACATTTAGGTGTCATGACCTCCCTAGGTTAAGTGTCACGATACTTACACCTGTCGAGTATCATGATCAAAGCATCGTGATATTTGATGAGTGTCAAGTATCATGATCAAAGCGTCACGATATTTGACAAGTGTCGAGTATCGTGATCAAAGCATCACGACATTTGACGAGTGTCGAGTATCGTGATCAAAGCGTCGTGATATTTGATGAGTGTCGAGTATCATGATCAAAGCATCGTGACATTTGACAAGTGTCGAGTATCGTGATCAAAACATCGCGACATTTGATGAGTGTCGAGTATCGTGATCAAAGCATCATGACATTTGATGAGTGTCGAGTATCGTGATCAAAGCATCGTGACATTTGACCAGTGTCGAGTATCATTGTTCCACAAGTATCAAATATCGTAGACGCAGCTATCGTGACATTGAGTAGGTATCGAATGTCGTGGGGCCTTGAGTCATGATACTTATGCAGTGTCGAGTATCGTGTATTGGGCAAGTGTGAAGTGTCGTGCAGAGAGATCTCTAGTGATACCTCAGTACGAAGTTCCAAATTAAGAAAAAAAATTCATGCACCTCTAAGATTTTGCAAAGAGCATTGGGAGATAGGGGTAAACTCAACTAGAGATCTTAAGTGAATGAACCTAGGATCGGGAAGAATCCTAGGAAGCCAAAGAAGTGTAATCTCATCTGTGGGGAGTGTAGTTGAACCAAGTATTCATTCTCATTACTCTGAAACCTCGAGTGAGTCGGAAGAGGAAATCATAATGGCCTCAGAAGACATGCAGAGTTTTGTACCCATAGTTGGCATCATGTCTATCATTGAGGGAGAATATCAAACATCTTTGGAACATGTGAGCACCAATCAACATGACTTACCCATCTACCTAGATGGACTAAACAGATCAGTGGCTCGGCTAAAGAAAGCCACAAATGCTCACATAGTGCCTAGGCCAGCTGTTAAGTATGTGGGAGGATTCTATGTGGATAAAAGAGGAATTGTGTATGCAGTCA
This sequence comes from Ceratopteris richardii, assembly GCA_020310875.1. NCBI lineage: Eukaryota > Viridiplantae > Streptophyta > Polypodiopsida > Polypodiales > Pteridaceae > Ceratopteris > Ceratopteris richardii. The sequence goes on along the minus strand of CM035440.1, from coordinate 73,285,615 downwards.
CGGAACATCCTAAAAACATCAATGAGCAAAGAGAAGAAAGCAATGCCCACAACCTTAATGAAGAAGGACATGAAGAACAGGTGTCTACCCCTAAAGGGAAGTCCATTGTAATTGGGGTTTGGAGAGGGGATCTAATTCCCCAAGATGATTCCCTGATGGATGTCTATTTGGTCAACAGAATGGAGTATCTACTTAGAACCAACTCTTCATTGTGGGAAGAAGCTACCAATCCATCCACCATTTATGAGTTACAAGATCCTGAAAACCCCACTCATATTATGTACATGGACAAGAATCAGAAAAGATACTGGCCCTTAATGGAATTAGAAAGAGCGGGGCTGAAATATCAAAACATTCTAGTATTCCCACCTAGGGATCAAGCCACAACTTCGCAAAATCCCCAAGGAACTCATCAGGATATTTGTTATCAGCATTCAAGACAGACACAACAACCAAACATTCCAATTAGACCCCACATGCAGTTTGCTACACCTGGTAATAATCCTAACTATCGACCTCCTACAAATGTAGAACCAAGAAATAGAATCCCTGTTCATGAGAGACCACCTATAGGAAGAGAAGTAGATATACCAATAGGATGACCAGTTTTCCCTACTGAAAAATACCTCCAGGCAGTGTGAAGAGTGAGGATAGTGTCAACAATATGTCAAATCCCAGGAACAATGTAGAAGAGATATTCGATTTAGTGGCTAAGAAATCGAATGTTCAAGGACAAAGGAATTACCCAAGAAATCCTATGAGAGTGCCCATGCTCAGAAGATGCATTCACTATGGAGGTGATCATCTTTCTCACATGTGCAATAGGGGAGTAGTCTTGCCACCTGCTTATGCTTACAATAGACCACCCGCCATGGGTCCTATGCAATATTGTAGCATAGAACAAAGGTACACAAATCATAACACAGAGAACTATCCTTACAATCGACAATCAAGACCGGTACAACCACCCTTTAGGCCTTATGGATACCCCTAGAGAGATCAAGGAGGAGAAGCCTTTAGATATCCCTCATACCAACAGCAAGCACCTGCACCACGACCTTATGCTTATCAAGGATACAATCAACCTCAACCCGTGCTAGGACAACAAGCACCACACCCATAGAATGTTGTCCCAATGAAAATGGCTCGACTTGAAGAGAACCTAGAAAGAGTGTTAGTCCCAGACACCGCATTGGCTAGTACTGAGGCTTATGACCCATCTTATGACCCTATTCAAAAAAATTATTTCACTTATGAGGGCACTGTAGCTGAGTATGGACAATCTTACGAACCATATATTTTTGGTTCTGAAGGACCTGACAGCTCTTACGGATATGATCAGGGCTGTCAGTGATGTACACGGCTCCTAGAGCACCCATACCCCCGGCAAATGAGTAGACCATCTACACCTAGAGGACCATGTTATAGATGCGGAGGTGATCACTTTATCAAAGAATGTACATTACCTAACCCACCACCACCTCAGAGAGTTTGGGAAGGATACTGTGGTGATTTTGGTAAAGAACATCTTTTTAGAGATTGCCCCAAGAATCCCAATAAACTTAACTCCAATGTGTAGATCAATGTGATAGAAGTGATAGAGTCATCCACGAGTGATAAGGAGTACACAGTACCATTGAAAGTGATAACAAGGGCAAAAGCTAGAGATACTTCAGATAAACCCAAAGAAAATGATTACTCAAACAAAGAGTTGAACATACCCACACCTTAAGTAATTGCAGATTCTGAAGATTCTAAGAAAAATACTAAAAGTAAACGGACCCAAAGATTGAAGAGTCGTAGAGAAAGGATGAAAGAAAAGAAACTACAACAAAAGTTAGAGAATGAGAATAATAAACTAGGCCAAGGAGAAAAACAAGAACTTGAAGGTAACACTAAGATAGAAAATCACAGAAAACAAGAGGTTGGATCAGTTCAGGCCGATCCAACACTAGAGGACTTAGCCATGTGGATTGAGGCATATCAAGCACGAATAAAAGCAGGACCAACCATTGAACAACATGAAAGGGAATACTGTTGGCAGTAGCCTTGGCACACCAGGACTTACAAGACGTGAAAGTCAAAGAAGGGAGTCAGAGCGAAGGGACAGCACAAGCAAACAAGGCAGTCAAAGAAGATCTGGCAAGTAGGCCAATATTTTTTCAAGACATTAATGCAAATCAAGAGATGGACATGCAGGGAGGAAGAGCAAGTAGGGAGCTCGAAGATATGTATGGCAGATCACTAGAAGAAATCCCTACAACAACAATGATTTTTATCACTAACAATCATTGTAAATATCATTTCACCTTTTTGTAGCTCCATTTTGTGCAAGCCAAGGAGTCCTTGAGCTTGAGGAGCCTTAGAAGTAGTTGCGTACCAATTTTCGTATTTTTTAGATCTCGTTTGAGCCCCCAAATAAGCCCTGGAACCTAATTTTTAACTAGGCCGGACACTAGGTCTGGACAGGGCCAAAAGCTAGTCAAAAACTATAAAAAGAGCTAGAGAGCTCATTTTGGAGGTTAGATTGTAATTGAAACGAACTTGTAAGAGCATTTTGAAAGTAATCTGAAAGCTCCATTGATTCTCACTCTTTGTCTTACCTTGTGTGCGCGTGTGTGTGTATGTGTGTGCATGCTTGTGTGCTTCTCACTCACGCACTTGTGTCGCCACTTGCTCGAGGTCTTCATACCATCCTCACGTCTTCCCGGATTGACATTAAAGGAGGTGCTACTCATCATTGAGCTACACCAAATTTTGGCGCCGTTGCCGGGGATCGAGCTTTGAGGACGAGCGTGTGATGGTAAGACGTAGAGTTGACGTGTTGGAGTTGTAGGTATTTTCTTCACTCTCATCGATTTTCTTTTACTTTCTTCACCATCTTCATCACCATCATCATCATCACCATCTTCCACCTCCATCTCCATCATCGCGAAAATTTCAGTCTTTTGACTATATCCCCATCTCCACCTCATTTCCCTCATTTCACTTGTGAGAGAGAGTGAGAGAGCGAATTTGCATGTGCTGTTTTTGCATGTTTTGTGAGCATTCTGCAGGTACAGGCCGCATCATCATCCCCAGCACCCTGCGCAGGTACGGAAATCTGTGTAACTGTTTGTGTGTCGCCGAGCTCTGTCAATCGCGACCGACTGAAAAATTGCTCTAATTGCTAAACAAAGTGCATATCCATGACCTACAGGCCTAGAGCTTCCCAAAAATGTGTTTAGTTTTTTGAAATTCCACAGATTTCTGTCAATCGCGATCGCTCTGTCAATCGCGATCGACAAACCACGACGGACAGACCTATCAATCGCGATCGACACGTCAATCGCGACCGACAGCCCACGACGGCTCTGTCAATCGCGACCGACAGAGTCAACGACCGATTGACCACGACCGACTGACCATACGCGTGACACGTGTCAATCGCGATCGAGTCATCAATCGCGATCGACTCATCAATCGCGACCGACACGGTCAACGACTGTTTGACCACGATCGACAGACCCTCGCGACCGACCTGTCAATCGCGATCGACTCATCAATCGCGACCGACAGAGTCAACGACGCTTTGGCCACGATTGATTGACTTTTCGTAACCCCTATCAATCGCGACTGACCAGTCAATCACGACTGACAGCCACGACGGACCTGTCAATCGCGATCGACACGTCGATCGCGACTGACCTGTCAATCGCGACCAACAGACTTTGCGAACGCGTTAGAAGGGCAAATTAGGTCAAATTTTCAAGGCAAAATTATTGGTCTAAATTTTGATTGAGTGTGGGACAAACACTAGGGTGTAGTATTGCATAGCGAGGCCGTGCCACAAGCTACTCGAGTATTCCTGTTTGACTGTTAGCTTGTGTTGAATTCTGATTTAACTCCCTAAACCCTGAACAGTCCTAACCTTTTCATACGAAATCCAATTTTTGAGCTCTTGGCCTTGTTGGAAAGCTCGTGGCATATGCTACACGCCCTCAACTGTTTTTTATAAAGATAATGTGTTGATTTTCAGAGAGGGTATTTTGAAGTTGACCATACCCAGGGGGATCAAAGTCAGGGGTCTTTAGAATTATGTTCCTAAAAGTCACAATGCAGATGTGTGTTTGTGTCACATGAATGAAAGTGGTTGGTTTTGTTCTTTGAATATAAGCATTGAGCTAACCGTGGGTCCTTTATAGGTCCATTGAGAGCAACTGAGAGCGTACAAAGCAAGGTTTCTTGCAAGCTTGAGAACCGGGTTCTTGAGCACCATAAAGCAAGGGATCAACAAGTAAGGTTGGATTATTCTCAACTCCCTCTGTCATTTCCTAGCTCAAGCTAAGAACGAGTAGAGATAGGAGTAAGTCAGGGCAACGATAGGCAGCTATCAAGTTGAAGATTACCTAAAAACTCAAGTTCAAGTTAAAAACATAATCTCTGTACTGTCGATAACCTAAAGAAAAAGAACCTAACGTGGAACGATCAACCTAAAGTACGAAGAACATTTAAGTGTTCCTGACGACGTGATATCAGACAAGACCATAAACACAATAATTAACTAAAAAGAATCAAGTGACTGGTACCAATTGATTGGCAACGAGGTTGTACTCGGAAAAAAATTGGGATAATCGGTTAGGCATATGAACCTTCGATCAGGACGACACCTAGCCAGGGAGAGACAAAGCCTTAGGTCTTCAGAGGCTAGTGTCAATCACACTGCAAGGTCTTGGACTCAGCAGTTGAGTCGCCACTCTCATTACCCTAGCTCTGATACCAGTGAGTCAGAGATGTCTCAAGGCATGGACAGGCCTACGGGAAGTTCAGGTGTGCCTTACTTGTACAGGGTAGAAGGCCCTTACAAAACACAGTTGGAATACCTTAGGACCAACCGATTAGGTGCTAGCATCTATGAGGACGGCCTAGGAAGATCTGTGGTCCAGATTAAAAACCCTGACCAATCCATAGGACTAGAGCACCCAGCTGTCAAGTTTGAAAACGGTGCATACCTGGACAAGGAAGGAACCATATACGTAGTCACCAGTCATCCAGATAGGACAGATGAATTTGGAAATGTAATTTCAGAAGCGGACTTAGGTGACTTGGAACAAGGAAACATGGGAGTGGAACCTAGAACACCCCGAGGCAAATCTGTTCTTACGAGAATAATCACACCAGAATGGATCCCCCAAGATAATAAGAGCATAGATCTCCTTCTGAACCGAGAAACTGAAGAAGCCTTTTGGAGATATAAATCTGATCGGCCATTTGATGTAGGAACAATCATGATCTATGAGCTTAAGGACCCTGATAGCCCAGGCAGAGTGACCTACGTAGACCACGCCTCAGAAAGGATCTTCGTGGTGACAGAAAATGATAGGCATGCTTACACTTGGAAAGGTGAAATCATTTTCCCCCAACCAAGATTGAATGTATCCTATGGTCACCCTGGAGCTGGAACATCCCAAGCTCATGGACCCCAAAGAGACAGAAGTAGAGATAGACCAGAAGTAAGCTTTGCCAACCCCGTGGGCAGAGAAAGAACGAGGACGGAGACGAATAGAGTAGAACCAGAAATACCTAGGGCTCACCGGAATCAGAGAAATGTGGATGGATTCCCTATGCTGAGACCTAGAGAGCACACAAGAACTCTGAGACCAACCCAGCTAGTTAAGTCCATGAAGAATTACTTTGATGGCACAGGAGATCCCTATGATCATGTGGCGGAGTTCAAGCAAGTCTTGAGAGCCGAACAAGTGGAGGATCTATTCACGCAGTACAATGCCTTCGGTCTGACTCTTAGGAACACAGCACTTACATGGTTCCAGCCATTGGATGAGCGACAGTTCAGGAGCATAGACCAACTCCTAGAGGCTTTCATCGTAGAGTTCTCTAAGAGTGGCATAAGACACAACACCTCCTCACTGATTCACAGCTTCAAGCAAACTCCTCAAGAGACCGTGAGACTTGCAGGAAGAAGATTTAGGCAATATCTTGAGAGATGTCCTGTTTCAGAGCTACCTACACCAGCTAAACAAGTAGCCTTATTCTTGGATGGATTGCTGAGTACGAAATTGAGATCCTATGTGTATCTGAAGGACCCTAGAACTATAGAAGAGTGTGTACGCATGTGCATTGACATTGAAGATAACCTAGGGGAAGAACTAGAGCTTTCCAAAATCTACAAAGATTCAGATGGTGCATCTGGTCACTCTTCCTCGCAATCCACATCAATTGAGGAACTGGCAGAGAAAGTGGCTCAGAAATTAGGTGTCTCTAGCAAACAAACTCCGAGATTTGCCCCTGTGAAGAGATGCTACACTTGTGGTGGCGACCACATGGCGAATGTATGTCCCATTATGGCTCAACCCCAAGTAAACCCTAGTAGCCAGTACTGCACTATCGAACGAAGATACACAAATCACACCGCACAAGACTGCCCATACAACAAGCAAGCAGTTAGGCAAGCCTACCCTCAGCCCTACCCTCAGCAAGGCAGATACCAAAACCAATACCCACCACAACAGTATGCTAGACCTCAACAAACCTACCAACCACAATACCAAGCCCAGCAAAGACCTCAGCCGGTGTTAGCCCAACAACCTCCAGCTCCAGCCAACATGATCCCTGTAAAGTATGCAGCAGCAGAAGAAAACCTAAACCGAGCTATAGTCCCCATAACACCTTTGCTTTCAGAAAGTGATCCCAGTGACCATAGCTTCGATTCTACTCATGTTGAGAGTCCCCAGGCTTACTTCATGCAGTCTCCTGAACATGGTGAGTCTTACTATAGTGAAGAGCCAAATGAATCTAGTTGGGAAACGGATTACGCAAATGTCATGTACGCCAACCCCAACCCTAGGCCACAACCTAGGCAGGTGAGACCTCCATTCCCAAGAGGACCGTGCTACAGATGCCAAGGAGATCACTTCATTCGTGATTGTCCCTTACCTCCACCTACACAACCCCAGTCAGTGACGATCCCAGGCTTTTGCCAAGATTGTGGAAAAGAGCATCTCTTACGAGATTGCCCTAAAAATCCCAATAACATGCCAAAAATCACTCCTATTAACGTTGTTGGATTAGTAGTAGACTCCACAGGGAGCGTGACGTCTACTGCACCAGTCCAGGTAGTCACTAGAGCTCAAGCATTGCAGCAAAACCAAGGGGTAGACCAGGAAAAGAGCCCAACAACTAGTGAAACTGAGAGCATAACCAAGAAAAGGACTAGAGCGTGGAAAGATAGTCGAGAAAGAATGAAAAGACAATGGGCTAAAAAGATGAGTGAACTTGAGGAAAGCATAAGAGAAACCAAAGCCAGGATAACTGAACTCACATCTCAAACTCCTTCTCACACTACCCCACCACCACCTTTCCCATCGCCATCCGACCAGCCACCTTCCAACCCGCCTCACATAAACCCACAACCCCCTAGAGTAGGATCAGTCCTAGCAGATCCCACTCCCGAAGACCTTAATATGATGCTTAAAGCTTATCAGGCCAGAATCCAAGAAGGGCCAACCATAACCGATCATGAAAAATGCTACCCTAGAGCCGAGCTAGAGCTTGAACGAACTAAAATTTGTGCCAAAATGGTGGAATTGGCTCAGACCATGTTTGAAGCTAGTCGCCTCTTTAACATCTCTAGCTCAGCTAAGACGCAGTTACATTTTGACGGACTGCTAGAAAGAATAGAGAGGCTAATTGCACAATCAGAGAAGGAACCTGCCCCTCAAAGAAAGGAAAGGGCAAGAGAACGAATAAGCCAGCCTCTTCAGGAAGCCCAGGTGCCTCCTCAAGAAGCTTATCTTCCCCCCCAAAAGGCAGATGTGCCTCCCTTGAAAGCTCACGTACCTCCATAGGTTGTCCACATTCCTTCTCAGGGAATGTGTGAGCCTGTTCGGAAAAGTAATAGAATAAGTAATCCTCCCCAAGAAGCCTGTGCTCCAGCCATTTGCGAGAACGAGGAGAGAGTCAACAATAGAATCAGCCCTCCTTCACAGGTTGCTTATGCGCCCAATTCCACGGAGCCAGACACTTCTTCTTCTATGAATCGGTTTGCACCAGACTTCCTACGAGAGATTCAAGAAGACAAATGGGATAACGAAAGCGAGGTCACCCCTCCTTTTGAACTTGTGGACGATGCACACGACCAATTCCCACAAGACATCCCATCTATTTACGGGGAGCATGAGAGTGTTCAGTCTCACGAGAGATTAGACTTTGAGTCGAATTCCATACAAGAGCTACCCCACTTCACAGGCCCATGGGAAGCAAAGTCCACATGTATGAGAGCACCCACAGTCATGGTAAGGAACGACGACTCAGTCATACCTAGGAACACAGAGGTAGTAAAGAACACTAACGTGCAGTGTAATCTCAAGTTAGAAGAGCTACTCAAGGTTAGACCTGAATTATGGAAACATGTAGCCAAACAAGTACCAGAGATAGCAAAACCTCGTTCCCAGGTAGGATCCCATAGGACAGTGCCATAAATTCCCTTGGATAAGATAGGAGATATGTGTGAAGGCGAAGAAGGGAACACCTATCTTCCCATCACCTACCAAGAGTACACCACCAAGGCAATTTTGGACTCAGGTGCAGGAGTTGCAATTGCCACCACTTCCCTATGGAAGCGTTGGGGCAAGCCGGCACTCAGGCCAACGAGAATGAAATTGCAGATGGCCGATGGTCACATAGAGAGACCCCTAGGATTGCTAGAAGGAATAACTCTCACCACTTGTGGTGTCGAGTTTGAGCATACATTTGCCATATGCGACTTCAGCAAAAATCATGCCTACGAGATGATTTTGGGAAGACCATTTATGCGACAGTTGCAAGTGGTACAGGATTGGGGAACCAACTCCTTGTATTTGCAATACTTGGGTGTTACGACCAAAGTCAATCTCAAGGATTATTCTCATAGAGATGTCCCTCCTATCCAATGGAATCCCATCCATAGAGCCAAAGAGGATACAGAATCGGTGCATTCCATAGGGTCTGGATCCTCATGGATGCATGAAGACACTCACTTATGGATGTGCAAGGTGGCAGTAGAAGAAGAAAACAGAGAGAAAGCCAGAGAGGTAGGTGCGAAAGAAACCCATAGATCAATCCAAGACCCAGCCTACGCACCTGTAGTTTTTCCAGACGAGGAATTTGAACCCCATGGCTGGGCAGAAATTTTAGCAACAATGGATGTAGCCATCAATGAAGAACAATGGACACCTCACTGTGATGAGGATGGCTATGATATTTCAGTCTTCTCCATAGAGCCACTCATGGGAGAGGCAGTTCTAGAAGAATGCGAACCTAGCCCTGATGCATTTGATGATGCAAGTGACTCCGATCTAGAGTCAATCATTATGGACCCTCCATTTGCATCAGATGAAGAATACTTCCATGAAGTAGAATTTCAACCTCAGAAGCATGGAGAGGTTACAAATGATGTAAGATTAGCAACACATATGACCTCGAAGGAAGAAGGAAAGAAACGAAGAAAGAAAGAAGTTTTACCAGAGGAGGAAGAATCTTTGTTTGAGGTCCCAGAAAATTTTAAGAAGTATGAGATAGATGACAGGAGAGTCATGATTAGAATGCCCAAACGAGAGGCACAATCAGGAGAGGCCTATGATAACAAAGAAACTACCAAGAAAATCGTAGTGGCCCTAGAAGAAGGAGAGGAGAGATGCACGTACATAGGCCATGACCTGACAGAAGAAGAAGAGCATGAATTGACTGCCTTGCTAAGAGAATACAGAGATGTATTCGCTTGGAGTTACAAGGATTTGAAAGGGGTTGACCCAGACATATGCTCACACACTATTCCCATGACCTCAGATGCTAAACCCTCGAAGCAAAAGCCTTATACATATAACGATAATTATGCGGCTAAGATCAAAGAAGAGATAGATAGACTGGTTGAAGCTGGATTTATCTACGAAATTGAGCACACCGAATGGGTATCCCCCATCGTAGTGGTGCCCAAGAAGAATGGCAAGCTGCGTGTGTGCATTAACTTGAAAAAGGTTAATGCCGCTACGATACGAGATAACTATCCGCTTCCCATCACAGAGCATCTCTTAGAAAGAGTGGCAGGCAAGGAAGTGTACAGCTTCCTTGATGGATTTTCGGGCTACAATCAAGTAGCCATAGCTCCAGAGGATCAGCATAAGACAGCCTTTGCCACAGAATGGGGCATTTTTGCTTTTAGAGTAATGCCATTTGGGCTTACCAATGCACCAGCTACCTTCCAGAGGCTGATGTGCCACGTGTTTAAGGAGTTCTTGAGGAAGAGTTTAGAAGTCTACGTGGACGATCTCTGTGCTCATTCCAATGTTAGGCAAACCCATATTCCTGAACTCAAACAAATCTTTGACAAATGTAGAGAATATCAAGTCTGCCTGAACCCCGAAAAGTGTGTTTTTATGGTCAGGCAAGGCAAGATCCTAGGACATATAGTGTCAAAGAATGGCATATCTACTGACGAAGAAAAAGTGAGAGCCATAGCGGAGCTACCTAGGCCAAAGAATGTCAAGGAAGTACAAGCTTTCATGGGGCATTGCGGTTATTATCGACGATTTATACACATGTATGCTGTCATTGCAAAGCCCATGTACGGACTTCTGACAAACTTTGAATGGACGGATGAATGCGAAAATTCCTTCCAAGAGCTTAAACGAAGATTATGTTCAGCACCAATCTTGACCACACCAGATTGGAGTAAGCCATTCCATGTTCATGTGGATGCATCCAACTATGCCATTGGATGTGTGCTCGCACAACCTACTGGTGAAGGTAATATGGATCTTCCAATTGCCTATGCCAGTAGACAATTGAATGCGGCTGAACGGAATTACACCACTACAGAGCGCGAAGGATTAGGCATGGTATATGCAGTTAAAAAATTTAGACACTATTTGCTTGCAAATAAGTTTAAATTTTTTACTGATCATCAGGCGTTGTTATATCTTGTAAACAAGCCATGCAATACAGGAAGATTAGTGAGATGGTTTCTCTTGCTAATGGAATACGATTTTGAGGTCGTGGTAAGGAAAGGTAGGACTCATTTGAGAGCCGATCATCTCTCTAGGCTCACATCGGGAGAAGCCCCACAAGGAGTGTCAGATGACCTTCCTGATGCTTACTTGTTTAATTTGGAAGTGGTGCCGCAGTGGGCCAAGCCAATGGTACCAGTATTGACCTACGGGCCTAACCATCCAGTGGTAAACACACGGAATAGAGAGGTTGTGAAAGCCCAAAAATACCACATCATGGCAGGAAGCATGTACAAGCATACAGATCAAGGGATCTTGGCTTGTTGCGTAGAAGAGGATGAGTACGCTAAATGGTTGCAATTAGCACATGTAGGTGCACTAGAGCAACACCATTCAAAACAACGAACTTTACAGACTCTAAAGAGATTCGGAGTGCACTGGCCAACCATGGAAGCGGATGTCCAAAAGTTGTGCAAGGAATGCCCAACCTGTTGCACTAAACCACCTGTGGAACATGCCACTCTCTATCAAATATCCATTGTGCCAGATTGGAGTGAACCTCTAGTATCATTCTTAAGGACAAACACATTCCCCCCAGACATGACTCTAGCTAGGAAAAGGAGTTTAGAACAAGAAGCCCTGGATTATTCACTCATAGGTGATAATCTATATAAGCGCGGTAAAGATGGTTACCTGAGATTATGTGTCCATGAGAGTGAATATCTTAAGATCTTAGAAACTGCTCACCAAGGTGTAGCAGGAGGACACTTTGGACCAGATCGGGTGATCAAGGCAATATTGTTTGCGGGCTTTTGGTGGCCTACACTTCACATGGATGCACATACCTATGTGAAACGGTGTGATGTCTGTCAGAGGACTCAGTATCCTATACGCAAAGATGAGATGCCACTGAAACCTATGATGGGTGGACGTGCATTCTCTAAGTGGGGAATAGACTTCGTAGGTCCTATTAATCCCCCAGCTAAGGGGTCTCATGCGGAATACATCATTGTGGCAACAGATTATCTCACCAAGTGGGTAGAGGTAAAAGCTACAACCAAGAACGATGCTCAAACAACTGCCAAATTCTTGTTTGAGAATGTATTCACGAGATATGGGCTACCTATAGAGCTAGTAAGCGATAGAGGCACTCATTTCTTGAACGAAGTGATTGAAAATCTGCTCCAAGAATTCTTGGTAATACACAAGAAGTCTGCCCCTTATCACCCTCAAGCTAATGGACAAGCTGAGAGCACTAATAAGATTTTATGCAATATATTGACGAAACTAGTGAACACTAAACGCTCTGATTGGGACAAACAGCTACACCATGCTGTTTGGGCATACCGAGTTGCCTATAAAACGGTACTCCAAGCCACCCCCTTCCAGATGGTTTTCGGCCAAAACGCTGTGCTACCCTTGGACTTCCTGATCCCCACATTGAGAGTAGCACAAGAGTACGAATGGACAGGTCATGAGCTCTCCTCTAGGATCTTTGACCTTGAACGATTAGGAGAAACAAGACTGAGAGCCGCTGCAGGGATATATGCAGCCAAGAAGAGACAGAAGGCATACTTTGATGCCCACGTGAAGGATAAAGGCTTGAAAACGGGAGATCTAGTCTTAGTCTATACACTGAAACAACACGCAAGGAAGCTAGAAAAGAGAGGCTACGGACCTATGATCATCAATAGGATCTCCACAAGTGGAGCAGTACAATTGGCCACATTAGAGGGTGATGTTCTCCCTAACTATATTAGCGGATGCAGAGTCAAGTTGTACCAGGAACCCCTCACGGAGGAAATGCTCAGCCGACTCAACACTGCTAAGAAACGCAAAGAGGAAGAAAAGAGAATTAGAGAAGAAGCTCAAGCAGAGGCTTTAGAACGCATCAGAAGGATGAAATTACGAAGGCAAGGTAGAGATCAGCCTGGAGCGAATGACTATGCAGACCAAGGATTTCCCATAGCCATGTGTGAAGTTGCAGGAACAAGCTCGAATAGAATAATTGATAGACGTCCTTTCATAACCATAGACATAGGACAAGGAAAGAGTACAAGGACCGTAAGAGCCTTGATTGACTCAGGTGCTGCCACTAGCGCTGTTAAGTTGTCTTACTGTCAAGAGTTACAGTTAACTGTCCATCCTGTGGAAGCATACCTCATAGGATTGGGAGGCGTGGAAACCCCTTGCATGGGTGAGGTGGAACTTTCCCTCTACATTCACGAGGAGGCAATGACCGTTAAAGTACTAGTGTGTCAAGATGAGGATCTCACTGAACCTCTCGTCTTGGGTCAGGATTGGATCTATGACCAAGCAGTCAATCTAAACCTAAGAAGTGGACTTCTCCAGGTTTGGGTCAATCATAGCCGAGTTACAGTAGAATTAGACAATGGAGCACTCAAGGAACTAGGAAAGACACAGACTCCTGGTCCTTCCAGGGGTACACATGAAGATGACCATGCTGTTCTTGTCCAAAACTATGTGTTGCAGAGGAATGATAATTGCAAAAAAGGAGTCAGGAATGCAACGGAACTCCCTTCTTTTCCAAAGGCTAGAAGGAGGCAGCAACCCAAGGTGGACCAAAGGCAGAAGGAGCAAGGTACTACCTATGTCAGAGATCAAAAGTGCCTGCGCAGCAGAACAGCCCAGAAAATAGACCAGGTATGGGTGCGGAAAGGCGAACGACCAGTTGCACCACCGTCAACTACAGGGGCAAAGCCTCTTATTAGTGACCAACAACGCAACGCTAATAAGAAGTCTTTCAGAAATTCTTCTGCTAAAGTAAAATCTATTTGGGTGCCCAAGAAGTCGATGAAGGCAAGCCCACAATCAAGACAAATTTGGGTGCCTAAGGCTTGCTTGATGGCACAAGTAGCTACGCGGAGGCCACAACTTAAACAGCATAACGCAGCGACGCATGCTGCCAGATTTCACTCGTCCTCGACACTCATGTACACACCAAAACCCCAGAACGTGCATGTAATCAATTGTATATGGGTCCCAAAAAGGCCTCGTTTTCAAACCACGACACCGAGAAAGCTCTGTAGAGACTCTCCGAAACCGAAAGCAAAGCCCATTCACTGCATTTGGCAGCCTAGGGCCTGTAATAAACCCCCCGACCCCAATTTGTAAATTCATAACCCACTTACTAACTGCAATAGTTTCCTAGGACAACACAATCACTAACTACACACACTGTCTTCATGCACTTACTAACCACTAACTCACCATCTACCTTATGTTAATGTTGTAACGGGGACAACAACGGATTTATTTTGTCCATTACAATGTTAACACTTGGTTCTATATTCTCACAGAACCAATCAGCAAACAGGGCCATGGCAGAAGCAGGTACCAGCTCTCAAGCTGGATCTGGTCCCCAGATCGTGGACATAGAAACACTTCTCCTTGAGCCACATCTCACCGCAAGACCGCAAGAGCTTCAAGAAGTGCATGTGCTCCCCATCCAGGATCCTCCTCAAGGACACACTTCTCAAGTAGGTAAGCATGCGCATTGGTTCAGTGATGTTGCTGGACCACTGGGCGATGGAACCTACTTCTGGGAAGCAGAATTGGAGTTCAATGGCAAATGGGGTCGATACCACTTTTTCACACGCGAATTTGAAAGCTACCAAAATGCCGAAGTCATGAGATCAGTTTGGGTCAAAGCAGGTGTGGAAAGTTATTTCAGGACTCACTTACCAAAGCCGGATTTTTTACGATGCTCTTATCTGATCAGTACCATCACGCCAAGCAGAGCCAAGGGCGGCGACAGCACCTTTGTGTTGCCATCACTGCTGCCGGGTAATGAGCTCAAAAGATTCAAGTTGACCCTCAATCTGGTAAGAGAAGCGTTGGGTATGTATGGCATGCACATCCCAACAGAAAAGGAAACCATGGTTCCAGGTCGAATGAAGCACAAGGATCTTAATAAGCTCAAGGACATGGTGGCGATGACACCCACCATTGCGCTTCACCTGCGAACCATCATGCAACATTTTGCGTTTCCCGCCCAAGAACGATTCACAATGCCCCCGAAAAAAATATGGTTCAGTTTATATCTAGCAGAAACCGAAAGCCTGCCCATCAATGTACCGCACTGGATCATAGATCAGATCCACCTAGCGCATCAAAGGTGGAACAAAAAACAGAAGAATGTGCTCCACGGGTGTTGTGCTTTGACCAGAATAATCTATAGATGCTTGGCTTATGACGTGCCTGTTCAGCGGGCACTCGTATGGTCCCGAGTCCAAGAATTCCAAAGAAGACTATCAGCAGCAGGTCCCCCATCAAAGAAGATGAGGGGGGGAGTCCAACTACCCTGTGCCCAACCAAGGGGAGCTACCGCTACACCAGAAATCACTCCTCCCCAGACACGACGAGTTAGGCCGTTCACAATCCGGTTACCAAGACCAAGCACAGAGGGGCCTAATCTGGTGTTTCCACCCATTCCATCCGATTTGGAATTTCCACAGGGATTTACTCTTGAGGACCTCACGGATGAAGAAATTGCCAGATTAATCTATGACTCTAACCTCGAAGCCGAAGCAGCGCGAGCTCAGGAACCGCGACCCCAAACAACATCGGCCCCCACCCAACCACAAACTGTAGAAGTCGATGTAGATGAACAAGAGGCAGGAGGAGATATAGAAGAAGCCGACGAAGAACAACATCAAGATTATGACGAACTCTCCGAGTTAGCAAGTGCCCCAGCATATTCGGCACAAATCAAGAGACTATATCGAACCATGCGACTGGTTCAGGAACAGCATAAGATGTCTCTAGAACAGGGCAAAAGACTCATGAACGACTTGCTAGCTGAGGAAGGTGTGGATGAGTTGTTCATTGAGTCCATGAACCTTCATGCCGACGCTGTAGGACTGGACGAGGCCATCCATGAGGCAATGGCCTACATCCACAGGTTTGAAAAAAGAGTTCCTACTCGTCCCAGGAGGTCCGGAAAGCAAATTCACATCAATACATCAGCACCAGGCGAGTCAGCGCACGCAGAAGAATATCACGAAGCACCGTTGTCACCACCATCCCCACCTCACACTACACAATTCACTCCACCACAGGACACTAGCACTACCACATCCACTACCACTACCATTGTCATGGGCATCCCACTCTCTCCGGGAATCCAATACGGGGGTGTCACCATGCCCACCTTCACCACCCTGTTCACCGATGTCACATCCACTCCACCAACGATTCCCATCTACACCGTCACTCAAACAGTTGACACGATGGAAACATCACCGGCCACAACACCGCTCCCTCCCCCCATGCCACCTTCATCACCCATACCCCCTCCACCCACATCTCCACGTACATCCACATCATTCACCTCTCCCATTCCCGCCCCCGTTCCCCCTGCATCTTCACCCCTCCCAGCATTATTTAATGTAAATAACATATTTTTAGCATTAAACCAATGTGTATACCAGCTCCAGAATGAGTACAAAGCTCTGGACAACCGGTATCAGAATCTGGAAACGCACCATCAAAACTTACAAAGACAATTTCTCACTCTACAAACAGAAAATGCAGAACTGAATCAACGCTACACGACGCTTGAGCAGGCTCACCAAACCTTATTGGCGGCACCCCAACCATCGACAGAATCAGGTGCCAAACAACTAGAAGCTTTGCTCGAGGTATACCAAGCCGATAATCTCAAAGTCCGGCGTAACCTGGCACTTCTCAGAAAACACATGGCGGCCGCCCTTGAGGAAAACAAGAGACTGCAGCAGCAAAATGAAGCAAATCTAGAAGCAGCAATGGAAGGCTCTCCACACGAAATTGATCCAGAGCAGTTTAAAGCTGTGCCCTCAGAGACAATGAAGACCATCTTGGACAGCTATGCAGATCTATTAGAAGCTCATGATGACTTGGAAAGGGAACGTGATGCGCTGCGCAATCAACTCCAAGAGCAACAGACAGCACCCAAAGTCACGGAAACGACCACGGCTTCAGAGGAAGTCAAGGCATTGAAAGAGCAGGTGGCCGAATTACAGGCAAGATTACTCACACATGAAAGGCAACCCTCTCCAGTTGTCGAACCTGAACCCGAGGATTTGGTACCCATCGAGGTAGATGAGACGTATGAGGAATGATGGAGAGTGTTAATCTCCAAAAGAACAACCTACTCTTGAGTTTAGAACACCTCTATGTCAAGAGTAAGTCAAAACCTTCACTAAATTATAGGTCCAATCTCCAAATTATCAAAATTAAGAAAATCTGTGAAGAAAGTAAAACACAGAAAAAGTCTGCTGCAGAATTTCTTTTCATTGACTTATCAAACGTGTAAAGTTTTTGATGAAACTTTGTATGAATTATCTCCTAGAGATTGCGCATCACCTCCAAGTTGAATCACTTGAAAAGCTTTAGTATAACTTGAGAAATTGTCTTCACAAGTTACCTATGTCTGAATCTGCACTTCTGAGAAGTCGATTTAGACACCCCTAATTTCTTAACTTTGGTTCTCACAATATCTAACCCGTTTTGCTAAATGCTTTTAGCCACGAGTAGATCACCTTCCAACTTAAAGATTAAGTGCTTACTTGCACAAAACTTTAAACTATGGAGTGAGCACTAACCAAAAGATTAAACTCGAAATTTGCGCCTGTTTCAGAGAACTGTAGACACTCAACACATATGAATGTTCCTACTAACAATTCTCCTAGCCTGATTACAATTAGACTCTGAAATTCAGGTCACAGGCTCATTAACTAACAACTTAGATATCCTCAAAAGGATTTCACAAATGATCAAACACAGAAGGAGCATACACGAAAAGATCGGGCGCAAACTTTCTTCATTAACTCAGAAATTTACAACTGAGTGATGAGAGCTAACTCAAACTAACTTTTCTCTATCTCTTGACTCCTAACTTACTCAATCTTGGCTTCTACAAATGCTCTCATACATGCCCCGACTTTTCTCAAAGTATTTATAGATAATTTGTACAAGTTTATTACTCAAACAAAGATCTGAGTCACCTATGACTATACTAATGTACATATGTGTACACTTCTCTTATCCTCTGAATATGTCTTTCTTCCAAGCTTCAATGATTGATCCTTCCTTCACTCTTTAACCTTCCAAGTCTTCAATTGGTGATTGGTCTGCACCAACAGCTCCCCCTCAATCATCAATTGAGGTCTTCACTATCTTCTTTATACCTGCCATGTCTTTGAACCTTTGTAACTTTGGTCCATCCAAGCTCTTTGTAAGCATATCAGCTATCTGATCCTTTGTTGAAGTATGTATGACTTCAATCTCCTTATCCATCACTTTCTCTCTTAGAAAGTGATACTGAATCTCAATGTGTTTGGTCCTGGCATGAAAAACAGGATTAGCAGCTAAATACAACGAACTCATGTTATCTCCATGTATGATTGGTACCCCATGCATAATATCAAGACTCTTCATCAATGTCTTGACCCAAATTACTTCTTTTGCAGCTTCAACCATGCCTTTATACTCTGCTTCTGTAGAAGATAAAGCAACTGTATGTTGCTTCTTGGAACACCATGAGATAAGTTTATCTCCCACATAACACATGTACCCAAATGTAGATCTTCTATCATCTGGATTACCTGCCCAATCTGCATCACTATAAATTTTGATATTTGTATCTGAGGTAAACCCATAATACAAACCTTCATTGAGTGTACCCTTAATGTACCTCAACACCCTTTGTCCTGCAATCCAATGTTCTTTCCTTGGGCAATGCATAAATTGAGACAAAACCCCTACTGCATATGATAAATCAGGTCTAGTTAGAGTAGCATAGATAAGGCTACCAACCAAACTCTGATATTGTCTCATGTCTTTGAATTCTTCACCTCCATACTTACTCAATTTGTGATTCACCTCCATTGGTGTAGGTGCTACCCTGCAATCATCCATTTTAAACTTGATTAACAAGTTCTTCAAATACCTTTCTTGGGTCACAAATACTCCATGTTGAGTATATGTAATCTCCATGCCCAAGAAGTATGACAAGTCTCCCAAGTCACTTATCTTGAACTCCTTTTCCATTTGCCTCTTGAGCCTTTGTATTCCTTCTTCATCTGTACCTGTAAGAATTATATCATCAACATATATGCACATGTATATGAAACCATTTTCACTTGCCTTGACAAGCAAGCTACTATCTGCTTTAGACACCTGAAAACCAAGTTCTTTAAGGAACTTCACAAGTCTATAGTTCCATGCCCTTGGGGCCTGCTTCAAGCCATACAAAGCTCTCTTAAGCTTGCACACATGATCTGGATACCTTTTATCTTTGAACCCTTGAGGTTGCTCCATGAATACATCATCTGAAATGTAACCATTCAAAAAAGCATTCTTCACATCAAGTTGACATAGCTTCCAACCTTTACATGCAGCAATAGCAATAAGTGTCCTTATGGTTGTCATTTTTGCCACAGGACTATATGTCTCATCATAATCAATACCATATGTCTGAGCAAAGCCTTTGACAACAAGTCTAGCCTTATATCTAGACACACTTCCATCTGCAAACCTTTTTGTCTTGTAGACCCACTTGCATCCAATAATCTTCTGACTATTTGGTTTAGGAACCAAATCCCAAGTTTGATTCTCCAATAGTGCATCATATTCTTCCTGCATAGCACTTTCCCATTTTTCCTTACCTTTTGCCTCTTCATATGTAGAAGGGTCTTCATCTGTATTCACCATATAAGCATAATCTTTTGTGGCTAGAAATGAAGTATCATAACTATACCTTGTAGGTTGCCACCTATTTCTTGTTGACCTTCTGAGTTCTCCACTCCTTGAGGTTTCTGGCTCTTCACATTCAGGATCAAATCTTGGTGTCTCTTCCACCTCAACCTGCACTTCATTATTCTCTTGCTCATCAAATATTTGAACTTTTGATTTACCTTTTCTTTGACTCACCTCTTCTTCATCATCTGTATTGATTTTGATTGTACCTGCATACCAAGTGCTTTGTTCATCAAATGTAACATCTTTAGAAACCATAAATTGTTTTGTTGATGGACTCCACAACCTATAGCCCATCTGCTTGTCATCATAGCCAATGAAAACATACTTTTCAGCTTTGGGTTCCAATTTGTGTCTTAATTGTGATGGCACATATGCATATGCCACACACCCAAAAACTCTGCAATGATCCAAGGTAGGTCTCTTACCCCACCAAGCCTCATATGGTGTCATACCCTGCAAGGCTTTACATGGTAACCTATTGACCAAGTAAGTGGCTGTATTTACAGCCTCAGCCCACAAATAATTAGGGCAATTTTTCTCCTTCATCATGGACCTTGCAAACTCAACAAGAGTTCTATTTCTCCTTTCTGCAACACCATTTTGTTGAGGAGAGTACCTGCAAGTAATTTCCCTTTTTATACCTGCATTCCATAAGTAATCACTGAATTCATTTGAGAAATACTCTCCCCCTCCATCTGACCTTAGTCTCTTCAACTTATGTCCTGTAATTCTTTCTGCATATGCATGATAGTGTTTAAATGTATTAAACACTTCTGACTTATCTTTGATCACATAGATAGTGATCCACCTAGTAGCATCATCAACATAAATCACATAATACCTTGATCCATTTATACTGAAATCTTTTGATGGTCCCCACACATCTGTGTGTACCAACTCAAGCTTCTCTGAGTGCATAAAACCATGCTTGGAATAGGAATGTTTATGAGCCTTACCTAATTGACATGCCTCACATTTGTATGTCATATGTTGACCTGCAACATTAGGCAATCCAAGCACTGAACCATTGTTAACCATATCTTTAATACCTCTTTCATTGAAATGTCCAAGCCTCTTGTGCCAAAGATCTAACTCAGAGATCTTATGTCCTCCATATGTGAACATAGCATGACCAATGTTGCCTTGAATCTTCAATGTAAATAGTCTTCCTTCCTTTTTCCCTGAAACAATCTGTTTATACCCTTGGCTAGGGTCTTCCACATATACTCCATCATTAGTGAACCTTACTTCATATCCCTTTTCAACAATTTGACCTACACTTATCAAATTCTTAGGGATTGTAGGAACATACAAGACCTTACTCAATAAGGTGCTTCCATCCTTGGCCTTCACTGATCCTATTGATTTCACATTGTGCTTTGTGTTGTCACCTGTTTGAACAACATGATTAAAAATTTTACTTTCCAAATCAGTCATCAAAGATATGTTACCACTCAGGTGATTGCTACACCCTGAGTCAATGTAGAAGACTCTTTGATCTTCACTCTGTCTTTCACAAGTTGCATTCATTATCAATGTTGAATCTTCCTTTTGATCTGAAGCATAATTGTAGTAGGTGTTGTTGTATTGTTGACTTTGGAATCCTCTACCTGCATTTCTTCCAAAGTAATTCCTTCCACCTCTACCTCTGTAATTACCTCTTTGATTTCTGCCACCTCTTCCTCTTGCATTATAGTTTTGACTATATCCATTATTATTCTGATTATTGTGCCAACAATCATTAGCTAAGTGATTTGTCTTACCACAAATCCAGCAAGCTTTGCCTCCATCTTTGTTATTCCTGCCTCTTCCTCTACCTTTGCCACCTCCTCTTCCTCTTAGGAAGTTGGCTTGAGTAGTTGTTCCTTCATCTTCACCTGCTTGTTGTTTTCCTTTGCTATTCTTCTTCTTGTCCTTTGAGTACATTGCATGACCTGTACTCTTTTCACCATCTCCTTTAACATCCTGCTCAAATGTTAGCATATGACCTAACAATTGATTTAAATCAGGAGTGAAATGGTCAAGTGAAAGTTCTGTAGACAAAATAAATGGCTTCCATTTGTCATCACCTCTCAACCCTGTAAGTATTTGCCTTACCAATTTATCTTCCTCAATGTCTTCATCAACAGCTCCTAAAGCATCTGCAATATCTTTCATCCTTGTTACATAATCTGAGATGGACTGAGAGGCCTTCTTCTTGAAGGTAGTAAACTCTGCCCATAAGGATGCCTTCCTTGACTTTGTAGTGTTCTGAAAATGCTCCTCCAAAGCATTCCATATGTCAGTAGCACTTTCAAGACCTCTAATGTGAGGTAACAAGTAATCATTGACTCCCATATAGATAATGCTCCTAGCTTGAGCATCTTTCTTCATCCAATTTTTAAGATCTGCTAACTCTTCCCTAGTTGGAACACTAGGATCTCTAAATTCTGGCTTCTCTTCTTCTCCTGTGATATAACCAATCAAATCTTTGCTCATAAGATGAGCTTCCATTCTCATTGACCATGCAGGATAGTTTTCCCTATCCAATTTCTCTATCTGTAGAGCATCTCCCATCTTGTATCCACCTGTGTATTGAAAACTTCAAGCTTTACAAGCAATGTATGTACCTTTACTTCAAATTAGGCTCCTTTTGCCTTTCTTGATGTCGAGTAGTCTTCTTCTCAGGCTTTTGACTCCAAGCTTTCACTTCTTAGTTCTTCAAATGTTGAACTTCTTGAATCTGCAGCAGTCGGGACCTTCCTTTCCTTGATTTTGATGTCTCCTGCTCTGATACCACTGATGGAGAGTGTTAATCTCCAAAAGAACAACCTACTCTTGAGTTTAGAACACCTCTATGTCAAGAGTAAGTCAAAACCTTCACTAAATTATAGGTCCAATCTCCAAATTATCAAAATTAAGAAAATCTGTGAAGAAAGTAAAACACAGAAAAAGTCTGCTGCAGAATTTCTTTTCATTGACTTATCAAACGTGTAAAGTTTTTGATGAAACTTTGTATGAATTATCTCCTAGAGATTGCGCATCACCTCCAAGTTGAATCACTTGAAAAGCTTTAGTATAACTTGAGAAATTGTCTTCACAAGTTACCTATGTCTGAATCTGCACTTCTGAGAAGTCGATTTAGACACCCCTAATTTCTTAACTTTGGTTCTCACAATATCTAACCCGTTTTGCTAAATGCTTTTAGCCACGAGTAGATCACCTTCCAACTTAAAGATTAAGTGCTTACTTGCACAAAACTTTAAACTATGGAGTGAGCACTAACCAAAAGATTAAACTCGAAATTTGCGCCTGTTTCAGAGAACTGTAGACACTCAACACATATGAATGTTCCTACTAACAATTCTCCTAGCCTGATTACAATTAGACTCTGAAATTCAGGTCACAGGCTCATTAACTAACAACTTAGATATCCTCAAAAGGATTTCACAAATGATCAAACACAGAAGGAGCATACACGAAAAGATCGGGCGCAAACTTTCTTCATTAACTCAGAAATTTACAACTGAGTGATGAGAGCTAACTCAAACTAACTTTTCTCTATCTCTTGACTCCTAACTTACTCAATCTTGGCTTCTACAAATGCTCTCATACATGCCCCGACTTTTCTCAAAGTATTTATAGATAATTTGTACAAGTTTATTACTCAAACAAAGATCTGAGTCACCTATGACTATACTAATGTACATATGTGTACACTTCTCTTATCCTCTGAATATGTCTTTCTTCCAAGCTTCAATGATTGATCCTTCCTTCACTCTTTAACCTTCCAAGTCTTCAATTGGTGATTGGTCTGCACCAACAAGGAACCTTACATTCCTATGCCAATGCCAGGTGGTGAGCAAACCGCAGACGGAATGGATACGTTAGAAATCGAAGTACCTGAGTGGCTCCAAACATTAGAGAAAACGGCATCAACTCATGAAGATCGAGTGGCAGTTCAGATCCAATCTATGGCAAAGATAGAGGACACTATTATTAAATCAGAATACTTCCGCAGCATGTCCCACCATAGATGGATCGGAACCAATGATGATCAATACGTGCCCTATTGCATACTCCTGGCGGACTACAATGCAGAAATCCAACATAGATGTGGCAAACCTCCAACGTTTGCTACACAATTTGGGCCAGATGATATCCCAGAGAGCGCCAAAAAAGGATCCATTCATCAACCCACTTGGAGGATCCGACTCCTCGAAACCTACCCGGAGATGGTTCGCACCTGGACGAATATGCCTCTTTTTATTAAATATAACCCTTGTTATGTTCCTGTACTCCGCAGACGCACATGGCCAGAGTTTACCATTGCAGTCAAGACTATCAAGGGATGCGCCAAATGGTTAAACTACGTCTATCTAGCACCCCCTCAAGGGCCTCCCACCGTCAATTACATGATTTCCACTATACGGCACTGGAGCATCCGATTAAGGAATACCCCTGATGTAATGGCCCAAATGTGCATGAAAATTTTTGAGTTAATGCTTATTACATTCAGGACATTCAAGAATATCAAGGACCCACACTTCTCAAGCGTCGGATTCCTTACAGGAAACCAAGATTTAGTTTATGACATGAGCACCACTCCTTCCATAGAGGTGATATACGCTTGGCACGCCAGAATAAAATACCTCCCAGCCTGCTTTAAACAAACATTCGAAGAGATGTTCATAACCGGGTTCTGGGAATACCACTCAGAAATATTTGTACCCAGACCCTCACATCTCCTCCATTTATTTGCTGTGGAGCGAACCATTCACTCAGAGCAGTTACGGGTGCCACATCCAGATGTCCCAGGGCCAGTCAATTGGGACGCATTGCTGACAGATCTAGCAAGGGGACTCAGGTTAGAAGAACACCACCTCGCCGCCGATGTTGTACAATACTACGTCCAAAAAGCAGCTAGACAAGGGTCTGTCAGGGGCGACAGACGCGAGAGTGGGGGGGGTGTTGGCAGTAGCCTTGGCACACCAGGACTTACAAGACGTGAAAGTCAAAGAAGGGAGTCAGAGCGAAGGGACAGCACAAGCAAACAAGGCAGTCAAAGAAGATCTGGCAAGTAGGCCAATATTTTTTCAAGACATTAATGCAAATCAAGAGATGGACATGCAGGGAGGAAGAGCAAGTAGGGAGCTCGAAGATATGTATGGCAGATCACTAGAAGAAATCCCTACAACAACAATGATTTTTATCACTAACAATCATTGTAAATATCATTTCACCTTTTTGTAGCTCCATTTTGTGCAAGCCAAGGAGTCCTTGAGCTTGAGGAGCCTTAGAAGTAGTTGCGTACCAATTTTCGTATTTTTTAGATCTCGTTTGAGCCCCCAAATAAGCCCTGGAACCTAATTTTTAACTAGGCCGGACACTAGGTCTGGACAGGGCCAAAAGCTAGTCAAAAACTATAAAAAGAGCTAGAGAGCTCATTTTGGAGGTTAGATTGTAATTGAAACGAACTTGTAAGAGCATTTTGAAAGTAATCTGAAAGCTCCATTGATTCTCACTCTTTGTCTTACCTTGTGTGCGCGTGTGTGTGTATGTGTGTGCATGCTTGTGTGCTTCTCACTCACGCACTTGTGTCGCCACTTGCTCGAGGTCTTCATACCATCCTCACATCTTCCCGGATTGACATTAAAGGAGGTGCTACTCATCATTGAGCTACAAATACCCAAGAGGTGACTTAGAGAAAGAAAGATTGGAGATATGCAAGAAGTTAATTGAAGTAGCTCTGCAAACGTTAGAAAACCCTGTTCATCCACTACCTAGCTCAAGAATTCTCAAAAAAGAATTTTAGGAATATGTCACACCTAGTGATTCCCAAGAAGGGAAGAAAGATGAAATTCTTGGTGAAAATTATGGTGAGAAGGAAGAAGAAAGATCCGTTATTCCTGAAATAGATGTAGACTGGCCTAGAGACTTGTGGGAAAGAGTCCAAGAAGATAGATGGAAGAAAACGGAAGAAGTTGAACCCCCTTTTGAGGAGTTAGAAGCAGAAGGTGAGCTTGAAGTGTCAATGCAAGGATTGAATTCAGAGGGATTATTGAAATTTGACAATAGCAAAAATGACGAAGACAATGTGAAGGCTTTGCCGAACTACATGGGAGAATATGAACATGACTCTGAATTATATCGTGTTCCCTCAGTAAGGAGAAAGCAATGAAACCCATCAGTTCAAACCTTAGACATCATACATCTTAAAAAAGTAAAAATACCTTGTACTCTGTTGGAAGAACTCTTGAAAGTAAAGCCCCAGCTGAAAGAGAAGCTTACTAACCAGTTAGAGACTAGGTTAGACAAAGCGAGATGCAAGATGAAGCGGCCACAGTGAAAATCACAGTCGATAAGGTTGGAGATTTCAGTGAAGGAGATGAAGCAAACACATGTCTCCCCATCAGTTATAGAGGTTATACCACTAAAGCCATATTAGATTCCGAAGGAGGAGTAGGAATTGCTACCAAAGAAATTTGGGAAAAATGGGGAAAACAAGTGTTATGACCAACCAGAATGAAGATTCAAATGGCAGATGGGCACACAGAACGACCCTTAGGATTATTAGAAAAAGTGATATTTACCACTTGCGGAGTGGAATTCGAGCACACCTTAGCAATCTGTCAATTCGAAAAGGCTAGCAATTATGAGATGATACTTGGAAATCCTTTTATGAGATAGCTCAAGGTAGTGCAAGACTGGGGAAAAGATGTTGTATACTTGCAGCATGAGGGAACCACGACCAAAGTAAATATCCATACTTACACGTATCAAGACGTACCTCCCTGCAATGGAATCTGATACATAAGGAGGACGACAATCTATCGATTCATAGTATAGGTTCGAGTAGCCAAACATGGATGAACGAAGACACTCATCTATAGATATGCCGGGAAGCTAAAAGGGAAGAAGAAAGGAGGAGGGGATTGCAACAAAGGCAGGGAGTATCTAGATTTGTAGAAGATCCGGCTTACATGCCCCAAATATTTTTAGACGAAGAACTCGAACCCCATGGTTGGATGGAGATTTTAGCCACTATTGATGTATGTGTAAATGAAGAAGTAATGACCATGAATGAATGCATAGATGAGGAAGGATATGATGTAAGCTTATACATGGTTGTCCTCCAAGAAGTCGATGAGTGGGAAGTAATTGAAAAATAATGGAAGGAAGATTATGAGAGCATCAAATTGGAACAGGAACAATTGAGGAAGAAAGTGAAAATCAAAGGGTAAGAGTCATAAATAACGAATCAAACCAATGAATGACACAAGGGGAAGAAAATGAACCAGACAAAGAAAATGGAGAGGAAGAAAACAGACCTCGAGCCCAATTTGAAGTACACGTGCACTTTAGGAAATATGAGGTAGAGGAGAGGAAGATCGCTATTCAGATGCCAAAACAGGAAGCGCAACCAAGAATAGCATACGACAATAAAGAACAAACCAAGAAAATAATAGTAGTCCTGGAGGAAGGAGAAGAGAGATGCACTTTTATAGGATTGGATGTCTCATTTGAGGAAGAACAAGAGTTAATGCAACTCATAAGGGAATATAGAGATGTCTTTGCATGGACATATAAGGATTTGAAGGGTGTAGATCCTTCTATTTGTGCCCATAGAATCCCTATGACAACAAAAGCCAAGCCCTATAAATAAAGGTCATACACTTATAATGATGTTTATTCGGAAAACATTAAGGAAGAGATTGGATGCGGGCTTCATTTATGAGATCGAAACACGAAATGGGTATCACCCTTGGTAGTCGTGTCGAAAAATAATGGCAAGTTAAGGGTATGCATTAACCTGAAAAAAGTGAATGCCACCACCATACGAGATAGTTACCCATTACCTATCACATATCATCTTTTGGAAAGGGTTGCAAGTAAGGAAGTCTATAGTTTCCTGGATGGCTTTTCAGGATATAATCAGGTAGCAATTGCTCCTAAGGACCAACATAAGACAACCTTTGCAACCAAATGGGGAGTTTATGCATTTAGGGTTATGCCTTTTGGTCTAACTAATGCCCCAACCACTTTCCAAAGGTTGATGTGCCATATGTTCAAGGAGTTCTTGAGAAAAAGTATGGAGTTATACGTGTACGATTTATGCACCTATTTAGCTATACAATCAGAACATATCCCAGAACTGAGAAAGATATTTGCCAAATGTTGACAATATAGAGTCTGCCTTAATCCGAAAAAAATGTGTCTTCATGGTTCAACAAGGGAAGATATTACGACACATTGTCTCTAAAAATGGAATTTCCACAGATGAAGACAAAATCAAAGTGATTTTGGATTTTCCAAGACCAAAGACCGCTAAGGAAGTGCAAGCATTTATGGGACATTGTGGATACTAACGTAGATTCATTCACATGTATGCCATAATTGCGAGCCCCCTTTACAGATTACTGACTCAGTTTATTTGGACGAAAGAATGTGAAAAGGCTTTCAACGAATTGAAGAGTCGCTTGAGTTCAACACCAATCCTCAGGGTGCCTGATTGGAATTGGCCCTTTCATATTCATGTGGATGCTTCCAAGTTTTCCATTGGATGGATCTTGGTGCAGCCAGCAGATATAGGAAAACTAGATCACCCTATAGCCTATGCTAGTAGACAATTAAACCAAGCAGAGCATAATTATACTAGTACGGAGCAAGAAGGCTTAGGAATGGTGTATGTGGTAAAGAAATTTCGACACTACTTATTGGCAAACAAATTCAAATTCTTCATTGATCATCAAGCCCTATTGTACCTAGTCAATAAACCTTGTAATATCGGATGACTAGTGTGATGGTTTCTATTGTTAATGGAATTTGATTTTGAAGTAGTAGTCAAGAAAGGGAATATGCATATCCAAGCAAATCACCTATCGAGAATGACACATGGAGAACCTCCCACAGGAGTGATAGATGATCTGCCAGATACTTATCTTTTCAATCTCAAAGTATGTCCACAATGGGTAGAAAAGTTGATCCCCATCCTCACATATGGACCTCAACATAAGATCACTGAAAACAAAAGCTATAAACTATGGAAGACTAAAAATCTCCACATCATAGCTAGAAGCTTATACCACCAAGATCCAAGTGGACTACTTATGAGATGTGTGGAAGAAGAGGAGCAAGAGTTGTGGCTTCAAAAAGCACATGTAAATCAATGAAAAACTCATCGAAGTGTAAATGGAACATGGCAAACACTAAAGAGATTAGGCATATATTGGCCAACCATACAGAGGGATACACATAACTATGTATCTACCTATCCCACTAGTCAAGAAAGAACACGTGAAGAGAACTCTACTCTATGTTACTCTATAGTAACACCAAGGTGGAGTATGTTGCTGGTAAAATTCTTGAAAACTTAAGAGTACTAGGAAGGAGCTAATTTAAGAAGAAAATGTGCCCTTGTAGAGCAAAGCTATGTTCTTATAGGAAAGAAACTTTTCAAGAGAGGAAGGGACAATCATTTACGAATGTGCATTCATGAAGACAAGTATGTTTCAGCCGTAGAGATGGATCATATGGGAGCTACGGGAGGACACTTTTCTGCAGATAAAACTGCAAAAATGATTCTCTTCATTGGAATGTGGTGGCCAACTCTACACCAAGATGCAACCACTTATGTCCAAAGGTTCCATACATGTCAAGGAACAAAGTATCCCATCAGAAGAGATGAGATGTCATTGAGACCTATGATGAGTGCCAGAGCATTTACCAAATGGGGAATAGATTTTGTAGGACATATTAGCCCACCGGCTAAAGTTTCCCATGTGAAGTACATAATTGTAGCAATAGATTATTTGACCAAACGGGTAGAGGTCAAGGCAACCAAGAAGAATGACGCAAGGACCATGGCTAAGTTTCTCTTTGAGAACATATTCACTAGGTTTGGATCAGCTCCTTATCACCCACAAGCCAATGGATAGGCTGAAAGTTCAAACAAAATCTTATGTACAATTCTCACTAAGATTGTTAACAATGGAAGAAAGATCCAATTGGGACAAGCAATTACATCATGCTTTATGGGCATTCCGAGTAGCATACAAAATAGCATACAAAATAGCCATAGGAACTACTCCACTTAACCTAGTGTACAGCCAGAATGCCATCTTAACAATTGATTTCTTAGTACCTACTCTCAGAGTAGCCTCAAATATGAATGGACTGGACATGAGTTATTGACTCAATTGGACCAAATCGAAAAGTTACATGAAATGAGATTACAAGCAGTGGCAGGCATTTACACTGCAAAAAGGCGACAAAAGGCATATTTTGATGCTCATATTAAGGGTAATAATTTGAAGGAAGGAGATTTGGTCCTAGTATATACCTTGAAGCAACATGCAAAGAAACTACAAAAAAGAGGATACGGTGTCATCGAGATTTTCTCTCCTCTCTCACTCATGAAGGCCTACATGAAACACATTCGGTGAAGGTAGCCAAAATTCCATGAGAAGTCCAAGATGCATCAAGGATGTCAAAGGGAGTTCAAATGCAAACTTTGGAAGAAATCGAGCAAATCCAGGGTAGCAGTCAAAGCTGGTCAAACTTTGGAAATTAGGGCAAAAAATTCAATGTCTCCAAATCACATGAAAATTCATATACTTGTAAAGCCTATCAAAGGCAGTCTATAGCCCGAATTTCACATGAAAACGGATTTTCTAGTACATTGATATGCCATGTGCATTTTGTAAAAAATGTAATTTTTCCACTTAGACCCTACAAAATTTTGTATAGGAATTTTAGTTAGCCATATGGTTTGCTCATGTATAAAGACCATATGAGCCTACATATTTGTACAAAGTTTCAAGGCTATGAGAGCTTCCTAGACACCTTAATGCCACCTTGCAAGCGTCCAAATGTAGTCAAACTTGTACAAGGGAGATTCAGATGGGAGTTTTTTCTGCATGTTCCTAAAGGGGATCTTTGGAAACATAGTCCTACAAAGTTTCATCTTCATCAAAGCCTTTTTGGAGGCTCAAAGAGCACAAAGTCCAGTTTTCAAGGTCACCGCAGTTTTCTAGAATAAGAAAATTGAAGGCTTGCAGGGCTGCCACATGGCAAAATATGATTGAACCATGTTGTACAATCAAGATGAGCACATATCCAAGGGTGGAGATGCACTAAAGCATAAAGGAAGGATGATCCACGAGTTTTTTCATCAAAGAAGACTTTTTTGACAGTTAAAGATCAATAATGCAAAGTTTCTCAAAAAATAGTGGCTTATCTTATCCAAATTGATGTCAACACTGATCCCATGGTCCATATCATCCCTAGATCCAATGGTGGAGAATGAAGGCACCTCAATTTCACTCCTTTACACTAGATTTGATAGAAAGAACAATTCCAAGCCATTGATTTGATTAATCAAATGGTTGTAATCAAAAGTAGTGATCCTAGAGTTGAGAGTTGACTTCTCTAGATCCAAGGGCCCAAATTCATTCAAAAAACTATATAAACCTCCCTCCAAACTCCTAGAGCATCATTGTTAGGCATCCATAGGGCTCTTGCTAGCTTACGGTTTCCTTGAGACGATCACCCTCGGTTGAGCGAGTGAGGATCCAAGGTGGGCTAGTATGAGTATAGTACCTAGTTTCAAATTTAAGTTAGAACTCCAATCTAGGATAGGCTCTTGAAACCAGCATCTCTATCTTGACTCACCCTCAGTGGAGCGTGTGAGTGAGTTAGAGCTGGTTTTAATGAGTCTTAGACATCTTTAGTTAGACGTTACGAGCCTAGACATACATAGGGTCAATGAAGTGGAACTCACCTTCTTACGTATGACATTCCGTTGAACTGTCATGGTTTGAAGGTCGGAACCGCCTTTGATCAGTAGACTGCTTAGCTTGACGTATCACGATAATCTTATACATGTATCTTAATTCAAATCCTTTTAATTCATGTCACTTGTCACTTGTCTCTTGTCTCTTGTCTCTCATCTCTTAAGTATTTTTACATGTCTTCTATTTTCTTCTATGTGTGAGAAGGCTCCGTAGTATTGCGTTGAACCAGTGAGGATGTTTCATTGAGCTTGTGATTAAACTCTATCATCATAATTCACTTACATGCATATAATCCATACATACCCATACATATTGATTAGTTTCTCAAAGTGTATAAGAAGCTCCAATATTGGACCATTCTTCCTTTCGAAACTGATTTATGTGTTACAAATATGTAGGCTCATATGGTCTTTATACATGCCAAACCATATGGTTAACTAAAATTCCTATACAAAGTTTTGTAGGGTCTAAGTGGGAAAATTACATTTTTTACAAAATGCACATGGCATATCAATGTACTAGAAAATCCATTTTCATGTGAAATTCGGGCTATAGAATGCCTTTGATAGGCTTTACAAGTATATGAATTTTCATGTGATTTGGAGACATTGAAATTTTTGCCCTAATTTCCAAAGTTTGACCAGCTTTGACTGCTACCCTGGATTTGCTCGATTTCTTCCAAAGTTTGCATGTGAACTCCCTTTGACATCCTTGATGCATCTTGGACTTCTCAGGGAATTCTGGCTACCTTCACCGAATGTGTTTCCTGTAGGCCTTCATGAGTGAGAGAGGAGAGAAAATCTCGACGACAACGGTCCCTTGGTAATCAATCGTATATCAACCAGCAAAGCCATGAACTTAGCAACCCTAGATGGAGAAGTAATGCAAAAATATATAAGTGGTTGTCGAGTAAAAAAGTATTTAGAGCCATTGACAGAGGAAATACTGTCAAGACTTCTCACAACAAAAAATAGATGAGAAGAGGATTAAAAAATACGAGAAGAATCAAGACAAGAAGCCCTAAAACGAATAAGAAAATGGAAGGAATGGATGAGAGAGAGGCATGAAAGATATCGGCTAGGAGAGGAACGCATCCCAATGGCTAATTTTAGAGCCTCTAAAAACCTAGGACATCCAATGAAGCAACCATATTTGAACTTGGGAACCGAAACAGAGGAGTACCACTTGGTGGATGCTCTCATTGACATAGGAGCAGCTGTCAGTTGCATCAAATCTTCTTTAACTCATAAGCTCAAAGAACAATTATGTCCAACTAAAGCACATCAGATTGGAATAGGGGGAAAGGTTACTAAATGCATGGGCGAGATTACATTGTCTTCGCACCTAGGAAATAACATGATGCAACAAAAAGTCTTTGTGTGTCATGATCAAGATTTATTGGAAGAACTTGTGTTAGGCCAAGATTGGATATATGAATACGAATTAACTATCCAATTAGCCTTGGGCTACATATCAGCCAAGATAGGGCATAGTGAAGTATTCCGTGTGTTAAAAGAACGACCTATCAAAGCCAAGTGTATAGACCCGAGAGATCCACTACTCATGCATGACGATGATTGTACATTCACCTCTACTATGGAACCCCCACCTCCAAGCACTTCATGTGAGAGTACACCAATTATTAATCTTATGCACCCTCCTAGTCCAGTGGCCCCCTCTACTAACATTGTCTCCATGGAAAGCCCTAGTGAGGAATCGAGCACAAGAGTGACTAGTCAGCATAGTCACCCCGAACTTTCCGGCATCAGAATATATCCCATTCCAAGCACCAGATAGGCTTGGATTAGAAAAGATGAGGTACCAGCATATCATCAATAACCTAGCCATTATCTACACAGAAAACAACAACAGTACAAGGACACAAGTCAAGCTGGACCTCGAGGTCCACAAAAGATTGTCCAATTGTGGATACCAAAGAAATTGATTGTCGCTCAACCTTCTAGAACACAAATATGGGTCCCCAAATCAAAGGTACCAATGGAGACCACCAAACGGAAAACATCGGTACACAAGAAGAATCAATATGACATGAAGATGAGAGATCAAGAAAGATGCAACGACTTGAAATTGAAGAAATAGAAATACTCAACAAGAGCAACTTAAGGATATGAAGGGCTAGCAAAGTGGAAGCACAACATGAGAATTTCACCTAGCACCAAAAACGATGGAGATATAGTCAACCATAGAAAAATAAAACAGATCTAGATGCCTAAACGTCGATCAATCTGCATACATCGACCAGAGACTTCAGCTTTCACACATCTTGAGTTCCAGGAACCTCGAGCATGCATAATAGGTCTACATTACAAGGCCATGCATTCGACACACAATTCTTCTTCTACTTATTAGTGAAGCACATTTCCCTCTCAGGGAATAGGAGAGCACTTATACAATAATCCCAAGGAAAATAATTATAGATACAATAAAAGCTTCGGCTAGGTACTAACGCTTTTGTTTTCTTTCATAAAAAAATAATAAACAAAAAATACATATGTGAAAAAATCCCAAGTACTAGCTTTCTCATACCCACGGGGAATGGACGACACACATCACTCAGAGAGTTTCCAAATTCATGAAGGCTAAGTGGAGGATAACTCATGCAACCACCGTTACATGGCATCTTCAGATTTTGAGGCTATGCAAGAGCAAGAGGTCTTGCTTCTTCCCTTGGAATCGATTACTAAGGCGAGAGGTCATTGGTTCCTTGAAGACCAACCTGTGTCAGATCTCATATTTATGGCCACCATCAAGATCATGGATAGGGATCACTACTTCCCATTAATGTCGCAAAACTTCCAAACCATAATCTAGGTACTACCAAGCATCACAGAAGTTTGGACAAGGGCTGGAATCGACGCATTTCTACGATTCCCAATGTATTTACCAGACTTTCAAAGATGCACTCAAGTTATGAACACACTCCAATCCGTAGTAGATAAGCCTTCAATCCCGGAAGCTAAAGTGCTGAACAGAACAGATGCATGGAAAACTATTTGATTTACACATGAAATTATCAACAAAGCATTTGGATGGAGTCAGGACGGTCTCACAAATCTCAAAGATGAATGTCATGATGCCAAAAAGAAAAGATTTCTGGAAATCAATTGAACAGACATTGAAGAATTAGTTTGATTGGTGCATCAGCACTTTTGTTTCCCAAGCATGAACAGCTACAAAGCGCCTCAAAAGATTGTGGTTCAGTTGCTCTCCCATGTTATGAGGCAAATTAGGAATCAAGTCAACTTCACTCCATATATACAAGAACGACTATTTGAAGCTAAGAAGAAATGGACTCAGAAGAAGTTTCTAAATGGAAGCTCATCATTGACCTTGCTGATTTATGAAGCACTTGAAATGAAAGAATGTCTATGATTGATGCCAACCTCCACCAAAATGGCAAAATATATGAAGCCAGCCACCATTCCAAAGAAAATGAAAATACCCATGTCCATAGGAGAAGTGGGAACAAGTTCCAAGAAACCAATGCGAGGGGCTAAGCATGCTAGAGATGAAGAAACGCAAGAAACACCACAATCAAAGCGGGCACATTTGCTACCAAGGATTTCATTGATGCAATCACCTATAACAAAATGAGATCTTTCCGCGGCACTAGAAGAAACACATACTTACATGCAAGGCAAAGTCAACCTCAATGTCCAAGGACATCAATATAGGTAGGCAAGACAAGTGCAACAACAGGAGGACGGGGAACACAGTCCATCACTAGCTGCCAGATACAAGGAATTGGGATTGGAAGATGTTGCCCCAGGTACCACAGACGCACGAACGCAGAGAATAACAGACGTACGAACGAAGAGAAAAAAATACTCAAAGACAGAAAGAGATAAGAGACGACACCAAATTGGGTACAATCTCCCCCCACATGCTCTGATGGACACTCTACCAGAGCATGCGTATTTATAGTAAATTCCGATTACGTCCTGAATAGAAGATACATGAGGGCCGCGCTCTGAAAAGCGTGTTTTTGCTTTATTTACAAGTTCATAATTTTCTATTTTTACAAAAACGTCGCTTTCTAAAGCGATCCATTATTTTTTACAAAAATAACTAAAAATAACCATCTTCTAAAAATATTCTTCTAAATATCTCCAAGTCCATGCGCGTTCACACCCTCATGGATCTTCACCTGCTAAATCAAAACACAAAACACATTAAAATCCTCAAGGCATTTCACCTTCATTCCAAATATCCCATAAAGTATAACATGCCGCCCAGTTGACGAGCAACTGACCTCAGTTGATAAAAAAATAAAATAGACATGGATGGCCAATCACATGTCGCATCACTGAACAATCATAGGCATGTGCCATGTAAATAAAAAAAACATGCATGGAATTGGAAAACTGGAATTTAATGTGATTGTGAATGATAAGCAGAAATCAAATGATGATAATGTGGAATAAGTGATGTTTTGTGAATCCATTGTGATTCTTCGAATGAATGATTTTTATATTTAATCAAATATCTATGGTATTGATTACATGTGCGTGTAGTAGTAACATCATGATCAAGTATTTTTTCTGGAATTAAAACTTCAACATCCTCTTCTAACAATGGAGGATCATCCAAAATAGGAATGAGTGGTAAAATTCCTTTAAATGGTTTCGATAAACTGATATGAAAAGAATTATGAATATTCCAATGAGAAGGTATATCTAATCTAAAAGCATTCTCATTAATTTTTTGAATAATACGGAAAGGTCCATAATAACGTGGTGCAAGTTTTACCTTAGGATGTTGTAGAATATTTTTCAAACATCGTTTAATTTTGCGTAACCAAACATAATCATTTTCATTAAATTGTTTAGCTGCTCGTTTCTTATTAATATTACGGGTATAACGTTCCTGACTCTTTTTAATATGCTCATGAACCTCATGAAGTATAGAAATATGATCTTGTGCAAAAGAATTAGCCATAGGTATGTCAGTTTGAATGATAGACATGGGAGTAGGAAGCTTTTTACCATATACAATTTCATTTGGTGCACGTCCAGTAGTGGTATGTGTTGTGTTATTATATGCAAATTGGAGTAAAGAAAGTTTCTCATCCCAATTAGTTGGATTATCTAAAAAATAACAACGTAATAGATCCAAAATAGTACTATTCGTAGCTTCACTTTGCCCATTACTTTCAGGATGAAATGCAGAACTAAAATCTATTTTAGAGCCTAAATTTTTAAATAATGCAACCCAAAAGTGATTACAAAAACGAACATCACGATCGGATAAAATTACTTTTGGAAAACCATGATGTGGAAAAATACATTTAATAAATAATTTGGCAGCTTGAGGTGCAGAAAGAGTTTTCATACAAGGAATGAAATATGCTTGTTTACTAAACCTATCAACAATTGTCCAAATCATATCATGATGTGATGAAGTTGTAGGAAGACCAGTAATAAAATCCATAGAAATTTGTTCCCATGGCCCATTAGGTATGGGAAGTGGCATTAATAATCCAAATGCTTTACCATGATGTCTTTTGACACGTTGACAAACAATGCATTGGGAAACATATTGTGTAATATCCGTTTCCATATTTGGCCAAAAGAAGAATTCTTTACATGTAGAAACAGTACTTTGTATGCCCCTATGACCCATATATGGTGGTTCATGCATCTCTTTCATAACAAATTCTTTAAAATCTTGTGTAATACATAGCTTATGATCAAAATACAAGAATCCATTATGAAATGTGTAATGGTCTTCACTAAATGTAGTAGAATTATTGAAAGCATTCCATGTTTGTGAGAAATATAAATCAGATGCATATGTAGGAATCATGTCATGAAATGAATGAATATGAACCACAGAAATGTTATTAACAAAAACAATATTTGTTTGTGGGGATGGAAAACAACTTAGGGCATTAGCTACAACATTAGCTTTGCCAGGTTGATATTGAATCATAGCTGAAAATTTTGTATGTATGAAGCCCATTTGATATGTCAATCTGAAATCAATGGTTGATGGAGTAAATGTTTAATAGCTTGTTGGTCGGTTTTGATTATGACTTCTGTACCCATGAGATAATGTTTCCAAATTTTTAAAGCATGTACAACTGCCAAAAGTTCTTTATCATATGTATTGTAGTTCTTTACAGAAGGTTTAAGCTTCCTACTTTCAAATGCAATGGGATGATCATTTTGCATCAATACAGCACCTATACCTAAGCCACTAGCATCTGTAACTACATGGAAAGGTTGTGTAAAATCAGGTAATTGCAAAACAGGTGCATGAGAAAGTGATTGTTTAAGTTTTTCAAAAGATTGTTGTTGTGGCAATCCCCATGCAAATTTTAACTTTTTCTTTAATAATAAAGTGAGTGGGAGGGCTAAATAAGAAAAACCTTTTACAAACTTTCTATAAAAACTAGCTAATCCAAGAAAAGAGCGAACATCATTCACCGATTGTGGTATATGCCATTCTTTAATTACTTTAATCTTCTTTGGATCTACATGAACTCCTTGACTTGAAACAATATGGCCTAAGTACTCTAATTCTCTTTGGAAAAAGTAACTCTTTTCAGGATTTGCATAAAGTTGGTTGGTGTGTAACAAATTAAAAACTATTGCTAAATGCTTTTCATGGTCATCATCATTCTTACTATAGACAAGTATGTCATCGAAGAAAACAAGAACAAAAGCTTGGTATTCAAGAAAAATATTATTCATCATGCGTGCAAATGTAGCACGTGCATTGGTAAGTCCAAAAGGCATTACCATGAATTCAAAGTGACCGGTTTGAGTTCGAAAGGCAGTCTTAAAAATATCATTTGGTGACATTCTTATTTGATGATACCCAGATTTAAGATCAATTTTACTAAAGACACGTGCTCCACGAAGTTTATCTAATAAATCATCCATCCTAGGAATAGGATATCTATTTTTTATTGTGATCTTATTGAGTGCTCTATAATCAATGCACATCCTATAAGTCTTGTTCTTCTTCTCTACTAAAAGAATAGGTGCTCCAAAGGGAGAAGAACTAGGCCTGATAAGTCCTTTGTGAAGTAAATCCTTAACTTGATTGGTTATTTCTTGTTGATGCAAAGGTCCATGCCTATAAGGTGCTTTATGGGGAGGAGAACTACCAGGAATTAAGTCTATACTATGATCAAGGGATCCTCTCGAAGGTGGTAGTTTAGAAGGAAAATCATCCATAAAACAATCCTTATAAGAATCCATAAATGATTTATGGGTATTAGGAAGTGGATGTAGATAATCGACTATGTTATTGACAAAAACAATACATGAATTGTAGCCTTTTCAAAATGCACGTTTTACTTGTGTATGACTAATTAATGGGAATGGTTGGAAATCATGTATTGCAGACAAACAGATATCTTGATGGTTAAACTTAAAATGCATGGTGTGTGTATGATAATCAATGCATGGATTATAATGGTGACGAAAAGGCATACCAAGTATAACATCATAGGACTGCAAAGGAGCAATTAAGAATGTGTGTTTATCCATGTATGAGCATATACAAATTTGAACATTATGCACTTCACTTGTAACATTATATCTGTTTCCTTGGAATGCAGCCTTAACTTTGTACATAGAAGGAAGTGGGGTTAATTGGAGATCTTTGACTAATATGTGAGAAATAAAGTCATGTGAACTACCATCATCATGTAAAATATTAACAACTTTACCATTAATAGTACCTTGCATGCAAAGTAAAGAATGAATAGAAATTGTGTTACCCAAGGTACTTAGATCCTGCTCCAATGCGTCTTCAGTCCAATCAGGTTGAATGTCTTCAAATTGAATATCTTCAGGAACCACCTCCATGTTATGCACTTTAGCTCCGCCAGGTTGCATGTGGTTAGTTGGGAACCTACATCTAGCTTTGGTATGACCAATCTTACCACAATTCCAAAAAATGATACGGGACCTCTTTTGTTGGGCATCCATCATCGTAGTTTGAAAGGTTGGAGGTTTGGTAGGGTGTAAGGGGTTTGTCTTGGGGATTGGGGAAAAAGTGGATTGAGGAGGTCGTTGAAAAATAGGTGGTCATTGAAAAGTAGGTGGACGTTGAAAAGGAGGAGAAGAAAAAGTAGAAAAGGAACGCTTGAGTGGAAAAGTGGGTTTGATTAGTTGTGGTCGTTGACGTGTTTGTTGTAAACGAATGGACTTAATGATAGATTGAAATTCTTTCTCAGCATCATGTGCAAAAGAAATAGCTTCATAGAGCGTCGTCGGACGTAAGGTGTTGAGCTTAGCTTGGATTCCCATCCCCAAACCATCTTCTTATTTCCGCTGTAAAGTATCTTCAGGAATCATTTCAAGTGAACGTATAAGTAATAAACGTTGCCAAAAACGTTCAATATAGGTAGAAACAGTATCTCCATCTTTCCATCCAAAAGTCGTCCAAGAGCGACGGGCATGTAAGTGAAACTGAGGAGGAAGGAAGGACTCCTTGAGCTTGTCTTGAAAGTCTTGCCATGTGGTGGGGCGATTTGTGCTATGGTGCAAAACATTCCACCATAACTGAGCCTTTCCCACTAAGTAGTTGGTTACAAATTTCACTTTTTCCTATTCAGAATAAGATTCATCAGAGTAGAAATCATCAAACTGGGATAACCATGAGAGAACAAATTGGCCATCTTTTTGTCCGTCAAATCGTGAAAATTGGAAATTTTTGGCACCAATCTTGGATTGTGTTCCTTGCTCTTGGGCGGTAATAATGGCCTTCACTACCCGGACTAGGTTATTTTCATCGCTTTGTAGTTGTTGGAGTGCAACATCACGTTCTTTTATTTCATTTTGGGCATGTTGAAGTTCATGTCGTAAAAGTTTGACTTGTTGCTCAATTGATACCCCAGGGAGGGGTGAGGAACTAAAATCATCGATATTTTGAGTAGTGTCCATGGCCGTATGGAAAGATGCAAAACCTAGGTCTAAACATAGGAAAAGACGTTTAACAATAACATTTAAATAACTAATAATAATAATAATAATAATAATAATAGTATTATTAATAAATAAATAGAATTATTGTGATAAATAAATAAAAGAAAAATAAAATAAAAATAAATAAATAAATAAACAAATAAATAAAAGGAGAGAGAGATAAAAGTTATCTTAAATATTTATTAAAAGGAATAGAGTATCAAAAAGAGGAAATAGCCTAGTGGATAAAACTTATCTCTTGGTAGTATGAGGTTGTGGGTTCAAATCCCCTACATACTAAATAAGGAACTATGTGGGTTAACTAGGCTAACTAGGGAAATAACTAAGCCCTTATTGCCACTCATATGTTAGAATTGGTTCGCGCGTAGCCAACGGCTGCCAACGGAACCAAGAGAACCATGAGTGCCAGAGAAGCCAAAGATGCCAAAGTTATGCCATAGTTCTATGCCTTAGTCGATGCCTTAGTCGATGCCTTGGAGTAAGCCGAAGGAGTAACCGAAAAGGAGTAACCGAACCTTCGGCTTAACCGAAAAGTAATCGAAAAGGAGTAACCAAAAAGGAGCACAGGGGGTACAGAGGGTACAGAGAGCACAGAGAGCACAGTGAGCACAGAGGGTACAGAGAGCACAGAGAGCACAGTGAGCACAGGGGGTACAGAGGGTACAGAGTGTGACAGTGTGAAATTCGAAAAACTTGACCGGCGTAACTAAAACCAAAAAAAACTTCAAAAAAACTTAATGAACGAAAAACCTGGACCAGATGGTTGAGATCGATGCCGATTCACGAACGGACTGGATGCCACAAATTGCAATCAAACACCGCAACTGGACCAGACGGTTGAAATGGACGCCGATTCGCGAACGGACTGGATGCCACAAATCGCAATCAAACGTCGCTACTGGATCAGACGGTTGAGATGAACGCCGAATCGCGAACAGACCCGAATGCTGCAAATCGCAATCAAACGCTGCAACCACCTCCGCGAACGTCTTGGCTCTGATACCACATTGCCCCAGGTACCACAGACGCACGAACGCAGAGAATAACAGATGTACGAACGCAGAGAAAAAAATACTCAAAGACAGAAAGAGATAAGAGACGACACCAAATTGGGTACAATCTCCCTCCACATGCTCTGATGGACACTCTACCAGAGCATGCGTATTTATAGTAAATTCCTATTACGTCCTGAATAGAAGATACATGAGGGCCGCGCTCCAAAAAGCGTGTTTTTGCTTCATTTACAAGTTCGTAATTTTCTATTTTTACAAAAACGTCGCTTTCTAAAGCGATCCATTATTTTTTACAAAAATAACTAAAAATAACCATCTTCTAAAAATATTCTTCTAAATATCTCCAAGTCCATGCGCGTTCACACCCTCATGGATCTTCACCTGCTAAATCAAAACACAAAACACATTAAAATCCTCAAGGCATTACACCTTCATTCCAAATATCCCATAAAGTATAACAGAAGATTCAAGTTCTAATGAGGAATCTAGTCGTGAGAATGACACCTTGGACACAGAAAACAAGATAGAAATAAAAAATCAGGAATGGATGGCGATTCACCAAGTCAAAACCACCCCCGACAACCAACACTCCCAAGTACACAATCAAGAAGCATCATCTGAGAGATGACAACTCATCCAATTAAATGCACAATCCTAGATAAGGAGGCACCCATACCACCAAGAGAGGTGATACCAACATTAAACGAAGAGGTACAAACTAACATGGAGAAAGAAAGGCTACCACAACAAAATATAGAACGAATGGTGATTGAAATCCTTGATGATACGTCACAAGGTAAGACAGTAACACAAGCAGTTGAGCCAAAAATACAACTCCATATTTGGCAGCCACATGACACAACATTACACATGACACAAGGGAAGGATGTTACAACAGGGGAAGAACCTAGCATATCGACAAGATGGTTAAATGTAGATGTTACTCAGTTGAAACCAATAGTAAAACAAATGATACAGAGAAGAATGGAGATGCAGCAACAAATGATGGAATCAAACGCAGACTATGACAAGGCCATGAGAGAAAAAAATCAATTTCAAGTAATGAGTGAACAGTTGTCTGCACAACTAATCCAAGCTCAACACGTTATTTCAGCCAAAGACATGGAAGTCAAAGAATTCGGAGGGCTATGCACTACACTAACAAAGCAAAATAAAAAACTCTAAGAGCAACTTATAGAGCTGCAAAGACAGTATGAAATAAGTGAAGTGGACAAAGAAAGAATGAAGGCTAGAAGCAATCTGTTAGAGATGCATATCAGAGTATATATGGAAGAAACTGATAATTTACACAACAGGAATAAAGAACTGATGAACGCCTTGCTAAATGACCAACCAGTAGAAAAACGAGAGACAACCAAAATCGACAAGAAGGATTTGGAAGACCAGATTGCAAAATATGAAAATCTGCTAAAACAAGAGCAAACCTTGAAAGAAGAATGGGAACAAAGGTATATACAAGATACTAATGAGCTCAAGAAACAATGGAAAGCTGCTGAAGACAAACTCTTGATAGTTTATAATGAAGATGCTGACCAAATAGCAGCCATCGGTAATGAGCTTTTAGCGGCCAAAAATGTGTGAACCACAACCCTTCATGACGTCAAAGAAAAGGATGAACGGACTGTGCAACTAGAAGTAAAACAACAATAGAGCCACAACTAGGAAATCCTACTGACGAGGTAGAGGTACGTCCTCTATCTCCCCCGATCTTCACTAGTAAAAGAGCACACGGTCAAACCGTGTGATGATCATCCCATGTCGTATGCTGGAGAACTAGGTAAGAAGGAATGGGCACTATTGGTGTCCCAGCTGACAGAGAATTTTGAAAATGAAGTGGTCAAAGTCATGAAGGAAGCCAAAATTAAAGGAAAAGACTTGGATAAGATCATAAAGCCATTTAACATTCCATATGGGCTATTGAAAGAGCAAACACGATAGTATATAAAGCAAACCATGCAAAAAGATCCCGATGAGAAATTGAATTTCACAGAAAACACCTTCGATTACACACAAGAAGAATTTCAAGTAGCACAACCCTTGTCGAGAAGGAAATTTTTGGAAAAGAATCCTACTTTGTGGGTGCACTAGCAAGGAGCACCATATTTACTATC
Organism: Ceratopteris richardii; assembly: GCA_020310875.1. Taxonomy (NCBI): domain Eukaryota; kingdom Viridiplantae; phylum Streptophyta; class Polypodiopsida; order Polypodiales; family Pteridaceae; genus Ceratopteris; species Ceratopteris richardii. Next base: position 73,241,991 of record CM035440.1, on the reverse strand, counting down.
GATAAATCCTTCTTTTTGCCCAACACCGCGTCGCCGTGAAGCACGAGAGTTTTTGGACATGCAAAAGACGGGTGCGCTCAATAAACAATGGTTGAATTATCCACTACTTCCAAGTCCACCTCTCAATTATTTACCGACCGAAGACTACATGGTGAAATCCATTGAATTTTGGCTACATCAGTATGCAACAGTACCTGACCTAACTATCAAGATGACTAATAAAATTCTTAGTATGATACTTACAGTACTATAAGTTTTCAAACACGCAGAATATATGTTTTTGAATTTCATTGGCATTAACCAAGGCATGAATATCCTTATTTTTTATTTATCAGTTATGTCTAGTCATCCTACAATTATAGCATATTATTCCAGGCTGATGTTCTTGCCGAGTCAATACATGCAAACTTTTGAGGAAGCCTTTTTTACTGGATCTTTTGAAATTGACTCCGAGATCTTCTTGAAGATGTCAACGAATCTAAATGCCAAACTTGTGGCATTTGAATTGAGTTTCTTTGCAGACCATAGATAGCCACCATAGGATGGTATAAAAGGTGAAGAATGGAAGCAACTGATGATACATGAATCCAATTTGCTTAATGAAACAGAGCAAAATTTCTATAGGACATACTCTTGTCACATTCCAAAGCCTGTCTGGGAGGAGGAGGGGGCTAGTGTAGAAGGTAAGTCCAGCAAAAAGAAAAGAAGAAGAAGACCAAGAAAGAAGCTTCCCTAAAAGATAATATATCTAAAGACATATCTCTGCAGAAATGTAGGTATTTGGAATACCAAAGCACATGCGGAAGTTGATGGGCCAATTACCCAATGGGATCGGAATTAGGAATTTCAATCAAATTTATTCTTAATGATAAACCTCAACTTCAATGCATCTTGACAATACCACACAACTTCATACATAGAGTGTCACAAATGGATCAAAATGATATAAGATCTTTTCTCTTTGGAATTCTATGATTATTGTGGAGTATATATAACAACTTTCAAATACTTGTATTTACAAACCACAATGCTTATTACTACATTCATATTCTCATACCTTTATCTCTGCATAGAATCATATGATCCTCATACTTTTATCCCTGCATAGAATCATATACTATAGCATATGTCATTCAATATTGTAAGTGGTCATCAAACACTTTAGCAAAAGGATCATATGCATAGGCAGCCTTCTTATATCAATAACTCATTTCACTGTTCTTCTTTCAACACTTCTTGCTGTACCTGCACAACCAACAACATAAACTTATATAGATGTATCCCTGCATATAACATCTAGAATATATGTATGTATTGATGACTTCATATGAACACTTAATACATCAGTCTAAAGTATCCTCTTGTATCAATATTTATGGATTGGTTCCATGTGAACCCTTCAACGCAGAGTCATGCATGAGGTCCTAATGTGTCTTCAAAATACTTCCTGCATAGTATCACCATTACATCAACAGTATGTGTTTCTGCAATATCGCATATCTCATCAAACAATCATACCAAATCATCATATCTGTATCTTATAAAACTCCACTTCATTCCATATGAACCTCTCGGCACAGTATAACATGTCTCTAGGATGCTTCTGCATATAAGAATCATCACATGACGATCTCTGTAGCATGTAGTCCCTGCACACACACACACACATATATATATATATATATATATATATATATGTATATATATATATATATATATATATATATATATATATATATATATATATATATATCCACGTCTTGCCGATTGTATGCATAAAGGAATATAAAATCATATCATCAACTCTTGATCTGATAAAAGATATTCTTTCTCATATCACATCATTGTCATATCACTCTCATCCTTCTCATATATATATATATATATATATATATATATATATATATAAAAGAGTCAAGAGTATGCGTTCATTAGCATGTAGTCATTTCTGTACATCATTCATCCTACGCATCTTCTTGACATCACATATAAAAGATAACAGTACAACATGAGTTACCGAAGATATGCCCACTTAGTATAAAAAACTCATAATCTGAGTTATCGCAGCGTTGTTCTTTCTCCTTAGCTTCGGTTATATCAGCAAGAGATCAAGTCATCAACACCATGAGCAGCACACAGTACACTAAGTGAGAAATTAATGAAGTTCTCTTTTTGAATCAAGTCACTAATACAAAGAGCTTCTACAGATTCTAGTGAATAAGATGATGCTGACTTTATCCTATGAGAAACATCTACAGACGTGATGGTGTTGTAGAACCTACGGCTCATATAACATGAGATGCCGTCCAACAGAGAGAAGCCCACTCGTTTCCTCTTCATTTAAGTCCTTATATAGAACATATACATCTTCGGTGGCTCTCAACTTGCATGCATGATTCAAGGAGTGAATCGTGGCAACGCTTTCTTTTATGCATAATTTAGGGAGACTTGATATCTACGTTCTCTGTTTTCAATGCATGCTATAAGGAGATTACATGATGACAAAAAAAGCAATATCATAAACGGAATGGAATGATGCTAAGAATGTGTTCATATGCAAGAAGTACGAATCTAAAAGCTAGAGCTTGGGAGAGGGTTCCTATGGGCAAGATGATAAAGGAAATGAGAGATAGATGAGGGGACACATATGAAAAAACTTCCATTGAAGCTTGCTATATTTTCAACAAGGAAGCCCCGCAAGGGCACGCAACAACCATCTCTACACAGAGCCCCGCAGGGGCATACAACAAGGGGAGGTACGCAAGAGCCAAGGATAGATCAAGGCCAACAAGTATCCATGAAGAAGTGCAAGAAGATATCCAACAGATCCAAAGCCCCAGGAAGATGCTTCAACATCTTAATCTTCGAGAGGTCCAGATCGAAGGCTGAAGATCCAAACCTTCATACCTTCCACTAGTTGTGTGCATGGCAGCCTGACTTAACACATCAACCCAGATTTAAAGAGGTTATTGGTGAGCTAGACTAAAAAATTAAGGTAATCCATCTCCATGGGTTGCAAGTCGTGAAAAGAAAAGAACAAGAAAAAAATGCATCAGGTCTCAGAGGATGTGAAAGAAGATTCAAGAACAGGGCCTTTAAAACGTAACACGAGCCTGACTAGGAGGCAAGGCCGACCAAGTGATGCATGCGGTGGAAAGAAGTAAACGAACTGCAGACAAGAAGTGAAGCCTGTCAAGGGACGACAGAGACAAAGAGAGGGAGAGTGTTGTATAGCAAAGAAGAGCAAAGAGTCAGAGAAAAAGAAGGGCCCCAAAAGTTTTCCGATTTGGACACTTTATCTTTGTACTATAGTCACCTTGTAATATATTTTTCGATGTAAATGCACTGGAGGAGTCCTCTAGTTGCATACCCATGAAGATTTTTTCTCGTTACCCTTATAAATTAGTAGGAAATCAATCCTTTAGTCAATAAAGTGCAGGTCTCTTATGTGAAAGGACCATTTTTAGTGCACATGTATATAAGTCATTTTGTGACTCTTTGTAAGCACTTTTTGCCATTGTGAGAATCAAGAGCACAGAATTTCGAATTTGTGTCTTCTCCTCTCTGTATCTTCTTCCTTGTGAGCTTGCATGCATGTGTGATGCTTGAAAAGAGTGCTTAGAAGTGTTGTCCATCCATGAAAGTGTTTGTTTGTTGTTGGTGAGGTGCGAGATAAGTGTAGGAAGTGCTGAAGTGTAGGAAGATCATTCTTGTGGCTCAGTATTTTGCTCATAACCTGGAGCAGGAGTGTCAAAATTGAGTGAAAAGACAATCATTAGATGTTTCTTCTTGAGAGCTTTGAAATGAACCCTCTATTCACTATATTCAGAGTTCAGAGCGGAGAGAAAAGCTCAAATTACTGTTGACTACTGTTCTAGGTATCCCAACACCATAGCTGACCTTGAAAACTTGAATGTGATGGATTTATACATACATGAACCTTGTTAGACCTCATTTGCATTGACCGTTATTTGAATGCATGTCTTCATACACTCGGCTAGGTTTTGATACTCCTTGGATTGATAATTAAAGCGTGAATCCCCACTATTTGCACTTGAGGGGGATTGAGGTATAGTCTCTTTCTCCACATGTCTCCAACTGGATACTTAGGTACACACATAGACCTACTTTTCCCATGGAAGAGTTTTGGTGAATATGCATGTCACATTATCTTGTGTAGGCACATATACCAAATCAATATCTCCTATATGAAGGTTCTTTCTCACATAGTGATAACGCACCTCAATATGTATGCTTTGTGCATGAAACATTGAATTTTGTTCAATAGCTAATGCACTCTAACAATTGATGAGGATATGTATATCCCCATCAATCTCCACGCAAAGATACATCAATAGGCATCTCAACCATATACACTTCCTTGTAGCTGTGAAAACTTCCTTGTACTTAGCTTCAAAGATTGATGTCGTCACTCTAGGTTTCTTCTTAATCAACCAAGATATGCATGAATCTCCAAGAAAAAAGCAATAACCACTAGTGAACACATGAGTATCATAAAAAACAGCCCAATCAATATCTATAAAAGCATGCGAGCATGGTTGAAAATCTCTTCCATAAAAGAGAACTAAAATCAAAGTGCCTTTGAGATATCTAAACACATGTTTCACCTCTTGTCAATGCTTAGTGTCAAGGCTATGAATGAATCAAATCAATTATCAAATTGCATACTGTATATCCGACCTTTTGTTGCATGCATATATAAGACATCCCATAGCTTGGTGATAAGAGAAGAGCCACATGCATCACTAGAATCCTCAAGTGAAAACTAAATCTTGTCTCCAATGGTGTGGAAACTTGCTTTTAATCCTCAACGTCAAAAAAATGAAGTGTCTTTTCAACATACTTTGCTTGATATGAAATGATTCCCCCTTCAACAGATACAAAATGGATGCCAAGTTATTAGCTAAAAAGACCAAGATTAGTGGCATCAAAAGTATGTTGCAAATCAGCCATAAGAATGTCAATTTTTGCATCAGATGACCTAGCCAAGAGTATGTTTTCAACATAAATAATAAGCACTATATATCAGCTTCATATTTATGTACATAGAGTGTGCTTTCAATTGGACTACATGTGAAGCCAAGAGCAATCAAGTACTTATGGATTTTTTCATACCATGCATGTGGATCTTGCTTGAGTACAAGTCTTTATGCAAGTCACAAACCATATGCTCTTTCCCTTTCATGGAAAATCTAGATGGTTGCTTCACAGAAACCTCTTCTTGCAAACCACGATTTGAGAAAGTTTTTTTTATGTCCAACTGACGTCCTTTCCAACCTTGTTGGGTAGCCAATGCAACTATGGTATGAAATGGTTGTCATGTGTCAAGTACGTGCAAAAGTTACCGCATAGTCAATTCCATATTGTTGTGCATATCCTTTGGCAACCAATCCAGCTTTGTAGCAAGCAATGCTACCATCTAACTTTCTCTTAATCTTGTAAACCCTTTTTGTACCAATGGCATTTTTTCCTATTGGAAATTCACATAACTCCGAAGTACCATTCCTATGTATGGAATCGATTTTGTATTGCATATTATTCATACAATGCAGATCATCTATGCTCTACAACATGATTTTGCTAAGGTGTATATGGCACTAGACATTGGTGTGAAATTCATCTTTCACAAAGAAAATCATTAAACTCATGTGATATGTATTCACCGTCATGATGTGTGGAGTCAAAAGCTTGCTTTCAAAAACAAAAATCAGTCGTAGCTAAAAATTCTTTGAAGTAAGAGAACCCTCATTCTTTCCTTCCATATGATACACCAGTATATGAAAAGTAACATCATCATTGAAGGTAATAAAATATATATGTGTCCAAAAATATGGAGTCTTGATGGGGCCAAACACATCACTATGAAAAAGCTATAATTTTCTTGTAGCATGTGTATGAATATCTTTGGGATGAGAAGCAGAATGCATTTTTCCAAGAATGCAATCTTCATATGCATGAGTTTCAATGGACTCAAGTATAGGCAAACTAGTAATCATGTCCTTCTTTTGGAAGTAAAGCAAACTATTGAAGTTCAATTGAAAAAATGAGCATGTCAAAGCTCTATTTCAACCATTGAGGAAGTATGAGAAACCAAGGCATTTGAGGCAGTCCTTTTGTATGTACCCATGTGATACACCCATTGCATAATGTACCTGAAATCGTGATAATATCAACATTGCTAGAATCATATTCCATGCACTTATCATCAGCAAAGTGTACATGAAGTTTAGCTTTGGCAATGAACAAAAGTGAAATTAAGTTCTTTTTATACCAGGTACATATAATGCATTTTTTAAGAGAATCACACCTCCATTTGCCACCATAAGCTTAATTTCTCTTACTCTAATGATAAGGTAAGAGGCATTTTTTGCACACACCACATATCCTCCTTTGGGCGCATCTTTCAAAGATACAAAAAACATTTTGCATGGAGTTACGTGTTTTGAAGCACCACTATCAAAGAATGAATTTGATTCTGCCTCACTCACAGTCATACATTTAATATGCAATGATGCATCATAATGACATGTAACAACACATGCCCAAAAAAATTGAGCCATGTTGGCTTCATCATTCTTTGCATTTGAAGAATTTTCAACAACAAACATGCCGGATTCCTTCTTCTTTTCATTGTGCTTAACAATCTTTCTACACACATGAATAGTATGAGAAGCCTTCAAACAATATTTGCATCTCTTCTGCTTCTACAAATCAACATCATTAGAGGAATGATTGGAAGAGGAAGGTTGAGGCTTTAGTTTTGATGAACCCAAAGCTAAAACATACTTGCTTTTCCTTTTGTGAGATAGAAAGTACTTGCCTTGCCTCAATCAAACCACTCCTAAACACTCTAGAATGCTCTTCTTGCAAAAGAAGAGACATAACCTCATCAAATGCATACATAATTGGATTCTCTTTTGCAACGAAATGAAGTGTAGTGGAAAAGATATGAAAATATTATGGTAGTCATTTCAACAATGTAGAGATGATTGATGCAACCAGAATAATTTCATCTATGCTTTTTGAGTGCTGAGCTTCGTATTTCTATGCTTCGAAGTTGATTTGCACTATTAAAAGTGCATGCATCTGGATGCCAAAAATCAAAAGCTGAGGAGCTCAACCTACTTTGATACCACAATTGGGTGTGTGTAGAAGTGCAAGAGAGGACACAAGCAGCACAAATGCAACAAGACACATGGAGAAGATGGATGGCTAGAATAGCTATCTCTATTGATGATGAACAAAACTCAAGTAAGAGCTCAAAAATATCCCTAAGTACAAAGTACCACCACACATGATTGTATCATGTATGTGGTAACATGGAGAAAAAACCTCTAGCCAGTACTAGCGTAAAAAGTGCCCATGTATAGGGAAATTTTTCACATCAAAGCTACTCAAAGAACACATATGTGTAACACTTGTGACTAATGGGGAAAATACATTACCTTATGTGATCCTTAATTACACTCATTTGATGGTATTTCTTGGTTTGAATTTTGATTCATCTCTAGTAATTAGGAATTTTTCATTTTCTCTCTTGATCATGTACTTAAAATAGCCATTTCCCATCAAGAAAATCATCATTCAGAATCTCCAAACATTAAAGTTGTTCATGTCGAACTTTCCATTCTAAACGGACCTGAAAAACCTTGCATGTTGAATGACAATATGATCATTTGTGATTGGGTTGGTCTTGTTGGCCCTTCTTGTTCGTGATTTTATCTTTAATTTTCTTGTTTCTCCCTTCTTTTTTCTTAGATGTTATAGCTTTGGGAGGAAAAACTTCCCATTGATAGGGCTCTTCCATGGGAACTCTACAGAGACTTTATCTTTTAGAGTACATGTTTTCTTAGTGTAGGAATCTGGAATTGTGGACCCAATGATTGAGCTATCGCTATCCGGATTTTCTTCTTTGCAAGTGGTATGTTCCTCTTGGTGATCCTCCTCACCCATTGCATAGTCCTCTTGAGCTTTATTCGAGTTTTCTTCTTTGCTAGTGGTATATTCCTCTTGGTTATCCTCTTTACCCATGCTCCTAGTTGTTATCATTATCCGAATATTAAGTTTACTCATACCTCCTAGATAGTCCAATAGGTTAATTTCTTTTTTCAACCTTCTATTTCTTTTTTCTTCCAAACTGGTTTGGTAGTAAGAAGAATTTCCACCTCAAGATCCATTAGGATTTCTTTGCAAATGTCGATGAAGCCATCCAAAACAATTTTTGAATTTCGTGTCTATTTGACCTTGTGTGTTTCACAAGAGGATTTTTTTGAGCATGGATCTTCCATCTTCGATTTCGCATCCACAATATGCTAATTCATTACTCCATTTTCACCTTGTTTGTCTTTATGGGTTTTTTTGTCTTATGGGTAGTCTTTAATCCTATGCCCTTAAACACTGTTATGAAAATATGCATTAGGTGAATTCTTGAATACGACATCTTACTCCGATAGGTCCACTTCATTTATGTCAATGTTGACCTTGGATGGAGCTTTTTATTGAGGTCATCTTCGATATAGATAATTGAACGTCATCTAATGTTTTTATTTTTATAAGTGTGGTTACAAAGTTCTCTCTTGGAAATCAAATGAGGTTTATTGCTGAATAATCATCTCTCAAACAGTGATTGAATGTATGTATCTAGCATTTATATGATATGATGGTTTAAATGAAGTAGATACTTTCATTTCCGAAAACGTTTAACTATGTAAAGTCCATGAACAAAGTATGTATGTATCTAGCATTTATATGATATGATGGTTTAAATGAAGTAGATACTTTCATCTAGATCGATGTAAAAGCAAAGTTTGAAGTGGAGAAAACATGTGAAAGCTCATGTTGTACCACCGGTATATTGTCCATGTAGTATGCAGGAACATTAAGAGGTGTTTTGATATTTCATATCCCATAATGAAAGTGATAGTGTGGTGCACTCAATATAAAAAAATAATGAGACAGCCGTGGCATGACCCTAAGTTTTAAGAGTTAGGTTGGTAGTGAGACATGTTCAAGTGGAGGATGGATACTGATTTTGAACACAAGTCCAATTGGCTCGGAACTTGGAAGGGCTGTCAAAGTAGAATACCACTGTATGTGAATCTAGCTTATGTGCTTTATTGCAGCACTTTATAAAATATAATTTAAAAGCTTGTTAAAAGGATGAACTTTACATTTCCGCACAAAAAGTATTTACCCTTGGAATCTCAATCTATATTATATGTTTCTGTTTTGAATGACTGCCTCTTTGTGGGGGAATTCAGGGGAAAAAAATAAACAAAGGAAAAGTATAGAACAAATCGTAAAGCCCACGATCCATAGACAACAAAAGTATAGAATCATCTAGTTCATGTCGTGTTCTTCTAGTGGTTGTCTTTGGTCTCTTGAGGCAAAAGTCCAAAGTTCAATCTTTGGGCTGGGCATATAAAAAATTTTGATCAGTTTAAATCAATTGAAATTACTTGTAACCTTTGCTTTGTGGGATATGACGGATCGCGCGGATACTATTATGCTTATTCACTTATACAGTTGTTCTTTCAAGTTGTTCTTTCAAAGTTAAAGCTCGGGGAAAGATGCGCTTGCCAATCCTTCATTTAAAAAAATATATAGAGAATCATCTAACGAAATAAAACATGACATAAGCAAAATCATCTGAGTATGTGAGCACTAAGAGATGTAATAAGCAGAGTCATCTGAGTATGTGAGCACTAAGAGATGTAATAAGCAGAATCATCATCAGAGTAGGATCCTATAAAGGATCAACGAGCAATTAACAGAGTCGGCGGAAGATTAGCACGAAGGATGATGATACAGAAGCGATGGTGTACTACTAATGAGCAAACCACATAATACATACTGTTGTAGTAGTGAAGGAAACCACAATACATAGTCCTGGTGCGGGAAAAGGCGAGCATTCGATGGCGCTCTCCTTAAATGTTTCTGTAATAGCTGAAATTCAGAGGCGATGGTAGTAATGGGCAGCATGGAAGGTGTTAGTGCGATTGTAAGCTTCGAAAAAACAGATATGAAATCTGGAGGCATGGAGGATGAGCAGAAACGTCACCTAAGAGGAACGCTGAGCGGCACCAGCTATACTCAGCTGTGGATCATGCACTTCAATCTTTTGCAGGGTTTGAGGTGAAATGTCAATGTCGTCGTCCACAGTGAACTCATTTATCTGCTCACGCGGGACACCTTTCTGATAGTAGAGCGAGACCTTCGGACCCTGCCAAGTACCTAGAGCCGTGGAAGGGTCCAGCTGCCGCCCTTGCATGTCCAGAAATACCAGTCTGAGTGAACCTGGTATGGTAAAGGGGTTTCCGGGTGCAGCTGCGTCGCTACTGAAAGGGTCATCGCTAGCGTTTGCAAGCGGTGTGGTGGCAAGACCAAGGCGCACCATCGTCTTCGTCAGATCCAGCGACGCCCTCATACACTGCGTTTGCTCGCAGTTAGCGCACCGTACTGAAGTCGACCTTGCAAATACTTGAATCTCCCCTGCGAAATTCGGGATGCTAACTGATGTGTTTGAGTCGGCGTCTGGCTTACCTATAAAGACCCTGATACGGAAGGGTCCATTGAAAGCCCGTTTGACAATCCTCTCGATCATGAGCACCCATCTGCGTATGAAGTTCTCTGGTGGCTCATAAAGCTTCAACACATAGTCGAGCATTTGCGGGGGAGTCCAACCCTCCTTCCTGGCTAACAGGATCTCCGGATACGAGTATCCACATTGGGCGTCTACTAGACGCACATCGTTCGATGTGACGAATTTGTTAGCATTCTTTGCTGAAGATCGAAACGGGGTGAGAGGGGTCTTCGGATTAGCCTCGCTGTCGGGCGCATCAGTATATGTACCTTCGCTGTTCAGCTGCAATGGCTTGCTTGGAATCCACGAATTCGGGTAGCAATACTGCCACAATGCCACTAAACGGTCTACGTTGGAATGGTGGAAGAAGAATATGGGGTCAAAAGCAGCGACCTCTGGATATGTCATATGGCCTCCAGAACCTCCTAAAGTGCCATGGACAAAGTCATGCACCAGCTCTAGTGATGCGTAGTGTCCAAACTGGCTGCCATCGCCGTGCGTTTCCTCCGACCAAAAATGGTTGGAGAAGGGAAGCCATTGATTATGCTGGAACATGGCATGGACTCCCTCTACCAATGTGGTATTTGCGTTGCGCATAAGAGTTACGTTGAGCTTGTCTTTCTGAGAAACGTAGCTAGCGTTGACGTGACGGACTGTAGCGTAGCCCTGAGGAGTATAGGGAGTACCTTCTGAGGGAACTACGTAGTTGGGTTTCGCGGTAGGATTGTATACGTCAGAAGAACTAAATGGCTTTCCCACGCTGACAGGCATAGCGAAGGATTTGAGAGGATTCGGGATGGAGGTTGTGGAGAAGGACTTCCATAGATACAGAAGAGGGACATCAGTAACGAGGAAAACCTCAGGGAGTCCGAGAACGCGGGTGCTCTGATTGGCCCAGTCCAAGTATGGGAAACGCAGATCGTCGGCTATGTCAAGTACAGCTGCCTTCTCGTCTGCATCACTGAGCGTTGTCGCGAACTGCTTCGCTTGGCGGATGATGGACTGCTCGAGCAGCATCATGTACGGCCGGTGCCAGGTCGGGAAGAGAGGAGAACCGTGTTGGCAGTATCCGCCCCACCAATCGGGGTTCCTGGGATCCCAATCACCGTTGTCCACTCCGTCAAAAGGTGCATGTGGCAGGCCATGAATCCCGGCAATCTGATAGAAGGACCATCTGTCGCTTGCGTCGAGGGCTTGCACAGCTGCGAAAGCCAGAAGGAAAACATCGCGCCTCATTTTCATTTTATTCAAGGTTTCGGCGGTCATCTGCTCACCCCCCGACATGAGCATGTGCGGGTAGAAGAAATCCAGCGCGTTCTCCCGAACGACCGCCTTGGTAACGTCTACGGCACCGCTGCGGTCTACCGGCAGAGGGTAACGGTATACCAAAGAGTGCGTATCGTAGTCATTGGGTTCTACAGGCGTGGTTCCAAGGGACGTCTTTGCGCGAAGGAACAGGGGCCTATGGGTAGCCATCTTCTACTTCAGGAATGGAAGTAGAGAAGAGAAGAGCGATTTAAGTGTTAGTACTGAAGAAGAGAGCGAGCACTGTGTGTTGCGCTTTGCTCACTCTGTGTTTTTCGTGTAGCTATGGCGATGAGTAAGGTTTTATGGCGAAAGGCTTATTTAGGAAGGAGGGCAATCAGAGAATGCCGTCAAGTTTCAAAATTCTACTGATCTTTTACTTTTTTACTTCAGAACAGTACTCTACTACATTACAGCCAAGTCCAGATTTCCAATTTACTTCCGAGTCTCAAGTCTCTATGGATTCCTTCGAGAAATCGTTTCACCGATCAACAGCCCGATGGCTTCAAGAGAGGATGTTGAGGGGTTAATTTACGATGGCACTCAATATTCTTTCAATGCACAATGGCACCCTCAAATTTGCATTGAAACGGACTTGAACCAGGTCCTCCCCTCGAAGATCTCCATTAACTGTGGAGAGGGTAAGATTTGGGTACAGGAGGTCACTTACAAGAATTTGCCCAATGCATGCTTCCGTTGCAGGCAACAAGGTCATAGGATCAAAGATTGCCCCTTGAAGCAAAACACCAATAAAAACAAGCTTAAATCAGATGGGGCCTCGAATCCTTTCCCTCAAGTTGACACTCGGGGTCTTCCCCCTCCGATGGAGGAAGTAGAGGGCACTCGTGTTGCAGAGGCGGATTCAGAAGGATTCACAGAAGTAAGATGTAGGAGGAAAGTTAGACCTCGTAGATCAGTAGCAACGAATGTTACGACCATTGCTCCCTCGAATAACAAGTACTATATCCTAGAAAAGGAGATTAATGAGATCGATCTCCCAGGGGATAACCATTATGAAGAAGACCCTGCTGATAATACCCTTGGGTGCTCTACTAACAAAGAAGACAACCAAGAAGGTTACACCACGAGTAAAGAGGAAGGCTTCACTACTAGCAATGAAGACAACCCAGAGAGTGAAAGCTCCTTCCTTGGTCTTACTCTTCCAGTTTGCATGCCAAGCTTACCGCAACAAAAGTCAAAGCTTAAAGGGAAACAACCGTCGGGCATGCCTTGGAAGAGCCCCCTCAAGAGTAGGATCCTTAGTCAAGAATGTGGGAGGAAAAAAGAAAATCACAAGAAAAAAAAAGATCGGGCCCCTCCCCTCAAGAGCGGGGATTCTTGGTCAGTGGTTCAAAAACAGGTGCCTCAACCCTGACTTTATCTGCTTACAAGAGATTAAAATCGATGCAGAGGATCTCCAGAAACGGCTTAAATGCATTTCTGTGAACCACCTTTGGTTCTCCACTTCGCAGCCTAGGGGGGCGGGGGGCAATGCGATTGGTATTAGTCCCTCCTGGTCCGGTAGATTGACCTCGACTTGTGAAGATCGGAATCATCGTTGGATTGCTGCTTCTATTGGGTTCCCTATTCAGTTCACTGTGGTCTCAATTTATGCCCCTAATGTAGAGGCGTATAGAATCGATACGTGGGCTTCCCTCGACTCCCTCTCACACAATGTTTTGATTTGTGGGGACTTCAACATGGTTGAGTTTCCTGAGGACCCATGGAATAACAAGGGGAAAATTATTGAGAGTCGAGAGAAAGAGATATGGGATAAAATCAAGCTCCATCTCGACCTAGTCGAGGTGAAAGACATGAAGGGGTTTTCCTAGTCTAATATCCAATTGGGGGACTCTCTGAGGAAAGCAAGACTTGATAGATGTTACATCGACCAAAACACCATCCTCCAGTGGGGTATTCCTTCGATTTCCCAACACATGGACCTGACTATCTCGGACCACTACTACTAAAACCAACCAAAAGCTATAGAAAATGATGTTCGATAGGATACCAAGTCAAAGCTCAAAGGGGTGGGATTAACACCAAATGGGACCCATAAATTTTTATTAAAATAAACATATCCAAAGATATTAGAATCTATCTCCTTATTAAGATTCAGACGACAATAGATTACATTATCAAAAATTTGTGTACCGCAATCTCCCTAATGCTTGTTATAATTATTATAAACAAGGGTATCTAAGTAAAGATTCGCCTCTTCTTAGGAAGAATAACATAGGGGTTTCTATTTCCAATGGTATGTCTAATTATGATGATAATATGATCACTTCAAATGCTTTGGTAGAGGAAAACTTATTTGGAATCATTTAGTTTCTACTCATAATTTGGTTTATGTATCCTTTATTTCTAGATTTTCTTGGCAGAATAGGCAAAGTGGCGATGCCTTCATTGCTGTTAGACTTGTTAGATTCTAAATGAATATTGTCTTTGAGCAAGATCTTTGGGATTTCAAATGTAACTTAGATAGGTATTTCCTTTTCTCTAGCCATAAATCTCTATAAATTACCCTTTTTAGAGAGTTTCCTTAGTACAAAGTTGGTTGGCCACATCTTGATGCCTCCTTGCTTAAAATTCCTTGTATTATTACCAAGATCAAGGAGATTATATAGACCCACTTTTCTAGTAAGGTTTCCCCTTTTATTACCTAGGAAAGGTTTGTTAGAGATATCCAAAAACTTTTTACCTATCTCAAAAGATGAATCCAGCAAATTAGGGCTCTTAGAAGAACAAAAATTCAGTTATAGCTCGAAGATAAAGTATTTCTAATAATATGAATCCTCATCTTGATCAGAGAATCTTATACCTTCATAATAGATTGAGATATGAGGATTATTTTGTTGTGATTAGTGCTCTCTCATCCCCAAGTCACTTTTGGTGAGGAAAGATTGATAGACCTAACAATAGTATGTTCTCTTTGATGAAAAAGAAGAAAGTCAAGGATTACATACCCTTGTTGGAATAGAAGAATGGTGGGACTACTATTGACATTTAGGAGAATTTGGAGGAGGCCTTAGCTTCTTCATTGATGTTTTCTATAGCAATCCAAAGTGGTAGCAGTGCATTTGCCACTCAATTTTAAGTCTTTGTGGACTTAAGTTTGTGAAGAGATGGATTTGTACTTGGAGAAGATGAAGTTGTTGGAATTTGGGGCCCCAGGATCATTCCAAAAACAAAAACTAAGATTAACTTACAAAAGATAGTTGCCTCCAACTTGTAGAAGACTTCTTGCTCCAAGAGAGTAGCCTCTCCTTCACCAAACCTTCACCTCCAAAGCTTCAAAACTCCAAAACTCTAGCTTGAGATATGTCAAGAGTGTGTCCATTGAAAGAACTTGGAGAAGCTTGTTGAAGGTAGAAAAGTGCGTTTCGAAGCGATGAAGTTTGGTCAAGCCAACCGGCACAAGACCAGCCCTTGAGCTTATGGAGACTCAAATAGACCTTATAGGCATGCTATAAGTGCAAAGAAACACACTATGTACCTTGGAGCATCAAGGAGAATGAGTCGATACAAAACAGATAGGTTCGCGGGTCGACTAGCTCAAAAAACTTACTATCTATGGAAGAGACAATGAACTTCAAATGCCCATAGCGACCAGCGTGATTACAATTAGAAAAAATCCTTTAATGGGAGTGATACACATAGGGTTGAGTGTATGGAATGCACAAAAATATAAGGAATAAGCAAAATATGCTATAGGAATGAATGCGACATTCACCGGTGGTACTTCCTATTTTTCAAGAATACACAGAGATTGACCCCGAGGCAGAAAAACTGAGATTTCTCCAAATCTGTTGAACCAAATGCTTTGAAACTTTACAGGCATAAATTAGACACTAATACCTTTCCAATGAGTCCTCTTGCACTCAATTTGAAGCTCTGAGGAGAGAGCAGCAGCCTCTGCACGATTACTGTTGGCGAAGAAGATGATGCAGAAAATTGAAGGAGCAAGACAATGATGGTCACAAGTGTATATATATTGCTTCCATGTATAATACAAGTGATTTCAACTCCTTATATAGCCTATAGGAGTGTTCCACGACTTCTACAACTTGAATTTGAATTCAAATGAAGGTGGGAATGGTTGTTGGAGGGAATCAATTCACTTCCCTACAATCTAGGAAAAGTGAAGATCTTGATTGATCTACTTTTAGGTGATTGATTGCTTGATTGAATGCAACTTCAACCACCAAAAATTCGTGGGATTTGGGCTCTATATTTGTACCTTTACATGTGTAAAGCTGAAGGCTTTTACAATGGTAAACGAGCCATCAAAATATTCTCAAAAAAAAGATAGTTGCCTCCAACTTGTAGAAGACTTCTTGCTCCAAAAGACTAGCCACTCCTTCACCAAACCTTCACCTCCAAAGCTTCAGAACTCCAAAACTCTAGCTTGAGATATGTCAAGAGTGTGCCCATGACCTCTTTATATAGTCTTGTAGTCCTCCAATAAAGCTTAGCGAAAAAAACTTACGAAAAAATCATATCACAATCCAAAAAAGCCTCTATCGTTGTTTTTTGCGAATTGTTTTTTCTTTTAAACTAAAAATAGCGATCGATTTAAATTATAATTTTGATTTAATTTTGATCATCCAAATTTACTTGATTTTTGGTGAAAATATTTCATAACCTAGCTTTTTACTATTTGGACTTCTAGAAATGCTTTTCCTCCATTTTGGGCTAAATTAGGGTTTGACTTTTCTCCCTGTTCTGACCTCTGATGAATAAATGAAAAATACCACTAGATAGCTCTTGCCAAGCTCTATCTATCTAGCCTAAAAAAGTTTTACCCCAACTGTACAAAAAATGCTAAGTCCAAAATATAGAATTGCTGGAAGTGGATGTGGACCGTATGTACATTGACTTCCAACAGAAGTGGTGCTGCAGAAACTTTGCACTACACCATCCAAATAAACTCCAAGGACATGAAGTGGACCCTTTTAACTTCTCAATGAATGTACCCTATGTACCTTGGGAGTTCACTCTCAAAAGGTTGAATCAAAACATACTAGTTTGACCAATAGTCAACATGAAGCACTTTCTATTTTGGTCAAGAGTGCTTCAATATTTCACTCAGTGCTCATTCTCTGTCTAGAGATCTTTTAGGGGAATCTAATTAGGAAGCAATGCAACCTATTATGAGTTATTGCCTCAAAAATACGTAATCACACTAAGAGAAATAAGTTTAGCAAGCCAGGTATGTGATCCCGACTTTCAAGTGCTTGATGATGCAGAGACACAGGTGACTCCAAATGAACATATCTCACAGTTGCGAACTCCAAATGAAGTGAAATTTTGAGAGTACGTAGTAGACTTAGTAACTTTACCAAGTTGAATCACTGAAAATGATGCACCATGCTCAAAGAAATCATCTCTACAATCCAACTAAAAACTGAGAAATGTGGCAGTGAACAGTACACTCACATAGGCATGAAGATATGGACACAAATGATCATGAAAATAAATGTATATTGATTGTAAACTATAATGGACTTACTGGTACTTATGTGTGCCTTGAGACCACACTCTGATATGGCATGAAAACCTGCTAATGGAGGTACTAAAACCGTGGCTAAAAGCCATGTATATATAGTGATGTTTGGAGCCTAAATTTGAATTTAAATCTCACCTAGAATCAATCTCCACTTTTTTGGTGATTGATTCTCCAACTCATTCAATCACGAATTCATGGCTTTCTCTTTCCGACTCATCAGGTGGACTCAACCACTTTAGATTCTTTCACTTTTACATCAAGTAGAAGCTCAAAAATTACAAGAGTGAGTTCACAAGTGAACACTACAAAGGTTTGACATTTCCTTTAAATTTCTATGTCTTTTGATGACTCAAGCCTCCACTTAGACTTGCCATGGATTTATTCCAACAGCTCCCCCTCAAGTCAAGTGAGCTTGTGTTATAATTTATGGAATATGTTGAAGAAGGAATTGTTGGAGTGTTAATTTATTAATGTATTGATGTGTTTTGATGTTTTGGTATAGCAATTGAAGGCTCATGAGGAGCGTGAAAGGGCGGACATCAATAATCTGAATTATAATTTATTTAGTTTGTAAATAAACCCGCATAGAAGATTCTATTGTTAGAAATAGTTAGAGAAATAGTGGTTAGAATAAGGGTCATTGTAGATTGCAATTTTTGATATTGAATTAAAGGATTTCTAGAAAAGTTACCAACTTTTAGTTTCACATTTGCTTTTTGAAGCCGCTCTCATGTAACCACTCTTTTCGACATAATCATAAATTCCTATAAATACAAAAATTCTCCCGAACGACCGCCTTGGTAACGTCTACGGCACCGCTGCGGTCTACCGGCAGAGGGTAACGGTATACCAAAAAGTGCGTATCGTAGTCATTGGGTTCTACAGGCGTGGTTCCAAGGGACGTCTTTGCGCGAAGGAACAGGGGCCTATGGGTAGCCATCTTCTACTTCAGGAATGGAAGTAGAGAAGAGAAGAGCGATTTAAGTGTTAGTACTGAAGAAGAGAGCGAGCACTGTGTGTTGCGCTTTGCTCACTCTGTGTTTTTCGTGTAGCTATGGCGATGAGTAAGGTTTTATGGAGAAAGGCTTATTTAGGAAGGAGGGCAATCAGAGAATGCCGTCAAGTTTCAAAATTCTACTGATCTTTTACTTTTTTACTTCAGAACAGTACTCTACTACATTACAGCCAAGTCCAGATTTCCAATTTACTTCCGAGTCTCAAGTCTCTATGGATTCCTTCGAGAAATCGTTTCACCGATCAACCGCCCGATGGCTTCAAGAGAGGATGTTGAGGGGTTAATTTACGATGGCACTCAATATTCTTTCAATGCACAATGGCACCCTCAAATTTGCATTGAAACGGACTTGAACCAGGTCCTCCCCTCGAAGATCTCCATTAACTGTGGAGAGGGTAAGATTTGGGTACAGGAGGTCACTTACAAGAATTTGCCCAATGCATGCTTCCGTTGCAGGCAACAAGGTCATAGGATCAAAGATTGCCCCTTGAAGCAAAACACCAATAAAAACAAGCTTAAATCAGATGGGGCCTCGAATCCTTTCCCTCAAGTTGACACTCGGGGTCTTCCCCCTCCGATGGAGGAAGTAGAGGGCACTCGTGTTGCAGAGACGGATTCAGAAGGATTCACTGAAGTAAGATGTAGGAGGAAAGTTAGACCTCGTAGATCAGTAGCAACGAATGTTACGACCATTGCTCCCTCGAATAACAAGTACTATATCCTAGAAAAGGAGATTAATGAGATCGATCTCCCAGGGGATAACCATTATGAAGAAGACCCTGCTGATAATACCCTTGGGTGCTCTACTAACAAAGAAGACAACCAGGAAGGTTACACCACGAGTAAAGAGGAAGGCTTCACTACTAGCAATGAAGACAACCCAGAGAGTGAAAGCTCCTTCCTTGGTCCTACTCTTCCAGTTTGCATGCCAAGCTTACCGCAACAAAAGTCAAAGCTTAAAGGGAAACAACCGTCGGGCATGCCTTGGAAGAGCCCCCTCAAGAGTAGGATCCTTAGTCAAGAATGTGGGAGGAAAAAAGAAAATCACAAGAAAAAAAAAGATCGGGCCCCTCCCCTCAAGAGCGGGGATTCTTGGTCAGTGGTTCAAAGACAGGTGCCTCAACCCTGACTTTATCTGCTTACAAGAGATTAAAATCGATGCAGAGGATCTCCAGAAACGGCTTAAATGCATTTCTGTGAACCACCTTTGGTTCTCCACTTCGCAGCCTAGGGGGGCGGGGGGCAATGCGATTGGTATTAGTCCCTCCTGGTCCGGTAGATTGACCTCGACTTGTGAAGATCGGAATCATCGTTGGATTGGTGCTTCTATTGGGTTCCCTATTCAGTTCACTGTGGTCTCAATTTATGCCCCTAATGTAGAGGCGTATAGAATCGATACGTGGGCTTCCCTCGACTCCCTCTCACACAATGTTTTGATTTGTGGGGACTTCAACATGGTTGAGTTTCCTGAGGACCCATGGAATAACAAGGGGAAAATTATTGAGAGTCGAGAGAAAGAGATATGGGATAAAATCAAGCTCCATCTCGACCTAGTCGAGGTGAAAGACATGAAGGGGTTTTCCTGGTCTAATATCCAATTGGGGGACTCTCTGAGGAAAGCAAGACTTGATAGATGTTACATCGACCAAAACACCATCCTCCAGTGGGGTATTCCTTCGATTTCCCAACACATGGACCTGACTATCTCGGACCACTACTACTAAAACCAACCAAAAGCTATAGAAAATGATGTTCGATAGGATACCAAGTCAAAGCTCAAAGGGGTGGGATTAACACCAAATGGGACCCATAAATTTTTATTAAAATAAACATATCAAAAGATATTAGAATCTATCTCCTTATTAAGATTCAGACGGCAATAGATTACATTATCAAAATCTCCCTAATGCTTGTTATAATTATTATAACAAGGGTATCTAAGTAAAGATTCGCCTCTTCTTAGGAAGAATAGCATAGGGGTTTCTATTTCCAATGGTATGTCTAATTATGATGATAATATGATCACTTCAAATGCTTTGGTAGAGGAAAACTTATTTGGAATCATTTAGTTTCTACTCATAATTTGGTTTATGTATCCTTTATTTCTAGATTTTCTTGGCAGAATAGGCAAAGTGGCGATGCCTTCATTGCTGTTAGACTTGTTAGATTCTAAATGAATATTGTCTTTGAGCAAGATCTTTGGGATTTCAAATGTAACTTAGATAGGTATTTCCTTTTCTCTAGCCATAAATCTCTATAAATTACCTTTTTTAGAGAGTTTCCTTAGTACAAAGTTGGTTGGCCACATCTTGATGCCTCCTTGCTTAAAATTCCTTGTATTATTACCAAGATCAAGGAGATTATATAGACCCACTTTTCTAGTAAGGTTTCCCCTTTTATTACCTAGGAAAGGTTTGTTAGAGATATCCAAAAACTTTTTACCTATCTCAAAAGATGAATCCAGCAAATTAGGGCTCTTAGAAGAACAAAAATTCAGTTATAGCTCGAAGATAAAGTATTTCTAATAATATGAATCCTCATCTTGATCAGAGAATCTTATACCTTCATAATAGATTGAGATATGAGGATTATTTTGTTGTGATTAGTGCTCTCTCATCCCCAAGTCACTTTTGGTGAGGAAAGATTGATAGACCTAACAATAGTATGTTCTCTTTGATGAAAAAGAAGAAAGTCAAGGATTACATACCCTTGTTGGAATAGAAGAATGGTGGGACTACTATTGACATTTAGGAGAATTTGGAGGAGGCCTTAGCTTCTTCATTGATGTTTTCTATAGCAATCCAAAGTGGTAGCAGTGCATTTTCCACTCAATTTTAAGTCTTTGTGGACTCAAGTTTGTGAAGAGATGGATTTGTACTTGGAGAAGATGAAGTTGTTGGAATTTGGGGCCCCAGGATCATTCCAAAAACAAAAACTAAGATTAACTTACAAAAGATAGTTGCCTCCAACTTGTAGAAGACTTCTTGCTCCAAGAGAGTAGCCTCTCCTTCACCAAACCTTCACCTCCAAAGCTTCAAAACTCCAAAACTCTAGCTTGAGATATGTCAAGAGTGTGTCCATTGAAAGAACTTGGAGAAGCTTGTTGAAGGTAGAAAAGTGCGTTTCGAAGCGATGAAGTTTGGTCAAGCCAACCGGCACAAGACCAGCCCTTGAGCTTATGGAGACTCAAATAGACCTTATAGGCATGCTATAAGTGCAAAGAAACACACTATGTACCTTGGAGCATCAAGGAGAATGAGTCGATACAAAACAGATAGGTTCGCGGGTCGACTAGCTCAAAAAACTTACTATCTATGGAAGAGACAATGAACTTCAAATGCCCATAGCGACCAGCGTGATTACAATTAGAAAAAATCCTTTAATGGGAGTGATACACATAGGGTTGAGTGTATGGAATGCACAAAAATATAAGGAATAAGCAAAATATGCTATAGGAATGAATGCGACATTCACCGGTGGTACTTCCTATTTTTCAAGAATACACAGAGATTGACCCCGAGGCAGAAAAACTGAGATTTCTCCAAATCTGTTGAACCAAATGCTTTGAAACGTTACAGGCATAAATTAGACACTAATACCTTTCCAATGAGTCCTCTTGCACTCAATTTGAAGCTCTGAGGAGAGAGCAGCAGCCTCTGCAAGATTACTGATGGCGAAGAAGATGATGCAGAAAATTGAAGGAGCAAGACAATGATGGTCACAAGTGTATATATATTGCTTCCATGTATAATACAAGTGATTTCAACTCCTTATATAGCCTATAGGAGTGTTCCACGACTTCTACAACTTGAATTTGAATTCAAATGAAGGTGGGAATGGTTGTTGGAGGGAATCAATTCACTTCCCTACAATCTAGGAAAAGTGAAGATCTTGATTGATCTACTTTTAGGTGATTGATTGCTTGATTGAATGCAACTTCAACCACCAAAAATTCGTGGGATTTGGGCTCTATATTTGTACCTTTACATGTGTAAAGCTCAAGGCTTTTACAATGGTAAACGAGCCATCAAAATATTCTCAAAAAAAAGATAGTTGCCTCCAACTTGTAGAAGACTTCTTGCTCCAAAAGAGTAGCCACTCCTTCACCAAACCTTCACCTCCAAAGCTTCAGAACTCCAAAACTCTAGCTTGAGATATGTCAAGAGTGTGCCCATGACCTCTTTATATAGTCTTGTAGTCCTCCAATAAAGCTTAGCGAAAAAAACTTACGAAAAAATCATATCGCAATCCAAAAAAGCCTCTATCGTTGTTTTTTGCGAATTGTTTTTTCTTTTAAACTAAAAATAGCGATCGATTTAAATTATAATTTTGATTTAATTTTGATCATCCAAATTTACTTGATTTTTGGTGAAAATATTTCATAACCTAGCTTTTTACTATTTGGACTTCTAGAAATGCTTTTCCTCCATTTTGGGCTAAATTAGGGTTTGACTTTTCTCCCTGTTCTGACCTCTGATGAATAAATGAAGCATACCACTAGATAGATCTTGCCAAGCTCTATCTATCTAGCCTAAAAAAGTTTTACCCCAACTGTACAAAAAATGCTAAGTCCAAAATATAGAATTGCTGGAAGTGGATGTGGACCGTATGTACATTGACTTCCAACAGAAGTGGTGCTGCAGAAACTTTGCACTACACCATCCAAATAAACTCCAAGGACATGAAGTGGACCCTTTTAACTTCTCAATGAATGTACCCTATGTACCTTGGGAGTTCACTCTCAAAAGGTTGAATCAAAACATACTAGTTTGACCAATAGTCAACATGAAGCACTTTCTATTTTGGTCAAGAGTGCTTCAATATTTCACTCAGTGCTCATTCTCTGTCTAGAGATCTTTTAGGGGAATCTAATTAGGAAGCAATGCAACCTATTATGAGTTATTGCCTCAAAAATACGTAATCACACTAAGAGAAATAAGTTTAGCAAGCCAGGTATGTGATCCCGACTTTCAAGAGCTTGATGATGCAGAGACACAGGTGACTCCAAATGAACATATCTCACAGTTGCGAACTCCAAATGAAGTGAAATTTTGAGAGTACGTAGTAGACTTAGTAACTTTACCAAGTTGAATCACTGAAAATGATGCACCATGCTCAAAGAAATCATCTCTACAATCCAACTAAAAACTGAGAAATGTGGCAGTGAACAGTACACTCACATAGGCATGAAGATATGGACACAAATGATCATGAAAATAATTGTATATTGATTGTAAACTATAATGGACTTACTGGTACTTATGTGTGCCTTGAGACCACACTCTGATATGGCATGAAAACCTGCTAATGGAGGTACTAAAACCGTGGCTAAAAGCCATGTGTATATAGTGATGTTTGGAGCCTAAATTTGAATTTAAATCTCACCTAGAATCAATCTCCACTTTTTTGGTGATTGATTCTCCAACTCATTCAATCACGAATTCATGGCTTTCTCTTTCCGACTCATCAGGTGGACTCAACCACTTTAGATTCTTTCACTTTTACATCAAGTAGAAGCTCAAAAATTACAAGAGTGAGTTCACAAGTGAACACTACAAAGGTTTGACATTTCCTTTAAATTTCTATGTCTTTTGATGACTCAAGCCTCCACTTAGACTTGCCATGGATTTATTCCAACAGCTCCCCCTCAAGTCAAGTGAGCTTGTGTTATAATTTATGGAATATGTTGAACAAGGAATTGTTGGAGTGTTAATTTATTAATGTATTGATGTGTTTTGATGTTTTGGTATAGCAATTGAAGGTTCATGAGGAGCGTGAAAGGGCGGACATCAATAATCCGAATTATAATTTATTTAGTTTGTAAATAAACCCGCATAGAAGATTCTATTGTTAGAAACAGTTAGAGAAATAGTGGTTAGAATAAGGGTCATTGTAGATTGCAATTTTTGATATTGAATTAAAGGATTTCTAGAAAAGTTACCAACTTTTAGTTTCACATTTGCTTTTTGAAGCCGCTCTCATGTAACCACTCTTTTCGACATAATCAAAAATTCCTATAAATACATGCACTATGTGGACTTTCGAAACAGAGTGCATGGGGGGAGATTGCACTCAATATTGCATTTTGTCTCGTCTCCTTGCATATCTATTTCTCTATGTATTTTTGGTATTCATAACCTCTATGTGCACATGAGCAAGATCCTGATAACAGTGGTATCAAAGCTCTGCATGCATCAATACGAAGGGGTTTGTTTCGCTGTTCTCCGTTTGGGATTTTGATTCCGATTCCGATTTCCATTTCCATTTCCGTTTCTAGTTCCGGTTCCTGTTCTTGTTCCAGTTCCAGTTTCAGTTTTTGGTTTCTATTTTTGTTTTTGTTCTAGTTCCAGAACTAGAACCTACGTTTACACCTACGTTCTGTTTCTATTTTTGTTCCAGTTCCAGAACCAGAACCTACGTTTACACCTACATTTACTCCTTCGACTTACTCCAAGGTGTCGACTAAGACATAGAACTTAGACATAACTTAAGGCATTACTTTGGTAGTTCTAGAACTAGAATCTATGTTTACACCTACATTCTGTTTTTGTTTTTGTTCCAGTTCCAGAACCAGAACCTACATTTACACCTACATTTATACCAAGACTCCCTTGGTGACCGTTGGCTACACACGAACCATTTTGTATGAGTGGCAATAAGGACTTTTAGATTCACCAAGGTGGGAGGATTTGAACCCACAACCTCATTCACCCAAGGGAA
Organism: Ceratopteris richardii; assembly: GCA_020310875.1. NCBI lineage: Eukaryota > Viridiplantae > Streptophyta > Polypodiopsida > Polypodiales > Pteridaceae > Ceratopteris > Ceratopteris richardii. The sequence continues at coordinate 73,216,836 of CM035440.1, read as the reverse complement.
GTGTTTTACCACTACACTCTCACTTGGAGTTATCACTCAAGTTCTCTCCTCTTATATTTAACATAACTTGCAGCTCTTTATTACTTTTTCAAGAAGACTTGGCAAGGGGGTAGGACGCGACGTGATGGGCACGTCTCAGGGTACATCAGGGTACATCAAGATAGGGTACATCTTGTTAGGGTACATCCTTCTAAGTTACATCCTGCTAGGGTACGTTTCCCCTGCGTACATCCCAAGAGGGAAGCACTAGATTGAGGGTCCAAGATAACTTGCTTGGGTGAGAACTAAGTTCAAGAAACTAAGGTTGAGAGCAAGGAAAGTCCATAGCAAGAGGGTTCTGTTCTTTTCATACTCATGGACCCTAGACTATGTCAGCACCACATAGATAATCTTAATAATTTAACACCTCCATGAACATTTTCATGCATGTGTTTTTACATGGAACATGCTTATTTTTTTGTTCAGTGATGGAACATGTGATTGGCTATCCATGTTAATTATTTTATCAACTGAGGTCAGTTGCCTTTTCAAGTGAAGGGCATGTTATAAATTATGGAATATGTTGAACAAGGAATTGTTGGAGTGTTAATTTATTAATGTATTGATGTGTTTTGATGTTTTGGTATATCAACTGAAGGTTCATGAGGAGCGTGAGGAGCATGAAAGTGCGGACATCAATAATTCGAATTATAATTTATTTAGTTTGTAAATAAACCCGCATAGAAGATTCTATTGTTAGAAATAATTAGAAAAATAGTGGTTAGAATAAGGCTCATTGTAGACCACAATTTTTCATATTGAAAGCAAAGGATTTCTAGAAAAGTTACCAAATTTTAGTTTCATGCTTGCTTTTCAAAGCCGCTCTCATGTAACCACTCTTTTCGACATAATAAAAAATTCCTATAAATACATGCACTCTATGGACTATCGAAATAGAGTGCATGGGGGGAGATTGCACCCAATACTGCATTTTGTCTCGTCTCCTTGCGTATCTATTTCTCTATGTATTTTCGTTATTCATAACCTCTGTGTGTGCGTGCCTTGGTTAAGATATCTGCACATTGTTGATGGGTTGACACATAAGATAACTAAATTTCCTTGCTCTTCTCTCTTACATAGTGATAATGTACTTCAATATATTTAGTTCTTGCATGAAAAATTGGATTGGCAGCCAAGTGAATGGAACTCATATTGTCACCAAAAATACTTTGACTTCCTCCAATGTTGAGGGTTCCTCTTGATTTATGTCCTGTGCTAGATAGATTGAATGTTTAGTGACTAGAGAAGTATCAAACCCATACCTTTGTGGTTTTCTTTTCTCCCTCATGGACCTCCTTAGGCCATGATGTGATGATTCTACCTCTTGTCCAAGTTCCTGCATTTTTGCTTTACCTTTAGACTTCCACATTTTGATTTTTTCATACTGAGTTGCTTCATCATCTTCAAAGGTATCCTGCTCTTCAACTTTAGGAGGATTTTCGTTAACAAGTTTTGGAAAATCTTCTTCAAGATCATAAGGTAAGTTGACCTTTCTACATGAATCTTCATACCAAGAACTATTCTCATCAAACACTACATCTCTAATCACCAAGAATCCTTTGGTTGTTGGGTTGTATAATTTTTAGCCCTTTTGATTGTTGTCATATCCAATGAATACACACCTTTTTGCTTTTGAATCCATTTTTCCTCTAACCTGTGAATGAACATGAGCATAAGCAATACATCCAAAAATCTTACAATGATCCAAGCTTGGTCTTCTTCCATTCCAAGCCTCATATGGTGTCATGCCATCAAGTGATTTTGAAGGTAATCTGTTAATCAAATAAGTGGCTATGGATACAACCTCAACCCATAAGTAATTAGATAAGTGCTTCTCATTTAACATAGACCTTGCAGTTTCAACAATTTTTCTATTCCTTCTCTCTGCCACTCCATTTTGCTCAGGAGTGTACCTTATAGTAATCTCTCTTTTGATTCCCTTCTCTTGAAGAAAGGAGTCAAATTCATGGGAGAAGTACTCTCCCCCTCCGTCTGACCTTAACTTTTTTAATGTTTTACCTGTTTGATTCTCTACAAGAGCCAAATATCTCTTGAAGCATGAAAAGACCATCTTTGTGTTTCATAAAGTATAATATAGTCCATCTACTGCAATCATCAATGAAGGAGACATAATACCTTGATCCAAATATTGAAGCATCCTCGCTAGGTGCCCATACATCTGTATGAACCAACCAAGAGATCTCCATGCATATATCCTTTCTTCATGAATGGTATCATGTGAGAATTTCCAAATTGACATGCACTACACTTATAAATCATGTGTTGTTTTGACAAGTTAGGGAGTCCAAGTACACTTTGGTCCCTAAATTGCTTTAATGATCTTTCACCAATATGTGCTAACCTTTTTGTGCCATACTTCCAATTCTATGAGTGTCTAACTACCATAATTAAAGAGAGCAATGTTTCTAGTGTTTTGCAATTCAAATTTGAACAATCTACCTCTCTTTTCACCCTTTGCAATTCTCCTAAATCCTTGACTTAGATCTTCAACAAATGCTCCTTCTTTTGTGAACCTAACCTATAGGCCTTTCTCCATAATCTATCCTACACTTATCAAATTCTTTGTGATGGTAGGGACATAGAGTACCTTGCTAAGTAGGTTGATGTTTCCATCAGGTGCTTTTACATTTCCTATCTTTTCCACCAGATGCCTTGTATCATCACCTATCTCTACTTCATGCTTGTTCCTTGGATCTTCTAAATTTGATAGGAGGGCCACATTTCCTGCCACATGATTGGAAGAACCTGAATCTATGTAGAAAACATGCTCATTAGATTTACCTTGTGGCATGGCCATATTCATGATTAGCAATGAGTCCTCTTGATTTGATTCTTTCGTGTAGTTATTGAAGTCTCGTCTTCCCTTATTACCTCCTTGATAGTTTGAATGGTTGTAGTTGTTGTGGTAGCCATTCAAGTTGTTATCCCTTCCTCTAGAGTAGCCATAACTTCCTCTATTGTATCCTCTACCTCTTTGATTCTTGGAACTCCTAAAGCAATTTTTAGTTGTATGATTAGATAATCCACAAATAGAGCATGAATTAGAGTCTTGGGATCTCCCCCTGCTAGCCTTCCTCCTCTGCCTCTACCTCTACCATGTCTTCCTCTACCTGCATAGTTAGCTTGATGTGTACCTACTTTATCATCCACTTTCTTTCCTCTTCCTTTGTTCTCTTTGGACTTGCTTTTATCAGTATACAAGGCAAAACATTGATTACCTTTGGAGCCTTCTCTATTCTTGATAAGCTTGGCTTCTTGAGTAAGTAGTTGTCCTATGAGTGTATTGAAATCTGGCATATGCATATCCATGTATAGATCCATGGTTGTGGTGAATGTTTCCCACTTGTCATCTGCCTTCAAGCCATTGATGACCTACATTAAAATTTGCTCTTCTTCTATTACCTCTCCAATGCTTTCCAACTGATTTGTTATGTCCTTGAGCTTTGTGACAAAATCAGTCACATTTTGTTTGGGAGCTTTCTTGAGAGTTGTAAAGTGCAGCCATAGTTGATGCTTACTGGCCTTTGTACTTGAAGAGAAGAAGGCTTCAAGTGCGTTCCACACTTTTTGAGATGTTTTACAGCTTCTAATGTGAGCCAACAAAAAATATGTGATAGAGTTGAGGAGATAAGACCTTGCAAGTGCATCCTTGGAGCACCATGTGCTCAATATTTCTTGCTCTTCTTGTGTAGGTTGACCTTTATTCTTGAAATTTGGCATAACTTCATCTCCAACTATATAACCATACAAATTTCTACCTTCAAGATAAGCTTCCATCCTTAATGACTAGGTTGAGCAGTTATCTCTATCCAAGTTGTCAATTGATGAAGGAAATCCATCTACCATGTTGTCCAACCTTGCTCTGATAGCACTATGAAGAGATGGATTTGTACTTGGAGAAGATGAAGTGGTGCTACAAAAACTTTGCACTACTCTAGCCAAATAAACTCCAAGGACATGAAGTGGACCCTTTTATCTTCTCAGTGAATGTATTAGACACCCTATGTACCTTGGAAGATCAATATCAAGAGGTTGAATCAAAATAGACTAGTTTGACCAGTAGTCAACATGAAGAACTTTCTATTTGTCAAGAGTGCTTTAGTGGACACATGAGTGTCATAGCAACTAGTCTAGTCAAAGTCAGAAAAATCTTGTAAATCTGATGGTAGTGATCCCCCCTTGGAATAAAACAATCCAAGTAGCCGAGCACGACTCAAGTAGTAAAAGATGTGCTTAACTGCTTGCCAATGCTTGACACCTAGGCAATGCATAAACTTGCTCATCTGTGAGACATCAAACTAACTATCTGGCTAAGTAATGCATAAGTAAATCAAGCATCCAACATCCTGCTAATAGAGAACAACATCAAGTGCATCTCCGTCATCATGAAGACTCAATCGCAAACATGTCTTCATGAGAGTGGCAATAGGAATGCGGTTTTTTTGTGGATGATACATACGACAACCTTTGCTTTCAGAACTGTACCCAACAAAAATACATTTCACTGATGTATCATCCAATTTCCTGTGAAGATGTTCAAGCACTAATGCATATGCTAGATAACCAAAAACACATAGTTGAGCAACAGATGGCTTGCAACCATGCCAAGGCTCATATGGAGTGATAGATTGGAATGCTTTAGTGGGACACCTATTAGGTACATATTTTTCACACATAACAGCCTCAAGCTAGAAACTATGGTAAAGCGTGACTCTTGACCATACACCTTGCCATCTCTATGAGTGACCTATTCTTTTGTTCAGAAACTCCATTTTGTTTGAGGTGTATATGGCACTGTACACTAATGTTTTATCCTACGTTCAGCCAAAAATGCATTAAAATCAGAAGACATATATTGCCCCCTAATCAGAATAGAGGGTGCCCATTTTACATGCTGGCAGATTTTCAACCAACACCAAAAACTGTTTGAAGCACATAAACACTTCAGACTTTTCTTTCAATGGATATACCCATGCATGCCTGGAAAACAAGCTGTAATTTTTTAGTAGCTTGAACTGAACCATCTTTTGGGAATGAGGAACACTGAACGTTGCCCAAAATACAGCCTTCACAGACCTGTTTACAAGGTGCCTAAAGTTTGGGCAGAGAGGAGATCATTTCAAATTTCTGGAGGCATAGCAAACTAGAAAAATTCAGATGACCAAAGCATGCATGCCAAAGCTTTGCATCTGACATAGCCTGAGAATCATGTACTGCACATGCTAAATCATTTACAGATTTTTCATAGTCTATGACCTTATATAGCCCAGGATATAAAATGAAAGAAGGAATGATGATATCACCATTTGACATATCATGAATTGTACATCTATCTTCAAGAAATTTCACAACCAACCCAATCTTGGCTAAATCTGAAACTGATAATGGATTCTTCTTGATCCCTAGCACAAATAAAGCATCTGACAATGTAAAAGAACTACCATCAATAGTAGTCAGAACGATCTTACCCACTCCTGTGATAGGATAAGAGGCATTTTTGGTGCTAGTGATAGTATTCCCTGTAGGGGTAGGCTCGAGTGAAGTGAAGAAACTCCGCTATGAGGTAATATGTTTGGTTGCCCCACTACCAAAGTACGAAACATCTGAGTCTACTACAGACCTGCATTGTTCATGAGAAGAGGGTTCATAACTACAAATAGTGGTAAAGGCCCATTCTTCATTCTACACAAGATTAGCATACTCTATTTTTGGGGTAGAGGCCTCAACAACAACCATTCTAGCTTCTTTCTTCCTTGCCTCTTTACCATCCAGTTTTGGGCAACTCTTTATGACATGATCATTTCCTTTAAAGTATTTTCAAAACAATTTTTACTTTTCTGCTTTCTTCTCATCTCTGTCACCCTTCTTTGATTGTGCAAAATTAGCAGATTTCTACGTACTAGTAGAAGAGCTCCATTTACCTTTGCCCTTCTAATTGTTACATAAAAACAAGTTCTAAAGTAGTCTTGTGGATTTTATTAATTATTAAAAATGCTATATGGAAGCTTGTGGATCTTATTAGTTATGAAAAATAACATGTGGAGGCGTTCACATCTCCAAAGTTAGAGCAAAAGTAGATAAAAGTAGATAAAAGTAGAAGGAAAGTAGAGGTGTCTATTTTTAGACAAGGAAGGCGCTTCTATTGATAGCCCCTCAATAAAAAGAGTGGTTCTCTTAGTGTAGGTGTCCAAATTGAATGATTCTTGTTGAGTTGCAAAGCTTACAACTTGTACTATATAAGTAGATCAGTTTTTGTACAATTAACAATGAGAAAACTCCATGCAAGTAGGCATTTTTGCATATCTTCTTTCTTGTGTCTATCCGGTGTCTCATCAGTGACATACCTCTCTTCAAACTTTCATATCTCAGTTGTTATAAGGTATTTTTGAGTGATTTCACTTGGAAGAGTTTCCTTAGCTCTCATACTTTCTATCCATATCAAAATGTCTCATAGATCTTGAAGTTGTCTTGCTGCTGTACATCATTTTTCAATTCAGATAGTTAGTCAAACCTTGCTGTTGCAGGCCTTCTCTTACCTTGACTTCAAGCTGTTTATTCGGGAGCTATACTCCACCTTATTTGATGTTTTTTGTTTCTAAAGCATGCTACTTAGAGTCTACTTTCAGAATATATGATTAGTTTTGTCCAATTCTACTGAGAGAGTTTCTGATGGTCATTGTTCTATAGTGACCTATTTCTGTTTTTTTGAAAGTTTGGTGGAAAGTTTGTTTTTGGAGTTTGGAAATATTTGGTTGGTGTTTTGAAGATCTTGGGAGGTCTCATCATGTTTCATTGTGTACTTTGATGTTTACAAGTTTGTAAACACAACATTGTGGTATCAGAGCTTTTGTTTTTTGTTTTATCAAATCTTTCATACAACTTATTGAATTATCTTCTTTGTTTACAACAATTCAACATGGCATATTTGAGTGCATCGATTGAGAAGTTATCTGATGGGAGAAATTATCCCATGTGGCAAGTTAGAATGGAGTCTTATCTCATGTCTAAAGGTCTTTGGGGATTGATAACAGGTACAAAAGTGAAGCTGATATTACCAGAAGCTCCTACATAAGCGGATCAAGCAAGAGAGCAAGAATGGATCGAAAGAGAGAGAAGAGTTCTATTTTTTATTTCACAAACAGTTTCCAATACTATGCTTGGGCATATAAGAGGTTTGAATACTAGTAGAGAGGCTTGGGAGTATCTAGAAAGGTTATTTGCAACTACCGATAGAGCGAGGCAAACACAACTTATAGGTGAGCCGACAAGAGTAAAAAAGAAGCCACGACAATCAGTTAATGATTATGTTCTTGAGGTAAAATCTCTTATTGAAGCATTAGCCTCTATTGATGCATCTCCTAATGAGGATATAAAGTTTAATAACATGTTAAATGGCTTGAGAGAAGATGAAAGATGGAAGTCTTTCATTACTTCTATCATGACTCGAGAGAATCTACCATCCTTTTAAGATTTACAAACACTCATGATGACTGAAGAAATCAACATAGAAGGTGGGAACTCTTATCATTCGCAAAGAGGTAGTCAAGGACAAGCTCTTTATACTTCATCAAATAGATCAAGAGGTAGAGGAAATTGGAGAGGAGGAGGAAGATTCAACAAAAATGCAAGAGGAAGAGGAAGCTTTAATGCGACTAGAGGAGGAAGAACAACACAACAAAGTCAACAGACTCAACCAAATCAGCAAGGTAACTTTACCTGCCATTATTGTGGTAAAGTTGGTCATTATGCCAGAGATTGCTTCTCCAATCCGAATAGAAGAGGTGGTGTTAGAGGACGACAAAGAGGAAGAGGCCAAGATCACATGCATCACAACAACAACATAGTACAAGAGGAGGCTCAAACACAGAAGGAAAACGTTCTTATGACTATGCATACAGAGACACATAAGAGGAAGGTAAACAACAAAACTTGGTATGTAGATAGTGGTTGCTCAAACCACATGAGTCACAACATGAATATGTTTGTGAACTTACACAAACCTGATTCAAGAGTAAGAGTTGCTACAGGAGATAGTACTGAGCATGAAGTAGTTTACATTGGTGATTGTCCACTTAATGAACATGTCACTCTTAGAGATGTTTTGTTTGTTCCTACCATTACAAGAAATTTGATTTCAGTTGGACAGATGGAGGACAATGGAGTAAAGGTCGATTTTGACAATAATCAGTGGCATGCTTATCAGAAGAAGGATGGAAATTTTGTTGTAAAAGGACAAAAGGTAAACAGATTATATACTTATGAAGTTGAAGTTCCAGATTATACTGGTTATACAATGGTTAATGGGACTCAAGTAAGTCAATTGGATTTATGGCATAAAAGATTAGGACACATCAGTGTTGGCAGGTTAAAAGATATTGCAAAGAAATCATTGGTTGAAGGTTTACCACAATTACCTAAGCAAGATTTGGATTTTGTTTGTGAGGCATGTCAGTTTGGAAAACAGGTACGAAGTTCTTTTTCAAAAGCAGGATTGCAAAGCAGAGGTATTTTGGACTTGATTCATACTGATGTATGGGGTCCATCTCAAGAAGAGTCCATGGCAGGTAGCAAGTACTTTGTCACATTTATTGATGACTTCTCAAAGTTTACATTCATTTATTTTATGAAATACAAATCTGAAGTGTTTGACATATTCAAAAAGTTCAAATCATCGGTTGAAAAGCAAACAGGTCGAAGCATAAGAAGGTTGAGATCAGATAGAGGAGGTGAATATTTTTCTAATCAATTTCTTGCATTTTTGGAGGAAGAAGGAATTAAAAAGGAGACTATAAACAGATACACACCTCAACAAAATGGTGTGGCCGAAAGAAGAAATAGGTCTATCTTGGAGATGGGTAGGTGCATGTTAAATGAAAAGGACTTACCACTTACTTTTTGGGTTGAAGCATGCAATATGGCAGTTTATGTGATGAACAGGTTACCACCTACTCAAAGTCATGTACAGCAAGCACCTTATCAATTGTTTTATGGATCAAAACCTGATATTGCTAATTGTAGAATTTTTGGAAGCATATGCTTTGTTCATGTTCCACAACATTTAAGGTCAAAGTTGGATCCAAGGTCACAAAAAATGGTTTTCATTGGTATGGCAGAAGGGCAACCAGGATATAGATGTGTGAACCCAGATACGGGAGAGGTAATTGTTTCGAGAGATGTTATTTTTCATGAAGATAAATCTTGGTATAAACATGAAGTGCAAGTAGATGAAGAAGAAACTACAAGAAGTCACGAAGAAGAGCCAAGTTCTCCAAGTTCACCAGAGAGTCAAATTACACATGAAGAGGCAACTCCCCCAATCAGAAGTTGAAGAAAATTCTCGATTTGATTTCAAAGGAAATTGAGTCACAGGAAGAAGAAAGTGAAGGTTCTACATCAAGAAGAACTCAAACTCGAAGGCAAGAAAAGCAAGGTATCTAGTAAGAGAAAGAAGACAACCGCAAAGATTTTCTCATGAAGCTTATATTGCAAAACTTCTTGAGGAGCAGGAACCAAATTTTAAAGAAGTGTCAAAGGTAAAGAAATGGGTTAAAGCAATGGATGAAGAAATGACAGCTTTGTATGAGAACAATACATGGAGTTTAGTTCCAAGGAAACCTAACATGAAGGTAATTGGTAACAAATGGGTGTACATGATAAAGAGAAACAGTGATGGTTCAGTAAGTAGATATAAGGCAAGGCTTGTTTGTAAAGGTTATGCACAGAGTTATGGCATCGATTATGAGGAGACATTTTCTCTTGTTGCCAAGATATCAACAATAAGGACATTAATAAGTGTTGCTGCAAGCAAGGTATGGAATCTTTATCAATTAGATATAAAAAATGCATTTCTCAATGGTGATTTAAAAGAAGATGTGTACATGGAGCAACCAGCAGGTTATGAAGATTCCAAGAAGCCTACTCATGTATGTAAACTCTTGAAAGCATTGTATGGTCTTAAGCAAGCTCCAATGGCTTGGAATTTTAGATTGGTAAAGTTTCTTGAAAAGCAGGGATACAGGTGTTCAAATGCAGATACTTCTTTGTATGTTAAGGTTGAAGGATCATTGATTGTTTATATCTCAATTTATGTGGATGACTTGATAATAACAGGAAACAATGAATGTGAGATAGCCAAGATCAAAGCAGAGCTTGGATCTGAATTTAAAATTTCAGATTTAGGAGAACTGACGTACATTCTTGGAATCGAAGTTATGAAGAAGGAAGATGGCGTATATCTTCTACAAAGGAAGTATATTTCAGATTTGTTAATGAAATATGGCATGGAGCATTGCAAGAGTATCAGTAATCCGATGGAACCCAATGTGAAGTGCAGTGTTGAAGATGGTGAACCTTTAGAAGATCCACTTATCTACAGGTCTTTGATTGGTTCTCTTATATATGCAACTTTTGTGAAGAGATGGATAGGTATGTGTTGAAGATGAAGAGGTGTTGCAAAATCTTTGCTCTACACTAGCCAAATGAACTCCAGGAGTAGATGGTGGGCCCTTTTAGCTTGCCAATGGATGTATTAGACACCCTATGTACCTTGGAAGATCACTCTCAAAAAGATAGATCAAAACAGATAAGTTGGAGTTAGCTCAGAGGTGAAAACTTGCTATTCTTGGTTCATACACCTGTCCAGTGTTTTACATAATTCTCTGAGCACAGCAGCAATTAGATTAATTCCTCTTGGGTAAGGCTAGGTAGCTTAAAGAGCTAACTTTAGAGAGTAATCTCATCAAAAATAACAAACCACACACTGAGAATGACTTTTAACAAGTGATGACATCATCCCGATTTTCACGGGCTGCTACAGAAATAGACTAGTGAGTAGAAAAATTAACATAACTCAAGATGTAAGAATCCAATGATCATGAAAATTTGTATGCTTATACTAGACAGTAAGCTAAATCCAACAAGCTTAAAATCACTGATTTTGGATGAGTAAACACTGAGAAATGACTCTGACAAGATGACTGAAAAAGTCGGGTACCTGACAGAGAAGTGAAGATGAACATACCCTGTTGACTTCAAATGAACATAACTGAAGATTCCAACATCCAAATGACATGAAAATTTGTGAGCATATAGTAGCCTTATAGATCTAACTTTACCAAGTTAAATCACTGAAAATGATGAACCAAGTGCAGAGAAACAATCTCTGCAAGCTGACTGAGAAAAACTGAAGTAATGGCAGTGAGTAGTACACATCACAAGAACATGGAAAGATGAACTCAAATAATCATGAAAATGAAAGTATATTGCTTGTACAATACAATGACTTACTGATACATATGTGTGCCTTGTAATCACACCTTGATATGGCATAAAGCTCAGCTCTTGGAGGTCTTCACATAGGTCTCTCTAACCACGACTAAAACTGCCATCTATTTATAGTAGAGTTTGGGAGGCTAACTTCCCTCAATCACTCTCCAATCAATCAATGATTGATTTGATTCTCTACCTACCACAAATCACGAATTCGTGGCTCCTCTTTCCATTCTTGATCAAGTGGACTCAACCACTTAAGATTCTCTTACTTTTACATTAAGTAAACTCTTCAAAAGTTACAAGAGGTAGTTCACAAGTGAACTTTACATAGTCTTCATTTTAAGGCTTTTTCTATGACTTTGTGGGACTCAAGCCAATACTTAGGCTTGTCATAGACTTGCTCCAACAGCTCCCCCTCAAGCCAAGTATGCTTGAGGTCTTCAATCTTCCAAGATTACCTGCAAACCTATCATAGCCTTGAATTTGCAAAGCTTTGTACCATCCAATGCTTTGGTTAGAATATCTGCACATTGCTGGTGAGTGGACACATATGATATTTGAATCTCTTTTCTTAGAACCTTCTCTCGTACATAGTGATAATGAACTTCAATATGTTTAGTCCTTGCATGAAAAATAGGATTAGCAGCCAAGTGAATAGAACTCATATTGTCACCAAAAATAGTTGGAGTTCCAAACTCCAATCCAAGATCTTTGAATAATGTCTTCATCCACATAGCTTCTTGTGTAGCTATAGCAAGACCTCTATATTCAGCTTCAGTAGAAGAGAGAGCAACTGTGGGTTGCTTCTTGGATGACCATGAAATAAGCTTTGAACCTGCAAAGGTAAGATAACCTGAAGTGCTCCTTCTATCTTCCTTGGAGCCAGCCCAATCTGCATCAGAAAATAGCTTCAAACCTAAATCAGATACATAAGGATAGTAAAGTCCTTCATTTATGGTTCCTTTGAGATATTTGAGTATCCTTTTGGCAGCATCCATATGTGGTTTCCTTGGTGTGTGCATAAATTGGCTTAGCACACTCACACTGTAACATATATCTACTCTTGTCAATGTGGCATAGTTGAGACTACCCACTAGACTTTGATATGATGTGATGTCCTCTATGAGTTCACCTTCATGTGAGCTCAATTTGTGATTAACCTCCATTGGAGTACCTGCAATCTTACAATCTTGCATCTTGAATTTTGCCAACATGTCCTTAATGTACTTTCTTTGAGTGAGAAACAAACCATGATCTTTGTAGACAACTTCCAAACCTAGGAAGTAGGTAAGTGAACCCAAATCACTTATCTTGAACTCTTCTCTCATCTGATCTTTGATCTTCTTCATACCATCTGCATCATTTCCTGTCAATATAATATCATCTACATATACACATAGATAAATGACCTCAGAATTACTCTTTTTAATAAAGAGTGAAGGATCTGCTTTGCTTGGTTGAAAGCCTTTGTCCTGCAAGAATGAAACAAGCCTGAAATTCCAAGCTCTTGGAGCTTGCTTGAGACCATACAATGCTTTGTTAAGTTTACACACATAATCAGGATAAACTTGATTCTCAAAACCAGGTGGTTGTGCCATATATACCTCTTCTGTTATCCAACCATTCAAAAATGCATTCTTTACATCTAGTTGAAGTATCTTCCAATTCTTGGAAGAGGCAATACTAAGCAAAAACCTAATAGTAGGCATCTTTGCCACAGGAGAGAAAGTCTCCTCATAATCAATTCCCTGAGTTTGTGCAAAGCCTTTTGCCACAAGCCTTGCCTTATACCTGTTAATTGAACCATCAGAATTTTTCTTGAGTTTATAGACCCATCTTGAGCCTATTACCTTCATGGATGAAGTCTTGGGCACCAAATCCCAAGTGTTGTTTTCCTCAAGTGCTTCAATCTCTTCCTTCATTGCATGCTTCCATTCTGTTTTTGCTTTGGCCTCTTCAAATGATGATGGCTCCTCTTGGTTTATGTCCTGTGCTATGTAGATAGAATGTTTAGTTACTAATGAGGTGTCAAACCCATACCTTTCTGGTTTTTTCTTTTCCCTCATAGATCTTCTTAGGCCATGATGTGATGATTCTGCCTCATGTCCAAGTTCCTGCAATTTTGCTTTACCTTTAGACTTCCATGCTTTGATCTTTTCCATCTGACATTCTTCATCATCCTCTGAGGTGTCTTGTTCTTCAATCTTTGATTGTTCTCTACCAAGCTTTGGAAAATCTTCTTCAAGATCATATGGTAAATTGACCTTCCTGCATGAATCTTCATACCATGAATTGTTCTCATCAAAAACTACATCTCTGCTTACCAAGAATCCTTTGTTGGTAGGGTTGTATAACCTGTAGCCCTTTTGATTGTTGTCATATCCAATAAATACACACCTTTCTGCTTTTGGATCCATCTTGCCTCTAACCTGTGAAGGAACATGAGCAAAAGCAATACATCCAAAAATTTTACAATGATCTAAACTTGGTCTTCTTCCATTCCAAGCCTCATATGGAGTCATCCCATCAAGGGATTTTGAAGGCAACCTGTTAATCAAGTAAGTGGCTGTAGATACAGCCTCAGCCCATAAGTAATTAGGTAAATGCTTTTCATTTAACATAGACCTTGCAGCTTCAACAATTGTCCTATTCCTCCTTTCTGCCACTCCATTTTGCTCAGGAGTGTACCTTGTAGTTACCTCTCTTTTGATTCCTCTTTCTTGAAGAAAAGAATCAAACTCATGGGAGAAGTATTCTCCCCCTCCATCTGACCTTAGCCTTTTTAGTGATTTACCTGTTTGATTCTCCACAAGAGCCAAATATCTTTTGAAACATGAAAAAACTTCATCTTTGTGTTTCATAAAGAATAGGATAGTCCATCTGCTGCAATCATCAATAAAGGAAACATAATACCTTGATCCTGATATTGAAGCTTCCTTGCTTGGTCCCCATACATCTGTATGAACCAACTCCAAGAGATCTCCATGCATATAACCTTTCTTCATGAATGGTAACCTGTGAGACTTTCCAAATTGACATGCACTGCACTTATAAATCATATGTTGTTTTGACAAATTAGGAAGTCCAAGTACACTTTGGTCCCTGCAGATTTGCTTTAACGACCTTTCACCAATATGTGCTAACCTTTTGTGCCATACTTCCAATTCTGTGAGTGTCTGACTACCATAATTAAAGAGAGCAATGTTTCTAGTGTCCTGTAATTCAAATGTGAACAATCTACCTGTCTTTTCACCTTTTGCAATTCTTCTGAATCCTTGACTTGGATCTTCAACAAATGCTCCTGCTTTTGTGAACCTGACTTGCAACCCTTTCTCTACTATCTGCCCAACACTTATCAAATTCTTTGTTATGGTAGGGACATAGAGTACCTTACTGAGTAGGTTGATGTTTCCATCAGGTGATTTGACATTGCCTATTTTCTCCACAGGATGTTTTGTATCATCTCCTGTTTGTACCTCATGCTTATTCCTTGGATCTTCTAAATCTGATAGGAGTGCCACATTTCCTACCACATGATTTGAACAACCTGAATCTATGTAGAAAACATGCTCATCAGATTTACCTTGTGGCATAGCCATGTTCATGATCAATAATGAATCCTCTTTGTTTGAGTCTTCTGTGTAGTTATTGTAGTCTCTCCTTCCTTTGTAGCCTCCTTGATAGTTTGAATGATTGTAGTTGTTGTAGTTGCCATGGTAGTTGTTGAACCTTCCTCTTGAGTAGCCATAACTTCCTCTATTGTATCCTCTGCCTCTTTGATTCCTGGAATTCCTAAAGCAATTTTCAGTTGTATGATTAGTTAATCCACAAATAGAACATGAGTTGGAGTCTTGGGATCTCCCCCTGCCTTGTCTACCTCCTCTTCCTCTACCTCTGCCATGTCTTCCTCTACCTGCATAGTTAGCTTGATATGTACCTGCTTCATCATCCACTTTCTTTGCCTTTCCTTTGTTATCTTTAGACTTGCTTTTATCCGTGTATAAAGCTGAAGATTGATTACCTTTAGAGCTTTCTCCATTTTTGATAAGCTTTGCCTCTTGAGTAAGTAATTGTCCAATGAGTGTGTTGAAATCAGGTACATGCATGTCCATGTACAAATCCATAGCTGTGGTGAATGCTTCCCACTTGTCATCTGCCTTCAAGCCATTGATGACCTGCCTTACAATTTGCTCTTCATCTATTACCTCTCCAATGCTTCCCAACTGATCTGCTATGTCCTTGAGCTTTGTGACAAAATCAGTCACATTTTGTTTGGGAGCCTTCTTGAGAGTTGTGAAATCCAGCCATAGTTGATGCTTCCTAGCTTTAGTACTTGAAGCAAAGAAAGCTTCAAGTGCATCCCACACTTCCTGAGATGTCTTACAACTTCTAATGTGAGGCAACAAAAAATCTGAGATAGAGTTGAGGAGATAAGACCTTGCAAGTGCATCCTTGGAGCACCATGTGCTCAATCTTTCTTGCTCTTCTTGTGTTGGTTGACTTTTGTTCCTGAAACTTGGCATAACTTCATCTCCAGCCACATAACCATATAAACTTCTACCTTGGAGATAAGCTTCCATTCTTAATGACCAAGCTGAGTAGTTACCTCTGTCCAATTTGTCAATTGATGAAGGAAATCCATCTGCCATGTTGTCCAACCTTGCTCTGATACCACTGTGAAGAGATGGATAGGTATGTGTTGAAGATGAAGAGGTGTTGCAAAATCTTTGCTCTACACTAGCCAAATGAACTCCAGGAGTAGATGGTGGGCCCTTTTAGCTTGCCAATGGATGTATTAGACACCCTATGTACCTTGGAAGATCACTCTCAAAAAGATAGATCAAAACAGATAAGTTGGAGTTAGCTCAGAGGTGAAAACTTGCTATTCTTGGTTCATACACCTGTCCAGTGTTTTACATAATTCTCTGAGCACAGCAGCAATTAGATTAATTCCTCTTGGGTAAGGCTAGGTAGCTTAAAGAGCTAACTTTAGAGAGTAATCTCATCAAAAATAACAAACCACACACTGAGAATGACTTTTAACAAGTGATGACATCATCCCGATTTTCACGGGCTGCTACAGAAATAGACCAGTGAGTAGAAAAATTAACATAACTCACGATGTAAGAATCCAATGATCATGAAAATTTGTATGCTTATACTAGACAGTAAGCTAAATCCAACAAGCTTAAAATCACTGAATTTGGATGAGTAAACACTGAGAAATGACTCTGACAAGATGACTGAAAAAGTCGGGTACCTGACAGAGAAGTGAAGATGAACATACCCTGTTGACTTCAAATGAACATAACTGAAGATTCCAACATCCAAATGACATGAAAATTTGTGAGCATATAGTAGCCTTATAGAGCTAACTTTACCAAGTTAAATCACTGAAAATGATGAACCAAGTGCAGAGAAACAATCTCTGCAAGCTGACTGAGAAAAACTGAAGTAATGGCAGTGAGTAGTACACATCACAAGAACATGGAAAGATGAACTCAAATAATCATGAAAATGAAAGTATATTGCTTGTACAATACAATGACTTACTGATACATATGTGTGCCTTGTAATCACACCTTGATATGGCATAAAGCTCAGCTCTTGGAGGTCTTCACATAGGTCTCTCTAACCACGACTAAAACTGCCATCTATTTATAGTTGAGTTTGGGAGGCTAACTTCCCTCAATCACTCTCCAATCAATCAATGATTGATTTGATTCTCTACCTACCACAAATCACGAATTCGTGGCTCCTCTTTCCATTCTTGATCAAGTGGACTCAACCACTTAAGATTCTCTTACTTTTACATTAAGTAAACTCTTCAAAAGTTACAAGAGGTAGTTCACAAGTGAACTTTACATAGTCTTCATTTTAAGGCTTTTTCTATGACTTTGTGGGACTCAAGCCAATACTTAGGCTTGTCATAGACTTGCTCCAACAACTTTAACAAGGTCGGATATTACATTTAGTGTAAGTACATTGTCTCAATTCATGAACAAACCCACAGATGTTCATATGCAAGCAGCAAAAAGGGTCTTGAGATATTTGAAGGGTACATTAAATGAAGGTTTGGTCTATAAATATCATGAAGGCTTGGATTTGAAAGCATACAGTGATGCACATTGGGCTGGAAATAAGGATGATAGAAGGAGTACAGGTGGATATCTGATATTTGCAGGTAATAATTTGGTTTCCATGGAGTTCAAAAAAACACCCTACAATAGCACTTTCAAGCAGAGAAGCTGAATATAGAAGTCTTACAAATGCAACATGTGAAATTATGTGGTATTTGAAGCTTTATGAAGATATGAATCTATCTACAATGCATCCACTACTCTTTGGAGATAATGTAAGTTCATTACAGCTCGCATCTAATCGAGTGTACCATGCAAGAACAAAACACATTGAAGTACACTATCACTATATCCGAGAGAAGGTGGTGAATGAAGATATTGATATTCAACATGTTGGAACTAAAGATCAATTAGCAGACATACTCACAAAAGCAGTGGATGCTTAGAAGCTTAAGCGAATCAAAGTACTACTTGGAGTCAAATCTTTGGATTTAGAGCTTGAGGGGGGCAATGTTACATAAAAACAAGCTCTAAAGTAGTCTTGTGGATTTTATTAATTATTAAAAATGGTATATGGAAGCTTGTGGATCTTATTAGTTATGAAAAATAACATGTGGAGGCATTCACATCTCCAAAGTTAGAGCAAAAGTAAATAAAAGTAGATAAAAGTAGAAGGAAAGGAGAGGTGTCTATTTTTAGACAAGGAAGGCGCTTCTATTGATAGCCCCTCAATAAAAAGAGTGGTTCTCTTAGTGTAGGTGTTCAAATTGAGTGATTCTTGTTGCGTTGCAAAGCTTACAACTTTTACTATATAAATAGATCAGGTTTTGTACAATTAACAATGAGAAAGCTCCGCACAAGTAGGCATTTTTTCAGATCTTCTTTTTTGTGTCTATCCGGTGTCTCATCAGTGACATACCTCTCTTCAAACTTTCATATCTCAGTCATTATGATGTCGTTTTGAGTGATTTCACTTGGAGGAGTTTTGTTAGCTCTCATAATTTCTATCCATATCAAAATTTCTCATAGATCTTGAAGTTTTCTTGCTGCTGTACATCCTTTTTCAATTCAGACAATTAGTCATACCTTGCTGTTGCAGGCCTTCTCTTACCTTGACTTCAAGCTGTTTGTTTGGGAGCTATACTCCACCTTTTTTGATGTTTTTTGTTTCTAAAGCATGCTATTCAGAGTCTAAGTTCAGAATATATGATTAATTTTGTCAAATTCTGCTCAGAGAGTTTTTGGTGGTCATTTTTCTACAATGACCTATTTCTGTTTTTTTGAAAGTTTGGTGGAAAGTTTGTTTTTGAAGTTTGAAAATATTTGGTTGGTGTTTTGAAGATCTTGGGAGGTCTCATCATGTTTCATTGTGTACTTTGATGTTTACAAGTTTGTAAACACAACACTAATCAGCTAGGAAAGCTTGAACTGCAACACATGTAATGGACATGTTATGCCTATAGTGATCTTGTTGCAATAGAACAGAGACTAACTCCTCAAATATTAAGTCATTTGGATTGCCTTTCATCATCAAACAAAGAGTAGAAGCAAAAACTCTGATATGAATTAGGAAGACCATTTAGAACAATCTGCACAAGTGAACTTTGAGGCAATACTTCATCAGTAGAAATTAATTGTTCCTTCAAATCTTTGATCTTTGTCAGAAAACTATCCATGGAATCTCGTTCATTCATGTGCTCACTCTCCAATTATTTTTGGAGGTAAGCAACACAAGCCTCATTCTTTGCCTGGCATAAAGTGGTAAGTGTATCCCAAGCATCCTTAGCTATTCTACAAGAGTGAATGTGAGGAATAATGGCACATTTGACAGACAAGGTTGTCAATGCATGTGCCTGAGCATCTCTGCCATCCCAATGAAGTTAATCTGCAGTAGGTGCAACAGGAACTACAACACAAGTAGGAATCTGAAGAATATCACCATCTTCGACGCCTTCTGCATCAGCTTCAGTAACTACAGTTGCAAATGTAATAGGACATTTTTCAATACCCTTCATAATATTCCACATTTTTTTTACAACCAATACATGAGGCATCATATAAGCCCATAATGGATAATTGTTACCATCCAACTTATCCTCAATAGTCAACATACAAAATACATCATTGGTTTCAACCATGGCCACTAACTAAAATACCATGATGCAAAAAAATGACTATATGTGAAAAAGTTGAAGAGAACTACATTGAGGAGTTCTGCTAAACATATAGCAAACTTTGAAATGCTTATACTGGCAAACCAAAACCTATATACATCTTTGGGACAAAAAGATAAAATTGTGACAATGCATTTGGAGGCCAAAATGAGCTCATATCACAATTTTGGCTCCAAATTTCATGCGATTTTGAGACTTTGATTGGAGAGGTGTTGACGATGCCCTAGATGAAGCGACGACCTACTTTGATACCAATTGTTGGAGTTCCAAGTCTGTAGAAGCATGCAAACAGCACAAGGAAGAAGAAGAAGAAGCTTGGAGCACAACATACAATACTGAATGTAGTGCTACTAGAATGTACAAAGATAAGTGACCCATTAGGGTTATAGGTGTATATACAAGCCGAAAAAAAAACTCCTAAAGAGGGAAAAAGTGCCCCAACAGTCCCAGTGTGTTCACACAATCACTAACTAAATATATCAACAGGGTTTAACCTAAGTAAATAAATGAGGGGTTCCCAAGGATTAAAGACATTATCCAAGGATCTAACCCAAGGTTTATACAACATCCCCCCCTTTAACGTCTTTTTCCTTGAAAATGTATGCTAGTATACAACGTGTATTATTTTCTCGTGTACCATGATTAGTCTCATCGATCATGGACTCACTCTCAAAAATCTTCCTCACTTTTAACTCAAAGTTGGAAAAGAGGGAAATGTTTTCTTGATGGAACTTACTCACTCCTAAGTGGCTCTTTCTTCTATCCCATCCATTTGACTAGGCACTCTCAGCATAAATGATTCCTACTCCTCTTATCTCGAGTGCATAGTATTAGATATGAATTGTGAGGGATGTTTTGAAGTGAGATAGGTTGGACTATTGTATCTGAAGATACAAGATTGTCTTATTCATCCAATTTTATTTTTATTCTACTAACATGAAATATTATGTGAAGTAGAAAATCCTTTGGATGTTCTAACTCATAAGCCAAAATCCCAATCTTTTTGAGAATCTTGAAAGGACCGCAAAATCTTGGAGATATTTTAGGACATGGTCCCATTTTCAAAGTTTTGGATTTGTGAGTAACTTTCAAATGTAATTATTCTCCAACTTAAGAGGAAATACCTTGCTTCTTAAGATCCCTAAATACCGTATCTCTATCTTGGGTTTTCCTCAGGTTTTTCTCTAGCTACTTTCAACTTAAATTTCATATGTTCCAAGAAATCTTTAGCTGCTTTGACATTTTCATTTTGGAATCCAACTGCATATGGTGCCCTTGGTTGGAATCCATACATTAACATAAAGGGAATATATCACATTGTTGAATGCTTAGTTTTAAGAAAACTCAATTGAAGGTAAATAGTCTTCCCAATCAATTTGGTATGAAGATACGTTAGGCTCGTAACACATCTTCAAGTATTCAATTGACCCTTTTTGTTTATCCATCCATTTCTGGATGTTCAACTGTACTCAAATTCAACTTTGTTCCTACCCTACTGAACACTACTCTCCAAAATTGACTAGTGAACTTTCTATCTCTATTAGACACTATGTCTTGTGCTTGACCATATAGTCAGTAGAGATCTCTTGAATTTCTTTGTTTTATTTACTTGGCATTTTGTGCACCTAAGTACATACTCTTGTACATCATTATGTAAAGAAGGCCAATATGATTGTCTTTTGACCAATTCATAAGTTTTGTTGATTCTTGGATGTTTGAAAATTGGGTCATCATGTCATTCAAATAAAACTTTCCTTCTAAGTTCTTGATCACAAGGTACACATAACTTTCCTTGGTACAACAAATATTCACCTTGAATACTATAGTGTTTAAGATTATCTTCAGATGATAAATTTGTACCTTGGTTTAAATCCTTCTTCCATTCTTCCTTAAAACTTATTTATTCTTGATACTTTCCTATTAATAATTCTACTATTTCATTAGAAATTTGGGTGAAACTCAGAGATTTCAACATAGGGATATGGCTTAAAGCATCTGTGATTACATTGAAGTTCCCTCTTCAATATCTCAATTCATCGTCAAGTTCATGGAGTATCTCGGCCCATATATCTTGTCTACTTGTTAACTCAGATTCTTTTGCAAACCATTTGATATTTGGTTGATTAAAAACTATGGTTATCTTGACTGCAAACAAGTAATGTCTCCATTTCTTTAGAGCATGCATAATGGCATGAAGCTCTTTCTCGTAGGTAAAATAATTTTGTTGAGTTGATTGTATCTTTTGACTTTTGATTAAAGAAATTGGTAAACCATTTTGATTCAGCATAGATCTAATTGCTAAATCACTAGCATTTGTTTCAACCACAAAGGGTTCATTTGGATCTACTATCGGTAGAACCAATGTGAAAGCTAAGGCTTTCATAATCTATTCCATATTTTTAGTTTGTTTCTTATCCCAAGTAAGGCTTTTAGGATTTCCCTTTAGAGTCTCAAATAAAGGGATTCATATCTTTGTAAAGTTTGGTACAAACCTTCTATAATATCTTGCTAACCCTAAAAAACTTTAGAGCTTTATAATCTCTTTAGGGTGTAGCGAGTTAAGAATAACTTGGAACTTTTTAGCATTAAATTGAATTCATTTCCCATATTAATGTGTCCAAGATATCTCATTTCTACTGAAAAGAATTCACATTTGGATTCCTTTCCAAATAACTAGTTTTCTCTTAGAACTTGGAAAATTTTTTCCAAAATGTTCTAGATGGGTAGTTGTATCTTGACTATAGACAAGAATGTCATCAAGGAAATCAACTACAAACTTTTCCTAAGTGAGGACTTAGGATTGTGTTCATCAAATTCATGAATGTAGGAATGGGAAATTTTTACTACAAAAGCCATGAACAAGGATTCAAAATGCCCATATTTGATTCTAAAAGCTATTTTGGAGACATCTTCAAGTTTAATTCTAATTTGTTGATTCCTTAACAACTTGATCAAGCTTTGAAAATAATTGGTGATCAAATAGATTACCAATTTGGGGCATTGGATGTTTGTTCTTTATCATAACTTTGTTCAAAGCTCAATAATCAAAACACAATATCATTGACCCATCCTTTTTCTTAACCAAAATAATAGGTGTTGCCAAAGGTGATTGGCTGGGTTGAATGAATCCTTTGTTCATGTATTCTTTAAATTGCTTTTTTACTTCTGCTTCTGGGATATATGGGAATTGGTGGGGGGATACATATAGTCTTAGTTCTTGGGAGAAAGTCTATATCATGATCAACTTTCCCCCCATTTACAACACTATAGTAGCTTCTATGGTTAGGTAAATGTAAATGCATTGCACCTTTTTACATATGAAGAAAAAGAAATTGAAAGAACTTATTTTCTCATCTAAGAAGGAGGTAAGCCATGGGGAAGTCCTTTCATAAACAGATATTGGTAATTATTCATTAAATACTTAACTTTAAACTTTTCATGATCAAACAAAGGAGATAAGACATATGGAATTGGATTTATATTATATACACCATTTACATCGATTGGAAGTATCATATAAAATTACACTTTATGAGTATTTACAAGATTTTTCAACTCCATGGTTGGAATCAAGGGAGTAATCTGAACATCATGATCCCCTTGAATCAAGGGATGGATACCATTTATTAATTCCAAGGTATTCATAACATAACTCATTTTTAAGTGATCTACCTAGACCCCAAAGCCACTCCCTACCCAATACCACATCAATTCTTTCCATATGCATGAATTTGAAATTAAATGTATCTTTATAACCTTGAAACTCAATTTTGAGACCACACATCATAGTGTTTGAGAATTTCTTATCTTGTCCTTGCATAATGGACACTACATATTGATGTGGAGACTTCTTCTGTGGCAACTTTAATCTCTTCACCATTGAAAAGTTCAAGAAGTTATATATGGTTGAGTCATTTATCATAACCCTAGCCCTTTCTACTCTTATAAAGGCATAGAGTTTCACTCATTCATGCAGTCCAAACTGATTTCAGATCTACATAGAATCAGACAAATAGCATTGATGTGTGCAATCTTCATGCAAAACCTTCACTTTCTTCCAAAATTTACTATTTTCATTGTTTAAAGTTTGGATGAGGTGGAATCCTGAATTTTCTTTCCTTTTTTGCTCACAAGTCGCTTTCTGTTGCACTATTGTAGTACATTTTTTACTTAAATTTCATGTGGGTTTAAGCAGTTTAAAGGAAAGGTTTTCATTCTTTTCTTTCTCCTAGACTTTAAGGTCAGGTCTTGCTCATGAAAGTCGAGTAGTCTTGAAGTCCTGTCTCTTGAAAGTGATTAATTTTCATTAATTTCTTTTGAAGCTTATATTCTCCCTGATAGGATGAAGTGGTTGTGGCCTCAATCTTAACATGATATTCGTAGATTTATGCTAATTTTATGGAGTCTTCCAAACTCTTAGGGGCATTTCTCTTCATTTCATGTTTAGTTTTCTTATTAAGGTCATGATAATGCCTCTAATCTTATGAAAGTCATCCAAATTCAAGAGTTGGAGAACTATTTCTCTATAATGAGAAATGTACAAGGAGAGGGGATGTCCTCATTGAAGGACCATGTCCCACTCTTCCAAGTTACATTCATCATCATTCTCCTATAATAACTCTTTTTTGAAGAGTTCTTCAAATTGATTCCAAGTTTTAGGAGTCCTCTCAAACTCCTCCAAGCTTATTCACCATTTATAGATTTTTGGCCCAAGAGATAAGCTAGATTCTAAAACGGTAAAATTCAAGAGTATTTTTTAGTTGATGTAAGTCTTGTCACTTCTGAAGAAAGGTCAAGACTGCATTTTTATCTATATCTTTATGTCCACATAAAAATTATGGTGGTTTTAATCTT
The DNA here is from genome assembly GCA_020310875.1 of Ceratopteris richardii. NCBI lineage: Eukaryota > Viridiplantae > Streptophyta > Polypodiopsida > Polypodiales > Pteridaceae > Ceratopteris > Ceratopteris richardii. The sequence continues at coordinate 73,192,397 of CM035440.1, read as the reverse complement.
TTGTAAAAGAAAGACTTCTAGATCTTAAGGAAGTAGGTTGAGGATTTGTACGAAAATTCTCAGCTTTATTTTTAAGTGATAAATTTCTTTGGATGTGTAAAGGAGCATGTAGTCCTTTACTCATCATTGGGTTCCTGTTGGAGTTAGACGCCTGCGGAAGCACACGAACAGCACAAGGAAGAAGAAGAAGCTTGGAGCACAACACACAATACTGAATGTATTACTAGAGAATGTACAAAGATAAGTATCCCATTAGGGCAATAGGCATATATACAAGCCGGGGGAAAAAAACCTCCTAAAGAGAGAAAAAGGTGCCCCAGCGGTCCAAGTGTGTTCACACACATGACTACCTAAATATATCAACAAATCCCCCTAGGAGTGATGCGGTGAACAAGGAGCTGGCACTCATGTATAAGGAAGTGCCAAGCTATGTGGAAATCACTCCACAAAAGGAAGTAAGCCCAAAGCTTTGCGGAAAGCTTCAAACTTCTCCCTAGGCAGAGCCTTCGTGAAAAGGTCTGCAATGTTCTCCTGCGTGGGCACATATGCCAAGTTGATCTCCCTAGCAGAGAACTCCATGAAATAGTGATAATGCACCTCAATGTGCTTAGTGCGAGCATGGAACACAGGGTTCCTCGCAACTGCCAATGCGCTCTGACTGTCAGTGAAGATGGTGGTGGAAGAAGGCTGGCCAACACCCAAATCAGCCATAAGGTGTCTGAGCCACACACACTCAACAGTCGTTGTGAAAGCTGCCCTATACTCAGCCTCAAAACTGGAAGTGGCCATAGTAGGCTGCTTCTTGCTCAACCAAGATATACATGAGCTACCAAGCACGAAACAAAAACCACTGGTGGAGACATGAGTGTCATAGCAACCAGCCAAATCTGAGTTAGAAAAAGCATGCAAATCTGGCGGTAGTGATCCCCCCTTGGGATAAAACAACCCAAGTAGTGGAGTACCACTCAAGTAGCAAAAGATGCGCTTAACCGCCTTCCAATGCGTGACTCTTGGGCAATGCATAAACCTACTCATCTGTGAGACAACAAACTGAATATCTGGTCGAGTAATGCATAAGCAAATCAAGCATCCAACAGCCTACTGATAGAGAACAGCATCAAATGCATCTCCCGTAAACCTGTCTCCATAGGAGTGGCAATAGGCTTACAGTCTTCAAGGCCAAAACGCTGCAATAATGTGTCAATATATTTCGTTTGATACAAAGCCATTCCACCATAAACTTGCATAAACTAAATGCCCAAATAGTGATGCAAATGCCCCAAATCAGACATCTCAAATGAGGCATGCAAATCAGCCTTGAAATCAGCAATATGCTTCTCAATAGGACCAGTGAGCAGCATGTCATCGACATAGACAACAATGATCAGAAGCACATCATTAGCACGCTTAACATATAAGGTGCTTTCAGTTGGACTGTTCTCAAAACCATGTGCAACCAGATAGGCATGTATCTTCTCATACCAAGCACGTGGTGCTTGCCTTCTTTAACCTGCACACCTGGTCTTCATGCCCTTTCTGCATAGCATTCCAACCATGATGGGCTGCAAGTGCACAAATGCTCCGAACAGTAGTCATACGGCATGTAGGTGCAAAGGTCTCATCAAAATCAATGCCTCTTTCCTGCGCATAACCCTTTGCAACAAGCCTAGCCTTATACGTGTCAACTGTACCATCAGGTTTACACTTCAGCTTGTATACCCACTTAGTGCCAATGGCCTTCTTGCCAGGAGCCAAGTCACATAAAGACCATGTACCATTCTTCATTATAGCATCATATTCAGATTGCATAGCAGCCATCCAATTTTCTGAATTTTGTGCTTCATCAAAAGAAACAGGCTCATTCTCATGAGAGAGACTAGACGTAGTCTTAGCATAGCAATCTGATGCAAACGAGGCACTATGAGAGCCTGAACGAGTACGATATGATAAAGGTGCATCTAATTTGTTGTCACGCAAAGTGTGCACCAGCCATTTTGGCATAGTTTTTGCCTGCTCAATATCAGCTCTCTCATCAACAAGTGCATCATGTAAATCTGCATCACAAATGGAATGATCTGCATCATCATATGAAACCTGCAAAGGCTGAGAAAATGCCTCATTAGGACCAGCACTAGATTGTCCACTTGTAAAAAGAGGCATCAAAGTATCATACATGTCTGTTGCAGAGCTAAAGAGAGCACAAGGCAGAGAAAAAGACGGGCCCCAAAATTTCTTCAATTTGGACACCTTATTTTTGTATTATAACCATTCTTGTAATATATTTTCCGTTGTAAATGCACTAGAGGAGTCCTCTAGATGCATCCCCACAGAAGATTGTAGGCTTAGCCATGTAAATTAGTAGGAAATTAGTCTTTTAGTGAATAAAGTGCCAGTGTCTTGTGTGAAAGGACCATTTTTAGGGCACAAGTATATAAGTCAATTTGTGACTCTTTGTAAGAACTTTTTGCCATTGTGAGAATCAAGAGCACAGAAATTCGAATTTCTGTCTTCTCCTCTCTGTATCTTCTTCCTTGTGAGCTTGTGTGCATGTGTATTGCTTGAAAAGAGTGTTAGGAAGTGTTGTCTATCCATGAAAGTGTTTGTTTGCTGTTGTTAAGGTGTGTGCGAAGTGTAGGAAGTACTGAAGTGTAGGAAGGTTTTCCCGTGACTCAGTATTTTGCTCATAACTTGAAGTAGGAGTGTCAGAATTGAGTGAAACCATTGACATTGAATGCGTCTTATTGAGAGCTTCCAAATGCATATGCTATTTTCTATATTTGGAGTTCGGAGCTGAGAGAAAAGCTCGATTTATTGTTGGCTGCTGCACCAAGTATCGTGACACAATAACTGACAGTTGAAGCTTGTTTGGATTAATCTTTGCCTTGTTTGCACTCTTTGAGTAGTTCATTTGCATTGATCATCATTTGAATGCATGTCCTCATACACTCGACTAGGTTTGTATACTCATCGGATTGATAATTAAAGGGTGAATCCCCACTATATGCACTTGAGGGGGATTGAGGTATAGTCTCTTTCTCCACAAGTCCCTAAGTTGGTTCTTAGGTCAACATGTTTTTTGGTGCCGTTGCCGGGGAGTGTCGAATCAAACCGAGGCATTCATGTGATGGTAAGTAGCTTTTTGCATTGAAGCGAGAGGAGGAGTGGTGATTTTCTCTTCTTTGGTAAGTCATTTTCAGCTGTACTTACTACTTCTCATTCTTGGAATGTGTGTAGTGAGTTGTTAGTCTAGGGAAGTGAGTGGAATGAGCAGAGTAGGAGGAGTAAGGGAGTAGGATAGGTAGTTAGAGTAGCTTTCATCCTGGTAGTGTTGTTTTATTTTCAGTGAGTAGGAAAATTCCAAGTATAAAAGCCCAAAAAGTGTCATTTTGTAAGTTACTTGTTTTTTTTGAACAAGTATCGTGAGGAGTTCCAGTCGGGTATCGCGTCTGATAAACAAGGCCATTGGGAGTTGCGCGGAGCAAGAGATGGTAATAGGAGAGTTGGGAAAGAGCATCCAAGGTGAGCCATTCACTTGCTAATCATTTTCATCACTCAAAAATTAGATATCAGTGTAAAACGATCTGCGTTAGGTATCGTGGAGGACTTGCAGGGTGTAAAAGGTGTATTTTGGGTGATACAGAGAGTGAGGAGAGGGTAGAAGAACCTGGAAAACATTGGTATTCATTCAAACTCAAAAAAATCTAGCAAAAAATTTGAAAAAGGGTCAAGTATCGTGTTTCTCCCGCGGTCGAGTATCGCGATACCTGACAAGTATCGTGATCTCCTGTGGTTGAGTATTGCGATATTTCCCTCAGATCGTGTATCGTTGACTACCGATCGCGATACTTGCCAGAGATCGTGTATCGTGTATCGTTGACTACCGATCGCGATACTTGCTTGAGATCGTGTATCGTGTATCGTGGTCTGCCGATCGCGATACTTGCCAGAGATCGTGTATCATGATTGCGGAGGTATCGAGTATCGTTTGGTGCCGATCGCGATACTTATTGAGTATCATGTATCAAGTATCGTTTTCACTCAGGTATCGAGTATCGTGAGAGTCAGATATCGTGTATCGTCTTTCTTGAAATATCAAGTATCGTCTTTCTTGAAGTATCAAGTATCGTCTTTCTTGAAGTATCGAGTATCGTCTTTGGCCAAGTATCGAGTATCGTTATAGTTAGGTATCGTGTATCAAGGCTGCTCAAGTATCGCGTATCGTCTGAGTGAAAGATCGTGTATCGTGAAATTTTGGAATCAAGTATCGTGACCTGAAAGTTTCTTTTTCAGTCATTTTTCCAACAAAATTCCTCTAGAATTCTGACCCATAGTGAAGAAATCTAGAAGATAGAGGTTAGCAAGGGCTGATCAGAGCTGTTAAGTGGATGAACCTGAGGTCTGGAAGAACCCTAGGAAGCCAAAGAAGTGTAATCTCTTATGTGGGTAGTGTAGCCGAGCCAAGTAGCCGTTCACATTACTCGGAGACCTCCAGTGAGTCAGAGGAAGAAATTCCCATGGCCTCAGAGGATATGCAGAACGCAGTACCAATGATTGGCATGATGTCAATTATTGAGGGAGAGTACCGTACCTCTTTAGAATATGTGACCACCAACCAACATGAGATACCTATATACTTGGATGGTCTGAACAGGTCAGTGGCCAGACTAAAGAAGGCTTCAGAGGCTTACATAGTGCCTAGGCCAGCAGTCAAGTATGTAGGAGGATTTTACATGGACAAAAGAGATATCCAGTATGTTGTCACGGAACACCCTGAAAACATTAATGAACTTGGGGAAGAAAACAATGCTTCAAACTTAAATGGAGAAGGGAATGAAGAGCAAGTAACTACTCCTAGAGGGAGATCTACGGTTTTTAGGGTTTGGAGAGGAGACCTGATTCCCCAAGATGACTCCATAATGGATGTATACTTGATCGATGGAATGGACCCTCTCCTTAGAGCACATTCTTCAATATGGGAAGCTGCCCCTAATCCTGTCACCATCTATGAGTTACAAGATCCTGATTTCCCCACCATCATCACATATTTGGATAAGAATCAGAGAAGATATTGGCCCTTAACGGAATTAGAAAGAGCCGAGTTGAAATATCAGAATATTCCAGTGTTTCCCCCTAGGGACCAAGCCACTACTTCACGAAACCCACTTGGAACGTCTCAGAATGATTCATATCAACAGTCGGGGCAAACACAACAAACACAACAAACACAAATCCCAGTCAGACCACATGTGCAGTTTGCAATGCCTGCAAATAACCCTAATTACCGACCTCAACCACCTGTTGACCCAAGACATGGAATTCCTGCCCCAGTCAGACCACCTGTAGCAAGAGGACCAGGCATACCCGTAGGAAGACCAATTTTCCCAGTAATGCCTAGACCGCCCGAAGCAGGAAGAAGATTAAGGCCAATTCAAGTTGCCAAATGCATGAGAAACCACTACGATGGCTCTAGTGAACCTTACAATCATATAGCCGAATTTAAACAAGTAATCAGAGCTGAACAAGTGGAAGATTTCTTGATCCAATATGAGTCCTTTGGTCTTACTTTGACAGACACTGCATTAGCATGGTTCCAGCCATTGGACCCTAATAATTTTCAAAACATGGAACAAGTCTATCAAGAAATGATTGAGGAATTCACTAAGTCTGGAATTAAAAACAACTCGTCATCATTGATCCATAGCTTTAAGCAAGCCCCTACAGAATCAGTGAGATTGGCAGCAATAAGATTCAAGCAGTATGTGGACAGACGCCCAGTGGAAGAGAGACCTACCCAAAATAAAATGGTGTCATTATTTTTGGAAGGATTATTGAACGGATCATTAAGATCTCTGGTGTATGTAAAGAGAGTTCAAACTTTGCAAGAATGCATGAAGGAATGTATTGATTTAGAAGACAATCTTGCGGAGGATTTGAAAATACCTCAAGGTAGCTTGAAAAGTGAAGATTCGGCTAGCAGCACATCAAACCCTAAAAACAATGTAGAGGAAATAGACAACTTAGTAGCAAAGAAACTGAACATTCAAGGACAGAGGAACTACCCCAATAACCCTATAAGAGTGCCCATGCTTAGAAGATGTATGCAGTGCGGAGGTGATCATCCCTCTCACTTGTGCACTAGGGGAGTAGTCCCACCACCTGCTTATGCTTATAATAGACCCACCGTCCCAGGACCTCTACAATATTGCAGTGTAGAACAAAAATATACAAATCACAGTACAGAAAATTGCCCTTACAATAGGCAATCGAGACCAGCACAGCCATATATGAGACCTTATGGATACCCTCAGAGAGAGCAAGGAGGTGAAGCATTGAGGTACCCCACTTATCAGCAGCAGACACCTGTACCACGACCATATGCTTATCAAGGATACACTCAACCACAACCAGTGTTAGGACAAAAACCGCCCCACCCTCAGAACGTTGTCCCAGTAAAGATGGCTCAACCTGAAGAAAACCTAGAGAGAGCGATAGTCCCAGCCACACCATTGGCTAGTAATGAACCATATGACTCATCTTACGATCATAGTCAAGGAGCATATCCCAATTATGAAAGCTCTATGATAGAATATGGACAACTGTACGAACCATATGCCTATGGCATGGAAGTACCAGATAGTTCCTACGGATATGAGTAGGACTATGTGTCATTAATGTACACAACCCCTAGAGCAACCATACCACCCCGAACCATGAACAGACCGCCTGTGCCCAGAGGACCATGCTACAGATGTGGAGGTGATCATTATATCAGAGAATGTACATTGCCAAACCCACCACCACCACAACGAGTCTAAGAAGGCTACTGTAGTGATGGTGGTAAGGAACACCTTTTCAGACATTGCCCCAAGAACCCCAACAAGGTTACATCCAACGTGCAAATCAATGTGATAGAAGTAATCGAATCATCAGGGAGCGATAAGGAATACATTGTACCATTAAAAGAAATAACTAGAGCCAAAGCTAGAGAGACCCCAGACAAAAACTGAGGAAAACAATCAAAGCGATAGAGAGGTGAATCCACCCACACCTCAGAGAGTTGAAGACTCGGAAGAGCCTAAGAAAAGTGTTGTAAGTAAAAGAACACAAAGATGGAAGAACCGTAGAGATAGGATAAAAGAAAAGAAGTTATTGCAAAAGAAGGAAAATGAGAAGAGCGAACAAAACCCAAAAGAGGAACAGAAATTTGAAAAAGAAAATAAAAATGGAAAGTATACAAAAGAAGAGGTGGGATCAGTTTTAGCAGATCCCATGTCTGAAGAATTAGCCATGTGGATTCAGGCATACAGGGCACGAATAAGAGCAGGACCTACCATAGAACAACATGAAAGAGAATATCGTAGAGGTGACCTAGAGAAAGAGAGGTTGGAGATCTGCAAAAAATTAATAGAAGTTGCTCAACAGACCTTAGAAAAACTTGCGTTGCCATTACCCAATACCCGGATTTCTGAAAGAGAATTCCAAGAGTGCGTCATCACTAATGATCACGAAAAACCTGAAGCAAGTAAGACACAGAATGGCAGTTATTGTGAGGATAAAAGGGAAGGATCCATTGTTCCCGAAGTAGAAGGGGAATGGCCTAAATATTTGTGGGCAAGAGTCCAAGAAGACAGATGGAAGAAAGTGGAAGGAATTGAACCGCCCTTTGAAGAGCTAGAGGCAGAAGATGGAATAGAGGATTCAATACCCGAGTTGAATTCAAATGAAATATTACCAATTGATCCGAGTAACGAAGAAAATGATAGTGTAAAGGTTTTGCCAAATTACACAGGAGAGTACGAACATAATTCAGAATTGTATTGCATTCCCTCAATAAGGAAAAAAGAACCAAACCCATCAGTCCAAACATCGGATATCATACAACACCTTAGAAAGGTAAAAATCCCTTGTACCCTAACATTAGAAGAACTGTTGAAGGTTAAACCACATTTGAAGGAGAAATTGACCAATCAATTGGAGATCAAGACGGAAGAAAAAGAGATATCTGATGAAGTAAACACAGTAAAGATCCCAGTGGATAAGGTAGGAGATTTTAGTGAGGGAGATGAAGGAAACACTTGTCTTCCAATTACTTATAGGGGTTATACCACCAAAGCCATCTTAGATTCCGGAGCTGGTGTAGGCATTGCTACTAGAGAAATCTGGGAGAAATGGGGAAAACCAGCTTTAAGACCAACGTGCATGAAGATACAAATGGCAGACGGACACACAAAAAGACCCTTGGGATTATTGGAACGAGTAGTTTTTACCACATGCGGAGTTGAATTTGAACACACCTTAGCAATATGTCAATTTGAAAGGGCGAGCAATTATGAAATGATACTTGGGAGACCTTTCATGAGACAGCTAAAGGTTGTGCAAGATTGGGGAAAAGATGTTGTATACCTACAGCATGAAGGAACCACCACGAGAATAAATCTCCACACATATACATATCAAGATGTTCCCCCCTTACAATGGAATCAAATTCATAAGGAGGAAGACAATCAGTCAATTCACAACATAGGTTCTAGTGACCAATCTTGGATGAACGAGGACACTCATCTATGGATATGCCAAACTGCAAAAAAGGAAGAGGATAGGAGAAAGGGATGGCAGCAAAGGCAAGGAATAGCTAGGTCTGTACAAGATCCAGCTTACATGCCTCAAGTCTTTTTGGATGAAGAGTTTGAACCTCACGATTGGATGGAGATTTTAGCGACCATCGATGTATGTGTGAACGAAGAAGTAATAACTATGAATGAATGTATTGATGAGGAAGGATACGACGTTAGTCTATATGTGGTAGTCCTTCAGGAGGCTGAAGAAGGAGAAGTGATAGAGAAAGAATGGAAGGAGGACTATGAGAGCATTGAGATGGAGCAAGAACCAATGGAACCAGAGGATGAAAATCAAAAAATAGGTGTCACAGCTAACAAAAACAACCAGGACCCTACACAGGAAGAAGAGCTCGAGTTAGATAAAGAACCAGAAGGTGAAGAAAACAAGCCACAAGATCAGTTTGAAGTGCCAGCCTATTGGAACATCAAGCTTACACTATGCTTGAGGTGGATTTGATCTACATCAAAGGCTATCGTGTCGAAAGAATATCCGTTGGAGAGTTCTTTTTCATATGCTCATTTATTGTATTTTTTTGAGAATATTTTGATGGCACATTTACCATTGTAAAAGCCTTGATCTTGACACATGTAAAGGTAGAAATATAAAGCCAAAATACCACGAAATTTTGGTGGTTGAAGTTGCATTCAATCAAGCAATCAATCACCTAAAAGTAGATCAATCAAGATCTTCACTTTTCCTAGATTGTAGGTGTTGCTCTAGCACAATGGTGAGAACCACGTTAAGAAGCTCCACCTCCTTAATGTCAATCCGCGGAAGAGATAGGAGTGATATGAAGATCGTGAATGTGAGATGAAGTGAGAGTGAAGGTGAGAAGCATAGAAATGCACACACACATACACACACACTACGAAGAGACAAGCAAGACACAATGGAAGGTGAGAAATCAACTCTATTACTCAAGAACACTATTACAAGCTCAAAAGAACTCTAAGCTCACACTAGCTCAAACTAATCCACCTCAAAAATGAGCTCTCTAGCTCTTTTTATAGTTTCTTGACTAGTTTTGACCGGTTTCACATCTAGTGACCGGCATAGTTAAAAATTAGGTCCTAGAGGCTATTTGGAAGGGTAAACGGTGTCTAAAAATAACGAAAATTGATACGCTTGTTCTACCTAAGCTCCTCAAGCTCGAGGACTCCTCGGCTTGCACAAAATGGAGCTATGGATTACAAAATGGGGTTTTCTATGTTACATATGTTACATATGTTACAATAGTGATGAAAATCACTGTTGGAGGTTTTTGAAAAGTATTTTTAGAACATGATTCTTTGAAAAAAGATTCCACTAGCTTCTTGCTCCATCGTTACATGCTTCCGCGTCGTGTGTGCCTCTGGCTGCTTCCAACACCCCCCTCCCTCTCGCTTCTGTCGTCCCTGACAGAACCTTGTTGTGAGGTCTGCCGGATATAGTTCTGTAGGAGGTCTTGAGCGAGGGTGTGCTCGGAGATACGAATGCCTCGGGCCAGGTCGGCCTCGAGTTTCTCCCAGTCTATTGGTTGCGGTTCTTCCGGTGGCGGGAGCTGATAGTGTGTGGAATAGACCATTCGTTCACAGGCAAATAATTGTAATAAATGTGTAGGCCTGCTTATGAATACCTCTAAATGGTATTCCCAGAAGCCGATTGTGAACATCTCTTCGAATGTCTGCTTGTAGCACGCCGGTAGGTACTTGATTCTGCAATGCCAGGCATAACACACCCTCAGCGATGGCGTTGTACTCATATCATATACCAGATCGAAATTGCCATGCTCAAAGCCCGGGGTGTTGACATGTGGTGCCTTGACGCGTCGGAAGACTTTAAAAATCATTTGCATCATGTCAAAGATTTTGACAGTCATATGCGCCGCTATATCATCCATGTGCTTTAGTCTAGGGAGCCAGTGGCGAATTGTAGCCATCATGTAGCTTACAGTTGGTAACTCAATGGGTGGCTTAAAATAGGGGTAATTCAACCAGTCTTGGCACTGCTTATTGTTTTGTACCTTAATAGCAAAGGCAGTCCAGGAGCGGCGTCATGGTACTGGTCCCCAACACGGGTTATACTTCAAATGCAAAGGTGCCTTTACCCATGTACTCATCATTTCTGGATACTTCTGTAGTAAATCTTTTCGCCACTCTGGTTGATAGATCACTCCTTACTGCGCATCAAGTGGTAGATCGGCCTCCTCGAATTGAGTTGCATGCGATGGTTTCTTACCTGTTACTTTCTCAATGGCTAACTGGTATTCAGCCATTAACATAAAATATGGTTTATACTGTAGCTCATGCCCAGATATGTATCGTCGCGGGGCCAAATGAGCAAAAAATGGAGACTGTAAAATTCTTTCTTCTATCATCGCCATGGCATGTAATTGGGCCTCTACTCTAGCTAAGTGCGTTGTTCCAAGTTCCTCAATAGTCTTCATCCACGCGGGGGTCGAGAGTTTGTAAGTCATCTGGCCTTCGGCCGTGACGCGTCCGCCTGGGATGGGTTGTGGCTCGTATGCCTCTTCAAACGTTTCCTCCACCGGGATGGTGACAGTTTCTTCCTCAGCTGGTAGCTCCGGTGGGGAATCTGGCCTTGGTGGTGCTTCATATACTGCAATCCTTGATTCAAGGTTGGATACCTGGGCCCGTAATGCGTTGAGTTCCTCTAAGATGGCAGGAGAGGGGTCCACAGGTGCTGGTAGGTCTTGGTGTGCCGATGCTCGTAATTGGAGTAATTTATGATCTTCTTTTAGTTTCTGTAACTCCTCGTTCATGCGGTCGTATTCATCTAGCAGTCTTACATGATCTTCTAGCAGCATCCTCATCGAGTCTGAAGGGATGGCTTTGAACCGGCTAGGACTGAGTGGTTGGTCTGGGTGGTCGAGCGCTGCTTCTAAGTTCTCTCGGTTCTGATCCTGTAAACGCTGATTTTCTTCCTTGGCGGCTGCTAGGTGTCTTCGTAGTAAGCCCATGTTGCGTGTTAGCGTTGAATTGCGGACTGTTTGGGCTCTCAATAAGTTATCCAGGTCAGCAGTGGCTTCTTTAGCGTTTGCTTCGCTTTCTAGTTCCAATTTGTGATATGCCTCACGTAATTCCTGGTATCGGGTGTTCAGAGAGGCATTCTCAATAGACAATAAATTAAGTTGCGACTGTAAGTCATTGGTTGTCCTCTGCAGCTGTTGGTAATTATCTCCAAGAGATGTGAACTCATCTCTTACTTGTGTCATACACATGAACATCTGTCGGAATGCATTATCTACAGTGGGTGATAGTATTAATGAGGTGCTAAATGAAGATGCAGTGGGTGTAGATGCAACTGGAATGGGGAATGGGGGTGGGAAGGTGGATGTTGTGGTGATTGTGGAAAATTGGGAAGTGCCTAAATATGTTTGTGTTGTGAGTGAAGTGAGTGATGGTGCAGTGGGTGGTGAGATGTCCATGTCATTGGATGTGTCCAGTGCGGTGACTGTGAATATGGGTGTGACTGTGGGTGCTGGTGCTGGTGTAAATACGGGATTTACAAAGGTTGAGGAATAATTTACAGGGGGGCTGGCTGGAGCAGCTGGGTGGAAAGGGGAACTAGGGGTTACAGTGGGTCGGGGAGGTGAGACGGGGGAGAAGGTTAATGGCGGTGGGAATGGGAAAAGGGGTCGTGGAGTTGTGGGGGAGGATTGAAAAGCTGGATGGAGGAATGGGTTGAATGGAAAGGTGGATGTGTGAGGGGGTAGACTAGGTCTAATGGGTGCAGGAATTGTGGGTTGAGTTGTCGTAAAGACGATTTCTGCTACGCCACCGGCGAATGAAGATGTTGGTCTGGGGGAAGGAGGGTGAAGAGGGGAGGCTGAATGGACGGGCGGTGATGGGGTAGCGGTTGGGGTGGTCGGTACGTCAGTGACTACTGAGGTATGTACAGCTGTAGCGTGGGGTGGGGAATCTACAAGGATGGCTTCTGCTGCCAACGAACTTTCGGGGACGAGGCGGGCCTCCCTGGCTTGTTCTGAAGACTGTGCTCCTGTTGGTACACGAATGTATTCGCCAGGCTTTGAAAGTAGTCGTACCCTGCGGGGGTCAAACTGCGGTAGTGGCTTTTGTTGCAAGTACCTGAGCGCTTCGTTGGAGCCTACTGACTTGACTAACTCGCGGAATCCTTTGATGTATGCGTCTTTGAATCCGCCTGTGACAAGTTCCTGTTCTATTATGGCTTGACTCTCTTCCTCGGTCATTTTTTTGCGTGCCCAAACTTTTTCCATAGTTCTATACAGCTTCTTAATAGCCAGTGTGTAAGCTGCTGCTTCATAAGTTTCATCTTCATGGGTACTTGTATCACCATGTGTGTCTGTTTGTTGGCCTTGGCCATCTGTCTGTTCATGCTCTTGGGATTCCTGAGTTCCCTGGCTAGCTTCGTCGTCTCCTTCGTCGTCATCGGTTGCTGTTCTTTCGTCATCAGAGCTGGACATGATCTGTCCTTGTGGCGGATCCCTGGGTGTGGTAGGGTAGCTAGGTCTTTCATATTCTTGAGAAAAAAAATTGTCCTTCTGAAAACTAGAACTCATTGGAGAATGCATCGGGCATCTCAAAATCAAAAGTTTGGTCCAGTGGCTCTGCTTGTCCTACTTCCAAATGGGGTATTGGAAAAGAGAAAGCTTCCGCACCAATAGTGGTGGGAAGTTCAGCTGCTGTGGTGATAGGTTCTGTGGTTGTGGCTGCTTGGGGTTCAACAGTACTGGTGGCGCCCTCCGGCGTAACTGGTCTTGATAACCGTATACAAATTGGTGGTACCGTGGGAGTGGCTGTTGTTGGTGACTGCTTTGGAGATGGTTGTGGCGAGGGTGATTCTGGGACTTGTAGGCACGGTATGGCTCCTCTCATGCGTTTGCCGGCTCTGCCTTTGCTAGACTTCCTAGCCTGCTTAGTGGTCCCTTTGAATGCTTTCAGTTCCTCACTTGTCATGGCACGCTCAATCGGTAAGTCATACGCCAAGCACATATATATGATCCTGGTGAGTGCGCAGCATCCATTGATGACTTTCTTTCGTTCCCATCTATGTTGTGCTAAAAACAACTGATCAATTACCCAGCTTGCAAGGTCTACTGTTTGAGGGCCAGTACATGCTAAGTATAAACCAAACCAGATTCTCTTGTGGGGCATGGTAAAACGATCCTGAGCTGGGAAAGCAAAGTGCTGCATGCATATCCGTAATGGCTTAGAAAGCTCAGGTGTTATAGCAGAAATTTCCTCCCACTTAGTTACGTCACCACGTTTCATCTGCTCGGGGACTAGCCGTTCTCTCTCCGTCGGAGTGTGTGTTCCATGGATTTTGAGAGCTGCACAAATTAAATCTTTGGACAAATAAAACCTCTTGAAGGGAGGGTCATTTACCAAGGATGGTAACATGAATGTTCCGGGTAGATCCTTGTTCTCTGAAGCCGTTAAGGTGGTTACCAAGTAAAAACATCTGTAAAAATCAGGTTTAGGCAGAGGGTCACTAAAGTATTCTGTAAATCCCGCTCGTGCCCAAACGTGCGTTAAATCTTGTGTATTCTGCAGTCCTTCAAATTCTCTTGAAAAGAACTGGTACTTGGTCCATGTGCGCAAATCAAATGCCAAATTGGCCTCGAATATGAAATTAGCGTCTGCTAAGGGTCCTGCTAGGCCTTGAAACCAGTGAGAATTACGATGAATCTTCTCAGTGTATCCTCTAGGAGGGTCGTCTATTGGCATGGGTCCTGGAAAACCTTGAAACTCTGGTGGTTGTACCGTCGGATAAGATTCCGCGAGTAATTCTCCAATATGGGCCATTGGTGTGCTTGGGCCAGCTTCTGGTGGTCCTGCTTCGGTTTGCATGATGACTGACGAGTAAATGGAAAAGATCTGCTACAAAAGATTAACACATTAGTATGGAAATTAATTATGATCCCAATAAGGTGAGACCGCAATCCCTTTCCATAACCGATGTGTAACCCGTGTAGCCAAGTGTCGTGAAATGATTGATGCAATGATCTTTTTGCAGAGCTAATGCAGGTCTCTAGTCACCTACATGGTCAGATTATGCATACATTTTTTGATGAGCTTTAATCATGCATGATGTGGGGTTATGGTGTGTGAATTTATACAAGGTTTGGTTGAGGGTGAATTATTACAAGGGTGGAGTTTAAACGGGATGGGAAAATTGTTAGATAATGGGGTATAAGAAGACGTCTGGATACGTTTCGGTACCCATTTCTTAAGAGTCCTTGGGTAGGTGGTGGTATCGGGTTTGGTGGTATTGAAGGATGAAAAGATTTCGGAGGGGTATATATTACATGGCTAGAGGGTTGGGCTATAATACATTGTTTGGGTACCCAAATCTGCATGGGTGTGGGTCTATTGATAAGATACTTCTTGGCGATCCAAATTTGTCGAGTATTGGTACTTGTAGAAGAAGATCGAGGGGACTTTGAATGCTGACTCTGCTTTTTTTGAAACTTTGTCATGTTCTTGTCTGCAGTGTTGCCGATAGGCTGTGGTTGCTGTCCTTTTGGCACCCATATTTGTCTCGTGCCACTTGTTCTGTGATTTTGATACTGCTGCTGTCTCTGCCTTATCTGGTGGTGTCGTCGGTCTCTGTTCCTCTGTTGTGGTTGACTCCTTCGTGGTTGGGGTTTTGAGAGGTCCATTGGATGCTCTGCTTTGGAAAAGAAGGGAGATCCAACACTTGCGTGACCTGCCCATTAGGAAGTGATTCGTTCTTTATCTTTAATCTAGGCCAGTCCGCAGCAAGTTTGGAAGGATGAGCACCGCAGGGTGTTGCGCTCATTTGGCCGCTGATGCAACCCACCTGACCGCTGATTGTGTCCATCTGCCCTAGCGGTTGGGTAGATGCCCCTTCTAGTTTGCAAGAAGCCCCAGGGAAGATCTCCTGTCGTCCTTCTGATTGACAATTGTCTATAGCCAAGCGCGAGTGGGTTGGTGTAGACGTAACGTGATTGATCTGACCCAAGATCTTCCGGTCTTCCATCGCATGTATTTCATAGGGTCTAGGGTTACAAACCTCAGTCGGAATGCCAATAGGGAAGTCAAGCGGTATCACTCGCTTCTGTTCTAAGGTTCCAATCTATACGGAGCCTTGTCTAAGATTTAGGTCCACTGAGTGATCGTATAGCCAATCTTGGCCAAGGATTAGGGGTTCTATCAGGTCGTCATCATGGCACACTAGTAGCTTTGCTGTCATGGTCACATCCTTAATGAGGATAGGAAGGTCCACCTCACCCATGCAAGGGGTTTCCATGCCTCCTAGCCCTATGAGGTATGCCTCAATTGGCCGCATTTCTCTTCCTGAATCCTTATAGTGGGACCATCTAATCGCACTAGTCGCAGCACCTGAGTCAATTAAAGCCCTGAGCTCTTGGCAAGGGTTGCCGTGCTCTAGCCTAACTGTAATGAATGGTCTCCTGTCCACTATACTAGGATGAGTGGTTGACTTTACTTGACACATGGCCATGGGATATCTGGGTGTAGTTTCCAGATGGTTATAATGTTCTCTCCCTAGTCCTTGTCTTCTTAGCTTCATGCGCTTAATGCGTTCTATTGCTTCTGCCTGAGCTTCCGCTCGTATTCTATTTTCTTCCTCCTTACGCTTCTTTGCCAACGTGAGTCGTCTAAGCATATCCTCCGTAAGAGGTTCCTGATATAACCTGACTCTACAGCCACTAATATAATTAGGCATTATGTTTCCTTCTAAGGTGGCTAACTGTACTGCTCCACTTGTCGAGAGTCTGTTAATTATCATAGGTCCATAACCTCGCTTTTCTAACTTCTGTGCGTGTTGTTTAAGCGTATATACTAGAACTAAATCTCCTTCTTTTAGGCCTTTATCTTTCACATGTGCATCAAAATATGCTTTTTGTCGCTTCTTCGCTGCATATATTCCTGCTGCTGCCTTTAGCCTGGTTTCTCCTAATCGTTCCAAGTCCATTATTCTTGCTGATAATTCATGGCCGGTCCACTGATGTTCTTGTGCAACCTTAAGGGTCGGTATCAAGAAGTCCAAAGGAAGCACAACATTCTGACCAAAAACCATATGAAAGGGAGTGGCATTGAGTACGGTCTTGTAGGCCACTCGATATGCCCAAACAGCATGGTGTAACTGTTTGTCCCAATCTGAACGTTTGTTGTTCACGAGTTTTGTCAGTACGTTACAAAGGATCTTATTCATGCTTTCAGCCTGACCATTGGCCTGAGGATGATATGGTGCGGATTTCTTGTGAATCACCATAAAATCCTGTAACAAATATTCAATGACTTGGTTTAGAAAGTGAGTTCCGCGATCGCTCACTAACTCTATAGGCAATCCATATCTTGTAAAGACATTTTCAAATAAGAATTTTGCACTTGTGTGTGCATCATTCTTTTTTGTGGCTTTTGCCTCTACCCATTTCGTAAGATAATCTGTGGCAACAATAATGTATTCCGCATGTGTACCTTTTGCAGGGGGGTTAATGGGTCCTACAAAGTCTATACCCCACTTAGAAAATGCGCGTCCGCCCATCATGGGTTTCAATGGCATTTCATCTCTGCGAGTAGGAAACTGAGTTCTTTGGCACACATCACATCTCTTAACATAGGTATGAGCATCCATGTGAAGAGTGGGCCACCATAATCCTGCAAAGAGGATGGCTTTGATTATCCTATCGGGTCCAAAATGACCTCCTGCAACACCTTGGTGTGCAGTCTCTAGTATGCTCAGATAATCGCTTTCATGAACACATTGTCTTAGATATCCATCTCGTCCTCTTTTGTATAGATTATCGCCAATAAGTGAATAGTCTTGAGCTTCCTGCTCCAGACTACGTTGTCGAGCTAAGGTCATTCCGTGAGGGAATGTGTTCGTCCTCAAGTATGTCACTAAAGGTTCACTCCAGTCTGGTGTGAGAGACACGTGATATAACGTAGCATGCTCTACTGGTGGTCTTTCACAACAAACATGGCATTCTTTACACAACTTGTAGACATCTGCTTCCATTGAAGGCCAATATACTCCTAGTCTATGCAGAGTCTGTAATGTTCGATGTTTCGAATGATGTTGCTTTAATGCACCTATGTGTGCTAATTGCAACCAATTCGCGTGTTCTGATTCATCTACACAACAAGCAAGAATCTTTTGATTATCCTGTTTATATATGCTTCCTGCTAAGATTTGGTATCTCTGAGACTTGGTAATCTCTCCTTCTTTGATCTTTATCCTAGGGTTCTTGGGTCCGTATGTCAGGATAGGGACTATAGACTTAGCCCATTCTGGTGCTATCTCAAGATTAAACAAATATGCATCTGGTAGATCATCCATTACTCCTTGAGGAGCTTCTCCTGATGTTAATCTTGAAAGGTGGTCAGCTCTAAGATGTGTCTTTCCTTTCCAGACTACTACTTCAAAATCGTACTCCATGAGTAATAGAAACCATCGTATCAATCGTCCCGTGTTACATGGTTTGTTAACTAGGTACAATAGGGCTTGATGATCTGTAAAGAACTTGAATTTGTTGGCCAACAAGTAGTGCCTAAACTTCTTTACTGCGTAGATTATTCCTAATCCTTCTCGTTCCGTCGTGGTGTAATTTCTTTCTGCTGCGTTCAATTGTCTGCTCGCGTAAGCTATGGGGAGATCTATGTTACCTTCACTTGTGGGTTGTGCTAACACACATCCTATGGCGTAATTGGATGCATCCACATGTACATGGAATGGCTTACTCCAATCTGGAGTAGTCAATATAGGTGCTGAGCACAAGCGTCGTTTAAGTTCGTTGAATGAATTCTCACATTCTTCTGTCCATTCAAAATTGGTTAAAAGAGAGTACAATGGCTTGGCTATGATTGCATACATGTGTATGAATCTCCTATAATAACCGCAATGGCCCATAAATGCCTGTACCTCTTTCACATTAGTTGGTCTCGGTAACTCTGCAATTACCTTCACCTTTTCTTCATCCGTAGAGATTCCATTTTTTGACACAATGTGTCCTAGAATTTTGCCTTGTCTGACCATGAAAACGCATTTTTCTGGGTTCAAACAAACCTGATATTCTCGACATTTGTCAAATATTTGTCTTAACTCTGGGATATGCGTGTGTCTTACATTAGAATGAGCACATATGTCATCGACATAAACTTCCAAACTCTTGCGTAAGAATTCCTTAAAAACATGACACATGAGTCGCTGGAAAGTGGCGGGTGCATTTGTTAAGCCAAATGGCATTACACGAAATGCAAATATGCCCCATTCAGTGGCAAAAGCCGTCTTGTGTTGATCTTCTGAAGCAATGGCTACTTGATTATAGCCTGAAAATCCATCAAGAAAGCTGTAAACTTCCTTGCCTGCAACTCTTTCCAATAGATGTTCTGTGATAGGAAGAGGATAACTGTCTCTAATCGTGGCGGCATTAACGTTTTTAAGGTTAATACACACACACGCAATTTTCCATTATTCTTGGGCACTACCACAATGGGGGATACCCATTCGGTATGCTCAATTTCGTAAATGAATCCTGCTTCTATCAGGCGATCTATCTCCTCTTTAATCTTCGCAGCGTAGTTATCATTGTACGTGTATGGTTTCTGTTTCGTAGGTTTTGCATCTGGAGTCATAGGGATTCTATGAGAACATATATCTGGATCTACTCCTTTTAGGTCTTTGTAACTCCAAGCGAACACATCTCTATATTCGCGCAATAGGGCAACTAATACTTCTTCTTCTTCCGTTGTCAAATCATGCCCTATGTATGTACATTTTTCTTCTTCTCCTTCTATGGCTACTATTATTTTCTTGGTTTTCTCTCGGTTATCATATACTTGTCCGTCATTCGCCTTTCTATTAGGCATTCGTACCATGATCCTTCTATCTTCGATTTCATATTTCTTGAAATTCTCTGGTACTTCAAATAAAGATTTTTCTTTTTCTGTCATGGTCTCTTTCTTCTTTCTTTTCTTGCCTTCACTTTTATTAGTCACC
Source organism: Ceratopteris richardii (assembly GCA_020310875.1). NCBI lineage: Eukaryota > Viridiplantae > Streptophyta > Polypodiopsida > Polypodiales > Pteridaceae > Ceratopteris > Ceratopteris richardii. Next base: position 73,172,810 of record CM035440.1, on the reverse strand, counting down.
TGAGTGGCTATTCTCACGTCATACATAACTTCCTCGTGTCTCTGAGGGTGAGTCTCTACTTCGTAGAAATATTCTTCCTCTGATGCAAAGGGTGGGTCCATGATAATTGATTCTAAATTGAAATCGCTTGCATCCTCAAATGCATCAGTGTTAGGTTCACACTCTTCTAAAATTGCATCGCACATGATTGGCTCTATCGTGAAAACTGAAATGTCATAGCCATCCTCGTCACAGTGGGGTGTCCATTGTTCTTCATTGATGGCTACATCCATGGTTGCTAGGATTTCTGCCCAACCGTGGGGTTCAAACTCTTCGTCAGGGAATACTACAGGTGCGTAAGCTGGATCTTGAAGGGTTCGTGGATGTTGTTCTGCACCTAAGGTCCTTGCTTCTAATCTTTCTTCCTCTTGTTGTGCAACTTTACACATCCATAAATGAGTATCCTCGTGCAACCAAGAAGGATCTGATTCTAATGAGTGCACGGATTCCGTCTCTACTTGTGTCTTATGGATGGTATTCCATTGTATTGGGGGTACGTCTCTATGTGAATAGTCTTTAAGATTGACTTTGGTAGTCACTCCTAAATGTTGCAAGTACAACGAATTAGTTCCCCAATCTTGTACAATTTGCAACTGACGCATGAATGGTCGTCCCAATATCATCTCATAAACATGGTTTTTACTAAAATCACAAATGGCAAAGGTATGCTCAAATTCTACACCACAAGTGGTGAGAGATATTCCTTCTAGTAAGCCTAATGGTTTTTCTATGTGTCCGTTAGCCATTTGTAGCTTCATCCTGGTAGGTATGAGTGCTGGCTTACCCCAACGTTTCCATAAAGCGGTGGTAGCGATGGCTACTCCCGCTCCTGAATCTAAGATGGCTTTCGTGGTGTAGCCCTGATGGGTTATCGGAAGATAAGTGTTACCTTCCTCTCCTTCGCTTACATCTCCGATCTTTTTCACGGGTATCTCTGGTACCTTATTTTGTGATCCTATTTGTGAGGGAGTAGTAGCAAGCTCGGGGAATTGATTTGCTACATGCTTCCACAATTCTGGTTTTACCTTTAACAACTCCTCTAGAGTGAGATTACACTGTACCTTAGTGTTCTTGATCACTTCTGTGTTTCTAGGGATTACTGATTCTTCATTCCTCACTATTATCGTGGGTGCTCTCATATTAATAGACTTTGCTTCCCAAGGTCCCGTGAACTGAGGTAATTCTTGTAAAGAATTAGATTCAAATCCTGTGTGTCCACTCAGTTGTTCTTCCTCTACATCATCGTATATAGAGGGGATGTCTTGGGGAAATTGCTCCTGCAAATCATCTATTTCTTGAATAGGAGGATGAGTTCCTTGTTCTTTTCTCCATTTCTCTTCTTGGATTTCTCTCAAAAATTCATGTGAGTACCTATGTATAGAAGACAAATTGTCTTGACTTTCTGTATTGGGTACTTGAGACAGGGATGGTGTATTCCTTTCCTGTGTCTCTGGGATGCTAGGGTTCCTATGCTGATCCTTTTTCTCTTTGCTTTCAATCAAGTATTCCAGCCTCTCCATTAGTCCTTGAAAGTGTAACTCCGGTTTTGCCATGTTATTCCAATTAAGATATCTAGAGGCTTCGAACAAAGCTTGTGCTAATTCTACCATCTTCATGCAAAGTTTAGTTCTCTCAATTTCTAGATCAGCTCGAGGGTAGTTCTTACTCATTTCAGCTACCTGAGGTCCCTCTTTTAATCTAGCCTGATATGCACGAAACATCATGTCTAGATTCTCTGGTATGGGTTCCGCTACAACTGATCCTGATTTCTGAGCTGGATTCTCTTGATTCAATTCCTGTGAGGTCAATTCTTGGATTTTGGCTCTAGATTCCTTTAAACTTCCTTCCAACTCAGTTATCTTTTTACTCCATTTTCTCTTTATTCTTTCTCTAGAATCTTTCCAAGATTTTGTCTTTTTACTGCTAGATTCTACAACTTCACTGGTTCCAGCTACTTTCTCTTGATTAAGCTGTTGGTTCGGTAAGAGCGCCTAGGCTCTTGTTATAGCTTGGATAGGCACATATGTAGGGTTGGATCCATCTGCGTTATTTACAATACCTATCACGTTGATCGGTGTCACAATTGTAGCATTAACAGGGTTCTTAGGACAATCTTTGATTATGTGCTCTTTGCCACAATCAACACAAAAGCCTTGTATGTTATAGTACTGTGATTGTCCTGCTATCAGAGGATGTGGACAATCCTTTATGAAATGATCTCCTTGGCACCTAAAGCATGGTCCTCTAGGGCCCTGTGGTCTCTGTTGTCTCAATTGGGGCCGTGGATTTGGGTTTGTGTACATCACATGAGCGTAGTCGGGCTCCCAACTAGGTTCCACTGGAGGACTATCATAATGATATGTCTCCACATGTTCTGGTGACTCCGTGTAATATGCGGGTGGACTATCTACATGCGTAGAGTCAAAACTGTTTGAGTTTGGGTCACTCTCTGTGATCAAAGGTGAAGAAGGCACTAAGGCCCTACTTAGGTTCTCGTCTGCAGCAGCGTATTTGACTGAGATGACATTTGCTGGTGGTGGTGGCTGTTGAGCTAAGACAGGTTGAGGTCTCTGTTGAGCCTGGTATGGGTAGTTCTGAGGAGGCCTATAGTAATAAGGCTGAGCATTGTAATGGCCTTGATACCTACCTGGCTGCTGGTATGCTTGCGGATAGTTCTGTCTCATGGTTTGTTTGTTGTATGGGAAGTCCTGAGCCGTATGATTTGTGTATCTTCTCTCAATTGTACAATATTGGCCACTAGGGTTGGCTTGAGGTTGTGGTGCATTGGGACACATATTTGCCATATGATCACCACCACAGGTGTAACAACGCTTGTTCATTAGTACCCTAGGTTTACTAGAAACTCCTAGTTTCTGGGCCACTTTTTCTGCTAGGTCCTCTATTGAGCTAGACAATTTTGTGGATGCTAGAGATGAACAGTCTGAGTCCTTATAGACCTTTGAGAGTTCCAACTCGTCTCCTAAGTTGTCCTCAATGTCTATACAAATTCTTACACACTGCTCTAGCGTTCTGGGTTCTTTTAGGTACACATAGGAGCGTAGTTTAGAGCTCAACAAGCCATCTAGGAACAATGACACTTGCTTGGCTTGTGAGGGGAGCTCTTGCATTGGACATCGTTCAACATATTGTCTAAACCTACGTCCTGCGAGTCTAACTGTTTCTTGAGGGGTCTGTTTGAAGCTATGAATCAACGAAGACGTTTCATGTCTAATCCCACTTTTAGAGAATTCAGTGATGAATGACTCTAACAAGTGATGGATGTCCCTAAATTGCCTTTGTTGCAATGGTTGGAACCAAGTTAACGCTGTATTCTTTAACGTTAGTCCAAATGCGTTGTATTGTGTGAACATGTCTTCGACTTGTTCTGCTCTTAGTACTTTCTTGAATTCTGCGACATGGTCATAGGGATCTCCTGTCCCATCAAAGTAATTTTTCATGGATTTCACTAATTGAGTGGGTCTTAGTATTCTTGCGTGTTCACGTGGTCTAGGTAGAGGAAAATCATCTCTACCACCTGGTATTCCATGATCTCTTTGCCTATCTACTCTATTAGTGTCTGTGGTTGTTCTATCTCTCCCTATGGGATGAGTGAAGCTTACTTCGGGTCTTTCTTTATTCTTTTCTCTTTGATTTCCAAGGGCTGATGATGTTCCTACCCCTTGTTGACTTGTATTCATGTTCGTTCTAGATGGAGGGAATACCAATTCACCTCTCCATGTGTATGTGTTTTTAGCATGGTCAGGCACCACAAAGACTCTTTCTGAAGTCTCATCCAGGTATACAACCTTTCCAGGTGTATCCGGGTCCTTGAACTCGTATATCGTGATGATACCTACCTCACTAAGTAGTTCTGTCTTGTATCTCCAAAAGGCTTCATCAGTTTCTTTATTTACAAACAACTCTATGCTTCTGTTGTCCTGAGGGATCCATTCCGCGATTAGTACTCGTGTCAGTACAGATTTCCCTCTAGGTGTTCTAGGCTCTTCTAGTGGTTCTTTTCCTTGAGATTTAGTTTCCATCTCTAATTGAATCACGCCAAACTCATTCGTATTGTTTGGTTGCGTACTTAAGATGTACATCGTTCCTTCCTTGTCTATGTACGCGTCTCTCTCAAATTTCACCACTGGACGTTCCAATCCAATGGGTTGATCGGGGTTGTGCATTTGCACCACTTGCCTTCGCAAACCATCCTCATAGATGCGAGCACCTAATCGGTTGGTTCGGAGAAACTCTAGTTGTGTTCTATAGGGTCCTTCTGGTTTTTCTAAGTATGCTACATTTGACCCTACTTCTGGTCTATCTGTGCTAAATGCCATTTCTGATCCGCTGGTGTCTGAGCTCTCGTAGGGGTAATTACTATTCAATTGTTGAGCCCACGATCGAGCAGTAGTTCTTACACTTGCCTCTGATGATCTAAGGCTTTGTCGGTCTGACTTACCTATATGTTTGCCCGATCTAAGGTTCATTAATTTTCTTCCTTGCACACTCAGTACACGCTCAGATCGTCAATGATTCTTTGTTATTACTTTCTTGATTCTTTTTAGATTTCTTTAGATTCTTGTCTTAATGTATGCGTCAGGAATTCGACTTTCGTGGTACTTTGAGTTCTCGTTCCGTCAGACTTATGTTCTTTCCTTTAGGTTTTCGTGTCACACACCTTTACTTTGGTCTTGGACTTGATAAATTTAATTCTCTTGAACTTGAGGCATTCCTATCGTCTTGAATCCACAATGCTACCGTTTATCCTAAGCTAAGAATTGACTGAGGGGGTTGAGTAATCTTCCAACCTCGAGTCAGCTTTTCTGGTTGCTCTGATGCCCAAGAAGCCGTGCTTCCCAAGCTTTATGCCCTTCACTGCCTTGCCTTGGTTGCCCTTGATTGCCCTTGCTAGACCTGGAAAAATCCAATATTAGACCAATTCACAGTTGGATGATCAAGCACTTGAGTATATACACCTTTTAAGTCCCTTCCCTTTTGCCCAACTTTTCAATGCTTGCCCCCTGGCTTCCTAGTTCCAAACTAGGTCAACCTCAAAATAGCTTATCTCAAAAAACGGACTTCGGATGAAAAAGTTATGACCGTTCAGGCCCTGGGGGGTAAAAACTGACAAACCGGTTTTTCTCCAAATATGAGCTAAGGGGTCTCCTATGAGTATAATCACCCAAAAATTTCCCAAAAATAGCCCCAAAATTGGCCAAAAAATGAAACCCTAAAATTTGCGTTTGGGGTGGACAATCGCGATGGTCTGAGATAATCGCGATGGTCTGGGACCGTCGCGATGGTCCAGACGAACCGTCGCGATGGTCCAGACAAACCGTCGCGATGGCGTGAAAGTGGGCTGTCGCGATGGTCCAAAAGTGAGCAATCGCGATGGCGTGAAAGCGGACAATCGCGATGGCGTGAGTGTGAACCGTCGCGATGGCGTCAGTGTGAACCGTCGCGATGGCTCGATCAATCGGACAATCGTGATGGCGTCGGTCAACGGTCAACGGTGAACCGTCGCGATGGTCCAAAGTGAACCGTCGCGATGGTCACAAATGCGATGGCTTGAGCCAATCGCGATGGTCTGAAATTTCGGGCTGTCGCGATGGTGCAAGGGTGCGAGCCGTCGCGATGGTCTAGCTTGCCACGTGGCACCGTCGGCGCGATGGCGTGAGCCAATCGCGATGGTGTGGGGTCAGCAAACCGTCGCGATGGTCCGCGAACCGTCCCGATGGTCCAAAGTGAACCGTCGCGATGGCGTGAGACCATCGCGATGGTCCGGCCGAGCCGTCGCGATGGCGTGAGCCTATCGCGATGGTGTGACACAATCGCGATGGTCTGAGACCGTCGCGATGGTCCACCAAACTATGAATTTTTTAGATGCACCTGTGGATTCATGCAAGCGCAAGGGTCGCCTACCTCGTGGTGTGGTCGCCTACCAAAAATTCCGAAGTTTGCAGACCATCGCGATGGTCTGACACACTCGGAAATTTCTGACAGAAAGTGAAGTTTTTACCTTTTCCAAGCTTTCCTGATGCACTGGAGCACTGTACCTGCAAGAAAACTCAAGAAAACAAAAGCACATGCAAGCACAAAAGCTCTCTCTCACTCTCTCGCATGCACAAATGAGGGGAAATGAGGAGAATGGGTAGATATGGTGAATTTTTTTATTTTTTTGGGGATGAAGATGATGATGTGGTGATGAAGATGGAGTGTGGGGGAGGTGAAAAACAACAAAAACTAAGTAAAAACAACAACAAAAACTGAAATTTTTACCTTCCAACGCCACTTCTTGCTATACTCTTACCATCACACATTCGTCCTAGACTCGATCCCCGGCAACGGCGCCAAATTTGGTGTTGCTCTAGCACAATGGTGAGAACCACGTTAAGAAGCTCCACCTCCTTAATGTCAATCCGCGGAAGAGATAGGAGTGATATGAAGATCGTGAATGTGAGATGAAGTGAGAGTGAAGGTGAGAAGCATAGAAATGCACACACACATACACACACACTACGAAGAGACAAGCAAGACACAATGGAAGGTGAGAAATCAACTCTATTACTCAAGAACACTATTACAAGCTCAAAAGAAATCTAAGCTCACACTAGCTCAAACTAATCCACCTCAAAAATGAGCTCTCTAGCTCTTTTTATAGTTTCTTGACTAGTTTTGACCGGTTTCACATCTAGTGACCGGCATAGTTAAAAATTAGGTCCTAGAGGCTATTTGGAAGGGTAAACGGTGTCTAAAAATAACGAAAATTGATACGCTTGTTCTACCTAAGCTCCTCAAGCTCGAGGACTCCTCGGCTTGCACAAAATGGAGCTATGGATTACAAAATGGGGTTTTCTATGTTACATATGTTACAATAGTGATGAAAATCACTGTTGGAGGTTTTTGAAAAGTATTTTTAGAACATGATTCTTTGAAAAAAGATTCCACTAGCTTCCTGCTCCGTCGTTACATGCTTCCGCGTCGTCTGTGCCTCTGGCTACTTCCAACAGTAGGGAAGTGAATTGATTCCCTCCAACAACCATTCCCACCTTCATTTGAATTCAAATTCAAGTTGTAAAAGTCGTGGAACACTCCTATAGGCTATATAAGGAGTTGAAATCACTTGCATTATACATGGAAGCAATATACATACACTTGTGACCATCATTGTCTTGCTCCTTCAATTTTCTGCATCATCTTCTTCGCCAACAGTAATCTTGCAGAGGCTGCTGCGCTCTCCTCAGAGCTTCAAATTGAGTGCAAGAGGACTCATTGGGAAGATATTAGTGTCTAGTTTATGCCTGTAAATTTTCAAAGCATTTGGTTCAGCAGATTTGGAGAAATCTTAGTTTTTCTGCCTCGGGGTCAATCTCTACGTATTCCTGAAAAATAGAAAGTACCACCGGTGAATGTCGCATTCATTCCTATAGCATATTTTGCTTATTCCTTATATGTTTGTGCATTCCATACACTGAACCCTATGTGTATCACTCCCATAAAAGTATTTTTTCTAATTGTAATCACGCTGTTCGCTATGGGCATTTGAAGTTCATTGTCGCTTCCATAGATAGTAAGTTTTTTGAGCTAGTCGGCCCGCGAACCTATCTGTTTTGTATCGACTCATTCTCCTTGATGATCCAAGGTACATAGTGTGTTTCTTTACACTTATAACATGCCTATAAGGTCTATTTGAGTCTTCATAAGATCAAGGGCTGGTCTTGTGCCAGTTGGCTTGACCAAACTTCATCGCTTCGAAACACACTTTTCTACCTTCGACAAGCTTCTCCAAGTTCTTTCAGTGGTATCAGAGCTAGTTCAAGATGGGTGACGGCTTTCCCTCAATGATCGAGAAGCTTGATCGACACAACTACGCGGCTTGGCAAATCAGAATGGAGGCCTATTTGCAAGGTAGAAATCTTTATGGAATTGTAGCAGGTGATGAAGCTATGCATATTCCAAGATCCAAAGGAGGACCTACACAAGAGGAGATAGATAAGCTCACACTTTGGTGTGCAAGGGATGCTCAAGCAAAGTCGTACATACTAAACTCTATCTCTGACTTTCTATTACCACATATTAGAGGGTGCAAGACATCTCAAGAGACTTGGGATGCCCGGGAGACTTTCTTTTCTGCTAGTACCAAAGCAAGAAAGAATCATCTTTGGAACGAGTTCAACCAAATGAAGAAGACACCTAAACAAACCATCACAGAGTTTGTTACCAAAGTCAAGGAGGTTGCGGATCAGTTAGCATCCATTGGAGAGCTGACTGAAGAAGAGGTCATCATGAGGCAAATTCTCAACGGAATTCGAAGTGATAAGCAATGGCAATCCTTCACGACGGCTTACGATCTCATCATGGATGTGCAAACTCCAGACTTCAACATCTTTCTTGGACAACTCTTCAATCAAGAAGCCAACAATAGCATAAAGGAAGGTAACTCTTATCATGGTAATTCAACTAGTGCTCTTTATGCAGATAAGAAGGATAAGAAGCAGAAAGGCAAGAAGAAGGAAGAAGACGAAGAAGAGACTTCCCAAGCCAACTTTGCAAGCAAGAGCAAGTGGAAAGGGAAGAAGAAAGGACCAAAGCAAGACAAAGACAAAGGTCAGAATGTTCAACCTTGTGTCATATGCGATAAGACCAACCACACCACTCATAATTGTTGGTTCAATGGGAAGACCCAGAAAGGAAGTGGAAGAGGTGGATATGGCGGCAATAGAGGCAGAGGTGGACACAACTTCAACAATAACAATAGAAGCTATAATAGAAGGGACTACAACAATTATTCAGAAGATCAACCACATGAAGACTCATTACTTCTTATGAATCTAAGCCACAAAGAAGGTAAAGAAGATTATCATTTGTTCTACATAGATTCAGGATGTTCGAATCATGTTGCAGGCAACATTGCTCTTCTATTTGACTTGGAAAGTCCAAAGCATAGACATGAAGTGCAAACAGGGGATGACACGAAGCACAATGTGGAGAAGATTGGTAATGTTAAAGCTTCCAATGGCAGGACAAACATTCTGAGTAAGGTTCTCTATGTACCCACTATCACTAAAAACCTAATAAGTGTAGGCCAAATAGTTGAAAAAGGCTTGCAAGTTAGGTTCACCCAACATGGAGCTTTTTGTGGAAGATCCATGTCAAGGCTTCAAGAAGATAGCCCGAGGTGAGAAGCATGGTAGGCTCTTTACTTTTGAAGTAGGAGATACCAGGAACATAGCTCTATTCAACTTTGGGTCTCAAACCCTAAGTGAGCTTGAAGTGTGGCATAAGAGACTTGCTCATGTGAATGAAAGAACCTTGAAGGATATATGCAGGGATCAAAGTGTTCTAGGACTGCCTAACATATCAAAGCAACACATGATCAACAGGTGTGATGCATGTCAGATTGGGAAGGCACAAAGACAACCATTCAACCACAAAAGCTACATCCACAACAACTTATTGGACTTAATACACACAGATGTATGGGGACCAAGTCAAGAACCTTCATTGGCAGGATCAAGGTATTATGTCCCATTTATTGACGACCATAGTAGATGGAACTGTTCTATACTTTATCAAGAGTAAGAATGAAGTATTTGATTGCTTCAAGAAGTATCTTGCACATGTGGAGAATCATACAGGTAGATCACTAAAGAAGCTCAGCTATGATGGAGGGGGAGAATACTTCTCCAAAGAGTTTGATGAGTTCTTGCAGGACAAAGGTATCAAAAGGGAAGTGACTACTAGGTACTCTCCTCAACTAAATGGAATTGCAGAGAGGAGAAACAAGACATTGGTTGGATCAACCCGAACAATGCTTGAAGAGAAGAAGTTGCCACATTATCTATGGGCAGAAGCTATTTCAACTACAGTGTACCTTGTCAATCGACTACCATCCAAATCACTTCAAGGTATGACTCCTTATGAAGCATGGCATGGAAGAAAACCTAGTCTTGGATATTGCAAGGTTTTTGGTTGTTTAGCTTATGTTCATGTACCATCAGAAATAAGAGGTAAGCTAGATGAAAGGGCAACAAAGGTAGTGTTTATTGGATATGATTCAACTCAGATGGGTTACAGGTTCTTCAATCCTTCAACCAAGCAATTCACTACAAGTAGAGATGTTGTGTTTGAAGAACACAGGTCTTGGTATGATGAAGACAAACAAAAGGTAACACTACCATATGATCTTGATTCTGACTCTCATCAATTAGGAAGGAAGCATGATACACAGGTCCAGTATCCAAGAAGTGATACAGACGATGACCAAGATGAAAGAGAAAAGGATTACAAGCTATGGAAGTCAAGAGGCAAAGCAAAGATGCAAGAGGTTGGAGAATGCTCCAAACAAGCACCTAAAAGATCAGCAAGAGAGAAGAAACAACCAGAAAGGTATGGATATGATTCCACATTTGTTACAAAGCATTCAATCTACTTGGCAAAAGACTTTATTTCAGAGGAACCCTCAACCTATGAAGAGGCAAAGGGAAACCCTAATTGGGAAAAGGCCATGAACGAAGAGATAGATGCATTGAAGGAGATGGACACTTGGGATTTGGTTCCAATGTCACCGAATCAAAAGGTAATTGGTTGCCGATGGGTATATAAAGTTAAAAGAAATTCAGATGGATCAGTTTGCAGGTACAAGGCAAGATTAGTTGCCAAAGGATGCTCACAAACTCATGGTATAGACTATGAGGAAACATTCTCACCAGTTGCAAAGATGACTACAATGAGGACATTGATAAGTGTAGCTGCTGCAAGGAATTGGAGACTCCTCCAACTTGATGTGAAAAATGCATTCTTAAATGGTTGGATAAGTGAAGAGGTATACATGTCACAACCACCAGGTTTTGAAAACCCTAATCATCCATCTTATGTTTGCAGACTTAAGAAAGCATTGTATGGATTGAAACAAGCTCCAAGAGCTTGGAATTACAAGTTGGTTACATATCTTCAAGACCAAGGGTTCAAAGCTAGCAGCTCAGATCCTTCTCTATTCATCAAAAGAGATCACAATGAGGTTATCTATCTATGTGTATATGTAGATGATATTATTGTAACAGGTGATGATCTAAATGGCATTCAAAGGATCAAGAGACACATGCAAGAGGAGTTCAAAATCAGTGACCTAGGTGAGCTCACATATTTCCTAGGTATGCAGGTGATATACACAGATAAAGGAATGTATTTGACTCAAAGAAGATACATTCAGGATCTTCTTCTCAAATTCAAAATGGAGAACACTAAACTTGCAGGTACACCTTTGGAGATGAATCATAAACTTAGTGTTTATGAAGGTGAGAAAATTGAAGACATTAAAGAGTATCAAAGCTTGGTAGGTAGCTTGATATATGCTACTCACACAAGGGTAGACATCTCATATAGTGTGGGAGTGCTTAGTCAGTTCATGCACTCACCAAGAAGACCACACATGGATTCGGCTAAGAGAGTACTTAAGTATCTCAAAGGTACAATCACCGAAGGTATATTCTATCCTTACTCTTCAGATTTGGATATCAAAATCTACTCAGATGCAGATTGGGCAGGAGCTAAGGATGATAGAAAAAGTACATCTGGTTACTTAGCATTTGCAGGTTCAAAGCTAGTGTCATGGAGTTCCAAGAAGCAACCAACAGTTGCTTTATCCTCAACTGAAGCAGAGTACAGAGGCTTGACCATAGCAACTCAAGAGGCAATATGGTTAAAAGCATTGTATACAGATTTGGGACTTGTGAGTTCCAAACCTCACATATTTGGAGATAATGTAAGTTCCATGCATCTAACAGCAAATCCTATTTTTCATGCGAGAACCAAGCACATAGAAGTCCATTACCACTTCATCAGGGAGAAGCTCATGACAAAGGAAATTGACATTTCTTTTGTTCCGACTGAAAAGCAAGTAGCAGATATGATGACGAAGGCACTTGATGGAATAAAGCTTTGTAGATTCAAAGCTATGGCAGGTATTCAACCTATCAGAGAATGAACACTCAAGCATACTTTAGCTTGAGGGGGAGCTGTTGGAACATCAAGCTTACACTATGCTTGAGGTGGATTTGATCTACATCAAAGGCTATCGCGTCGAAAGAATATCCGTTGGAGAGTTCTTTTTCATATGCTCATTTATTGTATTTTTTTTAGAATACTTTGATGGCTCATTTACCATTGTAAAAGCCTTGATCTTGACACATGTAAAGGTAGAAATATAGAGCCAAAATCCCATGAAATGTTGGTGGTTGAAGTTGCATTCAATCAAGCAATCAATCACCTAAAAGTAGATCAATCAAGATCTTCACTTTTCCTAGATTGTAGGGAAGTGAATTGATTCCCTCCAACAACCATTCCCACCTTCATTTGAATTCAAATTCAAGTTGTAAAAGTCCTGGGACACTCCTATAGGCTATATAAAGAGTTGAAATCACTTGTATTATACATGGAAGCAATATACATACACTTGTGACCATCATTGTCTTGCTCCTTCAATTTTCTGCATCATCTTCTTCACCAACAATAATTGTGCAGAGGCTTCTGCTCTCTCGTCAGAGCTCCAAATTGAGTGCAAGAGGATGCATTGGAAAGGTATTAGTGTCTAGTGTATGCCTGTAAATTTTCAAAGCATTTGGTTCAGCAGATTTGGAGAAATCTCAGTTTTTCTGCCTCGGGGTCAATCTCTGCGTATTCCTGAAAAATAGGAAGTACCACCGGTGAATGTCGCATTCATTCCTATAGCATATTTTGCTTATTCCTTATATTTTTGTGCATTAAATACACTCAACCCTATGGGTATCACTCCCATAGAAGGATTTTTTCTAATTGTAATCACACTGGTCGCTATGGGCATTTGAAGTTCATTGTCTCTTCCATAGATAGTAAGTTTTTTGAGCTAGTCGACCCGCGAACCTATCTGTTTTGTATCGACTCATTCTCCTTGATGCGTCAAGGTACATAGTGTGTTTCTTTGCACTTATAGCATGCCTATAAGGTCTATTTGAGTCTTCATAAGCTCAAGGGCTGGTCTTGTGTCGGTTGGCTTGACCAAACTTCATCGCTTCGAAACACACTTTTCTACCTTCGACAAGCTTCTCCAAGTTCTTTCACAGCCCACTTCAAAAAATATGAAGTAGAAGAGAGAAAAATTGCTATTCAAATGCCTATAAGAGAAGCACAGCCAGGAATAGCATATGAGAATAAAGAACAAACCAAGAAGATAGTAGTAACCTTAGAGGAAGGAGAAGAACGATGTACTTTCATAGGACAGGATGTCTCAATGGAGGAAGAACAAGAGTTAATACGCCTCATAAGGGAATATTGGGATGTCTTTGCCTGGACCTATAAGGACTTAAAAGGAGTAGATCCATCTATATGTGCCCATAGAATCCCCATGACATCCGAAGTCAAACCTTCTAAACAAAGACCGTATACATACAATGATGTGTATTCAGCAAAGATAAAGGAAGAGATAGATAAGTTGTTAGATGCTGGATTCATTTACGAGATCGAACACACGAAATGGGTATCGCCTTTGGTGGTTGTACCGAAAAAGAATGGGAAGTTAAGAGTGTGCATCAATCTGAAGAAAGTAAATGCCGCGACCATAAGGGATAGTTACCCATTACCCATTACAGATCATCTGTTGGAAAGAGTGGTAGGGAAGGAAGTGTATAGTTTTTTGGACGGCTTTTCAGGGTATAATCAGGTAGCCATTGCTCCTGAGGACCAACATAAAACCGCCTTTGCAACTGAATGGGGAGTATACGCCTTTAGAGTCATGCCTTTTGGTCTAACTAATGCCCCAGCCACCTTCCAAAGATTGATGTGCCATGTATTCAAAGAGTTCCTGAGAAAGAGTATGGAGGTATACGTGGACGATCTATGTACTTATTCAGCTATACGATCAGAGCACATCCCTGAACTAGAAAAGATCTTTGCCAAATGTCGACAATATCGAGTATGCCTCAACCCAGAAAAATGTGTCTTCATGGTTCGACAAGGAAAAATATTAGGACATATTGTCTCTAAAAATGGAATTTCAACTGATGAAGACAAAATCAAAGTAATTCTGGATTTACCAAGACCAAAGACTGTTAAAGAAGTAGAAGCATTTATGGGACACTGTGGATACTATCGAAGATTTATACATATGTATGCCATAATTGCTATACCTCTCTATGCACTCTTGTCTCAATTTAATTGGACCGAAGAATGTGAGAAAGCGTTTAATGAGTTAAAGAATCGATTGAGTTCAGCACCAATCCTTCGAGTACCTAACTGGAATAAGCCATTTCACATTCATGTGGATGCTTCCAAGTTTGCCATTGGTCGCATCTTAGCTCAACCTACAGATACAAGAAAGCTAGACCACCCTATAACCTATGCCAGTAGACAATTAAATCAAGCAGAGCGCAATTATACCACAACTGAGAGAGAAGGCCTAGGGATGGTGTACACAGTGAAAAAGTTCAGACATTACCTGTTGGCAAACAAATTCAAATTCTTCATTGATCATCAAGCCCTACTTTATTTGGTCAATAAACCTTGCAATATAGGAAGACTAGTATGATGGTTTTTATTGCTAATGGAATTTGATTTTGAGGTAGTAGTCAAGAAAGGAAATACCCACATAAGAGCAGATCACTTGTCGAGAATGACCCATGGAGAACCACCCATAGGAGTACCAGATGATCTGCCAAATACGTACCTTTTTAACCTGGAAGTATGTCCCCAATGGGCAGAAAAGTTGATCCCTATACTCACGCATGGACCTAAAGATGGGATCACACCAAACCGAACCCAAGACCTTTGGAAGACTAAAAACCTTCATATCATTGCAGGATGTTTGTATCACCAAGATTCAAGTGGATTGCTAATGAGATGCATTGAAGAGGAGGAACAAGAAATGTGGCTTCAGAAAGCACATGTAAATCAATGGAAAACTCATTTGAATGCAAACGGAACATGGCAAACCCTGAGGAGATTAGGCATATATTGGCCAACCATGTAGAGGGATGCGCATAACTATGTATCAGCCTGCCAAACCTGTCAAGAACAAAATCCAGAAGAGAACTCCACCCTATGCTACTCCACAGTAGCACCTAGATGGAGCATGCCTCTGGTAAAATTCTTAAAGACCCAAGAATACCCAGAAGGAGCCACTTCAGCAAGGAAACGTGCACTTGTAGAACAAAGCAAGGATTATGCCATTATGGGAAAACAACTTTTCAATCGAGGGAGAGATAATCAATTACGAGTGTGCATTCATGAAGACGAATATCTTGTTGTTTTAGAGATGGCACATACAGGAGCTGCAGGAGGACACTTCTCTGCAGATAAAACAGCAAAAATGATCCTCTTTGCTGGAATGTGGTGGCCAACTCTACATCAAGATGCCGTAACATATGTGCAACGATGTGATACTTGTCAACGAACAAAATATCCAATTAGAAGAGATGAGATGCCACTGAGACCCATGATGAGTGACAGAGCTTTCACTAAATGGGGAATAGACTTCATAGGACCTCTTAGCCCACCAGCGAAAGGATCCCATGCCAAATATATAATCGTAGCCACCGACTATTTGACCAAATGGGTTGAAGCCAAAGCAACCAAGAAAAATGACGCAAGAACTACGGCCAAGTTTCTCTTTGAGAACGTTTTCACTAGATTTGGACTACCGATAGAAATTGTGAGTGATAGAGGTACGCACTTTGTGAATGAAGTTATAGAAGCCTTACTGAATGAATTCTTGGTAATTCATAAGAAATCAGCTCCTTATCACCCACAAGCCAATGGACAAGCCGAAAGTTTGAATAAAATCTTGTGTACAGTTCTCACAAAAATTGTTAACAATGGTAGATCTGATTGGGATAAGCAATTACATCATGCTTTATGGGCATTTTGAGTAGCCTACAAAACCGCCATAGGCACTACTCCTTTTAACTTAGTGTATGGACAAAATGCTATTTTGCCAATTGATTTCCTAATTCCCACTCTCAGAGTAGCAACCACTTACGAGTGGACGGGACATGAACTATCAGCTCAATTGGATCAAATAGAAAAGCTTCACGAAACTAGGTTACAAGCAGTAGTAGGCATTTATGCTGCTAAACGGCGACAGAAATCCTACTTTGATGCTCACATTAAAGACAAAAATTTGAAGGAAGGAGATTTAGTTTTGGTATATACCTTGAAACAACACGCTAAGAAGTTGCAGAAGAGAGGATATGGCCCATTAATCATCAATCGTATATCGACAAGTGGAGCCATCAGCTTAGAAACCCTAGATGGGGAAGTATTACCAAACTATATCAGTGGATGTCGAGTGAAAAAATATCTAGAACCGTTGACTGAAGAAACAATGTCACGATTAATCAAGGGCAAGAATAGACGCATCGAGGAGGAAAGGATACGAGAAGAAGCGAGACAGGAAGCACTAGAACGAATTAAGAAACGGAAAGAGTGGATGAGAGAGAGAGATGAGAGATATCGACTAGGAGAAGAACTCATCCCAATGGCTAATTTTAGAGCCACTAAAAACCTAGGTCCACAGAGAACACAACCATATTTGAATTTGGGAGCGGGTAAAACGGAGTACCACTTAGTGGATGCTCTCATTGACACAGGAGCCGCCATAAGCTGTATCAAACTTTCTTTGACTCAGAAACTCAAGGAGGAATTACGTCCATCGATGGCACAGTTGATAGGAATAGGAGGAACAATTACTCAATGTATAGGTGAAATCACCTTACCTCTGCATCTTGGCAGCAACACTATGGAACAGAAGCTATTAGTGTGTCATGATCAGGATTTACTCGAAGATGTAGTGTTAGGTCAAGACTGGATATACGAATATGAGGTGACAATTCAATTGGCTTTAGGATACATCTCAGCCAAGATAGGACATCGTGAAGTATTCAGTTTGCTAGACGAACGACCAATCACAGCCGCAAGCATAGAGTCAAAAATTCACTCTAATGAACACAGTCATGAATGTATGTTCACTGGCACTATAGAAACCCCTTCATCAAGTACATCATGTGAGGACACACTAAATCCTACTTGCATACCATCTTCTAATCTAGCAAGTCACAAGAGTGTCATTCTATCTGAAAACAGCCGTAGTGAAGAACCATGCACAAGAGAGACTAGTCCTCTGAGTAATCCAGAGTCTGTACCTATTAGAATATACCCTATTCCGTACACTAAACAAGATTGGATAAGAAAGGATCAAAGGGATGCATATCCTCAACGACAGAAACATCGTCGACATCAGAACAACCAATCAAACAAGAAGGCAAATCATTTTGAGCACCAAAGTCAACGACGAAGTGCTAGGATATGGATTCCTAAGAAAGTAGTAGCCGCCCAACCGGATCGAGTGCAAATATGGATTCCAAAATCATGTGCTCCAAAGAAGCTAAACCGAAACGATGAACCACTGCACAACGAGAACCAATATGGTCTAAGGGCAAAACAGCCAAAGAAGAATAGCTACAAGAAGGAGAAGGAGTCTGCAATTGCAACATAAGCCAGTCCGAGATTCAAAAAGCAGATAGAGCAGACGTACAACATGAGAAGCACCACATTCATTAGGAATGTTTGGGATACAATACGTCCCAACAGAGTAAAGCAGATTTGGTTGCCGAAAGACAAGACAAACTGCATGCATCATCCAACTACTTCAAGTTGCACACATTTGGAGTTATCAGGGCCCAAAGTATGCATGATAGGGCCACATTACAAGGCCAAGCATTCGGCACATTTTTCTTCTCTTTCAGGATAGTCGAGCACATTTTCCTCTTGGAAAATAGGAGAGCACTTGTACATAATTTAAAGAAAATTACTAAAAATTTAATAAGCGCTTCGGCTATGGACTAACTTTTCTGTTTTTTCTTTCAGATAAAAACATAAAAATATATTTAAAAAAATGTTGGAAAATCCGAGGTATTACCTTTCTCACACCCACGGGGAAAGGGACGACACCATTCACGCGGAGAATTGCCAATCTAATAAAGGATAACTGAAGGATGATTCTAAATACTATTCGGTGACTAATGACTGCCCTCAATTGAGTGCAGATGGCATCTCCCAATTCTAAAGCCACGCAAGGGGAAGAGATGCAACTTCTTCCATTGGAATCAATAACGAAAGCAAGAGGCCATTGGTTTCTGGATGACCAACCAGTGTCAGACCTCATTTTCATGGCCACCATCAAGATCATGGATAGGGATCACTATTTCCCTATTATGTCGCAAGACTTCAAGACTATAATACAAGGATTACCGCATATAGAGGATGTATGGACACAAGCAGGAATAGATGCATTTCTGAGGATACCTATCTATCTGCCAGATTTCCAAAGGTGCACACAAGTGATGAACACACTAGAGCCTGCATCAAATAAGGCATCAGTTCCTGAAGCACGAGTATTGGACAAAGTAGGCACCTGGAAAACCATTCAATTCACACATGAGATAATCAACAAAGCCTTCGGATGGAATCAAGAAGGGATCACTAATGTCAAAGAGGAATGTCATGATCCTAAAAAGAGGTCCTTTTTGGATATCAACAGGACTGATATTGAAGATGTTGTCCGCCTAGTGCACCAACATTTTTGTTTCCCAAGTATGCATAGATATATTGCACCACAAAAGATTTTCGTACAACTACTCTCGCATGCAATGAGACAAATTGGCAATAAAGTGAATCTGACTCCTTATGTCCAAGATAGATTATTTGAAGCAAAGAAGAAGTGGGATCAGAAGAAGTTTCTAAATGGGAGCTCAGCTTTGACCTTACTTATCTATGAGGCACTCGAAATGAAAAACTGCTTGCGTGAGATGCCAACCTCAGAAGGGCTAGCCAAATATGCCAAATCCGCTACGGTCCCCAAGAAAAAGAAAGCAGTTGTTGTTGTTGAAGAGGCAGGAACCAGTTCACAGAAACCCATGAGGGGTACAAAGCATCTAAGAGAGGAAGAAGCCCAGGCTACACCCCAATCAAAGTGGACACACATTTTACCAAAGATTCCGGTAGCCCAAATGCCAATTACCAAGAGAGATCTCTCTGCAAGGGCAGGTAAATCTAAATGTTCAAGGTCATCATTATAGACAAGCAAGTCAAGAGAAACAACAACGGAGTAAAGAAAAGACCCCAAAACAAACTGGGAGATACAAAGAACTGGGCTTAGATGATTCGAGTTCCGATGCAGAATCTAGTCACAAAAAAGACACCCTGGACACGGACATAAGGATAGAAACTCACGAGGAAGAATGGACCGAGATCAATCAAGTCGAAGTTACGCCAGACAACCACGAAGAAAAGGAAAAGAACATAGAAGATTCCAATAAACTTGAGCATGTCATTCAATTGAATGATACGACAAAAATCAGCATCAAAGAAGCTACAACAACTGTTACATATGCAAAACCAACTATCAAAGAGGAAATACAAACTCCAGTGAACGCGGATTCAGAGCTATTACAAAACAAAGAGCAGATTGTGATTGAGGTGCCAGATGATACACCTCAAGGAAACATTGAACACATGGTGGTTGAGCCAAGGATCTAGCTTCAGATTAGGCAGCCCCATGACACTACGTTACATGTGGCACAGGGAAAAGACATCACAACAGGCGAAGAACCTAGTATACCAACCACATGGCTCAATGTGGATGTCACTCAGCTGAAGCCTGTGGTCAAACAAATGATCCAAACGGCTAT
Source organism: Ceratopteris richardii (assembly GCA_020310875.1). Taxonomy (NCBI): domain Eukaryota; kingdom Viridiplantae; phylum Streptophyta; class Polypodiopsida; order Polypodiales; family Pteridaceae; genus Ceratopteris; species Ceratopteris richardii. The sequence goes on along the minus strand of CM035440.1, from coordinate 73,153,053 downwards.
GAACACACAACAACAGATGATGGATATAGATGCAGACTATGATAAGGCCATGAGGGAAAAGAGTCAATTCCAAATAATGAGTGAACAATTGTCATCACAATTAATCCAGGCCCAAAAAGAGATAGCAGCCAAAAGCACAGAGTTGCTTGAGGTAAAAATGCAATATGATACATTAATGACTCAGCATCACCAATTTCAGGCACAGCTCGCTGATTTACAAAGATTACATGATGCAAGTGAAGCTGACAAAGAGAGAATGAGAGCTAGAAGCACTTTGCTCGAGAAACAATTAAAGGTGTACATGGAAGAGAATGACAACTTACGCAATAGAAATTAAAAACTGATGAAGTCATTATTATATGATCAACCTATTGAACAGCAGGAGATATCCGAAACTAAAGAGAAAGAATTAAGAGATCAGGTGGCACAATACGCAGATTTGCTGAGACAAGAGCAACAATTAAGAGAAGAATGGGAACGTAAGTACATTCAAGAAACAAATGAACTAAAAAAGCAATTGAATACAACTTATGGGAAACTTGCAGCAAGCTACAATGAAAATATGGATCACGTAGCAGAAATTGGCAATGAATTGCTTGCAGCAAAGGAAGCGATCAGAGCAGCCATGCAAGAAAATAGAGAAAAGACTGAACGTATAGCACAGTTAGAGATCCAAGTAAAGCAAAAAACACCAATTGGGACACCAGTAGAGCTAGCTAAGGAAACTCCTACTGACGAGGTAGAGGTACATCCTCTATCTCCCCCGATTTATCATTCTCCAATACATGAGCAGATGGCGGATATACATGATGATCATCCAATGCCATACACTGCAGAAATAAGTCAGAAGGAGCGGGCACTAGTGGTGTCCCGGTTGACAGAAAGTTTTGAAAATGAAGTCATCAAAGTAATGAAAGAAGCAAAGATTAAAGGTAAAGACTTGGAACAGATCATGAAGCCTTTCAACATTCCGTACAGATTATTGAAAGAGAAAAAAAGACAATATGTAAAGAAGATTACAAAGAAAAGTCCAGATGAGCAGCTAAACTTCAAACATGACGCGTTCAATTACACTCAGGAAGAATTTGAAGCTGCACAACCGGTTTGGAGAAGGAATTTTTTGGAGAAACATCCTACACTAAGGGTGCATTGGCAAGCAGCACCTTATTTCTTACAGGTAAACCCTTCCTTTTGTCCTATACCATGCCGAAGGGATACTAGAGATTTTTTGGACCTGCAAAGAAATGGCGCTATAAATAAACAGTGGTTGAATTACCCTCTGCTTCCAAGCCCGCCACATAATTATCTACCAATGGAAGACTATATGGTGAAGGCCATCGAATTTTGGCTGCAGAATTATGCGACACTACCCGACTTAACTGTCAAAATGACAAATAAAATACTCAGTATGATACTTACAGTATTGAAGGTCTTCAAGCATGCAGCCTACACATTTTTTAATTTCATTGGTATTAATCAGGGAATAGACATACTCATTTTTTATCTGTCTGTTATGCCTAGCTGACCTACAATAATGGCCTATTATTCAAGGCTTATGTTTTTGCCAAGCACATATATGCAAACGTTCGAAGAAGCGTTTTTTACCGGGTTTTTTGAAATTGATTCAGAAGTCTTTTTAAAGATGTCCTCTAATTTGAATGCTAAATTAGTGGCATACGAAGTGAGCTTCTTTGCAAACCATAGACAGCCACCCAATGACGGTGTGAACGCAGAACAATGGAAACAGTTAATGATAAGTGAAGCCAATTTGCTTAATGAAACAGAGCAGAAAATATATAGAAAATATGTCCGTCGCTTATCAAAGCCTGTCGGAGACGACAGAGTCCAGGAGGGGGGTAGTGTTGAGGGAGAATCAAGCAAAAAGAAGAAAAGAAGAAGACAACGAAAGAAGCTTCAATAAAAAGGTAATATCTGAAGACATATCTCTACAAGAAGCCCCGCAGGGGTGCAACACCCATCTCTGCACAGAGCCCTGCAGGGGCACATATCAAGGAAAAAGCACGTAGGTGGAAGGAGGAACCAGGGCCAACAAGTATCCATGAAGAAGTGCAAGAAGATATCGAGCGGTTCCGAAACCACAAAAGGGTGCTTCAACCTCTTGATCTTTGGAAGGTCCAGATCGAAGACTGAAGCATCACATCCTCATACCTTCCACTGGTGGCGTGCGTGGCAACCCGACTTATTAGGCAACACAAATGCATTAGGCCCAGAGGATGTAAAACAAGAATTAAGAAGAGGACATCAAAACTGAACACCTGTTTTAACAAACAGGTAGAACTGACCAAGGGTTGCGAGCGATGAAAAGAAAAGAACAAGCAACACAAATGCATCAGGCCGAGAGGATGTAAAAGAAAAATCAACAACAGGGCCATTAAAACGGAATGCCAGTCTAACCAGGCGGCAAAACTGACCAAAATATGCAGGCGAACAACAAACTAAAGACAAGAAGATAAAGTCTGTCAAGGGACGACAGAGACGAAGAGGGGGAGAGTGTTGCAGAGCTAAAGAGAGCAAAAGGCAGAGAAAAAGACGGGCCCCAAAATGTTTTCAATTTGGACACCTTATTTTTGTATTATAACCATTCTTGTAATATATTTTCCGTTGTAAATGCACTAGAGGAGTCCTCTAGATGCATCCCCACAGAAGATTAGAGGCTTACCCATGTAAATTAGTAGGAAATTAGTCTTTTAGTGAATAAAGTGCCGGTCTTTTGTGTGAAAGTACCATTTTTAGGGCACAAGTATATAAGTCAATTTTGACTCTTTGTAAGGACTTTTTGCCATTATGAAAATCAAGAGCACAGAAATTCGAATTTGTGTCTTCTCCTCTCTGTATCTTCTTCCTTGTGAGCTTGTGTGCATGTGTATTGCTTGAAAAGAGTGTTAGGAAGTGTTGTCTATCCATGAAAGTGTTTGTTTGTTGTTGTTAAGGTGTGTGCGAATTGTAGGAAGTGATGAAGTGTAGGAAGCTACGACTCAGTATTTTCCTTATAACTTGAAGTAGGAGTGTCGGAATTGAGTGAAACCACTGTCATTGAATGCGTCTTCTTGAGAGCTTTAAAACGCATATGCTATTTGCTATATTTGGAGTTCGGAGCTGAGAGAAAAGCTCGATTTATTGTTGGCTGGTGCACCAAGTATCGTGACACAATAACTGACAGTTGAAGCTTGTTTGGATTAGTCTTTGCCTTGTTTGCACTCTTTGAGTAGTTCATTTGCATTGATCATCATTTGAATGCATGTCCTCATACACTCAGCTAGGTTTGTATACTCATCCGATTGATAAGTAAAGCGTGAATCCCCACTATATGCACTTGAGGGGGATTGAGGTATAGTCTCTTTCTCCACAAGTCCCTAAGTTGGTTCTTAGGTCAACAATGTCTTTGGAGCTAACAAATGTCTCCTTAGTACATTAAAGCAATGGTTGAATAGCATCTTCCACAAAGACAACATCACGGCTAACCAGAATGCATTTAGTCTGTGGATGATACAGACGATAGCCTTTACTTTTAGAACTGTACCCAATAAAAATACATTTTACTGCCTTATCATCCAATTTTCTGCGATGTTGCTCAAGCACTAGTGCATATGGAAAACAACCAAAAACATGCAGATGAGCAACAGATGGCTTGCAATCATGCCAAGCCTCATATGGAGTGATAGAGTGCAGTGCTTTAGTGGGACACCTGTTCAGTACATATGATGCACACATGACAGCCTCAAGCTAGAAACTATGTGGTAAAGCTTGACTTTTGACCATGCACCTCGCCATCTCCATGAGTGACCTATTCTTTCATTCAGCAACTCCATTCAGTTGAGGTGTATACGGCACTATACACTGGTGTTTTATCCCACGTTCAGCCAAAAATGCATTAATATCAGAAGACATATATTTCCCCCCCCCCCCGATCAGAATGGAGGGTGCCCATTTTACATGCTGACAGATTTTCAGCCAAAACCAAAAATTGTTTAAAGCACATGAACACTTCGGACTTTGCTTTGAGTGGATATACCCATGCATGCCTGGAAAAATCATCAATGAAAGTCACGAGGTAAAGGTAATTTCCAAAAGAGGGTGTCTGCATAGGACCACAGACATCACTATGTACAAGCTGCAATTTCTGTGAAGCCCGAACTGAACCATCTTTAAGAAAGGAGGAACACTGCATTTTGCCCAAAATACAAACTTCACAAACATGTTTTCCAGGTGCCTCAAGTTTGGGCAAAGAGGACACCATTTCAGATTTTTGCAGGCGTAGCAAACTAGCAAAATTCAGATGACCAAAGCATGCATGCCAAAGCTTTGCATCTGACATAGCCTGAGAATCATTTACTGCAGATGCCAAATCATTTTTTGATCTTTCATAGTCTATGAGCTTATACAACCCACGACATAAAATGCTTGAAGCAATAATAACATCGCCATTTGACATATCATGAACTGTACATCTGTCATCAACAAATTTCACAACCAAGCCAATCTTGGCTAATGCAGAAATTGATAACAAATTCTTCTTGATCCCTGGCACAAATAAAGCATCTGACAAAGTGAAATAACTACCATGAGCAGTACTCAAAATGTTCTTACCAACTCCCATAACAGGATAAGAGGAGTTGTTGCCGCATGTAACAGTATTCCCTGTAGGGGCAGGCTCGAGTGAAGAGAAGAAACTGCGCTGCAAGGTAATATGTTTGGTCGCCCCACTGTCAAAGTACCAAACATCTGAGTCTACTGCAGACATGCACTGCTCATGAGAAGATGGGTCAAAACTGCAAACAGTAGTGAACGCCCATTCTTCTTCCTGCACAAGATTAGCAGACTCCGTTTTTGGTGTAGAGGCTTCTGCAACAACCATTCCAGCCTCTTTCTTCTTTGCCTCTTTTGCAGCCAATTTTGGATAGTTCTTTATGATATGATCATTCCCTTTACAGTACTTACAAAACAATTTCTGCTTTTGTGATTTTTTCTCATCTTTGTCCTGGTTCTTCGAATGTGCAACATTTGCAGATTTCTGCTTACTAGTAGAAGAACTCCATTTTCCTTTGCCCTTCTGACTAGCCAGGAAATCTTGATCTACAACACGCATAATGGACATGTTCTGCCTGGATTGATCTTCGTGCAACAGAACAGAGACTAACTCCTCAAATGACAAGGCATTTGGATTGCCTTTCATCATCAACCGAAGAGTAGAAGCAAAACTTTGATATGAATCAGGGAACGGTCCACACAAGTGAGCTATCTAGTATAACCTCATCAGCAAAAATCAATTGTTCCTTCAAGTCTTTGATCTTTGTTAGGAAATTGTCCATAGAATCACCTTCATTCATGTGCTCACTCTCCAACTGTTTTCGGAGGTAAGCAACACGAGCCTCATTCTTATCTTGGTACAATGTGGTAAGTGTATCCCAAGCATCCTTAGCTGTTCTGCAAGAGCGAATATGAGGAATAATGGCACGTTTGACAGACAAAGCTATCAATGCATGTGTCTGGGCATCTCTGCCATCCCAAGGAATCTGCTCTGCAGTAGGTGTTGCAGAAACAACAGCACAAACAGGAATCTACACAATTTCATCTTTGATACCATCTCCATCAGCTCTAGCACTTGTATTTGCAGTACCTGTTGTTATAGGTGTAACAAGACATCTTTCAACACCTTGCACAATGTTCCACAATCCTTTTGCAACCAATACATGTCGCATCATATAAGCCCATAATGGGTAGTTGGTACCATCCAACTTATCCTCAACAGCCAACATACAAAATACATCACTGCTTTCAGCCATGGACGGTGACTAAAATACCTTGATATAGAAAATTGATTGTATCTCAAAAAGTTGAACAAAACTACCCAGACGAATTCCGCTAGACTTGTAGCAGACTTTGAGACGCTTATAGTTGCGAATAGAAACTGGTATATACCTTTGGCTCAAAAAGATGAAATAGCTTGCACAAGCACTGTGATAGTGCATTCGGAGGCCGAAACGAGCTCAGATCGCGATTCCGGCATGATAGAGCGAAGCAGTTTTGATCTCTGAAACACCTTGAGTATGCTCACCGAATTTCGTGCGAATCTGAGACTGCAAACGGAGGAGTGTCGACGGTGCCCTAGATGAAGTGAAGACCTGCTCTCATACCAATTGTTGGAGTTAGACGTCTACAAAAGCACGCGAACAGCACAAGGAAGAAGAAGAAGCTTGGAGCACAACACACAATATTGAATGTATTACTAGAGAATGTACAAAGATAAGTATCCCATTAGGGCAATAAGCGTATATACAAGCCGGGGCAAAAAAAACCTCCAAAAGAGAGAAAAAGTGCCCCGACGGTCCTAGTGTGTTCACACACATCACTACCTAAATATATCAACAAATCCCCCCTGGGAGTGATGCGGTGAACAAGGAGCTGGCACTCATGTATAAGGAAGTGCCAAGCTATGTGGAAATCACTCCACAAAAGGAAGTAAGCCCAAAGCTTTGCGGAAAGCTTCAAACTTCTCCCTAGGCAGAGCCTTCGTGATAAGGTCTCCAATGTTCTCCTGTGTGGGCACATATGCCAAGCTGATCTCCCTAGCAGAGAACCTCTCCCTGACATAGTGATAATGCACCTCAATGTGCTTAGTGTGAGCATGGAACACAGGGTTCCTCGCAACTGCCAATGTGCTCTGACTGTCAGTGAAGATGGTGGTGGCAGAAGGCTGGCCAATACCAAATCAGCCATAAGGCATCTGAGCCACACACACTCAACAGTCGTTGTGAAAGCTGCCCTATAGTCAGACTCACAAATAGAAGTAGCCATAGTAGGCTGCTTCTTGCTCAACCAAGATATACATGAGCTACCAAGCACGTAGCAAAAACCACTGGTGGACACACGAGTGTCATAGCAACCAGCCCAATCTGAGTCAGAAAAAGCATGCAAATCTGGCAGTAGTGATCCCCCCTTGGGATAAAACAACCCAAGTAGCCTGTACCACTCAAGTAGCGAAAGATGCGCTTAACCGCCTTCCAATGCGTGACTCCTGGGCAATGCATAAACCTGTTCATCTGTGAGACAACAAACTGAATATCTGGCCGAGTAATGCATAAGCAAATCAAGCATCCAACAGCCTGCTGATAGAGAACAGCATCAAATGCATCTCCAGCATCATGAAGGCTCAATCGTAAACCTATCTCCATAGGAGTGGCAATAGGCTTACAGTCTTCAAGGCCAAAACATTGCAATAATGTGTCAATATATTTCGTTTGACACAAAGCCATTCCACCATCAACTTGCATAAACTAAATGCCCAAATAGTGATGCAAATGCCCCAAATCAGACATCTCAAATGAGGCATGCAAATCAGCCTTGAAATCAGCAATATGCTTCTCAATAGGACCAGTGAGCAGCATGTCATCAACATAGACAACAATGATCAGAAGCACATCATTAGCATGCTTAACATATAAGGTGCTTTCAGTCGGACTGTTCTCAAAACCATGTGCAACCAGATAGGCATGTATCTTCTCATACCAAGCACGTGGTGCTTGCCTTCTTTAACCTGCACACCTGGATTTCATGCCCTTTCTACACAATATTCCAACCATGATGGGCTGCAAGTGCATAAATGCTCCGAACAGTAGTCATACGGCATGTAGGTGCAAATATGGCGGTAGTGATCCCCCTTTGGGATAAAACAACCCAAGTAGCCGAGTACCATTCAAGTAGCGAAAGATGCACTTAACCGCCTTCCAATGCGTGACTCCTGGGCAATGCATAAACCTGCTCATCTATGAGACAGCAAACTGAATATCTGGCCGATTAATGCATAAATAAATCAAGCATCCAACATCCTGCTGATAGAGCACAACATCAAATGCATCTCCAGCATCATGAAGACTCAATCGTAAACATGTCTCCATAGGAGTGGCAATAGGCTTACAGTCTTCAAGGCCAAAACGCTGCAATAATGTGTCAATATATTTCCTTTGACACAAACCCATTCCACCATCAACTTGCATAAAATGAATGCCCAAATAGTGATGCAAATGCCCCAAATCAGACATCTCAAATGAGGCATGCAAATCAGCCTTGAAATCAGCAATATGCTTCTCAATAGGACCAGTGAGCAGCATGTCGTCAACATAGACAACAATGATCAGAAGCACATCATTAGCACGCTTAACATATAAGGTGCTTTCAGTTGGACTATTCTCAAAACCATGTGCAACCAGATAGGCATGTGTCTTCTCATACCAAGCACGTGGTGCTTGCTTTAAACCATATAATGCCTTCTTTAACCTGCACACCTGGTTTTCATGCCCTTTCTGCACAAAGCCACGGGGCTGAAAAACATACACTTCTTCATGCAAGTCACCATTCAGAAATGCTGTTTTAATGTCCAACTGATGTACATTCCAACCATGATGGGCTGCAAGTGCGCAAATGCTCCGAACAGTAGTAATACGGCATGTAGGTGCAAAGGTCTCATCAAAATCAATGCCTCTTTCTTGCGCATAACCCTTTGCAACAAGCCTAGCCTTATACCTGTCCACTGGTTTATGCTTGAGCTTGTATACCCACTTAGTGCCAATGGCCTTCTTGCCAGGAGGCAAGTCACATAAAGACCATGTACCATTCTTCATTATAGCATCATATTCAGATTGCATAGCAGCCATCCAATTTTTTGAATTTTGTGCTTCATCAAAAGAAACACGCTCATTCTCACCACAAAGAGTAGATGTAGTCATAGCATAGCAATCTGATGCATGTAGGCACTATGAGAGCCTGAACGAGTACGATATGACAAAGGTGCATCTAATTTGCTGTCATGCAAACTCTGCACCAGACATTTTGGCATAGTTTTTGCCTGCTCCATATCAGCTCTCTCATCAACAAGTGCATCATGTAAATCTGCATCAGAAATGGAATGATGTGCATCATCATATGAAACCTGCAAAGGCTGAGAAAATGCCTCATTAGGACCAGCACTAGACTGTCCACTTGTAAAAAGAGGCATCAAAGTATCATACATGTCTTTGGAGCTAAGAGATGTCTCCTTAGTACATGAAAGCAATGGCTGAATAGCATCTTCCACAAAGACAACATCACGGCTAACCAGAAAGTGTTTAGTCTGTGGATGATACAGACGATAGCCTTTACTTTCAGAACTGTACCCAACAAAAATACATTTTACTGCCTTATCATCCAATTTTGTGCGATGTTTTTCAGGCACTAGTGCATATGCTAAACAACCAAAAACACACAGATGAGCAACAGATGGCTTGCAGTCATGCCAAGCCTCATATGGAGTGATAGAGTGCAGTGCGTTAGTGGGACACCTGTTCAGTACATATGATGCACACATGACAGCCTCAAGCCAGAAACTATGTGGCAAAGCCTGACTTTTGACCATGTACCTCGCCATCTCCATGAGTGACCTGTTCTTTCGTTCAGCAACTCCATTCTTTTGAGGTGTATACGGCACTATACACTGGTGTTTTATCCCATGTTCAGCCAAAAATGCATTAAAATCAAAAGACATATATTTCCCCCCCTCGATCAGAACGGAGGGTGCCCATTTTACATGCTGACAGATTTTCAGTCAAAACAAAAAACTGTTTAAAGCACATGAACACTTCAGACTTTGCTTTGAGTGGATATACCCATGCATGCCTAGAGAAATCATCAATGAAAGTCATGAAGTAAAGGTAATTTCCAAAAGAGGGTGTCTGCATTGGACCACAGACATCACTATGTACAAGCTGCAATTTCTGTGAAGCCCGAACTGAACCATCTTTAAGAAAGGAGGAACACTGCATTTTTCCCAAAATACAGCCTTCACAAATATGTTTTCCAGGTGCCTCAAGTTTGGGCAAAGAGGACACTATTTTAGAATTCTGCAGGCGTAGCAAACTAGCAAAATTCAGATGACCAAAGTGTGCATGCCAAAGCTTTCCATCTGACATAGCCTGAGAATCATTTACTGCACATGCCAAATCATTTTCCGATCTTTCATAGTCTATGAGCTTATACAGCCCACGACATAAAATGCCAGAAGCAATAATAACATCGCCATTTGACAGATCATGAACTGTACATCTGTCATCAACATATTTCACAACCAAGCCAATCTTGGCTAATGCAGAAACTGATAACAGATTCTTCTTGATCGCTGGCACAAATAAAGCTTCTGACAAAGTGAAATAACTACCATGAGCAGTACTCAAAATGATCTTACCAACTCCCATAACAGGATAAGAGGAGTTGTTGCCGCATGTAATAGTATTCCCTCTAGGGGCAGGCTCGAGTGAAGAGAAGAAACTGCGCAGCGAGGTAATATGTTTGGTCGCCCCACTGTCAAAGTACCAAACATCTGAGTCTACTGCAGACATGCACTGCTCATGAGAAGATGGGTCAAAACTGCAAACAATATTGAACACCCATTCTTCTTCCTGCACAAGATTAGCAGACTCCGTTTTTGGTGTAGAGGCTTCTACAACAACCATTCCAGCCTCTTTCTTCTTTGCCTCTTTTGCAGCCAGTTTTGGACAGTTCTTTATGATATGATCATTCCCTTTACAGTACTTACAAAACAATTTCTGCTTTTGTGATTTTTTCTCGTCTTTGTCTTGGTTCTTCGAATGTGCAGCATTTGCAGATTTCTACTTACTAGTAGAAGAACTCCATTTTCCTTTGCCCTTCTGACTAGCCAGGAAAGCTTGATCTGCAACACGCATAATGGACATGTTCTGCCTGGATTGATCTTCCTGCAACAGAACAGAGACTAACTCCTCAAATGACAAGGCATTTGGATTGCCTTTCATCATCAACCAAAGAGTAGAAGCAAAACTTTGATATGAATCAGGGAACGGTCTACACAAGTGAACGGTCTACACAAGTCTTTGATCTTTGTTAGGAAACTGTCCATAGAATCACCTTCATTCATGTGCTCACTCTCCAATTGTTTTCGGAGGTAAGCAACACGAGCCTCATTCCTAGCTTGGTACAATGTGGTAAGTGTATCCCAAGCACCCTTAGCTATTCTACAAGAGCGAATATGAGGAATAATGGCACATTTGACAGACAAAGCTATCAATGCATGTGTCTAGGCATCTCTGCCATCCCAATGAATCTCCTCTGTAGTAGGTGTAGCAGAAACAACAGCACGAACAGGAATCTGTACAATATCATCTTCGACACCATCTCCATCAGCTCCAGCACCTGTATTTGCAGTACCTATTGTTATAGGTGTAACAAGACGTCTTTCAACACCCTGCACAATGTTCCACAATCCTTTTGCAACCAATACATGTCGCATCATATAAGCCCATAATGGGTAGTTGGTACCATCCAACTTATCCTCAAGAGCCAACATACGGAAAACATCACTGCTTTTAGCCATGGCCGGTGACTAAAATACCTTGATGTAGAAAATTGACTGTATCTCAAAAAGTTGAACAAAACTACCCAGACAAATTCTGCTAGACTTGTAGCAGACTTCGAGACGCTTATACTGGCGAACAGAAACTAGTATATACCTTTGGCACAAAAAGACAAAATAGCCTGCACAAGTGCTATGATAGTGCGTTCGAAGGCTGAAACGAGCTCAGATCGCGATTCCAGCACGATAGAGCGAAGCAGTTTTGATCTCTGAAACACCTGAGTATGCTCACCGAATTTCGTGCGAATCTGAGACTGCAAACGGAGGAGTGTCGAGGGTGCCCTAGATGAAGCGAAGACCTGCTCTGATACCAATTGTTGGAGTTAGACGTTTGCGGAAGCACGCGAACAGCACAAGGAAGAAGAAGAAGCTTGGAGCACAACACACAATACTAAATGTATTACTAGAGAATGTACAAAGATATGTATCCCATTAGGGAAATAGGCATATATACAAGCCGAGGGAAAAAAAACCTCCTAAAGAGGGAAAAAATGCCCCGCGGTCCTAGTGTGTTCACACACATCACTACCTAAATATATCAATAGTTCCTTGGTCAAATGGACAAGGAATCCATCTTAGCAGGAAAGGGTTGGGTTGGGCAGAGCATATTTAAAGTATATGCTCCATCTTCCCTTTCACATCGTTTATATAAGTGCATATGGTTCCCATTTTGGTTTCGATTTCTTTTAAGATGAACATATACACTAGGTTATCATTCATTGTTTCATCCAAACCATTGAGTTCTTGATATATATTGACTTCATGTTGTTCTTCTCTACACATTTTGGGAAGTCCTAGTGTATATTGTCTACTTCTCTATCCCCTTCCCATGGCCTATAGTCTACTTCCTATCTAGGCACATATTATATCATATTACTAATGTATGAGTCCTCTGCCATGAATACTTTGGAAAAAAGAGAGAAATTAAGTGGCCATTACTAATTTCAAAAAGGAAGAACAAATGAAATGGAAATTGAGTACTTCCTTGATTCTTTCTTGAGAATTCTCTTCTAGTTGTAGGTTGCCTTGGGCCGCCTTAGATGATTCACGACTCTACTAGCATGCACAAGATTGTTGTTAATGTACTGCAAATCAATCTCTTCTTTCCAAGCTTCTCTCTTCCACTTTTTGTTGAAAAAAGAGTTGCAAAAAGGGACTCAAAGCATTCATTGGGACTCCTCTATGTGGGATTCTATTCTTGCAAAAGGCTTGGAAAAAACTCATGAGTGTAGTCTCGCAGGTTTACTCCCAACACCTAAAAATTTGGGTGAGAATGAGTTGAGGAAGTGCTTCAAAAAAGAGCTTCAAAGTTGTCTTATAGCTCACCACTTCAATGGAGATGGAGCTTGTTGAGAAGTGGAAAAGATGGGATGAGGTCATGGATTCATGCAGTTGCACCAATAAGACCTTGATATATCCCACATATGAGCTTTTGGAGCATTGGAGAAGAGTATAAGAGATGTTACTTTTACCTGCCTCTTTGTTCTCTTTTGTTCATGAGAGGTAGACGGTGGTGCAATGTCGTTTGGGTCGCTGTACTCACCAGGGGAACCATGTGAATGGTAGCATGGGTTTTCTAGTTGAGTTTTATCAAAGGATCCATATTCTCTAACATGTGTAGTACAAATCCGTCATTTTCAAAAAAATTGATACTTGCGCTGAGTGTAGGGACATGCCATTCTCTCCTCTAGATCCAAAGATGCCATTTGATACCATGTGGAGATGTTAAGACATTTAATATATGATACATTTAATTATCTATTCTAATTTTAAGCCTAAAATCCTAATTTTTATTTTTAAACATAAAATCCTATTTTTTACATATTTTATTATGTATATTAATATTAATCTTAAAAAACTATTTTTTCCATATATATATATATATATATATATATATATATATATAACCTAAAACCCTATATTTTATATATTTAATTATATACATGTAAAAATCCTAAAAATGCTAAAGACCTATTTTTTACATATTTAATTATATATTTTACATATTTTGATTTTTTCCCTAATTTTTACATACATTTAATTAGAATATTTACATATTCTAATATTTTCCCTAATATATATTTGATTATATACATTAATATTAATCCTAAAAATTTATTTTTTAATATTTAATTATATATATTTAATTTAATTGAAAAACCCTAATTTCTTATATACTTGTATATATGTGTTTGTATGTGTATATGTTTGTATGTAAAAATCCTAAAACGATCCTCATGCGATTTTGCCACACTATGTGGGATCAAAAGACCATCAATTTGAGCCCCACAAATTTTTTTGCCCATATGTCTCTCTATTGGGCCAAATTTTATGCATATTGAGGAGGAACCCGAAAATATTTAAGTTACTTTGCAAGGAATCTTGAAGCACTTCCTCAAATCCCTACCACCCAAACTTTTGGGCATAGGGAGAGCAGCTTTTGAACTAGTCTTGAAGAGTTTTCCAAAGCCTTTTGCAAGAGACAAAACCCTCTCAAAGGAGTTCCAAATAAGTCTTTGAGTCACTTTTGCAACTGTTTTTTCAACAAAGTGTGGAAGTTTGTGAAGCTTAGTGAGCGGAGGCTGATTCAAAGCACATCAATGATGATCGTGTGTGTCCTAGTGGATTCAAAACTCGTCTAAGGTAGTGCAAGCTAGCCTACAACTAGAAGAGAAGTCTAAAAGAAGAATCAGAGAAGTACTCAATTTCCATTTCATATGATCTTCCTTTTTGTAATTACAAATATTTCATTCTCTCTTTTTCCAAAGTATTCATGGAAGGGGACTCATATGGTAGTAATATGCTATTAGATGTTCCTGGGTAGGAACTAGACTATACTTTGGGGGAAGGGGCTAGAGAAATATAGTATACACCAAGACTTAACAAAATGGGTAGACAAGAAAAACACAAAGTCAATATATATCAAGAACTCAATGGTTTGGACAAAAAGATGAATGATGTCTAAACAAATATGCTCATTGTAAAAGAAATCCAAAACAACATGGGACCCCTATGCACTTCTATAATGAAATGAAAGGGAAAATGGAGCAAATACCAAATAGACTATGTCCAACTGAACCACTTCCGGCTTAGATGGGATCCTTGTCAATGCAACAAGATGAATAAAGGACTAGATGCTGCTTTATCCATCCAAATGCCACCATAGTTTTGAAGGGAAGAAAAAGATAGAAATAAAGATGTAGTCTTGACCTTTCTAGAGAAATGACAAAACTTACATCAACTAAAAAATTACCCATTAAATCTTACCAAGTCTTAGAAACTAGCTTATTCCTTGGTCCAAAAGCCTATAAGTGGTGGATGAGGTTGAAGGAATCCCAAAGGATTCTTGAGAATTGGAATCAATTTGAACAACTCTTCAAAAGGGAGTTCTTGTTGGAGAATGAGGATGAACACAATTGGGAAGAGAGACAAGTTCCTTCAATGAGGATGTCCCCTCTCCTTATACATTTCTCATTACATGGAAATAGTTCTCAAACTCTGAAATTTGGATGACTTTCATCTAAGAAAGAATTTATTCATGGCCTCAACAAGCAAATTAAACATGAAGTGAAGAGAAGTGCCCTTAAGAGTTTGGAAGATACCATAAAATTAGCAGAGATCTACAAAGATCATGCTAAGACCAAGGCACAACCACTTCATCCTATTAAGGAGAATATAATGTTTAAAAGAAATAAAGAGAAATTAAGCACTTTGAAGAGAGAGGAGTTTGAGACTCCTTGACTTTCACAACTAAGAGTTGACCCTTAAGTCTAGAAGAAAGCAAAGAATGAAACTTGATTGTTTCAAGTGCTTAAATCAAAGACATTTAAGTAAAAATTGTACTACAAAGATGTGATAGAAAGCCACCCATGAGCGAACAAAGAAGTAAAAGACAAGAATCCACATTGTCCAAAGTTTAAACATTGGAAATAGTAAATTGTTGAAAAGACACAAAGTCTTTTTGTTAGAAATTGGTCTACAGAGACCATCTCATGCTTGTGTGGGACAAGGGCTACTCATAGTCAAAGTCCCTAGCTCAAGGGATATCGTGAGGTATTCAATGGTAATGGGAATGATTGTTGCATATTGATGGCCACATGTCGGGACTAGATCATTCTAGAGCATTGCTATTTTGAAAACAAGGGGATATAATGGATGGGAGGAGAGTGGCACACACATCATTCATAAGTTCTAAGTCTCAAGCCTTGAGAGAGTATCTAGGAGAGTACTACATTTGGTATGTGAGCTATTAAATCATTTGGGAGGCAGAGGGGGGAGGGGGGATATATTTTACCTTAGGTGTACATAAACACATAGACTAAAAACATTAAAAAAAGGAGAAATTAATAAAAAACATAAAAAGAATTTTACATTTCTTAGTTATGGACTCAAGACCATCTTCACTGCTTAGGGATGACATGCACATGGTTGACCACTTTGCATATACCATAGAACCCATGAGTGTTGGGATCTCCCAATTAGAGAGTACACTTCATGACATGTTAGAGCACGTATGTAGCCTAAGAAAGAAGAAGAAATACTAGAAATTAACCTTCCAAGAACTAAGTTAGATGCTCTAGGTGAGCATCAGAACCAAAAGTTCCTAGTGAGTCCTAGTGAGAGAAGCCAGATGGCAGCTTAAGGACCTTAAGCTACCACGATATCAAGGCTCCACTAGCACACTGATTATTGATGTTGTTGAGGAATGGCTCAATAAGTGGGATTAGAGGGTCTGATTATCCCATATCATGGAGGATAGACATAAGATTCAGCACGCTACCTATAAGGTCATGGACATTACCCATAGATGGTGGTGTGAAATTCAATAGGACAAGAAAGAGCCCACTACTTGGGAATATTTTAAAGTCCTATTTTATGATAATTTTGTGCCACAACACAAGAGTTCTAGGGAAATAGATACTTGATTTTTCATCAATTAGAAAAACCAAATAGTTCAAGACTATGCAGATAAGTATAGGAGGTACCTCTTAAAGTACCTGACTCTATTCTAGATTTTCTCCAAGTTCACAAGTGTATCTTGGGACTTAGAGAAACCATCCAATTTTTAGTAAGAAAGGAAAGGTTTCACTCTTTGGCACAGGCCATAGAGTTGGCTCTAGTCTACAAGGATGGTCACAAGGGCATAGGCTCACAGGGCCAAAGATCCTCATGGACTAAGATGAGTTGACCTTTTCCACTAGTACTCCTATCTTGACCAGTGCACGAACTCAAAAAGAGGCTAAGCATGTGCACATGATCAAGCGAGTTTCAGGAGCTAAGAGAAAGGTGTTTGCTCTGGCTAAGGGGTCTTATAACAATTCTATCCTTATCTTTTGATAGGAAGGGAAGGAAACAAAAGATGAGTTATGCTATAGGTGCTTAAGACAACATCTATTTAAAGATTGTCCTCAGAAGAAAAATATAGCAGCCATCATAGTCATAAACCCCACACAAGTAAGGAATGATACAGATAATTATTTTGAAGATTACCCATCTCACATATCATCTCCTATAATGGTCATGACGATCATGAAGAAGGTGCCCTCTGTGTCAAATGTTGTGCTTTCACTAGTGGCACAGAAAGGGTACCACTTTCTTGATATAGAACTCATTGTTATGAGAGGATTCATGGTAGGATAGCCTTCCAAGGTCCTCTTTGGCTTCTACACATAATTTTATTAGTTCTGGACTTATCAAACGGTTACACTTAGACACTATGCAGTTAGAGTATGCCTACATAGTGGAGTTAGCCAATGGGAAGGGTACTAAGACATGGGACCGAAAAGTAGTAGTTCTGCCCATCCATATGCAGTCCTATGACAAAATAGCAAGACTGGCCCCTTTTGATGTAGTCCTAAGTAAAAAAAGGCATGCTAGGAAACTACTAGTCATAGGCTTTGCTTCACATGTTTACCAATTTGAGCATGAGGGGAGATGATTACTAATCTGTGGAGAGCCACATCTCCAAGAAACACGATTGGTGATCACAACCAAGTTTCTCAAGATTGATTGAACATTGAACATAGAATCAAATTGCTACCACGAGTGAGTTTGACTGCTCGACTGCCATTTTGAATGAACTTGTAGGAGGGTAATGAAGTCTACAA
Organism: Ceratopteris richardii; assembly: GCA_020310875.1. Lineage (NCBI taxonomy): Eukaryota > Viridiplantae > Streptophyta > Polypodiopsida > Polypodiales > Pteridaceae > Ceratopteris > Ceratopteris richardii. The sequence continues at coordinate 73,135,509 of CM035440.1, read as the reverse complement.
GGTCATGGATGATTATATGGAAAAAGGGATTATCAAAACCAACTATTTGCCCTTTGCAACACCAGCTCTTCTAGTGAAGAAGAAAGATGGATCTTATAGGATGTGCATTGACCACAGAGCACTCAATAAGATTACCATCAAGCATAGGTATCCCATGCCCAAGATAGATGATCTTCTTGATGCTCTAGTTGGAGAAGTTGTATATACTAAGATATATTTGAAAAGTGACTACCACCATATTAGACTAAAGAAGCAAGATGTATATAAAACAACTTTTAGGACCCATTTTGGGCATTATGAGTATTTAGTTATGCCATTTGTTTTTACTAATGCACATGCTATTTTCATGATGTTAATCAATGATATTTTACCTCTGTTCATAGGAAACTTTGTTGTGGATTTTGTAGATGACTTGTTGGTGTATGGTAGGTTTATACATGAGCATGAAATTCATTTAAGAATAGTGTTAAAAAAATTAAAATAAAATCAATCATTTGTAAATCTAGATAAGAATCAATTATTTCTTCTAGAGATATAGTGTTTAGGGCATACTTTCAGACAATATTCAGAAGTCTTATTTCTTCAATTGTGTTCATTTCTTGAGTATCAAACTAATGGGTAAATACCACCTTTATGATATGGTTTCCCATTCCATTTTGATAGTTTGACTTGAACTTTCATTTATGTGATATGTATTCCTATCCTTGAGTTTGAAACAAACATTATTATCATTGGTAAATCTTTTGATATTAATAGAGTACTTTAAATGTATTGTGACAATCCACTATGAATGCATAGTTTAAAGTACAAGCATCTTATAATGATTGAACCAATGGAAAATAATGTTACTATGAACCCATCATCACCTTCATTTCCTAACTGTCAGTGTGGCTTTATGGTTCTGTCCTTTTTCCTAGAAAGATATACTTGAAAAGAAATTGAAGCTTCGAGCATGTGATAGCTTCTATCTTTATAATAGTTTTCAAAAGTGTAGATTCATGTACTTATTCTAACATATTTTTGAACTTTATAACTTGTTTAGGAAAAAGTTTATGGATCAATGGAGATCCATTTATTGGAAGTTTAAAAGAAAACTTCACTTGGATATGATAGGAACAATGAGATCCATGAAATTGATAACTTATTTCCCTTAAGTTCATTCTTTTAGGAACTTATCTCATTTGCTAAAGGTCGCTTGCTTAGGTTTCCTCATGAATCTACAAACAACTTATCCATGTCTTCTTAATAGGTTCTTTCATTACCAAAGATGCAATCATGGATCCTAACATCCATCTATTGAACATCAAAGTTCAATTGATGCTAAAGTTTAATCTTTGATTTATTTCACTCCTTGGGATGGGATCAAGTGAGAAAATAAATTTCCATGTTTTTCTTGGCACTTTGCATCCTTACCAAGGATGCAACTTATGGAACATAACAAATATCTATTGAAATTTAACATTTCAATTTATGTTAAGTTCCTCAAGATATAATTAAGTGAAAGTGTTCACTTAAATGTGCTCATGGAATTATGGAAACATTTCTTAGTTATCATCCTACTTGGATGCATGAGAATTTACACATGCAATGTTATCGTTAGTGTCCATGTGAAAGGCCAAATGTCCACCAAACACTTTTGTATATTTTCTTCAATAAAACATATAATGGCCTAGTCAACCATAGAGGGTAAGTTTGATTGCATTTGTAACACCTAAGAAGGTTGTGTCTGTGCTCACTATGTACTGTGTTTTTCTGTGTATTTTGCAAGCTCTGTGCAGAGTACCATGTGTGATGCTTGGAGCTCAGTTTTCCAGTCTGAGGATATCTTCATGAGCTCTCGAGAAGGAGAGCACATTGTGGTGCATAGCCAGCAAAATACTTCACTCATATCATATCATTTTGATGCAAAATCTTTGTTCCTTTTGTGCAAGCAAAGTGAGCACCCACCCACCCACCCAAGGCTTTCTCCAAGGCTTACAACTAAGGTAGCAACCAAGGCATAGATCTTGGCATACCTTGTCATTTGGGTCACCGAAGTCATCATTGGCACTATTGGTTTTGCACAAGGGAGGACCTCAAGGATCAACGAAGATAGAGGCTTCTAGTACTTCTCGAGAGGTCACCCATCCTAGTACTATTCCCCTCGGAGCTTGCTTAACCATGGTGATCTCTTGCCACTAAGCTACACTCTTCTGGTGCTTGAAGAAGGGAAAAGGTTAAGGTTCACATCAACAAGTTTTGGGCCCTCAAAGCTTCAGTCTTTGCTTTCAAAGCCTATTTTTAAAGAATTTTTAGGGTGCTTTTTGGAGTCATTTTTTAGTACTTTCATACATAGTTCTCTTCAGAAAGGTCCAAGAACATCAACAAGAGTGTTCTTTATACTTCTTTGACAATGAATGTTCACCTTTGGGGCTATGTTTTTAGCCACACTAGTTAATCTATAGGTTTCTTGAAAGGTTTTAGTTGTGGTGGGAGCAACTACTGCAAGTCAATGTAGGTTTTTGATACTAAAGAACAGAGTTGACATACACTTGCAGGTGTTGTTGGCTAGTATTTGGGCAGTGAATTCAGCCTTTCAGTGCCATTTTAGTACATATATTGAGCACATACACACTATGTATGCTTCTGTGGATACCGCTTATGTAGATCCATGTGGTCGTTGATATAGCAGTTATGTTTTTGCATAACGCCCTTTACATTTGATAAAGAGGGTCATGGTGAGGTTTTCTTAACTGGGAGACACCCAGATGTCAGGGTCTCTTTGGTGATGTAGGTGAAAGACTTACCAAGCCTCGCCATAGGAGATGTATTATAGTTGTTCATAGGTGCTCGATAGGCCTAGTTGGCTTCTTTTGGGTAACTGATCGTATGTCGTGGAGTCAATGATTCACTATGTAGGTAAACATGTCAGCACTTGCAGTTTTATGAGAGTTTGATACTGGTCATATGCTCATTTTGTAGAGGATACTTTGGCAAAATTTTTCTAGATTTTTTGGTTTTGTGAACTATGCATTGGTCAATTTACTCCTTGATACACTTATTGTTGTGAGCACATTTATTCTCACATACTCATTTTGGTTGGTCATTATTGTTCATTAATTCTTTTTTTTGGAAGAGTATTGAATTCTCTCCTAGAATCTCACACTTGTTCATGCTTCGTTGAGCCTTAGTGGTGTTTTGACACTTCTAGCTCCATTATCATTCTATTCAATTCTCTACCATCATGGCATCAGAGGTCTCAGGCACGTTAGTGGATTAGCGTCTAGTGCAAGTGTTCCAAGGAGGAGTTATAACTTGCAGGGTAAAGGCCATTTTGAGATCTGAAAATTTGATGGCACAAACTTTGATCTATGGAAGAATCACATTTAAAAAGATGTGCTCATTAAGAAGAGATAATGGAAGCCACTAAATGGAATCTCAAAGAATCATGATGACATAGATGAAGATGATTGGGATGAGTCAGATGAAATGGCCAGGTCAACCATTTGATTGCACCTGGAAGATAATACTTGCTTTATAGTATTAGACTATGAAAGTGTAGATGAGCTTTGGAAGAAGTTATGAAATACATATGAAAAAGAGGTGGCATCAAATAAAGTATATCTGATGAGAAAGTTATATGAACTTTGCATGAAGGACATAGATAGTGTTGTTGCTCATCTAAATGAGTTTGATGCTATATTCTCCTAGTTACAGGCTCAAAAAATGGAAATGGATAATGAAATGAAAGTAGTCTTGTTGTTATGCACCTTTCCATCATCATGGGATACATTTTGCATAGCTATTAGCAATACTGCACCTGGTGGTAAACTAGTCTATCATGACATATGCAGAGCACTCTTGAGCAAGGAGATAAATCTATGGTTGGCACTCATAGTGGAGATGCATATAATGATTGTGGTTCTTACCAAGGAAAGAATCAGCAACGTGATAGGAGCAAGAACAAGGAAAAGAATGGTCGATAGATTAAGAGTAGAGGTAAATCAAGGAAGAGGGATATCAAATGCATTTATTGTCATAAGAAAGGACACATGAAGAAAGATTGTTATGCATTAAAGAATGCTAAATGTAAAGGACAGAATGTTGATGGGCATGTTAAATAGCTACATGCACCATCTACTTGGACTGTGAAGATTTAAGACATTAATGCTATTTTTGATGATGCTAATGTGTCGACACTTGATAACACTATGCCAACTGAGGCTCTTATGGCTAGCTCTCTTTGCCACATGTGGCTGCTAGATTATTGTGCTTCTTTCCATGTGATTCCACACAAAGAATGGTTCTCTAATTATGTAGCAAAGTCTCTTGGTACCGTGAGACTTGATTACTCTTACCACTATGACGTTATGAGTATTGGAGATGTGGTTGTGCAATTCATTGATGGTTCAAAATTTACTATGCATAATGTATGTCATGTACCTCAGTTATCATGCAATTTGATGTCAATTGGTCAACTTGATGACCTTGGTTACAAGGTGGTCTTCTATGCTCAGTCTTTTTGCATATCAAAGGGCAATATAGTTATTGCAAAAGGAAACAAAGTTGGATCACTTTATTCTTTATTTATAACACAAAAAGAACACTTGTTAGCTATTATTGAACAACCTATGGCTTGTATTTAGCATGGCCATTTAGGCCATATATAACACAGTGGAATGGAATATCTTTCTTGTTTTTGTTACTTACATGTGTTGTCTTTCTCTGATTTTTCATTTTGTGAGCATTGTCAATATGGAAAGCAAACTAGAAATGTGCACAAGATGCACATTGGCTCTTCATGATTTAGCCTTTAGATCTCATTCATACATATGTGTGTGGTCCTATGCCCACAAGGTCATTAGGTAGTTCTCTTTATTTTATCACTTTCATAGATGATGCTACTAGAAAAGTCTGGATATATCCTATCAAAGAAAAGGATGAGGTATTCCCTACTTTCAAAAAATGGCTCGCTTCAGTTGAGACTGAAAAAGGAACTAAGTTTAAGGCTTTACATTCAGATAATGGGGATGAGTATACCTCACATGAATTCAGCCTTTTCTTTTAGTCTAGAGAAATTCGTATAGAGTTTAGATCTCCTTATACCCCAATATAGAATGGTGTAGCTGAAAGGATGAATAGATCTTTTCAGGATAGAGTAGTTTTTATGTTGCATCATGTAAACCTTTCACAAAGCTTTTGGGCAAAAGCAGTATTGACTACAGTTTATGTGATTAATGTTTTACCTAGTATCTCCAAAGGCCTGAAAGTGGCACAAGAGTTTTCCAAAGGTTTGAAAGTGGCACAAGAGTTATGGACAAGGAATCCACCGTATTATGATCATTTTTTAGTTTTTTGGATGTGAAGCATATGTTCATATACCCAAGAATCTTAGACAAAAGTTGGACCATAAGTCAAAGAAATGCATTTTTCTTGGATATGGTCGAGAAGGAAAATTTGGATATGACTTATGGGATCCTCAAACATGATGAGTGATCAAAAGTAGTGATGTGATTTTCAATGAGTCTAGGATGCATAAACAACCCATTAAGGAGGTTGAAGTGAGAAGACTAGTGTTTGAGGATACTAGTCCTCCAGTTTAGCATGTATAAAAATGTTGCACATAGGGATGTTCAAAAGCATGCCTGATCAGATCAGTCTACAAATGTTCTCCTTTAGCAACCATTGAGATGCTCTACACGTCTCTCACATCCACTTGATAGATATGTTCCAGGTTTGGATTTTTTTATGCTAAGAAATGCTGGTGAGCCTTCTTCCTACAAAGAGGCTATGCAGACAATGGATCATATCAAGTGGGAGCATGCTATGAAGAGTGAGTTGGATTCTATTTACAAGAATGGTACTTGGGATTTAGTACCTTTGCCAAAGGGCAGGAAAGCTTTACCATGTAAATGGGTATATAAGTTGAAATTCACATCAAATAGTGCTTCTCCAAAGTATAAAGCATGACTTGTTGCAAAGGTCTTTAAGCAACAACATGGTGTCGTTTTTTAGGAAATCTTCTCTTTAGTGGTCAAGATGACTACCCTACGCATGTTTCTTGGATTCGTCAGAATGGAGGTCTTAATGATAGTCCAAATGGATGTGAAAACTGTTTTCTTGCATGGAAATCTTACTGATGAGATCTATATGGAACAATCAGAGGGTTATGTAGTTCTTGGCAAAGAAAGTCTAGTTTATAAGCTCAAGAAGAGCTTATATGGACTTAAATAGTCCCCTAGACAATGGTACTAAAAGTTTGATGCTTTTATGAAGTCTCACGGCTATTCTCGAAGCAACGAGGATCATTTTCTATACACAAAGAGATGCTCAGATGGCAGCTTGATATGCTTGATACTTTATGTCCATGGTATGTTAATTGCTGGGAAGTCCTCTTATGACTTGTCGATTCTCAAAAAGAAGTTGAGCCAGACATTTGATATGAAGGATTTGGGGGATGCCAAACATATTCTTGGCATACGCATTACCCGTGATAGGAGTAAAAGATGCATATACTTGTCTCAATGTGAATACATATCCAAAGTATTTCACAAGTTCAATATGCAAGGTGGAAAGGCACTAAGTATGCCTTTACCCACATATGTGAAATTGAGAAAGGATGATTGCTCTAAATCAGATGAGGAAAAGGAATTCATGACCAAATTTCCTTATCAGTCTGCTATTGGTAGTCTCATGTATGGTATGGTAGCTACGAGACTAGACATTGCTTTCGATACTATTGTCACTCGATGGGGGTTACTTGATTCATGATGTTAGATGCCCATCAAGTGGGAGGTATAGTTTGTATACTTACACTCATGTATTCTTTATCATTCTTCATTTTCCTCCCATAGTTACTTTGGCCATATTGGTCTTTAGTGGGAAATTGTTACCGTTAGTGTCCATGTGAAAGGCCAAATGGCCACCAGACACTTTTGCATATGTTCTTTAATAAAATATATAATGGCCTAGTCAGCCATAGAGGTTAAGTTCGAGTAAATTTGTAACACCTAAGAAGTCTGTGTTAGTGCTCCCTGTGTACTGTGTTTTTTTGTGTATTTTGAAATCTCTTTATGGAGTACCATGTGCAATGCTTGGAGCTCAGTTTTCTACTATGAGGATATCATCATGGAGCTCTCAAGAATCAGAGTGCATTGTGGTGTATCACCATTGAAATAGTTCATGCAAGTGTAGAATATCTTTCTAAACTTGAGTTTATGATCCTCTAAGTATCTCCTAGACTTAAGAGTCATCATAAAGTTTAGAATTTTGCAAGTATTCATGTTTTCTTGCTAATCTAGATGGCAACAAAATTGAATGCTTGACTTTTAACTTGTGCTTACTTTTACTAAGCAAGACATCTAACATACTTAACATAACTCATCATTAAGTATGTGATACCGAAGTACAAACTTGGGAGGAATGGACTAGTTACTTGAAAGTGAGGTAGCTAACATAACATTGCAACTAACTAGTTTCTCTTCTTTCCTAATGTCTAACTTCAGCATTTAAAAGCAATCTAACTACTAGGAAAGTACATTCATTCATCTACTTAGCAAATAATCATGCATTGTCATATGTAAATGTATGTGTGTGCATGCATGTGTTGGCATGTTTTGCTTTTCATTCCCTAAATTAATTGAAGCAATTCTTGAGCTTACAATGCATGCATGTCATGCATTCATGCACAAATTTACTAACTTGGCTTCCTTTAATAGATATAAATCAGCGAGTGCACAAGCTTGAGTGCATCTAATTTATTTTCAAACAAGAAGGAAGCTTGTGTTGTGCATAAAAACATTCTTTTGGAAGGAGAAATGTACAAACAATAAGTTCATTTCCATGCATGAAGTGAAAATGATGATTCATAGATGCAAGCAAGTGCTTGATGAATTTTCCAATACGTCTATGCTCATTTATTTTACTTTCATTGATCGCTCGAATGTTGCATAAACATTATAAAATTTGAAAACTTATACTATGCTTCCATGATAATTAAATGCAGCTACATGAAAGCAAAGAGAAAAGCAAGTATTGAAATAAAAACAACAACTTTGAAAATACTTATCTCCAGATCAAGCTACGTCATTCCATTGTCTTGTTGGAAACACCCTATCCTCCAACATGTTCTTCAATTTCATCTCTATTGAGATCTTTTCCAAGCAATCGTTGGTCCTTGCACCTCTTGTCTAATATCTTTACTCGATGTCGTGGCTAGGTAAGTCGATAGAGCATCAGATTGCCTCATCTTTGGCTTTAATTCAGTTCAGGTTCCACAAGACATCATGTCTGAGAGAGATAGAAAATTCACTAGTCATTTCTGGAGAGTTGTACTCAATAGACTAGAAACAAAGTTGAATATGATCACAACTAAACATCCACAGACGGATGTGCAAATAGAAAATATCAATTGAATACTTGACAATATGTTACAAGCCTACATATCTTCAAACCAAACTGATTGGGAAGACAATTTACCTTCCGTTCAGTTTGCTTAAAATAGTGTGAAGCATTCAACAATTGCATATAGTCCCTTTATGTTAATGTATGTGTTTTAGTCAAGGGCATCATATGCAGTTGGATTGCAAAATGAGAAATTCCAAGCAACCAAAGATTTCTTGGAAGATATAAGCTTTAAGCTAAAAGTATGTAGGGAAAACCTAAGAAAAGTTTAAGATAGAGCTAAAGAATTTATTAACCCTAAGAGGCAAGATATTTCCTTTCAAGTTGGAGAACAAGTATATTTGAAAGTTCTCAAGAAATTTGAAACTCTCAAAACAAGACCCTGACTTAAAATATCTTCAAGATTTTGTGGCCCGTTCAAGATTATCAGAAAGGTTGGGAGCTTCCAGATGATTGTCTGGTTCACCTAGTATTTCATGTTTGTAGATTAAAAAGAAAATTGGCTGAACAAGATAATCTTGTATCTTCAAATACAATAGTCCAACCTATCTCATTTCAGAACATCCCTCATGAACTTGAGAAAATATTGTGCACTTGAGATAAACAAACTAGCATTCATTTATACAAAGATTGCATAGTTAAATGGAATGATGGCATAGAAAAAGGCACCACTTGGGAATGAGTAAGTTCATCAACAAAAGATTTCCCTCTTTTCCAACTTTAATTTAGAAACCAGGCAAATCTTTGAGAGTGTGACCATGATCGAGGAGAGTGATCATGATGCATGTGGAAATAGTCCACATAATATACCAACACACATTTTCAAGGACGAAAATGTTAAAGGGGGAAGAATGTTGTATGATGATTGGATTAGACCCTTGAAGATGGGTTTTATATGAATGGGTTGTAATTGTAGTATGAAACCTTGGTGTGTTTATTTAATTAGTGCCTCAATGGAGTGGTTTTTACACTTAGGAATACCTATCCTAAGGTAAAGGAACCTTAATCTTGGGAGAAGTTTCTCCCAAGTGCCACATGGATTTGTATGTGAAGAGAAGGCTTCAATTGAAATAGAAGACAAATGACTAGCATTGTGAAAGTGTCTACATGAGGAACACTTTGAGGGACATTGGAAGCGTCCTATCTTTGGACCTTTGGTATATATATGGGTGGAGTTGGGTGGGTGGATATGTACTCTCACTCTCACAAGGTAGACATTAATTTGAAGGAGGATCTCTCACAATAGGTCTCTTGATTATGAACAACTTTTGTTTATGGCTTCCCTCAAGGCTATCTTAAAGCAAATTGGAATAAAAGGCATATATGCCATCAAAGATGCCCTCCTTAATGACACACCCTTGTCCATAGTTCTTAGACAAACCCATCCCAATACATGGAGAGAATTTTCTTTGTCTCTGTACTCCACAAAAAGATTTATGATAGTCTACTCTTTGCATTAACTTGTACTCTTAGGTTGTTGAACTTGGATGAACTGGTTGTATAAGAAGTTCTTTTTTAATAAAGGAAGTTCGGCCTTAGCCTACTCTCCTGGACTTGAATTAGTTAAAAGAAAAGTACAAGAGAAGGGGACTAGTGCCCACGGGATCCCCCGAATCCCACAAAGCAGGAGGGGGGCTTTTACAGGGTTTAGGTGGCATTACACAGAAGGTAAATCACCCTCTCATTACCCGCAAGCAGGGGCCACATGGGTTTAAGCTTGTTGTTGATCAAAAGGCACACATGATGATGCCTAAAAGGGGGGGATTTCTTACAATTAGCGATCCTTTGCCACGGAGGAACAGTGAATTCTCAATCAACCACTTCTTTGGGGGAGTCACCAAAGTATAGAGAACATCTTTCCTGCCAGATCTTCCATAGGACCTTCCCTCTGATGGCGTTCCAGAGAGACACGAAGCAACCAATGGCTTCTCCCAGCAGAGCTTGCTTCCAACTAATATGTTTCTGAAGTCTAATTTTCTTTCCTAGCCTTCATGGAAGACCAAAGTTATAGAGGAGGTTGATAAACCTCGTATCCCCATCATGCGGTGCCCACTTGGTTTTAAGCTTATTGTTGACATACTGTAGCTCTTTGTGATGTCTGAAGGGCGGGGTTTTCTTACAGTTGGCAATTCTTTTGCCGAGAAGGAATAGGGACTTCTTGATCAACTACTCCTTTTGTGTTTTTTTTTTTAATATAAAGGAAGTTCGGCAATAGCCTACTCTCCCGGACTTGAATTAAATTAAGAAACAAAGGTACAATAGAAGGGGACTAGTGCCCACGGGACCCCCCAAATCCCACAAAGCAGGGGAAGCTTGATTGAATCCTAGGTTGCATTACAGAGAAGGTTAATCACCCTCTCATCGCCCTCATGCGGGGCCCACTTGGGTTTGAGCTTGTTGTTGATCAAAATGAGGACTTGATGGTGCCTGAAGGGGGGGGATTTCTTGCTGTTAACAATCCTTTTGCCAAGGAGGAGTAGTGATTTCTCAATCGACCACTCCCTGGGGGGATCGCCGAAGTTGAGAGCACACCTCTCCCGCCAAATTTTCCACAGGACTTCCCCTCTGATGGCGTTCCAGAGTGTCGCAGAGCAACCGATCGCTTCTCCCAAAAGGACTTGTTTCCAACTAAGCTGTTTTTGAAGTCTGATTTTCATTCCAACCGTCTGCCAGATTCTGTAGGAGTTGGGGCAAGTAAGGAAGATGTGTGGGACATCTTCGATAGCCCGGTGGCAGCGTTTGCACCAAGGAGGGATCCCACAAAGTTTGCTAGCTTTATGGTTGGTCCAAATTCCTCGATGAAGAATTTGCCATAAGAGGACAGACTTCTTAATCTCTATAAGGGGGTGCCAGATGCCCATGAATTTCATGTCCCACCGAAGCCGCGTCCAAGACAGGCACCACGTCTTGTTGAGGCTGATCTGGAGGTCAGCCGTTTCTTTGATGTTCGGGATTTTGAGTAGGCTATTTCCATTGTGCCATTTGAGGCCAAGCGAGTTCGGGGTGTCGTGTCCCATGAGAAGGCGAGTCTTGTGACGATCCCATGCGAGGCATCTGCTTTGCAAAGTGTTCCATTCTTCGTAGGAGATGTTTATGCGAGGGTCAATATCCTCAAAGTTGATCCAGCTGTTGGTGTCATGTTTCCAGAGGTGTTTCCATTTTTTGAATCCTTTGTTCCATAACTTCTTGGCATTTTGAATGTTCCACGACTCCACACTCCGGATGCCATGTATCGGAAACCAGATAGAGTCGTTTTGTCTGATTCCGGCCGCCCACTTCCAATCCTCCCTAATTCTTGTGAAGCTTTTGACTTTATTCCAGCCCTTCCAAAGGGAGCACACGAGATTGGAGCCTTTCGGGAAGACGGGGATCGGGGAGAATAGCAGGGTCATGATGTCAAGATTCTTCCAGTTCGGGAACCCCATGAGGGCCAACTCATTCTTGTTTCTGAAGATCAGCTTGGCCCACGAGGCCTCCCTATTGCACCAAGCCTTAATCATCCATTTGGCCGCCAGTTTGTTAGCCATACACCCAATGTCCAGGATACCAAGCCCCCCGCTGTCTCTAGGGCTAGTGCAGATGGCCCATTTGATTTTAGGCACCCCCCTTCTGTTATGATCACCCGTCCAAAGAAAGTTTCTACAAATACTATTCAGTTTGGACAGGCCTTGCTCATTCGGTCTCCAACACGAAAGGAAATAGATGGTAGAAGAGAGGAGGAACGTGTTGATAACCATCGCACGCCCAGCGAGATTGATTTGCATACCTCTCCAATAGTTAAGCTTGTTTTCCAGTTTGGCCAGCACCCAGTTCCATCGCTGCTCCATAGAGACGCCAAACCCGAAGGGGATTCCAAGAAGTCGAAAGATTTGGCCCTGCGGGATGATTTGACAGCCATGATCAATGAGAAGGCGAGGATGATGTCCCACAATAGCCCTAAAGGCGGTCTTAGAGTGGTTGATTATGGATCCAGAGGCATCACAAAAGGTAGCAAGACACCTCCAGAAAGTCACCAGGCTGGTATTATCATTGTGGACGAACGCGTTCATATCATCGGCAAACAGTCTCATGATGATTTGACTGTGGTCGTGAGGCAGCCGGAGGCCTTTGATATTGCCAGCCTCCACATGATGTGCCACAAGTCTGCTCAGCCCCTCAGTGGCGATGGCAAAAAGAAGGGGGGCCAGGGGGCACCCTTGTCTAATAGATCTTCTAAGATGGATCGCCTTCGAAAGTTTGCCGTTAACGTTAATTTGGGTCGTTGCGTTTCCGAGAAGGGTCGCGATCATCTTGGTGAATTTCTGACTACATCCGAGATCTTGGAGCGACTGCAGAATATAGTCCCATTCTAGCCTGTCGTAGGCTTTGTCAAAGTCGATCTTGAGGAAAACCACATCTTGATTAGACTCATTTGCAAGTTGAATACCTTCCCAAATATCCATAATGGTTTCCAGGATAGACCTGCCTTTGATGAAACCTTTTTGGTCCTCACAAAGCCAAGATCTCAGGTGGCACGAGAGTCTGTTGGCGATGACTTTGGCGATGATCATGTATCCTGTTTGGAGCATCGTAATAGGCCGCCAGTTCTCGATTCTGTTCTTTTCCCCCTTCTTGTGTATCAACTTGATAATTCCATTATTTAGACACGAAGGAAGAGCACCAAACTTTAGCGCTTCTTGCCAAACCATCCGAAGAGGGGTGGCAACCACCAGCTTGAAGGATTTAAAGAACTCGTTAGTGAGTCCGTCGGGTCCCAGGCTTTTACCGAGAGGGAGGGCATCAATGACCTCAATGATTTCTGATTCAGAGATAGGGGCATGAAGCAGGGAGTGGAGGTTGGGTGGTATCCTCCGGGGGGAAACCCTAGAAATGGCAGCCATACAGTCCCTTCTATGGTGGGAGAGGGGGTTCGAGGTTCCCAGGAGTCTCGTGAAGTGCCCTTCGATGATGCCAAAATTATCTTCTTCCGAATTGCATACATTGCCATGTGGATCTAGCAGTAGGGGGATCGAATCTCTGTTGTGTTTCCTTTTAAGGATACGGCACATCTCTTTGGTGGGTTTGTCGGCTTTGCCAGCCCACCACTCCTTGAAGAAGATTTGCAAGTTTTTCCTTTGTATTTCTTCCTCGTATCTCAACACTGCTCTGATTTTTCGGAGACCTTTCTGGGCTTGGTGTTTTCCTTTGTTCACTTCCTCCTCGAGCCGCTATAGTCTGTGATAAAGAGCTTCCCTACGAGCCCGCCGCACAGTTTCGAGCATCTTCTTAGTTCTGATCATGATCTTACGAGACTTGTCGACTGCACTTCTCCAGCACTTGGCTGGGGCCAAGCCAGAGGCAAACGCCACCTTCCACACATCGGCAATTTCTTGATGGACGGAGGGGAGAGAGAAGGTGGTTGCGTTGGCATGGAACCACGGAGCCTTGCGGATCTTGTTGGAAGGTTGAAAAGTGATAACGATCGGGTAGTGATCAGAGATGGTGAGGTCAGTGCGTTGCGTGATGGTAGGGTGGCCCCACTGATGAGTAAAACTCTGAGAGATGTAGCATCTATCGAGTCTAGCTTTCCTCAGGTCCTCGCCCGCTTGGAGGTTCGACCAAGAAAAGCCATTCGAGTCTTTGAATTCAACCAAATCCAAGTGGAGTTTGGTCATGTCCCACGTTTCTTTCTCCCGACTGTCGATGACCCTGCCCTTGCCCATCCATCTGTCCATTGGGTCCTCCACCATGTTGAAGTCACCACATACTCCTTTTGTGTTGGTGGGGCCCAACCTTCATTAATTTAATTCTCTTTTATTGTGGTCTTCGTAAAAAGGGACTCAAGAGCCGTTTTTTTCTCAAAAAAATATTCTTTAAAATGACAATTTTCAAAACTTCAAGTTGAATGTTTTTTTCTTTTGAGAGTACAATGAATTGGAAATACACACTCACTCACCCAACCTCTTAAGGTAGAGGCACTTATCATGAGAGACTCATAAACATGTGGAGCCAAAACTTGAGCTCATAACTTTTTCTCACACTTCAAGGCATCAGCCACTAGACTGCCGCTCGGACTTCAAATCGAATGTTGAAAAGCTGAGATTGGTAATTTGCATGCTGAAAAGCCTGACATTTTTATACATGTAAACGAGTATTATATCTACATGGTTGCTATATTTACACGAGTATTGTAAAAGTAAAATTTGACATCTCATATGACATATTGTGCAGCCGTTCAAATGCAGGCCCATTACCAGATGGAAATTGGTCGCCCACGTTCCTTGTTTGGCTGGCGAAAAATCTTGTTTGTTTCATTACAAGTTAAAGGTCGAAGGCATTGCTGGCGTCACTCTGTAATGCGGATAGATGCCCAGATTCCGTACTACCAACGGCTCCAAAAGGTCTTGCTGGCGTCACTCTAATGCGGAGGCCGGATAGATGCCAAATGTACGGTCTCTCGTCCGTACTACCAACGGATCCATCCACGGAACTTGGAACTTGGAAACTAATGTTGAAGCCGTGTTTGAAGTAACATGCACAATAATCGAGACTCCAAAAATTGTACTCTCTTGTGAGTCGCTCCTTCCACTTCGTGGCAAGAACTACAGACTCAGACATATCGCCATCCTGTGTCACAATCAAATTATGATTTTATCTACAAGGCTTGATTCTGCATCGCCTGCCCCCCACCTTTAATTTTGAAAGTACAATTCTACATGTGATGAGCATAGAACCCGCAAGACCCCCATTCCGTAGGTGTCTTTTGCGAAAAAAAAACAAGAAAATTAAATTACTGAAGGGGTGTCTATCGTGTGCAAAGGGCAAGGGCCACTTTATAGAAAAAAATATAGACAGGGATCACTAGAATGTTAAAGAGAGAAAAGCACCTCAAATCTTCTCCTGGAATATAGTTTGGAGATTAGGGATCTGCAATGAGATGGTTTCTTTTGAATGACAATGTTATGGATCTCAGCACTTGTAGATGGGGCAGAGTTGATCTCTGCAATACATTTCATAGAGGCTTTCTTTAGTCTCAAAGGAAGGGAAGACAGGAAATTCATGTTACCATTGTTGAAAACCGCATTGTTTCTGCTCAACCATATCGACCAAAGGATGTGACCTCTCCAACAATTCCAAATCAGCAGGTCCATGTTTCTGCAGCATCCCAGAATGACATCTTTAATGGAGAGCTTTGGGAGACTGCTAGACCTCAGGTAATTTTCCATAGGATGCCAAAATTTTTTGGCATGGTTGCAAGAATAAAACAAGTGGGGAACATCTTCCAGCTTGCCACCAAATGTACACTTGCCTCCATTGTCTAAAATTTTCCTGACTTTGGGGCCTATCCAAAGACCATTGTGAATCATCAGCCATTGTAAATATGAGTGCTTGCTACAATCAGGCAAGGCCCACAAAGCTTTGAATCTATAGATCCATTGGTGGTTGGACCAATTTATGTTCCATCTGACATTCAATCTTTCCCTAATTTGCTCCACAGTTCCTCTATACTTTTTGAATTTTTTGAATATGATGTCAACAACATCTTTGATTCATGTGTTCCTCCTGTAGTTGTTACTCGTTTCTTCAATGAATGCCCTGTGCTTCAACAACACCTGCAAACAAGAAGAAGAGATGTTAGTAGAATCCATAATCTGTTGAGTGGTTTTGACAGTCCTATCTCCCATACATTCTCTCTAGGAAACAAAGCCACCTTTATGGCATTTGTGCTCCTTAGTAGAGAGGCTGCATCGTTTCAAATAGGTTAACCAACCTAACCATGGAGATTCCTGTAAAAAAAAAGTCAAGAGGAAGGTCAAAAGAAGGAGTAAATGCACTCTTAGCCTTGAACCAGGCTTTCCAAAGTCTGAAAACCAGAGTGCTGCCAATCGGGGAAATAGGTTGAGGAGAGACAATTATGTCCCACAGTTGGATTTTAGACCAGGCCTTATAATTAGTTAAGAAAAATTTTCCATAGTTTCTCTTAATCAGCACAACCCAAATATCCTTACTATACAGACTTCTGAGCACCCATTTGGCAGCCATGTTTTCAGCCATCTTAAGTGGGCTGAGAATCCCAAGACCACCTTGGTCTTTAGGAAAGCAAAAAATATCCCATGGAACCTTAGATACTTTCCTGTTAACATTGTTTCCTCCCCACAGCAATCTTCTAGCTAGGGAGATAGCTTGACCAACTTGTTTCTTAGAAGGAGACCAACAAGATAGAAAGAAAACAAGTTTAGGCAAAATATAGTGATTAAGAACAAAACATCTGTGGGCAAGGGAGTTGTTGACATCATACCAATAGAAAAGGTGCTTTATAAATTTATCCAAAACCCAATCCCAACGTTGAGCAAATGAAACATTGAACCCCATAGGAATACCAAGCAAACGAAATATTTCACCATCCTTGAGAATATTGCAACCCAAAGTGGCAACACATTCAGGTATATCATCATTAGAATATTTAAATCCTATTTTACTATGACTCACTTTAGAGCCATTGGCCAGACAGAACATATTCAAGCACTCAAGAAAATTTCTTGCACACAAAGAATCAGCACTAGTCACCATATTTGTGTCATCAGCGAACATCTGTAGGGCAAGGGGGGAGGGGCAATCAGGGATGGAGATACCTTTCACCAAGCCATTGCAGAGCATCCTTGATTAACCATCCCAAAGCATCACTTGCTATGGCAAAAACGAGAGGAGCTAATGGGTAACCTTGCCTGATGGACTTAGCAAGCTTAAAAGGCTCTGACCATTAATAGCTATTCTAGAGGAAGCATTACCAAACAGAGTGTTGACAAATTTAATAAACTTCCTCCCAAACCCAACATCGTGCAGAGATTGCAAAATGAAATCCCATTCAATTCTATCATAGGCTTTGTCAAAGTCTATTTTGAAGAAAAAGAAGTCGACCATTCTCTTTGGCAAAATCCATTTCCCAAAGGGAAATGATAGCATCTAAAATGTATCTACCTTGTATAAACCCTTTTTGCTCAGGTAAAATGAAGAATTTCATCATGGGACTAATCCTTCTAGCTAGGGCAGAGGAAAAAATCTTGTAAATAGAGTTTAAGCATGTGATAGGTCTCCAATTATTGAGATCATCTTTGTCACCTCTCTTATGTATGAGTTTAATGACCCCTGAGTTGATGTGGCCAGGGAGATATCCTTTATTAGAAGCCTCTTCCCACACAACAAGGAGAAATTGAGTGAGAAAATCTTTCAACACAATAAAAACTCATTTGGCAATCCATCCAAGCCAGGAGACTTATAGGGCTTTAATTTATTGATGGTTTCTTTGACCTCACCAACAATGAGGGGCAGGTCCACGATAGGCATCAGGCTTTCAGGAATCATTTTTTTCCTTTTTAAAGCAATGGTAGCTCTGGCCCTCTAGATGTCCTCCCCCCACTTGGGAGGCACAGAGAAAACATCCATAAAAAATTTTTTTGCCTCTTGTAAGGACTCTTCTATGTTGATAATATGCTCTCCATTCCTTTTTTTTATCAGCAGGATGAAGTCCCTGACTTTACCTTTTTTCATCAAAGAATACATATGTTTATTTTCCCTATCCATCTTCTCACTCCAGAACTCCTTAGAGGTGGCAAGAGAGTAGCTAGCTTCAAGATACCTTTCCTTCTTCAATCTCACAGTATGGTCTTGATACTCTTGAGTGGTAACATCAAGGGAATTCGACTTTTTCACAAGAGACTCTCTTCTCTTGGCACGATTCTCCTTAGCTTGTTTCCTAAAGTGGGTAAAGAGGTGCCTAATGTCTTTGGTGGCTTTTTCCCACGCTAAACAAGGGGATTTATTCTTGTGAAAGTGATAAACAATAATTCGCTTGGTCTCCTCTTGGACACAAGGCAATCTAAGGAGGTTAACATCAACGACTAGGTCAATGAGACCTGTAACATTGATTGATATAATATTAACATCACCCATTAAACACAAAAGCAATCACTTTCTACTGTTCCTGGTGGGCTTGAGGGCCGACAGGGAAGATCTTACAACTTCCTTTCTCTTTGATTTCGAGTTTGGAGTCTGTTCTTTGAGAAGATCATCATCGTGGGACATAGGGACAATGTCTGCGTTACCTATGTAATCCTCCATTCCCTCTATTTTTTCTTGATCCATGACTTCAAGCTCTTGTGTGAAAGCATCCATTTGAAAATCTGTTGGTTCGTTTAACTGAGGCTGGGGGGGACACGAGTGGTAGGGGAAACATTACATTGAACATTGGAGGAGGAAGCAATGACTTTATTTTTCTTACCTACTAGAGACCAACCCGAGTTTCCAGCTTTAGTCGAGCTCCTTTGAGCACACTTTTTATCTCCTGTAGAATGCATGTTAGGTTCCGTATTCTCCTTACCTTCAATATCTTCCACTGGGTATTTATCATCAAAAGGGTTATTCACAACATCAAGTAGAACGTTATAGATGCTATCAGACTTAGTTATTGTTTTTCTTTTTGCTTTTCATATTTGGTTTCTTGTGATGGATTGACTGAGGGCCATTTGACTCCGATTGCTTTTTTTCAACCTCATTGGGTTTTTCATGGACAATCTACGGGTTTTGAGGGTGAAGCAAAGGACAGTCCTTTATCAAGTGCCCTTGCTTGTAACAGTTGTAACAGGCATTTGGCAAGTTTCTATAGATCACTTTCTGAGAGTGCAGCTTCCTTCCATAGAAGTCTTTGATGACTATTTCTGTTTTAACCTCTTTTGATACATCAATCTCTATCAGGACTTGGGGATCCCATTTAGGTTAATCATATTTCTTCTATTCTTTTGCCCTAACACTTTCCCCACCATATTCCCGAGGCTCTCAGCCCAAGGGTAGAATTCTATGGGCAGTTCTGGGAATTCGACCTAGACAGGGATTCTGGTTGGTTTCGGCTCTTTGGGGTTGAACCAAACATACCATTTGAAGAACAAGACAAGGGTGTTTTTCATTAGCCACTGTCCCTCACTAATCACTTGCAAGGCGTTCTTAGCCTCTTCAAAGAAGAATAAGTAATAGTTATTCAGGCAATACTGAATATGCTTGACAACTAGACCTCTCGATTCCCAGTATGCATGAATGGTTCTAAGAAAACCATTCATGCATCAGTTAAAAGTTTTTCAAGACTAGAGTAGTAATGATCTTTATCTTCATCACTTTGGTATCACAACTAGAATCAATCTTCATACATTTGACTAAGATATATCTCCATCCCACTAGAACTCAATACTTAAGATTCATATGATTCCTTTTTAAGATATATCATCAAATAATGGTTCTTGGTTAGAGGAGGATGCAAAATTATGGGTTTGTAGAGAAGCTAAGAAAGAGATCAAATAAGAAAATTTAGAGATATGACTTTAAATAATAAACAATTAGACCTCTAAGAGATTTTGAAAAAAATTCCTTGAAGCATATGTAGATGGCCTATGTTCTTACTCTATTAAATGAATTGAGCACATGCCTATCCTTGAGAATGAAGTAACTTGATGGTGATGCACCACAGTGTGTTTTGTTTCTCGAGAGCTCCATGATGATATCCTCTAAATAGAAAACCAAGCTCCAAGCACTACACATGACACTCCGCATAGAGGCTGCCAAACACGCAGAAAAACACAATACATAGGGAGCATGAACATAGACTTCTTAGGTGTTACAAATGTAGTCAAAATTACATTGTGTGGTTGGCTAGGCCACTATATGTTTTATTGAAGAACATATACAAAAGTGTCTGGTGACCGTTTGGCCTTTCACATGGACACCAACAGTAGTAATCTCCCACTAAAGGCTAATATGGGCAAAGTAAATATGGGAGAAAAATTAAGAATGATAAAGAATACCTGAGTGTAAGTATATAGACTATACCTCCCACTTGATGGGCACGTTACATAGTATACAAAAGACTATGTAAGATCATGAATCAAGTAACCCCATCAAGTGACAACAATGTCGAAAGTTATCCTATGGTAGAGCTTTAGTCAAAGCATCTAGAGCATAATCTTGAGTATGAACCTTCTCAAGAATAATGTGCTCAATGGCTAAGCAATCTCTAATGAAGTGATACCTCACCTCAATGTGCTTGGTCTTTGCATGATAGACCAGATTCTTAGCCAAAGCAATGGCACTCTGACTATCACTGAGCAAACGAGGCACATGCTAAGGTAGACCCATATCACAAGCAAGTAGAGAAAGCCACAATGCTTCCTTACATGCCTCACTTGCTGCAACATACTCTACTTCTGTGGTGGAAACAATTGTACATTCTTGAAGACAAGATCTCTAAGAGATAGCACCTCCGGCAAAATGAAAAATGTACCCAGATGTAAACTTACGATTGTCTACACAACTAGCATAGTCAGAATCTATGTAACCAATAATGGATGCTTTCCCACTATCTAAGCATAGAAAATTGTCCTTAGTGACATTGAGATATCTCAAGATCATCTTGACTACTTCCCAATGTTGCTTGCTAGGATTAGACATGTATCTACTCACAACTCCCACTACAAATGATGATTTGAGGCAATCATTCTTGCTCAATTTCACATATGGCTAAAGGTGTACTCATTGCCTTTCCACCCTGCATATTGAACCTGTGAAGTACTTTGTTTTCTTGACTTTGGAATTGGCTCAAATAATACAATGGACTATTTTCTATAGAAGGGTCACCTTCTTTCTTCCAAAAAAGGGTGCAAGAGATCTTGGAGCTTAAAATCCTACCTAATCAACAACCAAGAGGTTCAAAACTTCTGTTTAACCTTGATCTCAAACATCACTTCATGCTTTATCATGAGAATTTCCTCTATTCCACAAGTCTCAAGATGCCACAGTCTAAGACCAAGAAGAGAATATTAGGAGTCTACAAAAGAAGTTGAAACAAACAAGAACAAAAAAACATGTCTCTAACCTCATGAGAGGAAAATAAAGCTACACAACATAGAGGATCTTAAGGTTGGTTCTTTGGGATGGAAAAAAAGGACTACAACAACAAGATGGATATGTTGTTTATTAATATGTTTCTAATCTCTTGCTTTCTTGTATGTAGTACAATCAAATGAAAAGTGAGGGTTTAGGACCTATTTTTAACTAGGGTGGACATAAGAGTGAATAGGGTGACTTTTTAAAGGAGGAAAAATTGAACTCACACTCATTTGTAAGCTTCTTCTTTCTCTTTTTAATCAAGCTTGCGACTTTCTTGGAGTCTTCTTGCTCTAGAGTGAAGCTTTCTCGCATGCTTGTGTGCATGTATGTGCACTTGCATATGTGTAAACTTGCATGTGTGCATTATTGCTTTTGTGTGTGTATATGCATGGTGAAGGCTTTACATCATCTCTCAAATTTACAATTTGTGGGAAGGGATCTATTACTTCAAGTTATCTTCGTATGTGTGTTGTGGTGTAGTTCTAGAACAAACACTCTAGCTTTATCCTCATATTGTATTCTACTGCTTTACATTGTTCCATCTAAGGGTCTTTGGGTGCAAATCATTAGTAATCTATAACAAGAACACATTCTCTTTGGATTGAGCCCCAATATGGTCGATGAACTAGCACCAATCATCATAACTAAGCATAAAACTAGTTTTAGTTTCTTCCTATGTGATCGAATCTTTTCTTTCATTATTGCACAAATGCTTTTGATTGAGAAAGCCCTTGGTCCAAAGCTTCTTGGTTTCTTGGAGAGAAATTCTCTCAATTGGCCTAATGTCTAATATTTTAAGGAAATTGGAATCCATTTTCCTAATTCTAGCCACCCATTTCTTGTCATAAGTTAAATTGAGTGGGGCTTAATATTGTTGCAAGCTTTGCAAAGCAAAGTAAGTGCCCTAGTTCCTCTAGAAATGACTAAGAAAGAGAGAAGAGAAGTGTGACGAGATCATGGTAATCCCATCTAGGGTTCTATTGAATTGGACGAGAATGTGTTTTTAAAGTGGGTTCTTACACTCTTTCTAGCTTACTCACTTCTTTAGTGTTTTGTTTCAGGAAATAGATAAAAGAGAGTATAAGAAATGTGTTGATGACCATCCCTTTCTCACGCACTTTTGGTTGCTTTCCCTTCTGGTATCGGAGCGTAATCTTAAGCTTAGTTAGCATTGAATCCCAATTTTGATTCATAGATGCTTCAAACCTTGTATGGATACCTAGTAATATGAAGATCTTACCCAACACAATCTAAATTGCATGCTTATCCCTTATGTACTTTGTAGGGGGCAAGATGAGGATCTTAAAAGTGTTCTTTTTGGAGGTCTATGTTCAAATAGAGACAATGTGAATGTTTCAAAAAAATTTCAAACTAGGTTGCTACAAATGTCCTCAATACAAAGAAACACATTGATATCATGAATAAGCATCATAAACACGAGATATTCATAACCTTGCAGAAGAAATATATCAAATATATTCTTTAAGATAATGTGATCCTCCACCATGTAGTTGAGACCATCAAGAGCAACTGTAAAAACAAGAGAGGCGAAAAGAAAAAAATATATCAAATATATTCTTTAAGATAATGTGATCCTCCACCATGTAGTTGAGACCATCAAGAACAATTGTAAAAATAAGAGAGGCCAAAAGAAAAAAATTCTAGATAGACATCTTAGGATCAAACAAAGAGGAGAGGTTATGTTAATATTGACCCAAGCTCAAGCAATACCCAAAATCATGGAAACCTTTTTGATAAATTTTATATAAAAGGAAAGCTCTTTGAGTAATTGAAGGATATAATTGCGTTTGATTATATCATATGCTTTTTACAACTTAATCTCGATAAAGACAAAGATTTGACCAATCTTTAAAACATAATCAATTTTCTCATAGATATTGATAATGCCTTCATTTTTTTGTTTCGTGAGTTACTTTAAAAGACAACTCATTGGTTTTATTACTATTCTTTTCTTCAAGAGTCTCATAATCATGAAGAAGGGGAATCTAATATATAGGAGATGTGACTTTGGCTAATGTACTTCCTATGGACTTGATTAGTCCTATGCTAATAAATCCCTTATTCCCAAACCATGTTCTAAAAGCTTCAATGTGTGGGTTAGACCAAAGAAGTTACTAGTTGGAGGTGGAAACATTCTTCTATGAAGAAGTCACGAGTAGTGACTAATCTATCACTCACTTCTAGACTGTGCATTGTACTTATTCCTTAGCCATTGGAGTCCTTCAACACCTCTAAGCATTGCACGTTACATATCAATAAATATAGTTGAAGTTTCATCATCATCTTCAACTATTGTGTATTGTTGTATGTCTACTACTCAAGTGTACTCACTTCTTCGAGCCATTCAAGTGAAACTATGGTCTCATTGTCTCATCCAATGCTTGAGTCAAAATGGTATTAGAGTTTCATAATAGGAAATGCATTCAAGGTGATGGTTTTTCTTCTTTAGTTAATAAACTGGATTGAAGTAACAACTCAACGTGGTCTCTAAGGATGGAAGCATATTTACAAGGAAGAAATTTGTATGGATACATCTCATCCTAAGAACTCCCCTTATCTTGTAATGGAAGTTGGAAAGCTCATTATGACTACTTTTTATGGTAGGTTTTTCACATTTTTAGATGCTTTTTATGTTCCAAGGATCAAGAAAAATTTGTTATCAATTTTGGCATTAGCCAAGCTTGGCTTGGTTGTCAAATTTTTTGATGATAGATGTACAGTTCATGATCTCTTAAATGGTAATGTTCTCATTGCTTCTTGTATTTTATGATGTGGGCTATATAAGCTCATAGGCTATGCAAAATTTGTGGAGAATGAGTTCTCCTATGTGCAACGAAAATGTGTCGTGAACCCTTGTATGTCCAACACTTAGACAAATAGCTGCACCTTAAATAGCTTTCTGCTCTCAATACAAAACTCAAATGGACTTGTGCCTTTAATAAATAAAATTAGACAAAGAGAGCTTTCTAAGAAGCTATAAATAAATTAATTTGGACAAGTTTTGATTAGGAAACGCAACTGACAAAGATGAACTACCTATCCACACAAGTATGCTGAAGAACTGAACTTCACTCTCGAACTGATAACTCTCCGAATATATATCCTTTGAGAAAGATATTTGGTACAAAGAAATTAGATACATATGCCTTTCCAACAAGCTGAAAAACAAGTAATTTGAATGAGTTTTGGTCAGGAAACTCAATTGACCAAAATAGACTACCTGCACACATAAGTACACTATAAAACTAGACTTCACTCTCTTATAGATATCTCATAGACTGAGTGAGATATTTGGGACAGAGAAACTGAATGTCAATAGCTTTCCAACAAGACAAAAATCAAGCAATTTGGATATGTTTTGGTTGGCAAACTTAACCGACCAAAATAGACTACCTATCTACACAGGTGTACTAAAAAACTAGACTTCACTCTTTCATTGATATCTCACAGAATATATAAGCTTTGAAGGAGATATTTGGTATGCAAAA
Source organism: Ceratopteris richardii (assembly GCA_020310875.1). Classification (NCBI taxonomy): domain Eukaryota; kingdom Viridiplantae; phylum Streptophyta; class Polypodiopsida; order Polypodiales; family Pteridaceae; genus Ceratopteris; species Ceratopteris richardii. Next base: position 73,110,709 of record CM035440.1, on the reverse strand, counting down.
ATTAAACAGGATAAGCTTTCTAATTAATTTATAAACGCAAGAAATCATTACATATAAATTGAGATATGAGCTTCACAACAGAGCTATGTACAAACAGACGTGCGGCTAGAAGGAGTCTAAGGGAAGACAAAATGACAAAATGGCCAGATCTGACTATTGGGAGATCTTGCCTCTTTCTCTCCTTATTTAGAAGGTGCTCCCACTCCACTTTTATAACCAATGAGCATGTGAAGAAGTTTGTGTCTCCTTCTTAACTCACCACTTTGCCCACTACATGCTACAGACTACAAGGGAGATAATGTATCTTTTACTCATCATGAATTTTGACTAGACTTTTTCTTTTCTTTTTTTTCTTTTCTCTTCTTTTCCTTTATCTTTATATTTGGTAAATTTATCCAAGCATAGCTCATATGAAAATGAGCTTGTACATTTATCTTCAACACTCCCTCTCAAGCTCATTTGGGAGTTATCTCCAACCATGTCCTGCAAATTTATCACATCCTTGAAACCTTTGAGTTTAGAAGCATCCAACAACTTTGTAAACATATCTGCAACCTGTTCTTTGGTTCTGATGAACTTTATCTCCACATCTTTGCTCAATACCTTCTCCCTTACATAATGGTAGTGGACCTCCTCAATTCCAATAGACCTGTTGCTTGAAAAGTAAAAAATGCACTTCATTAAACTATTAGGAAAGAATTCAAAATGGACCTATTATAGAAGCTCATCATAGATGCTACCCTACCCTAAAGCTTAAAAAAAAAACTTATTACGTGTAATTAGTTGATTGAGGTAGCATAGGTCCTATAAAATAAGTTAGTATATTGAGTTTAAGGTCTCAAATAATGGTAGTATCAAGTTCGACTAGTGAAGTAGTGTGGATCAACAAGCGCAATGAATAATAAAAAAGAGCTAAATAATGATGAAAGAGCAAAAAAAAATCAAGAACATAATTGAAAAGAAATAATTTCAAGGATGAAGCAAAAAGAGAACGTTAATGAAGTGTGAAACCCTAGAGAAGATTCATTCCTCTAGTAGGCGATTATTAGAGTAAAAAATTAATCAGAAAATATAAAGATTATGTCAGTTCCATAATCCAAAAATCCGAAGAACATTGATGGCATGACCATCATGTTTGTGAAACACCCGTAAGTAGAGAATAACTATCTATATATTTGTAATAATGTAGTACACCATGATAGACCGATAATTTACCACAAATCCAATAAGGGAAGAGGTAATGCCAATTTTGTGACATCCTTCAAAGTGAGCATAGTTAATAAACAACCATACTTGTGAACAAATTATGAAAAATTGGGCAATCCTAACATGAACCTTGAACATTCACCTCTTGATCAAATTAATTCTTGAATTTGTATAACAAAATATTTGTATGATTGAAATCGCATCATTCAAAGTAATGTATCGGTTGTTGAGGTACCAAGCTCAAAATGTGATGATTGACATGACACATATCACTTTTCATTTCTCTCATATGTATAGTGGTTATACCCATGTATATCATGGATATTCTTAGTGAGCTTCACTGAATTTATTCACTAATAGTGATGGGACTTTTGTCTCTTTCCAACTCACTCATTCACAGACATTACTGTTTATACTCGTATTGTTGTATGAGATCATTATTGTATATTCTCTTTATGTAATAGAAGAACTAGAAGAATATTATTCCTCCTTGCCTCAATCCATGTGTGCTCCTCTCTTGGTGTGTGAGAGTTTGAAAGAGCTCTCTTCTTTATCTCCTTCCTCTTGAATGATGGTATCAGAGCCAGTGTCGCTCCAGAGATCTTGTGGAAAAGGCTGACAATGAAGAGTTCGTGAGAAGGCATGAAGAGTGGGTGCTTCATGATTGATCTCAAATTTCTATGAAATTTGGTGTGTAGGTAGAAGGCACCAAATTATTTTTGTGACTTATCATTTTAAGGTCACTTGTTTTTCTTAGATTTATTTCGAAGCCCAAATATTTCAAATCTAAAATTTCAAGTGATTTCATGTACTATTGATACATAAGAATTGTGCTTTTGTGGGATCAAACTCCAAAGTCACAATGTGATAGTGTTCAAGCAAAGGTATTGCTTCTAGTGTTTTTGCAGTATCATAAATCATCATAGAAATTATAACTGCTAATGGAATGAGTCAACTCGTGTGCGATAAGTTGTACAAGAACAACTCTCATGCTTAGATATTCAGAATGAGTACAGAGAGTGGAATCAAGGAGCATGGAAGGTAATGCATTGTCTACCTTGGAAAAATTTGGAACAAAAAAGACTTGGAAGAATTTGTTCACATTGTATGAAACCAATATAAAGGCATAGAAATTGCAACTCAAGAATTAATTGCATACATTGGAGAAAAAGCATGTCAATAGGTGACTACACCTTAAAAATCAAAAGCATATGTGAGTCACTTGCATCTATTCATGTCAATGTAGATGAATGATGAGGTTGAAGTGTGACTTCATGGTTTAGAAGCTACATATAAGTAGTTCACAACTTCTATTCGAACCAGTGAGAATATCCCAAATTTTTCTAATCTTGTGTCCATGTTGATAGTTGGAAAGAAAACCTTGGTGAAGACTCAAACTTGTTTGTGTTCAATGTCTATGGAAGCACACAAAAAACACAAGGAAGAAGCATATGCTTGGAGAAAAACACAATGTAGAATGTATTACCAAGTGAATGCACAAAGATAAGTGGCTCATTAAGGTTATAGGCATATATACAAGCCGAGGGAAAAACCTCCGAAAGAGAGAAAAGAGTGCCCTAACACTTCTAAGTGTGTTCACACACATCACTATTGAAATATGTTAATAAATCCCCCTGGGAGTGATGTGGTGAATAAGGAGATAGCAGTCATTATAAAGAATTCCCAAGCTATGTGGAAGAAATCAATCCAAAAAATAAGAAAGCCCAATGCCTTGCTAAATGCTTCAAATTTCTCCATAGGTAGAGATTTTGTGAAAAGGTATGCAATATTACCCTGTGTGGGCACATAAACCAAATTGATCTCTCCAACAGAGAATCTCTCCTTGCATAATGATAATGCACCTCAATATGCTTTGTACAAGCATTGAACACAAGATTCCTTGCAACTGTCAATGCACTCTCACTATCAATAAAGATGGTGGTGGCAAAAGACTAACCAACAACCAAATCAGTCAAAAGGCATCAAATCCACACACACTCATCATTCACTATCAAAGCTACCCTATACGCTATCTCAAAACATGTTTAAAAGGTGCCTCAAGTTTTGGAAAAGAGGATGCAATTTCAGATTTGGCAAGTGAAGCAAACTAGAAAAATTCCAATGAACAGAGCATGCATGCTAAAAGTTTGCATCTAAGATATCTTGAGGACCATGAACTACACATGCTGAATCATTCACAAATTTTGTTGAAGATAAATGTACAAGCTCATTTTCATATGAGCTATGCTTGCATAAATTTACCAAATATAGAGATAAAAGAAAACAAGAGAAAAGAAAAAAAAGAAAAGAAAAAGTCTAGTCAAAATTCATGATGAGCACAAGATACATTATCTCCCTTGTATCAGTAGCATGTAGTGGGCAAAGTGGTGAGTTAAGAAGGAGGCACAAACTTCTTCACATGCTCATTGGTTATAAAAGTGGAGTGGGAGCACGTTCTAAATAAGGAGAGAAAGAGGCAAGAGCACTCAATAGTCAAATCTAGCCATTTTGTCATTTTGTCTTCCCTTAGACTCCTTCCAGCTGCACATCAGTTTCTACATAGCTCTCTTGTGAAGCTCATATCTCAGTGTATATGTAACCATTTCTTGCGTTTAGACATTCATTGGAAAGCTTATCTTCTTCAATTTTTGAATATTACATATCTCCTTCAAAGATTATATATTCTGTAAGATATCAATGAAAGAATGAAGTCCAATTTTTTAGTACACTTGTGTAGACAAGTATTATATTTTGGTCGGTTAAGTTTCCCAACCAAAACACATCCAAATTGCTTTATTTTTGCCTTCTTGGAAAGCTCTTGGCATTTACTTTCTCTATCCAAAATATCTCATTCAGAAGATTTATATTCTGTGAGATATATGTCAGAGAGTGAAGTCCATTTTTATAGTGTCCTTATGTGTGCAGGTGGTCTATTTTGGTCAGTTGAATTTCCTAACCAAAACTCATCCAAATTACTTGTTTTTTAGCTTATTGGAAAGTTGTATGTGTCTACTTTCTCTGTACCAAATATCTTTCTCAAAAAATATATATTTAGAGAGTTATCAATCCGAGAGTGAAGTTTAGTTCTTTAGCATACTTGTGTGGACAGGTAGTTCATCTTTGTCAATTGTGTTTCCTAATCAAAACTTGTCCAAATTAAGTTATTAATAGCTTTTTAGAAAGCTGTTTTTCTATTTTGATTGACTAAAGGCACAAGTCCATTTGAGTTTTGTATTGAGAACAGCAAGCTATCTAAGGTGCAGCTATTTGTCCAAGTGTTGGACATACAATAATTCACTACAAATTTTGGTTGCGCATAGGAGAACTCATTCTCCATAGTTGGTATCAGAGCAAACTTGGTGCTGAAGCTTCATCAATAGAGCTAGAGTTAAATCAAAGCAAAAGAGGAGCTACAAAAGAAGAGGGAGCTTCACAAACGCAAGAGCAAAGGACAATATAACTATTCAAGGTAACTCTCAAAGTCTTTGATAGTCGTCAATGGCTGACTTGTGTAAATAAGTAGAGAAATTGGATAAGGATAACTATCCTGTGTGGAAGTTTAGAATGACCAACTACCTAATTGACAAAGGCTTATGGGGTATTGTGAGCGGCGATGATGCTCAACCTCAAATCAATCAAGCTATGGCCACCAAAGTCCAAAGGAGGCAAGCGAAAGAATGGGAAGAGAGGAATAGGAGAGTCATGTTCCTCATTTCGCAAGTCATTACTAATGCCATGGTAGGGCATATTCAACATCTAGAGAAAGCTAAGGATGCTTGGGAAGCTCTTGAAAAGATGTATTCAACAAATACCAAAGCTAGGAAACTTCAACTCAAGAATGAGTTGAACACAATCAAGAAAATTTCGAGTCAATCCATAGCTGAATATACTTTGAAGATTAAGGAGCTAAGCGATGCTTTAGCTTCTATTGGCACAACAGTTGAAGACGAAGATCTTGTCTGTTATACTCTCAATGGATTGAGAGAAGATGAAAGATGGAAGCCTTTTATAACTTCCATTAACTTGAAAGATACATATCCAGGTTTTGAACAACTAATCCGTCATCTTGTCGCAAAAGAGCTTAGCTTTGGTGGTCCCAAAGGAAAGGACAGCCACAACCAAATGTTATATGCAAGTCGAGGTAAAGGAAGGAACTCAAGAGGAGGATCAAGAGGAAAACGAAGAGGTCACAACAACTCCAACTACAATCAAAACAATTCGGAAGACAACAAGGATGCATCAAATGCCAACACACAAGGAAGAGGTCGAGGTAGAAGTAGAGGAAGAGGCCGAGGCTCCTACGATTCTCATAAAGGTATGACATGCTATCATTGTGGTAAAGTAGGGCACTATGCTAGTGATTGTTGGCTAAAGAATGGAAGACCAAATGGAGGCAATCAAAGGAACCAAAACAACTATGCAAGCACCTCAAGTGAAGGGAGCAAGGACACACTACTTGCAATGAGACATGAGTATAGAAGCTCTTGTGAAGATGACAAAAAATGGTACATTGATTCATGTTGTAGTAACCATATGCCATGCCAAGAAAGTCTGTTCACTAATCTACAGATACCAAGTGGAAAAGGATGTGTTAAAACAGGCGATGATACTCAACACATGATTGAACATATTGGAGATATAAGGCTTGAAGATACAAGTAGAGCAAAGGTACTATCTAATGTTCTTCATGTTCCTACAATTTCAAAGAACTTGATTTCAGTAGGACAAATGGTAGAGAAGGGTTATCATGTCATATTCAATGAGAATGGATGCTTCATAAAGAATCCAAAGGAAGGGTTCAAGGTCATTGCTCGAGGTAGAAGAGAAGGAAGGATGTTCACTTTGGACGTCCAACATCCACATGGAAAGGTCATGTACATTCAATGTGGGAACAAGGAGATTTCAGAGTTGGACTTATGGCACAAAAGAATAGGACACATCAACATTCCAAAGCTGAAGGACATGAGCAAACATGAAGTGGTAAGAGGTCTTCCAAAATTTAATAGCATTGGACTACATCAGTTATGTGAAGCTTGTCAACTAGGAAAGCAAACAAGGTAGCCATTCAAGAGGAGCAATTATGTGGCCCCAAATGCCTTGGACTTGATACATACGGATGTATGGGGACCATCCCAAAAGGCATCAATGGCTGGTAATAGATTTTTTATCACCTTCATTGATGATCACTCAAGAAAGGTATGGCTGTTTTGTATGAAGCAAAAATCTGAGGTGTTTTCTATATTCAAAAGATTCAAAGTTGAAGTTGAAAAAGAAACAGAAAGGTCTATCAAAACCTTAAGGTCCGATGGTGGAGGAGAATACTTCTCCAAAGAATTTTCAGATTTTCTACAAGAGAACGGGATCAAAAGGCAATTCACTTGTAGGTATACACCACAACAAAATGGAGTAGTTGAGAGGGAAAATAGACAAATTGCTGAAAATGCAAGATGCATGCTCAACAAGATGAAGGTACCATTGTACTATTGGGATGAAGCTACCACAACCGCCATTTACTTGATGAATAGGTGCACAACATCGAGAATACATCACTTGACTCGAGAGGAGGTATATTCTGGTAAGAAACCTGATCTTACACACCTCAAAGTGTTTGGATGTGTTTGCTTTGTTCACATTCCACAAGAAGTTAGAACAAAGATGGAATCAAGGTCAGAAAAATGCATTTTCATCGGCTACTTGATGGAGCAAAAAGGATACAAGTGTTAAAACCCTAGAACAAAGGAATTAAGAGTCTCGCAAGATGTGGTCTTTGATGAACTAAGACCATGGTATGAAGATAAAGGAAAGGAAAAGATTCTTGAAGAAGATTGTGATGATTATGCAGGAACAAATCAAAGAGAATTTCAACAATCAAGCATAAAGGTTTGAGGACCAGAGGCATCTACATCAAATGAAGAATGTTCAACATGGAGGGGGATTCATTCTGTGTCTCCAAATTCAACTCATAGTAGAGTCGAAGAAGCAAGTGCTACTCCAAATAGTGAGATAGATGCAACTGAAGAAGAATATGAAGAGGTAATCACTCTAAAGGTAAAGATGAATAGGTTTAAGAAGCAACTTTCTAAAGGCAATGAAAGAAGATCTTCAAGGACAAGGTATCCAACTCAAAGGTTGAGTTATGATAGTTTCATGGCGACACATTTTGCATACATGGTGCAGGTTATCAAAGACAAAGAGCATGAGACATATGACGAAGCTTGCACACAAAAGGAATGGAAGCAAGCTATGAAAGAGGAGATCAAAACTCTCAAAGATAATCGCACATGGGAGCTAGTGCCAAAGAAAGAAGGTATGAAGATTGTTCTAAACAAATGGGTGTTTAAAGTAAAAAGGAATGCTGATGGTTTACTAGCTAGATTAGTTGCCAAAGGATTTAAACAAACACAAGGCATAGATTATGATGAATTTTTTAGCTCTGTTGAAAAGATGGGAACTATCAGAACATTAATAGCAATTGGTGCTTCAAGGAGATGGCCATTATATCAACTCGACATCAAAAATGCTTTTCTTAATGGAGAACTACAAGAAGAGGTATACATGAGTCAACCGATTGGATTTGAAGATGAAAACCATCCAGATTTGTTTGCAAGTTGAAGAAGGCACTTTATGGCTTGAAGCAAGCACCAAGAGCATGGAATCAGAGATTGGTAGAATATCTAACTAAGTAGTGCAGATCCTTCATTGTACATGAAGAAGGAAGAAAATAGAGAGGTATATATTTGCATATATGTCGATGACCTCATCATAACAGGAAATGATGTTATAGGGATTAAAGATATCAAAAGGAATCTTGGTAAGGAGTTTAAAATTTCAGATCTTGGAGAGCTGAAATATTTTTTAGGAATTGAAGTTGTTTATGAAAAGAGTGGCATCTACTTGATGCAAAGGAAGTATTTGTTGGATGTTCTTTTCAGATTTGGAATGAGTGAATGCAAACCACTCACTCAACCCATGGACACAAATACAAAGATTTTTTCAAAAGATAGAGAACCATTGGAAGATGTAACGACATACAGAAGCATTGTAGGATCATTAATCTATGCAAACATTACAAGATGTGATGTATCTTATGTTGTTGGTGTACTGTCTCAGTTTATGCAAGCCCCGACAAGTGAACACTTAAATTCAGCCAAGAGAGTGTTGAGATACATAAAGCATACAGTTAATCATGCTTTGTTTTACAAGTTTGATGAAGAATTACAGGTCAAAGGCTTTAGCGATGCTGATTGGGCAGGTTCAAAGGAAGATAGAAGATCAACCTCAAGTTATGTGTTCATGATAGGAAGCAAACCTATCATATGGAGCTCAAAGAAACAACCTACTGTTGCACTTTCATCCCTGGAGGATGAATATAGAGGATTAGAATTTGCCACATGTGAAGCAATGTGGATTAAAAAGCTTTTGGCTGATCTTGAAGTGCAAGTTGGAACCATCCCTATATACGGTGATAACATGTAAAGTATTTACTTGGCAAGCAATCCTATGTTTCATGCAAGGAGCACGCACATCAAATATGGGGACCAAAACGACCACTAACAAAGTAGACTCAAATATCTTCATCAAAACTACAAATGGGTAGAAAAGAAAAAGAATTAGAAAATCAAGGAAATAAACATAGGTGGTATTGGAGGAAAAAATCAACAGAATAGATACCAAATAAAATAAAATAAAAAAACAAAATACAAAAAGTCAATATAAAGCCCCTCAACATCAATGAACCACTTAAGTGATTCACTTAAGACCCTCATTTTGCACCATAAAAGATATTGCATAATCAAAGTATGCATGTGTAGGGCTACATTATAATGTTGCACATTCACTAGGCACAAAATTTTCAACTATCCAAGCACTGAAAAAAGCTCTTTTTACATGAGTAAAAGAGCTACAAGGCAAAGAAAGTCCTCTTACAATGAATCAATAGAAAGATGGAAAAGATTTTGAAAATATATATATATGAGAAATTACACAAAAAATAATATATATGTTTATAATTTTTTTAATTTTTCTTTTAAGCACAAAGCAAGGAATAGAGTGTGTGAGTTATTTTTTTATTGTGTTATATTTATTCCTTATTTTACTTTGTTTTAACTTTTGTGTCATTATTTTCCCAAAATCTTTCCAATTGCACTTAGAAAATAAAGAAAAAGTGACCTTGTTTCACTATGATGAACACAAAGAGAGTTATAGAAAAGTGAAGTGATGAGAGCATGTGATGAGTGGTGTAAAAATCTCTTATCATGTTTTTGTGATGATGGAATGAATTATGTTATGCGGAGTTTATATTATTTAGTGTGGAGTTTTGGTGTTTTTATTTTTACAATAGAAGGACTAAGGGACTTCCAATTTCACTTGGAAGTGGATTGAGTATCTCCATCAAGGGGACATTGGTTCCTTGATGGTGAAGCAACAAAGGAAATTGTGGAGTTGAACTCTGAGCAAGAAGAGGTGTCTAAGAGAGATCAAGTGAAAAAGGAATTAAAAGACTTCATCAAAATTGTGGGCAAGCATGTTTTCACTGTGAAGAAGGGAAAGTACAAATACGCCATGCTGAGTTAGGATTCTATAATTTCCAAAGGTCTTCAATCGTATACAAGAGATCGAAAGTAGTAGGGTTACACAAACTTTTGGAAGAACCAATGTTCTTCAAAGATTTTGAAAGATGTGAACATATTATGTCATCTTTGCAAGAATTATAGAGAAGCAGATAATAATATTTTTTTTACAAAGTGAATGATTGGGACAAAGAATTGTCATCACCATTAAACCAGAGCACATTAAGGCCGCATTGAACTTCTACCCCATGGGTACAAAGATAGATGTCAATTTTGTGAAGTAGAATGGAGAAGCCAAATGAAGAGTGATGTTCCTCCAATTCTTATGCTTTCCTAGGCTACCAAGATATCAATTACAAAATGGTCATGTTGAAAAATAAGGATAAAGCCAAACCTTTCGGAGTAGTGGACATGTCTCCATACATCCATGAACAATTGAAAAAAGTAGCCAAGCACTGGAAGTCCAAGAAATTCATGAATGGAGCCTAGTTGCTGACAAAAATCATTTATCATGTTCTTGGAATTGAAGATAAATTTATGTTGGCCCCAGAAGAACAAGTATTCAAGGAGGCCATAACCAGAGTAAGGATTCCAGTACAAAAAGTATATGCATGAAAAGGAAAGAAATGCTATAGAAGGAATCTAAGCCTATCAAGAAAAAAAATGGATCCTAGGAAGCTGGAGCTAGAAGCAGAAGAAGCCATGAAGGAGGAGATAAAAATAAAGCAAAAGAAAGTTCAAGCTAACAAAGAGCCTCGTCCTCCATAGACCAATATAGAAAAGGTCTACTCATACCTAATGCAAGATAATGACAAAAGAGTTGCATATGAAGCTCATTATCAAAAAATGTTGGGGGATTATTTTGATAAAGCTACTAATTGGACTCAAGAAGAAATGGAATATTATGAAGATATGCATGAGAAAATGATGAATGCAAATACAGAAGTGGTTTTCATCAAGAAAGAAGCATCAATATTGACTTATTTCAAGGAAATCTAGGGATCTCTTGAAAAGAGGACAATCATAGTTGCAATGGTGAAAAAGAAAAGAAAAGAACCAAAGTTGAAGTGAAAATTGAAAGGATCTACGAAAAGAATACAAGTTGAAGAAAACTTAGTTGAAGGGCAAATAGTTGATGCCAACTCATAATGAATCCTATTGAGAAATTCATAACTTCAAGTAGAAATATAATCATGTCAGGAATAATTGTTGAATTTGAGTTCATAAAAGGGAATAGAGTAATAGAAGAAAATAGAAAAGAGCGGAACAAGCTAGTAGAGGAAGTAAAGGACCAACAAAAGAAAATTGGGACTTATCTAGAGAAAGTTATAAAGTTAGAAACAAGAGTTGTTCAAGGGAAGAACATAATCAGATTTTTGGAAGAGAAATGTGAAAAACAATCAGAGACCATAAAGAAGATGGAAGAGGATGTCAGGAGAATTGAGTAAAAAAAAATAGTCCTCCAGTCCTCTTTTAGGTACTCACTAAATCTAATGAAGAAATCAATAGAATCTTGATGGAAGAAGGTCGTTTAAAAGTAGAAACAAGTAAATCGGAGAATCAAAATGTAGAGATAGAATCATAAAATCAAGAAGTAGAGAAGATGAAAGAAGAGATGAAAGATGCAAAGGAATTGGAAAAGCAAGCTAGTACACATGCTGCTACAACCATGAGAAGTTACAATAACCTCAATGAAATAATTGAAAAGTAAAGAGCTACTTGGCAGTAGCAAAGAACAAAACTCCTAAAAGCAATTGAAAGTTGGAAGGAAAAAGTTGTTGTTCAGGTAAAATATTTGATCATTAAAGTGGTTTAAGAAAGGCAAAAAGTAAAAAAAAGAGCACCTTCTCATGTGCAAGAACAAAATGTAAAAGATCAAAGGGCACTTGAGACAATTGATGAAGAGTCAGATGAGTTTATACATCAGCTACTCACTGATCGGGAAGCCAAGATGAAGTACATCATAAAAATACATGATCAATACGAAGATAAAACTGTGAAATTTGCATTAGAACATGGAGCCAACCCTAACCACCATCATTGGGCTAGAGACAGGTTAGATATCCCATTTTGTATGGTTCTACACTACAAGAAAAAGGGGGGCGTAGCGACGCCCCCGAATCGGGAAAAAAACGAGAACCGTCGCTTATGCGACGAAGTCGTCGCATAAGCGACGGTAGGAATTTCGGATTTTTTTTTTTTGCCCAAGCCTCGTCGCATAAGCGACGATATGCGACGCTACATAAAAAGCGTCGCTATTATCATCGCTGAATAGCGACGAATTTAACGACGTTGGCAAACTGCAGAGCATCGCATATGCGACGCTCTGGAATGTAAAAAAAAAATTGATTTCTCCCGGCACAAATCGCGAGCAAGAACAGAGAGACCGAGAGAGAGAGAGAGAGAGAGAGAGAGAGAGAGCGCGCGAGAGGGAGAGAGAGAGAGAGAGAGAGAGAGAGAGAGCGAGACCATTGGAAGGTATGCGCACACACACACACTTACACACACATACATATGTACACACACATATACACGCATAGACACACACACACATACGCATAGACACACACACACACATACACACAAATACACACACATATACACACATACACAATGCATAATGCATACACATACACACATGCACACATAATGCATACACATGCACACACATATACATGCACACACATAATGATGCATTCACACACATACACATGCATACACACATAGACACACATATAGACTTACACATCCAAACATACACACTCATAGACACACATTCATACACACACACATCCAAACATACACACTCATAGACACACACACATACACATAGACGCGCACACACATACACACACATAGACGCGCACACACATACACACACATATACACACACAGACACATACACACATAATGATGCATCCACACACATACACATGCATACACACATAGACACACATATACACACACACATATATGCATACACACACACACATAGAGAGACATACACACACATACACATACATGCATACACATACACACATAAACACATACACACACATAGACACATACACACATAAACACATACACACTCATAGGTACACACATATACACATAGACACACACACACATAGTATATACACACACACATAGTATATACACACACATGCACACATAGACACATACACACATACACATGCATACACACATACAGACACATATACACACACATACACACATACACACACATATATGCATACACACACATAGAGAGACATACACACATGAACACATACATGCATACATTTGCATACATAATGCATATGCATATGCATACAATGTACATACATACTTACATGCATACATAATGCACATGCATAGATACATACACACACACACAGATACATACACACATAGACACATACACACATATGAACACATACATACTCATAGATACACACACATACACATAGACACACACACATACACACATAATGATGCATACACACACATACACATGCATACACACATACAGACACATGTATACACACATTCACACACACATTCACACACATATATGCATACACACACATACACATACATGCATACATATTGCATATGCATATGCATACATACATACTTACATGCATATGCATACACACACACATATGCATACATACATACTTACATGCATATGCATACACACACACATATGCATACATAATGCATATGCATATGCATACATAATGCATATGCATATGCATACATAATGCATATGCATATGCATACATAATGCATATGCATATGCATACATAATGCATATGCATATGCATACATAATGCATATGCATATGCATACATACATAATCATATGCATACATAATGCACATGCTTACATACACTGTCATAATGTATACACACACATACACACATAGACACATACACACACATAGATACATACATACACATAAATACATACACACTCATAGACACACACACATACACATAGACACACACACATACACACACACATACACACATAGACACATACACGTAATGATGCATACACACATACACATGCATACATAGACACACATAATGATGCATACACACACATACATATGCATACACACACATATGCATACATACATGCATACACATACACACATAGACACATACACACACATAGATACATACATACACATAAACACATACACACTCATAAACACACACACATACACATAGACACACACACATATACACACACATACACACATAGACACATACACACGTAATGATGCATACACACATACACATGCATACATAGACACACATAATGATGCATACACACACATACATATGCATACACACACATATGCATACATACATGCATACACATACACACATAGCTACATACACACACATAGATACATACATATACATAAACACATACACACTCATAGACACACACACATACACATAGACAACACACACATATACCTACACACATACACACATAGACACATACACACATAATGATGCATACACACACATACACATGCATACACACACATATGCATACATACATGCATACACATACACACATAGACACATACACACACATAGATACATACACACACATACAAACACATATACACACACATACACACATAGACACATACACATGTAATGATGCATACACACATACACATGCATACATAGACACACATAATGATGCATACACACACATACATATGCATACATACATGCATACACATACACACATAGACACATACACACACATAGATACATACATACACATAAACACATACACACTCATAAACACACACACATACACATAGACAACACACACATATACCTACACACATACACACATAATGATGCATACACACACATACACATGCATACACACACATATGCATACATACATGCATACACATACACACATACACACATACACACACATAGATACATACACACACATACACATGCATACACACATACAAACACATATACACACACACATACACACATAGACACATACACATGTAATGATGCATACACACATACACATGCATACATAGACACACATAATGATGCATACACACACATACATATGCATACACACACATATGCATACATACATGCATACACATACACACATAGACACATACACACACATAGATACATAGATATACATAAACACATACACACTCATATACACACACACATACACATAGACAACACACACATATACATACACACATAGACACATACACACATAATGATGCATACACACACCTACACATGCATACACACATATATGCATACATACATGCATACACATACACACATACACACATAGATACATACATACACATAAACACATACACACTCATAGACATACACACATACACATAGACACACACACACACATATACACACACACAAACACACATAGACACTTACACACATAATGATGCATACACACACATACACATGCATACACACATACAAACACATATACACACACACATACACACATAGACACATACACATGTAATGATGCATACACACATACACATGCATACATAGACACACATAATGATGCATACACACACATACATATGCATACACACACATATGCATACATACATGCATACACATACACACATAGACACATACACACACATAGATACATACATATACATAAACACATACACACTCATAGACACACACACATACACATAGACAACACACACATATACATACACACATAGACACATACACACATAATGATGCATACACACACATACACATGCATACACACATATATGCATACATACATGCATACACATACACACATAGACACATACATACACATAGATACATACATACACATAAACACATACACACTCATAGACACACACACATACACATAGACACACACACACATATATACACACACACAAACACACATAGACACTTACACACATAATGATGCATACACACACATAGACATGCATACACACACATACACGTATATAAATTGATTTCTAACCATTTTGTTTTATATGTTAGGTATTATGGATCCCAGTAGAGAGAGAAAGGCGAAACTCACTCTCATAAAAAGTCTTATGAGAGCAAGAGTTCCGTCAGATACTCTAGGGGCCATAATGCGGGACTACGTAGAGATGTCTGATGAGGAGCTGGATTATACGTTCGAGATGCTTACGCGATCAGACGAGGGCTCTTCTGCGGCTCCACACGCAGGAAGAGAGCTATCTGCTCATAGGTATGTTTTTTTTCATAAACTTTTTTAATGATATTATAACACATATTTTTATTTATTTCTATCTATCTATTTTCAAGACACCTATACCACCTCCAGCACGTGATAGCAGAGCAGAGACGTTGCCTATGAGGACATGCATAGGCACGTTAGGACTAGAGTGCGACATAGAGCTAGAGGGGAATATTGTATACATAGGAAATGGATTGGAGTTCAAGAGGAGAATGCGCGCACTATGCGACTCTTACCTGCGCTTTATCCACTTACCGTGGAAGTAAGTAAAAGTTTTACATATAAATTGAAATATATATTTTATGTTTTATTTATATTATGTTTTTTATTTTTGTAGTGAGCATGATGAGAGGGATAAAAAGTACGTGCTCAGTTCACTTGAGACGGAGTTTGGAACAGGGTGGTCTCTTAAATGGTGTTTAAAAGAGATGCGGACACTTATGGCTCATCGTCGCGACAATGCACGGTATGTATGTATATGAGAGAGAGAGAGAGAACACTAATCTCGATATTAGGGTTTTGAAATCCCTAATTTAAAAACTCTAATTCAACCTTTTAGCCATATGTTTGAAGTATATGTACACCTCCGACGTCCTACTAGAGAGATGTCTCTCCTCCCAACCTTATGCCTCTATATATAGCTACTCGAATCAACGAGGATCATAATATATGTAAAGATATATACACATCATGTAGATAGGATACATAAATATAAAATGGAGTAGATATATTGTGCATCACACATACATGCCTAAATGCACACATAAATATATATATACATACTAACATATTTAGATGTACATATTTACACATACATGTACATGCCTACATGCACACATAAACATATATATACATGCATACATATTTACACATAGGCACATATACATATATACATGTACACAATTATAAACACTTGCATATATTACGTACATGAATACATGAATATTTTACATAAATGCATATGCATATATACACATATGCATATTTAACACATGTATACATATATCACACACATGCAAACACATACATATACATGAAATACATATATATGCATACTAACATATGTATACATATAATACACATGAATACACACACATATGCATACATACATGATAAAAATTTACTCCTCGAAGATAAAGCTATATATAAAATAATTAGGCATACCCCCGAGCTTCATGTTCTAACTTAGAAGAACATGATTTCATCTCTCTAGTAGGATTCATCATTATTCAAGTTAATAAAAAAAACCTATTATCTGATATCCATTCAGAAGCTTCAAGTTACTATCTAATCTGCTCATATGTTTTCATTATTGCCATCATTTTGGTAAGACATCAATATAGTCTCATCTTCATTATCCTTATTGATTTCATTTATTTCTTCTATTGTTAAATCTATGTTCTCATGAATCACATCATCTATTGGTGGATTAATATCTATTTCTGGTAATTCCTCTTCCTCATCAGTAGAATCAGCATGTAGAGAATTATCCTCTTCATAAAAAATATTAGTATCATTATCACGTATAATGAGTCTAATTTCTATTCCAGATGTTGATGTATCAGTATCTGATCAAGAGGACTTTCTTCAATCTCTCTAACAATAAACTGTTCAAACAATGACCTACCTC
Organism: Ceratopteris richardii; assembly: GCA_020310875.1. Classification (NCBI taxonomy): domain Eukaryota; kingdom Viridiplantae; phylum Streptophyta; class Polypodiopsida; order Polypodiales; family Pteridaceae; genus Ceratopteris; species Ceratopteris richardii. The sequence continues at coordinate 73,092,982 of CM035440.1, read as the reverse complement.
TAGGTTGCACATGAATGACTTGCCACCAAGGATGAGCATCTGGGTTTTTATAAAAAAATGCTTGTTCAATATGCCTAGGAAGAATATATGGTTCTTTAGTAAATCGCATTACCTTGGAAGAATCAATTGCCCAAAATCCAGATAATTCCTTTCTTATTGTAGAATTACTACCTTTATACTCCGCTCGATACCATTCAACCTTCAAAATGACCTATCAAAATATATAACAACAAAAACGTCCCATTATAGGTGCTTAAAAAGATAACTAACTCTAAAAAAAATATATAAACTTTTTTCTACCTGTTTGAATGTACAAAATGAAATTTCGTAGATACCAACAATAGTTCCTACATAACCAAGTTCGGTATCTATAAGGTTCGTGTCTTTTGAGCTAGCACGTGATAGTTGCTTGAAACAAGCAACGATACTAGAATCCTCTGTTTTACGTAAAGAATCAATGGCTTTGATTCTAATATGCTGTCCAAAAGCCCACATATTAGTGAACATTCGAGCCTGCAAAATAAATTCAATTAGTAAATAGAAACTAACATACATATATGAAAAAAATAAAATATATATTTTAATAAAATTACCTTTTGTTCACAACCTATCATTAACTCTCTTTGCTCATATGAGATTTCTTCATTATTTGTGTTGGCGTGTTGCAAACGACTATATAGCCAATCCGTGAAAGAAGGTATATCTGTAATCTCATTATTATCGAGATTACATCTAGATCTTTTGTTTTTTCGCCTTTTACTTCGGAGACTTTGAAGTTCCTCGTACTCGCTAAGGAATGCTTGCATGCATTCGCTATTATATGCTACAAAAGTAGAAACATCATTTTTTTCTTGAAATGTAAATAAGAATGGAACCCCCTTACCTGATAATACCTCATCTGTTATTTTTGAAGAAGACTCGTTGGTCCATGCACGTGGAGCTTCTTCATGAACTCTTTCAAGGTACTCACTAACGTAATACATGCACTCTTCAAGCATCCAACCCTTTGCCATGGATCCTTCTGGTTTTGCTCTTTGTCGCACGTAACCTTTTAGTATTCCCATAAATCGCTCGACCCAAAACATCCATCGAGTGTTGACAACACCAGCAATCTCTATCTCATCTACAAGATGGACTAGTAAATGAACCTGAATATCAAAAAATGAAGTAGGAAGTTCTTTTTCCATCAAACATAGTAGCTCTTTGCATTCACGTTTTTTTTGTGGGATCGAATTTTTATCGATCTCTTTGGATGTAATCCACCTATACAAATCATAAAAACAATTGTAAAGAAGTTAATTAAAAAATAAAAGATATCCAATATTCATACATATTAAATATAAAAGTATCATAATTACCTTATAAGTGATCCAAGATGATAGATCACATCTCGTACTCCTTTCGTTGTACATCCATCGATAACCAAAGGTAAAATATGTTTCAAAAAGTTATGCGAGTCATGGGTCTTTAACCCAGACAAGCTCTTATAATCCATAGTAAACATGTTTTGAAACGATGCTCCATATCCTGTAGGAGTCTTGATCAATTGAATTCTATTGTTGATAGTCTGTATCTCTTTTGTTGTAAGTACCCAAAAAGCAGATGCATAAGTCGTTTCTTGTCGATGTCTATCAAAAACTGGCCATAACTTTGGTTTGGATTTTTGATCTTTCAAATCATTCCTTGATGCTGTGGTATCTTTTAGTCCAAGAAGATGCTGCCATAGTGAATAACCAATATTTTTGAATATATGCATAGGATCAAGAAGATGACATACTTTTAACTCTTTCCAATACTCCAAAGAATACCATATTGATATGTTCTCTACGAGTGCCAATTCCCTTTACCTCTGTTCACATATTCATTATCTGAATCATCACTGAAGATTTCTGCTTCTGGATCTATAAGAGGTCCATCTGTCCATTTTTTATAACAATCCATAGGCGTCATAGGTTTTGGATACTGGCCTGTTTCAAGCTTTCCATTAAAATGTATCGCTTCTCTTTTAGATCTTAATGGATGATCATCAGGCAAGAATCGTCGATGTCGAAGATAAATATTTTTGTTGAGATTCTTACTATAGATTGATCTCAACCAATCACCACAATATGGACAAGCTTTATAACCCTTAGTAGATATTCCTGCATCATGGAAAATGATAAAAATATAATTAGATTAAATCATATTTATTTACATGCATATTGAATAAAAAAATTACATCAATACCTGAACAAACGCCATATCCAGGAAAATCGTGAATAGTCCAAGCCACAATACCACGAATCGTAATATGTCTTTCATTGATGCTTTTCGATACATCAATGACGTTAATACCTCTCCATAACTCTTGAAGATCGTCAATGAGAGGAGCAAGATATACATTCATATCTTTAACTTGTCTTTTGCCTGGGATTAAAAGTGAAAGCATTAAATGTTCCTTTTTAATGCTAAGTTATGGCGGAAGATTTTAGTTTATGACTACCACTGGCCATGTTGACCATTTACTGGATTTCATGGAGAATGGATTAACCCCATCTAATGCAACTCCTAACTTTAGATTCTGTGGATTTTGTGCAAATTCAGGCCATGTAGAATCAATATGCTGAAAAGCAACACTATCATGAGGAATTCTGATTATTCCATCAGTACTTTTGTGATCATGTCCCCAAGTCAAAAGCTTTGATAATTCGGGGCTTTGAAACATATGTCTAATCCGTGGAGCCAATGGAAAATGTCTCAATACCTTTTTCGGGATTTTACCTTCTTCACCCTTATATCGAGGAGATTGACATTTGGGACATGTCAAAGAGTCTGCATATTCACCTCTATATAAAATACAATTGTTAGGACATGCATGTATACATTGATAATCTATACCAAGATTATTTATTATCTTCTTCATTTCATCATGTGAGGTAGGAAGAATATTCTGACTTGGTAAAAACTTTTCAGATAATAACCTGTAAGTTTATAAAAAAAAGATATATTAAAAAAGGTAAATAAATATATATACATATATACATGCAGGTTTTTATTCTTACTTTAGATAAGGTAAGAACAAGAACTTGAATTGAATAGATACTTTTTGTCCGCGCATCTTTTAAAACTATTAATGCATCTTTCAAAATATTTACGCAAAATTTGGATGGCAGGATACGATTGTTTGTTTTGGATGATATGAAGTATGTACCTTCATTGGATGATTTGTCGATTCACACTTTCAAACTGAACATATGTGTGAATCGACAAATCATTCATATCCTCCAAAACAAACAATCGTATCCCGCCATCCAAACAATCGTATCTTGCCATCCAAACAATCGTATCCTGTCAATTCACACATATGTTCATATAATGGTGACCTGGATGAATCGCATGCACAGAGGTTACTCAAGATAGAGCAGGATTTCTCGGGTATGCAGTAAACCTCTTGCATGTCAATGATGAGCATCTGAACTTTAGGATACAAAGTGGACTACTCCATTATAATCAGATTGTTGTGTCTTGAGTAACCTCTGTGCATGCGACTCATCCAGGTCACCATTGCGAATATTTGGAAAGATGCATTAATAGTTTTAAAAGATGCGCGGACAAAAAACGTTCAATTCAAGTTCTTGTTCTTACCTTATCTAAAGTAAGAATAAAAACCTGCATGTATATATATATATATATATATATATATATATATATATATATATATATATATATATATATATATATATATATATATATATATATATATGCATATATATATATAAATAGATAGAAAATTGAAATTTATACCTTAATAGTGTCGAAACAGATACATTACTCCATCCAAAACAATTTTGAAGGTTGAGAATAAGTAAGCTCGCATTTAGTCGTGTCAAACGACTTCCTTCATATACATGCTTTAGACATTCCTCTCGAAGATATTTCTCATTTTTAGAAATATCCATGCTCTCACTGTCATTTTGATACCAATCCTCAATAAAATCTGCCATGCCATCATCTTCATCATTGTCACACAAATCTTGTACTTTATCATCTTTTGAATATAGATCTTTCAACTTTGCATATTGCACAGGATTAGTTTTGCGTAGCCTCCTCATGGAAGCTTCTGATAAATGAGGTCTTACTGGTAATTGTGAATGTTGTGGACGAATATCATCAACATCATACGTTGGAATCTACACATATAAATAAAACTCATTAGTATTCCATAAATGAATAAAAATTAAACTTCAAATATAAAATTAAGTATATAACTTATTAAATATGGATAGAAAATTTTTATTCTCTCTAGCTAAAAGGTGCTCTTGGAGGTCTACGCCATCCATAATTCACTAATAGTTCATCACCAGCATGTAATGTAGTAATAGCATTGACAACTATGTATCTTGATACATCTCTACTCATGTATGGTGATTCATGACTATTTTCACGCTCCTCAAATGTGCAATTAGTCCTTGAACTATTATGTAACCCTCGACTACTATTTATTAAACCTGCTATATTTCCATGTGTGTAAGGTCTTCCATCAATATATAATCTTTCATTTTCTGCATGTAAAATCCTTCTACTAGTAAGGGATGCTGCGTTCAAGCATATTCCATAAGTACTCATGCTTTGAACATAACGTGAAAGTCGATGCCAATCTCCCCATCCATATATAGGACCACAAAATGACATAAGAGTGACTTCAGAGTTCGGAGGCACATACAAATCCTCTACAATAAAGAGACCACGACCAGCATTAGTAATAGTGGATGGAGCAATCATATAGCGATTACCCCAAAAGTTGAAAACCTCTCCATCTAAAGGAAGTGGTCCTCTATTCCATCCTCCATATCTTCTTCTATCATATGTTTGTACTAAAGAACGATCACGAGCTGGCAATGGATAATCTCCAGCCGTTTCATTCTCTAAACCAGGAGGTAGAGGATTTCTAGAAACCTCTGCTTGTAATTGATGAACAGCAAGTCCATGACGTGTACGAGGTATATTAACATTATGAGAAAAATCATCATCATCATCATCATCATCGAGCAAGTATTCCTGTATATCAATAATAATTTGATTTTATACATGGTTTTTAAATAAAATAATGACATTAATATATATAGAAAATACATACCCAAGCATTATCACGTTGACTAGGTGATGGTGTACGCTCAAAAGTACCATACTCTGCCTCATGTTGAATACATTCCAATCGTGGTCTTTGATACGTGCCATAACAAGAGTTACACCAACATATAATATGCTCTTGATAGTAAAATTCATCATAATTCCTATCAGAGGACACATGTGAAGTCGTTGCATGGGTAGGAGGTGGTGGAGTACCCTCTGATTGATCAAAATCTGCACATCATAAGAAACATAAAAAAAAATATAAGTTATGTATCCATCAAATATAGTTAAAATTAAATATTTCATATACTTACAGTATAAAGTCGTTGCACGATGAGGAGATGGTGGTGGAGCTCCATCTGATTGATCAGAATCTACAAATAATGGTATTTGATATTAATAATTTGATTATATACATAAATAAAAAATTCACATATACATATTTACACATACACACATATTCACATATACACATTTACACATACACACATATTCACATATACACAACTACATATTATTATGGGATAAATGCATGTATTTTGTATGAATGAGTGTATATGCATGCATGTGTGTGTACGTATATATGTGGATATGTATATGTGTGTTTATGTTATATGTATGTATATGTGTATATATATACATATATGCATGCGTATATGTTTGCATGTATATGTGTATGTGGGTATGTGTATGTGTATGTGTATGTGTGTGTATATATGTGTATGTATTCTGACTTTTTTTCCTGTTTGAGATTAAATTAACAGGAGATATTGTATGGTCGAAAAAAATAAGAGGCGAGCTAACATACCACCTGAGTCATGGCAGTTTTTTTGTAGATAGCTACGTCTTCAGGAGTCATTTCCTTAGCAGAAGGTACACAAATTAATAGTTTATATTTATAATTTTTATATATTTTAGTAATTTTTTACATTTAATTTATGTATTTTTTTTCTTGAATAAACAAGCTGTTGCAAAGAAGAGAGTGGAGTCGGGCCACACATCGCACTTAGGCCAAATGGGCCATAATGGTTTTGTAGCTACATTTGTAAGTATATGTGTTATTGTGAGTATATTTTTTATTTTAGTTAAAATGCAAGCAACTAATGTTTTTTATTTGTTTCATTGCAGTGAAAGGATTATGGCCGATATCCTACGAAACACGAGATCGAGTGCTACACATTTTGGATATCGGCGTTTGGGCGAGTATATACAAGAACATCCTGATGCCTTTGTGAGTATTTTTAAATTTTATATAATTATTTTGTTGTTATGAATGTTTTAATTATTTTATTGATTTATGTTTGTTATATGTAATACAGGAGTATTATGGGGAGACAAATATGGATGAGGTGGAGAGACAAACACAGGAGGGACGATCTCGATCATGACGATGAGGATGAGGAAGATCAGGATGATCATGATATTGCTGATGATGATGATGATCATGATGATGATGATTAGGATTTTAGTTGATTATGACATTGGATTATATGTATTTACATTGATATATATATATATATATATATATATATATATATTATCTATATATTTTTCATTTCAGTTATGTTTTGAATTGTGTGTATGGTATTAAGTAATGAAGAGTTTTGTTTTATTGATTGTTATTATTGTTTATATTAAGCATGTGTTTTAATACTTTAATTATATAATTCATTCATATTTGTGTACCTAAGTGTATATGTATGTGTGTGTATATGTATGTATGTGCATGTGTATGTGTGTGTATATGTATGTATGTGCATGTGCATGTATAAGTGTATATGTGTGTATGAGTATGTGCATGTGCATGTGTATGTGTGTGTATATGTATATGCATGTATATGTATAACTCTATGTGTATGTGTGTGTATGTGCATGCATATGTGTATATGTAGGTATGTGCATGTGTGTGTGCATGTGTATATGTGTTTTAATACTTTAATTATATAATTCATTCATATGTGTGTACCTAAGTGTATATGTATGTGTGTGTATATGTATGTATGTGCATGTGTATGTGTGCATATATGTATGTATATGCATGTGCATGTATAAGTGTATATGTATGTATCAATATGTGCATGTTCTTGTGTATGTGTGTGTATATGTATAACTCTATGTGTATGTGTGTGTATGTGCATGTATATGTGTATATGTAGGTATATGCATGTGTGTGTGCATCTTCATCATGTATAAGTGTATGAGTGCATATCAATAAGTGTGAGTATGGTATGTAATGAAAATAACACAATTCAAATGATCTACAAATAATAGAAATTGTACTTACAATTGTTAGCCATAGTTTTTGCTTGGTTAGCTTCTTGAATAACCTGCAATAAAGAGAGAAAGAAAAGAGAGAGAGAGAGAGAGAGATCTAGAGAGAGAGAGATCTAGAGAGAGAGAGATCTAGAGAGAGAGAGAGAATCAAAGAGAGAAAGATGTAGAAAGAGAGAAACAAAGACAGAGGGAGACAATAACAGAGAGCTTAGGCAAAACAACAATTCTGCATATACTTGTTTCAGCTCGTAAGCGCAGCGCAATTGCGAACGTTGGAGAGCTCCTTGATTGGATGCGTGAAAATGTTGATTGCAGAGCCTCCAACGTTTTAATTTTTGTCCGTCAACAGATCGTCGTGTAAGCGATGCTATCCATCGTCGTATAAGCGACATTTTTTAGCATCGCTTATGAGATGGCCAGCAGCGTCGCTTATGCGACGCAAAAAATAGCGTCGTTTAAGCGACGTTGTACGGGAGCGTTGCAATCCAAGTCGCAAATACCATCGTTTTTTGCATCGTCTAATCGACGGTCCGCGCTCGATGCTAATTACGACGCAAGTTGCAATTTTATAGCGACGAAATTCTGTCGCCTTAACCGTCGCTATACGCCCGTATTCCTTGTAGTGCTAGAGAGCATAAAGAATTATCAAACTGATAGAGTTGGAATAGAACCAAATAAGTTCCTTGAATATGAAGAAGATATAGAAGTAACCAAAGCATTATTTGAGAAGGCTAATCCTTCCTAGAGAAATAAATGGTTGGATAAGAATTGGGAATGCAGGAATTTGGACAGAAGCTCCTATGCACTTAAAGATTAATCCAACATTCTTTCCAATGGCACGAAGAAGAGGTTGGCCAAAATTTTGTGAAATGGGAAAACTCAATGGCTCAATTTCCTGAAGGTAGTAGGACCCAAGAAAGGAACCTAGCCCTCAAGGATATATAAGCTAACCACATACAAAGTTGTGGTTGAAAATCTCAAGAATGTAAATGACCCTACCTGTATATTAATGATCAAAGTTTTGAAGTTAATAATCACTTGTATAGAAACCATCATTGACACAAACATTAGAACTATGAACTACATAGGATTTAACTCACCGTTAGATGCACTTGTTTTTTATTTGAGTGAGACCCTTGATAGAATTTGCTTGATGGCATGTTACAACATAATAATATTCATGGGGAGCCATTATGTATAAACTTTTAAAGGTGCCTTTGACTATGGGTTTTTTGAATGAGACTCTGAAATATTCGACAAGCTATCATTAGTAATGAAGGCCAAATTAACAGCCTATGAAGCTGCTTATATAGAATATATATAAAAAAGGATGTAATAGACAAACCAACTGCAGCCATACAATGGAGGAAAGCACTTTTTGAAATGGTGAATGATTTGAACATCAGAGAAAGGAAAAGCCATGATCTAGTGGCTCAAGTCTACCATAGAAAAAAGAGACAGTGATCAAGGCCACTACCAAGTTTTTTCAAGGATGAAAAAAGGCAAGGGGGGGAAGAATGTTGGAAAGACATTTTTTGTTAAACAGCAAGAAGGGAAAATCTTGTAATATAATAGTTTAGATTACTCCAGGGGGGTCGGAGACAGGCAGCCGTGAATGTAGATTATATATTTTTTGTAGAATTTTTAGAGCTCTCAAGTAAGTAGATTTTTTGAATAGAAGTTTAGAGGACCAACTTCAAGTGTGAAAGGGGACACTTGAAAAAGTATTTAAGTAATTTATGACTCATTTGTAAGGGAGATCTTGCTCTTTTGCAATTTCAAATGATTAATGAGAACTTGAGAGCTCTTTCTTCATTTCAATCTCATCATCAAGCTTTCATGGTCATTTCAAGTTAATTTTTTGAGTGTTTTTCATGGATTTGTCTTTATGATTAGTAGTTATTTGAGTGTTTCATGCTTTCATAAGTCTGTCTCAATCTTCTAAGTCTCCATAACCTTCCAAATTACTATTTCATCTTGAATGTGAGGTTCCATCAGAATCACGATTGTCTTGTCGCTAGGGTACGTGTATTGAAATTTGAATTTAATGTTACCAATGTCCTTATTATGAAAAATATCACAATTTCAGCACAAAATCACTAAAAAATATTATTCCTAGCTCAATACAAGAAATAATATAAATATTGATAAATTTTGTGAAAGCTCTGATGAAACTGATCTTGTGATGATAAATCTTGGAGTCCATTGAGGAAGAAGGGGACGAGGTCTTAGTATACTTCCAGGATTGACAATTTTAAGTGTTTAAGGTTGTTGTCCCTTTATACTATGATGATTGGAGAGGACAACTCCAAAGTATAACAAAAAATTTTTCCACTTTAGATTAGTTTAGATTGATCTTTTACTATTGATAAGCACTCATGTATAGTGGTGTGAGAGTGCCACATATTTTCCTCTTTTAGAATCAATCCCCATTGAGCACAATAATCCCACATGGAGGGAAAAATTGGCCAAAGCATATATAAGGAGGTCAATAGTCATTATGAAGGAGGTCCATTTTGGCTCATGAGACGATGTTTCTCTTTTGGAGAGTACATGCTTGTGCCTTTTGAATCTCATGGATTTGCTTCTTCTTCCTTGTTCATCTAAGGTTGTGACCTTCTTCAAGTGTGGCTTTCTTGTCTATGTGCATGGTTGAAGTAGAATGTGCTTGTTTGTTGAGTGCTTTCCTTGAATCTTCCATGTGGAATCATTCCATGATTGATGTTGAAGCTCCATTACATTTGTGTAGGTTCCACCCACATTTGGGTCTTACGTTATAGCTCACTAGATTGATAATTTAAGTGTGTGGGATGCTACAATGTCAACACATTTTGGTGTCATTGTTGGAGGTGTTCTCTTGTTACTTACATGATGGTTTAACATGGAAGAAGTGCTTGACTCATGAGATTTTTATAGGTTTTAGCATGTTTTCATTTTATTATATTCTTGTAAACAATGGTGGTTTGCAAGATTCAACACAACTTGTTGAAATGATCCACTTTTGTTGCGATGAGGATCCCCTTTTGGGTGATTAGTTTACCATGTGTGGTGATTCTTCAAGCTTTGAGTAGATTAGGAGTTCTTTTTCACATATTTTTAGTTAATTATGTTCATTTTCTTATCAACCTTGTTGATTTTTCTTTAATCATGTGTGAATAAGTGTTTTTGGGGGTTCACCAACAAAAAAAACAATAGAGTATTTTTTCCACGGAGAGGGTGTCAACAAGTTTGAAAGGAAGATGGTGAGCAACAAAAAGGAAGGTATGATCTTATGTTCTATATGTGAACACATATGCATCTTTTGGGGATGGAAACCATAAAGTTACACTCTCCCTTTTTTCATGAGCAATCTTTCTCTAGTAATGCCATATGACTGACCAATTATCTACTTAGATTGAGAGTTCACATATCATAAGTTGAATAAGGAGCTATTTGAACCTTTCAATTATGCATCATATGCATATATATAATCGCATGTAGAGAGGTAGTGAGGATGAACTTGTTCCTCCAAGGAGATATGCACACAGAAGGATGTCCTTTCACAAAACAAGGGGATTAAAACAATCCAATATGAGTTAAGAAAGCTTATCATCCTAGGAACGAATTTGAAGGAAGAACATATCTATCGAAGAGAAATGTCTAGATTGAGTGAAAGAGTTTGGAACTTTTATCGATATAATTATTCTCCAAAGAAAAAGAAAGTAGCCGATTTGGCAGAAAATGAGTAGGCATAGAATCTTTTGAAGAAAGTCTTGGAAGAAGAATAAAAGGCGACAAACAAAGATGGGCATAGTAAATGGTGAGTGTAATAGAATACTCAGAGAGAGCAAGAATAATTTTCATGTCCATATCCTAAGGAATGGACTACTGGAGGAAATCAAGTTCAAACTATAGCAATAGAGGACACCGATGGAATTGGGAGGGTACCTTTTGTAGCTTTTGAGTGGCAGTCAGTACAAGAAAACCTTGTGGAAGGGGACATATAAGAAATCTTCAATGATTACTATTTGGCAATAAAGAGAGGGTTGTTAAGAGCTCCTTGATGAAAAGAAGAGAATGTGCTAAAGTGTGTTAGTCATGATTAGATAGAGTTAGAGTTAAGAAGAATGTTGCGTGTAAACTCAAGGAGGAGTAGCACTTATTGACAACAAAAGGTGTTGAAGGGGATGCATATTGCATATCATAGCATGACCTACAAGATAGAGCTTCCCAAGTGACCTTTGAAAGAACTTGATATCAAGGACAAATAGTTAAAATCAACATACATTTAGGGGATAATAAACATGTATATGAAGAAAACAGAGTTAGGGTGGTCGAAAGGGAATCTGCAGGGTTTACATGGTGTTTCCAGGGAGGTTGCACCCCATTGCAATAGAGAAGAGAGAGAGAGAGAGATAGAGAAAGAGAGAGAGAGAGAGAGAGAGAGCATTGCCATTGCTACAAATAGAACAAGAAATGGAAGTCTGCACGTATTCCTAAGGCACACGTGATTCAAAGAAAATCAAGAAAAACTAAAAGAACTAACTAATTCCAAGAAGCCACATGTCAAAAGCCATGATTGGCGATGCAAGAAGAGAGAGGATTTTTCCATTAGAAGCAAGCCATATATATACATTATGAGTGGCCTTTAAGGACTTTTTCCACTCAATCTCTAACTCACCCTCCAAATGAACTTTAATCAATTACATAAATGAAGATGTGCCCCTGACACTGGCACGCACGGTGGACTTGAACTAACACATCCCTTGATAAGTGATACCCCCCTCAACAAGATGGAAATTACATGGAAACCATTTATAGGCTGGGAACCTTTATACAACAAGTCATACAACCAAAGGGACACACCTAATCTTGAAGAGTGTTTCAATCCGCGAGCCTCCACATCACTCATGCCCGAGGACACCGGTTCCATCACACTCCCCAAGACCAAATACATCAAGTCAAGCCCTCATATCATGGCCAACACATATCCAAACAAACTCTAAAAATAAGAACCCAACCCATATATAATCTCCATGTACATTTTCATAATGCTAAAGTGGTAGCACCATTCTTGGAATAGAATAATCCAACTCCATGATATATGTGCTCACATAATTATGCACTATCGTTATGAACAATACTTGCAAACCAAAGTGCATGGTTAGACCATGATATGGAATGCAATTAAAGCTCATAACATGTCCAGAACTATAAGCAATGTGCAATGCAATGCCTGGAACCAAATCCAAGGTATGCATATACATTACACACAACTTATAGACTGCCCTCCTATATGCATATAAATGAAGTACAAGGCGGCTCATTCATAAAGGAGAATCACAACATAGGATGTATAAAATGTGGCAAGATGTTTTGGTTTCCTTTCAATGCTCTCCATTGTGCTAATGCCATTGTGAAACAAACTCAATCTAGTATACCAAGTCTCATAAAAGTTTAGCAAGCTACGCATATGTCATAATAATTAAATGAATACAATAGATGAGAACAATTTAAGTTGTGAAACGATATGGTTATAGCAAGGCATATTTTCCAAATCACAAACTAGCAAAGCAAGACATATGAGCGAAACAACATGCCATGACATTTGTTAAGATCATCAGGTACAAAAGTATAAAGCAGCAAACTAGCAAACAATCGACTTCTCTTTTTTTTTTTTAAATGGAGGTTCAAGAGGCCTACTCATCCAACCTTTAACTTTGAAATTGCAACTGTACAAGGAAGGGCATAGTACCTATGGGACCCCCCTTATCCCACAAGAACAGGGGTTTACATAGCTAGGTTAGACTGCGGTCACATCTACCGTGAAGCAGAGCAAACGGTGGCACATCAGCCACAAGATACAAGGTTTCCATGATAACATGTCCCTTACAGTCGACTTCTCTTAATAGAGATCACTTTGCATCACTTCATGAACTCATTAAATCTTTAATTGGCCACAACAAGGGACTTCAAAGGGACTTCATTGGTCAATGGCTTCGCGACATTAGCCTAAACCCAGTATTTATATGTATTCAAGAGATTAAAATTGACGGAGAAGACCTCCAGAAATGGCTTAGACATGTCTCCTCGACCCATGGTTGGATTTCAACGGCGCACCAGCGGGGGTCTGGTGGAACGGTAATCGGTATTAATCAAATCTTGTTTGAAAAGCTTGAGAACTCCATTGAAGATGAATGCCATCGACGGATTGCTGTTTCTTTTGGTGCTCCTTTTTGTTTTACTTTAGTTTCTTTGTATGCCCCTAATGGGGAGTTAGAGAGACTGAACACTTGGGCCTCCTTGGACTCGCTCCCCCACAACGTGCTTATTTGTAGTGACTTCAACATGGTGGAGGACCCTATGGACAGATGGATGGGCAAGGGCAGGGTCATCGATAGTTGGGAGAAAGAAACGTGGGAAAAAACCAAACTACACTTGGATTTGGTCGAATTCAAAGACTCGAATGGCTTTTCTTGGTCAAATCTCCAAGCGGGTGAGGACCTAAGGAAAGCTAGACTTGATAGATGCTACATCTCTCAGAGTTTTACTCATCAGTGGGGCCACCCTTCCCTCTCGCAATGCACGGACCTCACCATCTCTAATCACTACCCGATCGTTATCACTTTCCAACCTTCCACCAAGATCCGTAAGGCTCCTTGGTTCCACGCCAGTACGCCCTCCTTCTCTCTCCCCTTCGTCCATCAAGAAATTGCTGATGTGTGGAAGGAGGCATTCGCGTCCGGCTTGTCCCTAGCCAAGTGCTGGAGAAGTGCGGTCGAGAAGTCACGACAGATCATGATTAGATCCAGGAAGATGCTCGAGACTGTGCGACGGGCTCATAGAGAAGCTCTATATCACAGACTCTAGAGGCTCGAGGAGGAAGTGAACAAAGGAAAATCTCAAGCCCAGAAAGGTCTTCGAAAAATTAGAGCGCTGCTGAGATACAAGGAAGAAATACAAAGGAAAAATTTGCAAATTTTCTTCAAGGAGTGGTGGGCTGGCAAAGCCGACAAACCCACCAAAGAGATGTGCCGTATCCTTAAAAGGAAACATAACATAGAATCGATCCCCTTATTGCTTGACTTAAACGACAATGTCTGCAATACAGAAGAAGATAATTTTGGGATCATTGAAGGGCACTTCACGAGACTCCTGGGGACCTCAAACCCCCTCTCCCACCATAGAAGGGACTGTATGGCAACCATATCTAGGGTTTCCCCTCACAAGATACCACTCAACCTTCACTCCTTGCTACATGCCCCTATCTCTGAAGCAGAAATCATTGAGGTCATTGATGCCCTCCCTTCTGGTAAAAGCCCGGGACCCGACGGGCTCACTAATGAGTTCTTTAAATCCTTCAAGTTGGTGGTTGCCACCCCTCTTCGTCTGGTTTGGCAAGAGGCACTCAAGTTTGGCGTGCTCGCTTCTTGTCTTAACAATGGCATTATCAAGTTAATACACAAAAAAGGCAAAAACAACAGAATAGAGAACTGGCGTCCTATTATGATGCTCCAAACAGGATACAAGATCATCGCCAAAGTCATTGCCAACAGAATCTCTTGCCACTTGAGAGCGTGCCTAAGCAAGGACCAAAAAGGTTTCGTCAAAGGCAGGTCAATTTTGGAAACCATTACAAATATCTGGGAAGCTCTTGAATTTGCAAATGAGTCTAAACAAGACGTGGTCTTCCTCAAGATCGACTTTCAAAAAGCCTACGACAGGCTAGAATGGGACTATATTTTGCAGTCGCTCCAAGATCTTGGATGTAGTCAGAAATTCACCAAGATGATCGCGACCCTTCTCGGAAACGCATCGACCCAAATTAACATTAACGACAAACTTTTGAAGGTGATCAAACTTAGAAGATCTATCAGACAAGGGTACCCATTGGCTCCCCTTCTCTTTGAAGGACTTAGTAGGCTGGTGGAGCATCAGGCGGAAGCTGGTAATATCAAAGGCCTCCGTTTGCCTCATGACCACAGTTAGATCACCATGAAACTTTTTGTCGATGATATGAACGCGTTTGTCCACAATGATAGTACCAGCCTGTAGATGTTTTGGAGGTGTCTCGCTACTTTTTGTGAAGCCTCTGGATCCACAATCAACCACTCTAACACCGCCTTTAGCGCTATTGTTGGGTCATAGCCCAACCTTCTCATTGATCATGGCTGTCAAATCATTCCGGAGGGCCAAATTTTTCGGCTTCTTGGGATCCCCTTGGGGTTTGGTGTCTCTATGGAACAGCGGTGGAACTGGGTGCTGGCCAAACTCGAAAAAAAGCTTAACTATTGGAGAGGTATGCAAATCAATCTTGCTGATCATGCTATCAACACGTTCCTCCTATCATCTACCATTTATTTCCTTTCTTGTTGGAGACCAAAAGAGCAAGATCTGTCCAAACTGGATAGTATTTGTAGAACCTTCCTTTGAACGGGCGACCATAATAGGAGGGGGATGCCTAAAATCAAATGGTCCATCTGCACCAGCCATAGAGATAGTGGGGGACTTGGTATCATGGACATTGGGTGCATGGCTAACAAACTTGGCAGCCAAATGGATGATTAAGGCTTGGTGCAATGGGGAGGCCTCGTGGGCCAAGTTGATCTTGAGATACAAGAATGAGTTAGCTCTCATGGGTTTCCCAAATTGGAAGAATCTTGACATCTTGACCTTGTTGTTTTCCTCGATCTCCGTCTTCCCGAAAGGCTCTAATCTTGTGTGCTCTCTATGGAAGAGTTTGAATAAAGTCAAAAGCTACACAAGAATTAGTGAAGACTAGAAGTGGGCAGCCGGTATCAGACAAAACGACTCTATCTGGTTCCCGATCCATGGCATCCGGAGTGTGGATTCTTGGAACATTCAAAACGCCAAGAAGTTATGGAATAAAGGTTTCAAAAAATGGAAACATCTCTGGAAACAAGACACCAACCGCTGGATCAACTTTGAGGATATTGACCCTTGCATCAACATTTCGTATGAAGAATGGAACACTTTGCAAAGCAAATGTCTCGCCTGGGACCGACACAAAGTTCGCCTTCTCATGGGACATGACACGTCGAGCGCGCTTGGTCTCAAATGGCACAATGGGAACAGCCTATCAAAAATCCCGAACATCAATGAAACGATTGACTATCAGGTTAACCTCAACAAGAAGTGGTGCCTGTCATGGATACGGCTTTGGTGGGACATGAAGTTCATGGCTATCTAGCACCCCCTCATAGAAATCAAAAAGTCTGTCCTCTTATGGCAAATTCTTCATCATGGAATCTGGACCAACCTTAAGGCTAGCAAATTTTGTGGGATTCCTCCCTGGTGCAAACGCTGCTACCGGTCTATCAAAAATGTTTCACACATCTTCTTTACCTGCCCCAACTCCAACAGACTCTGGTAGACGGTTGGAAAGAAAATTAGACTTCAGAAACATCTCCGTTGGCAGCAAGCCCTGCTGGGAGAAGCGATCGGCTGCTCCGCGACTCTCTGGAACGCCATCAGAGGGGAGGTCCTATGGAAAATCTGGCGGGAAAGATGTGCTTTCAACTTCGGTGACTCCCCCAAAGAGTGGTCAATTGAGAAATCGTTGTTCCTCCTTGGCAAAAGGATTGTTAATTGTAAGAAATCCCCCCCCTTCATGCATCATCAAGTACTCCTTTTGATCAATAACAAGCTTAACCCAAGTGGGCCCCTCATGAGGGAGATGAGAGGGTGATCAAACTTCTTTGTAATTCCATCTAAGCTCTGTAAAAGCTTCCCCTGCTTTGTTGGATTTGGGGGGTCCCGTGGGCACTAGTCCCCTTCTCTTGTACTTTTCTTTATTTAATTCAAGTCCGGGAGAGTAGGCTAATGCCGAACTTCCTTTACATTAAAAAAAAAAAGAGACGACAAGATCAACATCAGAGAGTACTATACGGAGAAAGTAACATGCATAAATGTAATAAACTAAATCTTCGCACAAGCAGACAACAAATCGTGAATGATAATGAAATCTGAATGCAACTCAGGCAATATAACAATGCACACAATAGCAGATTAATCACCATGTTGGTTTCCTTTGTCCAGAATGTCTGCGAGGCAACTCAAAAATAAACCGCTTGCTTTGGTTATTACCCTAATGTCTTGCACGTAGCATATCTTTGCGATATGTCGCTCTACCCAATGGCTGTCCAGAAAAAAGATTTGCATGTGAATACTTACTGCCATCAAAGCAGCCCGATTTATCTATCGATAAGTGGAGTAGCAGCATTGCCAGTAAAGAGATACCAGTGTTACAGAGATGGAAAACATTAGTTTTCATTGCCACGCAACTTCACTCAAGGTAGTGTAGTGCTATCTATATCTTGGTCAACAAATAAACAATTCATGATACCACAGTGTAGTATTTAGACGAAAGAGAATTGCGACAACTGCTGAGAACTTTGAATGAACACAGTTGCAAAGCTAGAACAACACCTAGATAGCATTAGACGAACCACAGATCGGAATCTGGAGGGGGTCAAATGCAGCAGGTCTTCATTGTCCTCTCAAAGGCAGTGTCCCTAAGCAAGTATGGCAGTCAGATTGAGCACCATGGAAAAAGCACTGCCTTGAGCACCGACAAACCACACAATGCCACAAATGCACCTCAGCGGATGCCTTGCACATTCCTCAACAAATTGAAAAGAACCATGTACGCATATACATGAATACCCAACAGTGTGCAAGCATGACAGATGCTTCATCGGGTTCCATGAATGTCCATAGCACACAGTAGTTTGATATTGGTTGTCCACGTACGGATTGAGGGTGCGCATTCGTTCCGGCATGACATTCCTCGCACCCGATTACCCCATCTCCTTACCCTTCTCCTTCCGGTGATCCAAGCCATGCAACCCCCTCCAACCAATACTATTCTGTTACATGAGGAATCTACACAGATGCTGGAAGATGACGATGATGAAGACCTGCTCCATTTCTTCCACCGAAAACGGAGACGCATTAGCCCATCGCAAAGCTAGGTGCAGGGTTCCACTGTGGTTCAAGACATTGAAGTCTTCCATGACACCGCTACTTCATTACAGGTAGAGTCTGTACCGTATTCTCCGGGTAAGCAACCCGAAACCGACGTTATTATGGAAGACGTAGCTGAAGTCTCACAGCGAGAGGAATCTCATCAACTGGATGTTGAGGCTGTGAAGGAGATAGTGCACGCTACTGTTGCTACAGAATGTCAATCTCCTTCTTCACCAACTGCAGACGCCCAAGTAGATGCAATCAATCAATCGACGGGTAATGAAGACGTAGTTACTGAAACCGCTCTGTCGGTACCCCAGAATGAGACCGGAATAGTTTTAGTCCCGACTTCTCTTATCCCTTTACCTCCTCCAACCAACATTCCTGATGCTGTTGAAGTTTCTTCTGGTGCGCCTTCAACTGCCCTTCGTGAGGCATCAACCAATATCCTATCCTCTCCCGACTACTCTCCACCATCATCACCTCACCTCCTCACTGCCTCATCGTCACAACCTCCTCCCTCTCTTCCTCCAACCATAATGTTCACTCAATTGGCATCCATGGGCCAACTCCTCATCCAATTCTCTCAGCAATTGCCCCTCTAGATAAAGATGGACACTCAGACAATTCAACAGGAGTTGCAGAGTAAGGTTGACCTTCTTGAAGTAGATATTGCCCCTCTCAAAGAAGAAGTACTTGTGGTCAGAGCCGAGAATCATTCATTGCAGACTCAAATCCAGCAACTCCAAGAACAATTAGCAGAAAAAGATAATATCATTTCTCAACGGGATACTGCAATTACAGAATTAAAGCAAGAACTTTCAGACAAGACGGATGCCATGACAACATTAGGCAATGAACTCCACAGTATGCGGGATGCACTCAGTGACTTAGAAGAGGCCTCGCAGTCGTTAGCAGCCAATGTGCTTAACACAAAAGCTGAACTGCACAATGTCACTGAGAGATTGTTCCAGCGTGATCAAGAGTTTATTGAAGAGATTGCCAAGACCATACAGTTACAGAAGGAACTTACATGTGTGCAAAAGGAGAGAGAAGGCTTTTACAAGACGATGCAGTTTCAACTTCAGGAACTTGAAAGAAGAGAAAAACAGTTAGGAGTTCAAGCAAACAGGCTTTCGTGCATTGACGCAGACATAGCGGAAATGAAGCTGCGACGAGACACTGCTCTGGCCAACGAATTTTATTTATAGGAATCATTTTTGCAGATGCACACAGAGTTATCAATAAGCGAGGTCATCGCTGCTAGTTCTGTTAGGACTGATGCACAGCTGATAGAACCTGCAATTTTGAAGGATATGTTAGATTCCCTAAAGCAGAAGATTACACATACCTTTAAATTAGCTTGTACTATGTATATTCAGGGAATCATAGATGAACCATGATTGTATAATTACAATTTTGGGTTCGAGTCCACTGTGCGTGTCAGTGTAAGTCGCCGGAAAGGAACTCATATTTTTTGTAATGTATATTATGAAAAGTCGCACACATGATGTAAAGGCATAGCGCAAAGTTGTAACCCTTGAGAGATTAATAAAAAGAGTCGCATGAAGCAGAAGGTGTAGTCACCACACTGTTCATCTGGGCGAGAGCCAGAAGCGAAGCACTGTTGTTGAAAACCTATGTAATCTGAGTCTATTGTCAATTTTGTGATTAAGTTAAATCATTCAATGAAGTTAATGAAGTATTAAGTAAATTGATAATGCGATAAGTGAAGAAGTTATATGGTTAACTGTCTGGTGTGGAAGTGTGTTGAAGAACATATTCAAAACAGTACTGGGAAGATAATCCGACCTAGCGCATTAATTCGGTGAAGTAGTATGTTTGTAATCTGTAGATTTGGGAAAATACAAACAGGGCCTCTATTTACAGACCCCTAACCATCCCAAGAATCCAGACTTGAATTAAACTTTAAACAAATAACTTAATCCGAAGTTTAAGTTTAAACACATGGTTACAAAAAGCAACCTTGGTCATGAACATAATTGTAAGAAAACAATGATGTAAGGCTCCCAGGTCAGCAAGTTTTTGATAGAAATGCCACTTTAGTAATGATCAGCTTAATCATTAGTCTTATAAAAGAAGACAATGCTAGTAGCATAGTAGAAGTTCAAATGGTTCAATTGGCTCATAAAGCCAATGCACTTGAAAAGGGTAGATTAGATGAGTAAAATGTTGTAATCTTGGT
This sequence comes from Ceratopteris richardii, assembly GCA_020310875.1. NCBI lineage: Eukaryota > Viridiplantae > Streptophyta > Polypodiopsida > Polypodiales > Pteridaceae > Ceratopteris > Ceratopteris richardii. The sequence continues at coordinate 73,072,422 of CM035440.1, read as the reverse complement.
TTTTGGTGACATGCTCAACATGAAGCTAGTGGTATTGTCCCTAAAGATGCTCAGTTCCTAGAACGAGATCCCATGAAAATGGATCGGTAAACTCAAACTGGTAAGGATAGTCACCAATGAGGGGGATCCAATTGCAAGGCCAATAATCTTATAGTGACAATGATGAATGGATCACATTGGCTTTCTCAATAGGTTGAATCATCAATGGAATGGCTAGAATGGAATGGGTGTATGTTCTAGCAATGGTAGGAGGTACTCTAAAACTCGCAAAGTGTGGAGAAAGACCCTTATGAAGGTCTTAAAGGTGTTGAGAAAGGCACAAGAGTATTGATAGCTGCTAGGAATTCTTGAAGGGAAAATTAGGATGGATTTCATGGTGCTATGGTAGAAAGGTTACTCTTTTCTAAAAGGGAAATAGATGCATCGAGTTTGCATAGATGAATGGGAGAAAACTCTTGTAATTTGCCACCATAACAATGTCCAGAAAAAATTGTGATACACTCATGGGAGAGCATGTAGAGGAAGAGTAAAAAGAGAGAAGGATCTCTATGCATTTTGAAATTAGATGTGAAATTGTGTGTGTGTGAGAGAGAGAGAGAGATCTGAAAAAAAAAAAGCAATTTGCTCTACCTTCAAAACGTTTCTAAACTTGGCTACATGATTGTAAGGATTAGTAGGCCCATCATAGCATTTCTTCATGCACTTTGCCACTTGAGATGGTTGAAGAGATCATCTTGATCTTGCATTCTTGGCATAGGATTTGTTGCTTGAGGATGTGCTTGTTCATTTATTTGTGAATCAAGAGGTACTCCTAAGCATGTTGCTCTTGCAATGGCATCCTTGCTTGGAAATCATCTTGATGGTTGAGGTAACTGGACTTCTACTTCGCATACCTTTGCTACCCTCACATCAACACCCACATATTCATGTTAAAATCAGACTTGGAAATTATGTGCAATAGGCCATTATCATTGAGGAAGTCGATATATCTCCTCATGTAGATCCATTGCCAGAGAATATGGATCATTGGGTAAGAATGTCCTAGGAGGCCTTTGAACAAATATGACCCCGATTTACATTACATTATGTTATTAGGGTGAATCTTTCAATTTTATTAGGGTGAGTCCCCTAGCTACCAGCCAAGTTTCGCATCTACCAAAATTGTAGAAGCATGCCAGTCATTGGGGTTGCCAAGTCTCTCGGTTTTCCAATCAGTCACCCAGCTTGCCTAAGTCCTCTTGGTTTCCAACTCTTGCCCAAGGTTTCCACGTTGCCAATATGATATATGTATGTATGAAGTTTATATGCAGGTAATGATCCTTCGCAAAATGAACTTTACATTTGCTAGGCTAATTCACATGAACATCTTATCTATTTTGTTACAACAATGTTGGTTGAGTGGTGTGCTAAACTTAGGGAGATAAAATTGACCTTTTTTCTAACAGACTAGTCAATCCTCTACTTAATGCTTGAATATCCGTAGTCATCTACTTAATGCTTGACTATAAGGTAAGAAATCATTCGCACAACCAATCTTCACGTTGCCCATGTAAAAGGCATACCAATCAACTAGCCTCTTTAGCTTGGTGTGCTTGGATGACAAGAAACCATCCCTTTTTATTAGGAGCAACACGTAATAAGCAATCATGACTTGGGTGATCACCTCTATTCAAGTATGCTAGGCAAATAGATCAGTTAATTACTCAAGATCGGTTTAGTTAGTCATCTGGTCAGAATTATGAAAAGATTAATAAGAAGATCCTATATTTATCTATATATATATATATATATAGATATAGAGAGAGAGAGGGAGAGAGGGAGAGAGAGAGAGAGAGCATTTTCAATAATCACTTTCAAAATAATACTATTATTTTTACATTTTTAATATTGTACATCTAGATTCCACACCATAATCGATGATCATTAACATCACCATCTTTCAAACTTTATACCACTGCAAACAACAATAATAAAATTGAAGTATTAACAATAATCATAGACTCAAGAAACAATGTGATGAGCATAGCATCCAAATCACATGTATTAACTATGAACCAAAGAATATGTGAATAATACATGAACCATGAAATGTATCAAGTCAAGAGTGATACAAAAACATATTGAAGAAGGGACATCTATGATGTCTAACTCCATTGTCCAGTGCCCAACTGCACAATATTGTTGATATATTTAGGTAGTGATGTGTGTGAACACACTAGGACCGCCGCGGCACTTTTTTCCCTCTTTAGGAGGTTTTTTTCCCCCGGCTTCTATATATGCCTATTGCCCTAATGGGCTACTTATCTTTGTACATTCTCTAGTAATACATTTCAGAATTGTGTGTTGTGCTCCAAGCTTCTTCTTCTTCCTTGTGTTGTTCGCGTGCTTCCGCAGAAGTCTAACTCAAACAATTGGTATCAGAGCAGGTCGTCGCTTCATCTCTGGCGCCGTCGACACTCCTCCATTTGCAATCTCAGAATCGCACGAATTTTGGTGAGCATACTCAGGGTGTTTTCGAGATCAAAATGGCTTCACTTTGTCGTGCCGAAATCGCGATCTGAGCTCGTTTCGGCCTCCGAACGCACTATCACAGTGCTTGTGTAGGCTATTTCATCTTTTTGTGCCAAAGGTATATACTTGTTTCTGTTCGCCAATATAAGCGTCTCAAAGTCTCCTACAGGTTTAGCAGAACTCGTCTGGGAAGTTCCGTTCAACTTTTTGAGATACAGTCAATTTTCTGCATCAAGGTATTTTAGTCACCGGCCATGGCTGAAAGCAGTGATGTATTCCGTATGTTGGTTGTTGAGGATAAGTTGGATGCTACCAACTACCCATTATGGGCTTATATGATGTGACATGTATTGGTTGCAAAAGGATTGTGGAACATTGTGCAAGGTGTTGAAAGACGTCCTGTTACACATGTAACAACAAATACTGCGAATATAGTTGCTGGAGCTGATGAAGATGGTGTCGAAGATGATATTGTGCAGATTCCTGATCGTGCTGCTATTTTTGCTACACCTACTATAGAGCAAATTTGTTGGGATGGCAAAGATGCCCAGGCACATGCATTGATAGCTTTGTCGGTCAAACGTGCCATTATTCCTCATATTCGCTCTTGCAAAACAGCTAAGGATGCTTGGGATACCCTTACCACATTGTACCAAGCTAGGAATGAGGCTCGTGTTGCTTACCTCCAAAAATAGTTGGAGAGTGAGCACATGAATGAAGGTGATTCTATGGACAGTTTCCTAACAAAGATCAAAGACTTGAAGGAACAGTTGATTTCTGCTGATGAGGTTATACCAGATAGCTCATTTGTGCAGACCGTTCTGAATGGTCTTCCTAATTCATATCAGAGTTTTGCTTCTACTCTTCGGTTGATGATGAAAGGCAATCCAAATGCCTTGTCATTTGAGGAGTTAGTCTCTGTTCTCTTGCAGGAAGATCAGTCCAGGCATAACAGATCCATTATGTGTGTTGCAGATCAAGCTTTCTTGGCTAGTCAAAAGGGCAAAGGAAAATGGAGTTCTTCGACTAGTAAGCAGAAATCTGCAAATGTTGCACATTCAAAGAACCAAGACAAAGATGAGAAGAAATCAGAAAAGAAGAAATTGTTTTGTAGGTACTATAAAGGGAATGATCATATCATAAAGAACTGTCCAAAACTAGCTGCAAAAGAGGCAAAGAAGAAAGAGGCTGGAATGGTTGTTGCAGAAGCCTCTACACCAAAAACGGAGTCTACTAATCTTGTGCAGGAAGAAGAATGGGTGTTCACTACTGTTTGCAGTTTTGACCCATCTTCTCATGAGCAGTGCATGTCTGCAGTAGAATCAGATGTTTGGTACTTTGACAGTGGGGCGACCAAACATATTACCTCACAGTGCAGTTTCTTCTCTTCACTCGAGCCTGCCCCTACAGGGAATACTGTTACATGCGCCAACAACTCCTCTTATTCTGTTATGGGAGTTGGTAAGATCATTTTGACTATTGGTGATGGTAGTTCTTTCACTTTGTCACATGCTTTATTTGTGCCAGGGATCAAGAAGAACCTTTTATCACTTTCTGCATTAGCCAAGATTGGCTTGGTTGTGAAATTTGTTGATGACAGATGTACAGTTCATGATCTGTCAAATGGCGATGTTATTATTGCTTCTGGCATTTTATGTCGTGGGCTGTATAAGCTCATAGACTATGAAAGATCTGAAAATGATTTGGCATGTGCAGTAAATGATTCTCAGGCTATGTCAGATGCAAAGCTTTGGCATGCACACTTTGGTCATTTGAATTTTGCTAGTTTGCTACGCGTGTAGAAATCTGAAATGGTGTCCTCTTTGCCCAAACTTGAGGCACCTGGAAAACATGTTTGTGAAGGTTGTATTTTGGGCAAAATGCAGCATTCCTCCTTTCCAAAAGATGGTTCAATTCGAGCTACACAGAAAATGCCGCTTGTACATAGTGATGTCTGTGGTCCTATGCAGACACCCTCTTTTGGAAATTACCTTTACTTCATGACTTTCATCAAATGATGATTTTTCTAGGCATGCATGGGTATATCCACTCAAAGAAAAGTCCAAAGTGTTCATGTGCTTTAAACAGTTTTTGGTTTGGCTAAAAATCTGTTAGCATGTAAAATGGGCACCCTCTGTTCTGATCAAGGGGGGGAATATACGTCTTCTGATTTTAATGCATTTTTGGCTGAACGTGGGATAAAACACCAGTGTACAGTGCCTTATACACCTCAACAGAATGGAGTTGCTGAACAAAAGAACAAGTCACTCATGGAGATGGCAAGGTGCATGGTCAAAAGTCAGGCTTTACCACATAGTTTCTGGCTTGAGGCTGTCATCTGTGCAGCATATGTACTGAACAGGTGTCCCACTAAAGCGCTGCAGTCTATCACTCCATATGAGGCTTGGCATGACCGCAAGCCATTTGTTGCTCATCTGCGTGTTTTTGGTTGTTTGGCATATGCACTAGTGCCTGAACAACATCGCAGAAAATTGGATGATAAGGCAGTAAAATGTATTTTTGTTGGGTATAGTTCTGCAAGTAAAGGCTATCGTCTGTATCATCCACAGACTAAACGCATTCTGGTTAGTCGTGATGTTGTCTTTGTGGAAGATGCTATTTAGCCATTGCTTTCATGTACTAAGGAGACATCTGTTAGCTCCAAAGACATGTATGATACTTTGATGCCTCTTTTTACAGGTGGACAGTCTAGTGTTGGTCCTAATGAGGCAACTTCTCAGCCTTTGCAGGTGTCATATGATGATGTAGATCATTCCATTTCTGATGCAGATTTACATGATGCACTTGTTGATGAGAGAGCTAATATTGAGCAGGCAAAAACTATGCCAAAATGGCTGGTGTAGACCTTGAGTGACATCAAGTTAGATGCACCTTTGTCATATCATACTCATTCAGGCTCTCATAGTGCCTCCTTTGCATCATATTGCTATGCTATGGCTGCGTCTAGTCTCTGTAATGAGAATGAGCCTGTTTCTTTTGATGAAGCACAAAATTCAGAAAATTGGATGGCTGCTATGCAATCTGAATATGATGCTATAATGAAGAATGGTACATGGTCTTTATGTGACTTGCCTCCTGGCAAGAAGGCCATTGGCACTAAGTGGGTATACGAGCTGAAGTGTAAAACTGTTGGTACAGTTGACAGGTATAAGGCTAGGCTTGTTGCAAAGGGTTATGCACAGGAAAGAGGCATTGATTTTGATGAGACCTTTGCACCTACATGTCGTATAACTACTGTTCGGAGCATTTGTGCACTTGCAGCCCATCATGGTTGGAATGTACATCAGTTGGACATTAAAACAACATTTTTGAATGGTGACTTGCATGAAGAAGTGTATGTTTTTCAGCCCAGTGGCTTTGTGCAAAAAGGGCATGAAAACCAGGTGTGCAGGTTAAAGAAGGCATTATATGGTTTAAAGCAAGCACCACGTGCTTGGTATGAGAAGATACATGCCTATCTAGTTGCACATGGTTTTGAGAACAGTCCAACTGAAAGCACCTTATATGTTAAGCGTGCTAATGATGTGCTTCTGATCATTGTTGTCTATGTTGATGACATGCTACTCACTGGTACTATTGAGAAGCATATTGCTGATTTCAAGGTTGATTTGCATGCCTCATTTGAGATGTCTGATTTGGGGCATTTGCATCACTATTTGGGCATTCAATTTACGCAAGTTGATGGTGGAATGGCTTTGTATCAAACGAAATATATTGACACATTATTGCAGCGTTTTGGCCTTGAAGACTGTAAGCCTATTGCCACTCCTATAAACACAAGTTTACGATTGAGTCTTCATGATGTTGGAGATGCATTTGATGTTGTTCTCTATCAGCAAGCTGTTGGATGCTTGATTTACTTATGCATTACTCGGCCAGATATTCAATTTGTTGTCTCACAGATGAGCAGGTTTATGCATTGCCCAGGAGTCACACATTGGAAGGCGGTTAAGCGCATCTTTCGCTACTTGAGTGGTACTCGGCTACTTGGGTTGTTTTATCCCAAGGGGGAATCACTACCACCAGATTTGCATGCTTTTTCTGACTCAGATTGGGCTGGTTTCTATAACACTCGTGTATCCACCAGTGGTTTTTGCTTCATGCTTGGTAGCTCATGTATATCTTGCTTGAGCAAGAAGCAACCTACTGTGGCCACTTCTAGTTGTGAGGCTGAGTATAGGGTAGCTTTCACAGCGACTGTTGAGTGTGTGTGGCTTAGACGCCTTATGGCTGATTTGGGTGTTGGGCACTCTTCTGCCACCACCATCTTCACTGACAGTCAGAGCGCACTGGGAGTTGCGAGGAACCCTGTGTTCCATGCTCGCACTAAGCACATTGAGGTGCATTATCACTATGTCAGGGAGAGGTTCTCTGCTGGGGAGATCAGCTTGGCATATGTGCCCATGCAGGAGAACATAGCATACCTTTTCACGAAGGCTTTGCCTAGGGAGAAGTTTGAAGCTTTCCGCAAAGCTTTGGGCTTACTTCCTTTTGTGGAGTGATTTCCACATAGCTTGGCACTTCCTTATACATGAGTGCCAGCTCCTTGTTCATCGCATCACTCCCAGAGGGGGATTTGTTGATATATTTAGGTAGTGATGTGTGTGAACACACTAGGACCACCGGGGCACTTTTTTCCCTCTTTAGGAGGTTTTTCCCCCCCGGCTTCTATATACGCCTATTGCCCTAATGGGCTACTTATCTTTGTACATTCTCTAGTAATACATTTCAGTATTGTGTGTTGTGCTCCAAGCTTCTTCTTCTTCCTTCTGTTGTTCGTGTGCTTCCGCAGACGTCTAACTCCAACAATAATTACTAATCTATAAACTATAGATGATTGAATCAATCATCATGATCCTCATCATCCATGCCCTATGAAGAAGACAATGATGATGTCTTTAACGGAATGTCTCAAATGGTAGTGACATTCACATCCTCGTTCGTAAGGTTCGAGAATCAGAGTGAAATCAATCCTATGTGGTGCTATGCTTATATCATCTTCTTGAGAGTGTTGGGAAGGTTCTAATGAAAGAGAGGATCATATTCAAAAAATTACTCCCATAGAATCCCATAAATGCAATGTTCATGGTCATATCCTTGTGTTGTTTCCCTGTATCCTTCCCCTTAACAAGACTTGAAAAGGCAAAACAAAATGTGGGAACTTTCTCTGAAGGGTGCTAACCTGCTTCCATGTAGGATTATCCTCTGAACTATCTTTCCACTTTACTAGGAAATCTTTATATGAGTGACTCCTCATCCATTTGTCTCGAGTGCATATGTCAGACATTTGTCTACAGAGACCACTCCATGTGTGTGTGGGACAAGGGCCAACCATAGAAAAGGTCCCAAGCTTGGGGGATATCCTAAGATATTCAATGGTAATGGGAATGAGTGTTGCATGATGGCCACATGGTGAAACTAGACCATCTTAGAGCATTACTATTTTGGATGCAAGAGGATATATTGGATGGGAGGAGAGTGACACACACATCATTCACAAGTCTTCATTTCCTACTTTCAAGAGAGATTTAAGCTTAGTCTCACAATTGGTATTCATAGCTTCTTTTGGAATTTTTTGGGAAGCAAAATTGGAATCTTTTGCATGGAATTTTCAGCCGCCTTGGGGATTGTGCCAATGCTACATCATCATCTTCGACTAAGGTTGATCGTCATCATGCTATCGACAGAGTAGGAGAGGCCACGATAAGCCATTCAATGCTGCCCACACCTGCCTGAAAGCTAGACAACCTGCCTGTGCACGTTGACAGCTACTCAAAGAGGAGAGAGAGAGAGAGAGAGAGAGAGAGAGAGAGGGAGAGAGAGAGAGAGAGGGAGAAAGAGAGAGAGAGAGAGGTTTATTCCCTTCCTCTCTTAAGTTGAAAGCAATAAGCAGCTCACCTTCTATATGAAGGCACCAAGCTTGAGTTCGCCATCAAATATGGGATAAAATCAATCGAATGTGCAAGTTCGTGATTGAAGAAGAGCCTATAGAGAGGCAAAAATCGAATTTCCTTCCTAGTTCCATTGTTAAAGCCTCTCTACAAGAGTATGATGTGACTACCTAGCTCCACTTAAATGGCCGTATCTCACTCATTTGGTTCCAAATTGAGTGATCTCACTCTCTTTAGATTCCTTGCTGAGAGATCTATCAATTGACTACTTAAAAGCCATCATTTGAACCCATCTTCAGACCTATAAAGAACTTCAAAGTTGGATGTTCAAAAATGAAGACCCACATACAAGCACCTTTTCAATGCAATAACCATTGAAATACTCTTGGAGACTCAAGAGGAGTGTGTGTCCACCATTCCAGCGCCTGCACACACTTGCACATCAAAGTTTTGAACTCCAAGTTAAGTTTTCTTGTGATTTTTTATGCATTCTTTCTCTTTTCATGCATCGTTGTGAATGTAGAACAAGCATAATGCATAGCATATGTAGCATATGTTTGATTAGAGGCTTGTTCAGCTTTCATTTTGCATGCAAGTAGTTTTATCTTGCAGGTACAACAAAGAAGTCATAAGAACTCTCAATGTTCTTATCTATTATATTGCACCACAAGCACAAGCTTTTATACAAGGGTGTATAGTGCCCTTTGGTTTCATTGTATATATATTGTGTCTACCGACACCTTTTGATTTGGAACTACGTGTAGTGCACTTAGTTTTTTTTTTTAATTTCCATTTTCCTCCCAAAATGCTGCCAAAATTTTTAAAATTTTGCATGCATATGCATAAAAAAAGTAAGCAAAGCATACTAAAAGTTTCTTTTTCTATCATTTGTTTATGCAAAAGCTTGTGATTAGTTCATTTCCACTACCACTGCTATCTTAGGTGTACATAAAGCACACAAACTTAAAAAAGAAACATAAAACCATAAAAACATAAAAAGAGATCTTTACTTTATCCTAGTATAGCATCAAGACCTTCTTCACCAGTTAGGACTGATACACTCATTGTTGACCATACTTTAGATCCTATAGAGACCATGAGTGCTAGGATAGCACACCTAGAGAGCGCACTTCATGATATCTTGGAGCATGTGAGTAGCTCCAAGAAAGAGGGAGTGATGCATGAGACTGACCGGTCAGGAATGGAGTTAGATGCTCTCTGTGAACATCAAAGGCAAGGAGTGATGCAGATGAGGATTTTGGCGATTCCCCATACCAATTATCATCTCTCATAGTGGCCATGATTGTCACGAAGAAGGTTGCTACTATGCGAGATGATGTGCTTTCGCTAGTGGCATAGAAAGGATACCGATTCCCAGACATAGAGCTCATTTTTATGAGCTATGAGGACAGATTGGATTTTGAGATAGCACGATTGGCCTGTTTTAATGTAGTCACAAGTAAAAAGTGGCATACTAGGAAAGGAAGAGTCATAGACTTTGCTTTACATGTTCATCAATTTGAGCATGAGGGGAGGAGACTACTAATCCGTGGAGAGCCAAATATCCAAGAAATGCGATTGGCGACCACCAGCAAGTTGCTCAAGACCAATTGTAAGTATATTTACTTTCTTTATTTTGTGTATTCATTGTGTGTAGTAATGGATTCATGCATCCATGGAAACTCTAGTTGGAATGCTCAAGTACTTTTAGATAAAGTAAGAGCAAGACTCCAAGAGTTTTTTTTGAAATAATTACCTTGGGGTTCATCTCCTTGTGGGAACATTGAGCATAGAATCGAATTGGTACTAGGAGCAAGTCTGACCGCTCAACCACCATTTTGAATGAGCTTGTAGGAGGAGAATGAATTCTACAAGGTCCTGGACGAGTACTTGTAGAAAGGGCTGATCAGACCCAGCTATTCACCCTTTGTAGCACCAATTCTTCTCATGAAGAAAAAAGAGGATCTTATGGGATGTGCATCAACGATAGAGCACTCAATAAGATTACCATCAAGCACAGATATCCCATGCCCATGATAAATGATCTTTTAGATGCTCTAGGTGGAGCCATTGTATATAGAAGATATTTAGTTATGCCATTTGGTTTGACTAATGCACCTACTACTTTCATGATTTTAATGAATGATATTTTATGATGGCTCATTGGAAAGTTTTTTGTGGATTTTGTTTATGACTTGTTAGTGTATAATAAATCTGTACATGAGCATGCAAGTCATTTAAGGTTAATATTAAATAAGATAAAAAGAAAATTAGTTGTTTGTAAATCTAGATAACACTCAATTGTTCCTTCAAGAGATAGAGTATTTAGGGCATGTGGTATCGGCCGATGGGGTTTAGATGGATCCCAAGGTCTTAGTTATTCTAGCTTCACCTACTCCTCAAGATGACGGGCAATTATGGTAATTTCTAGGACTTTTTGGTTTTTATGAGAGATTCATTTCCTCTTATTCGTCGATAGCAGCACCTATGAATAACGTGCTTCAAGGCAAAGTATCATGGAAGCAAGAGCAACAAGAAATTTTTGAAACTCTAAAACAAGCTATTTTAGAGGCTCCTATACTCAAAGTGGTAGATCCAGAAAAACCATTTGAATTGGAGACAAATGCTAGTGGCATAGCCATAAGGGCAGTCTTGAGCCAAGATGGCAAGCCAATAGCTTTTGAAAGCAAAAAGTTGAGTAGTTCATAACAAAATTGGCTAATTTGAATAGGAGTTGTATGCAGTGGTCGATGCTCTTAAAGTCTAGAGACATTATCTTTATGGTGTAGACTTTAAGGGATACACAGATCACCATACAGTCAAGTAATTTTTTAGTCCACCAGATTTTTGAGGCAGGCAGGCTCATGGGGTTGAGCTCATGCACGAGTTTCACATGGAAATCTTGTATAGAAGAGGCAAAGAGAATATAGTATGTGATGCATTATCATGGATAGTGTATCAAATGAGGTTTACATTTCTAGAAAGCTCATTGCTTCAAGACATAAAGGAAGCACAAGTGGAAGATCCACATTTGTTACAGATTATTGGAGTCATCGATGATGACTCTATCATAGGAGACGAGGCAATTCTAGCTGTTTCTTCCCCTAATAAAGCAAACAAGTCAAGTCCATATTCCGATTTCTCAAAGGATAATGGAATAGTTAAATAGAAAGGAAAGGTTTACATACCAAAGATTTGAGAAGAAAAGTCATGCATGATAAACATGATGTCCCTTGTGCAATGCATCTTCGTGTTCACAAGACAATTCAGCTTGTTGGAAGAACATTTTGGTGTCCTTGATTAGCCAGAGATGTCCACTCATATATTCAACAATGCTTTATGTGTCAAGTCAACAAGGTAGAAAGGGTAAAGATACCAGGTCTTTAACATCCTTTACAGATTCTAGAGCATAACCAGGATACTATCCTAGTTGTGGTTGATAGATTGAGCAAGGTGGCTCATTTCATACCTACTCAAGAGATGATAGAAGCTCCATAGGTAATAGAGCTATTTATCGAGCATGTCTTTAGATTGCATGGGTTAGTGACATCCATAATTTCAAATAGGGATATTAGATTCATAGGGCACTTCTGGAAGTTTGTATTTGACAAATTGAAAGTGTCATTGAAAATAATTAATGGTTTTCATCCACACAAAGATGGTCAGACCGAGAGGATCAACCAAATTCTAGATGACATGTTGAGAGCATATGCTTCTGAGAGAAAGACAGTTTGGGATAGTTACTTGCCATTAGTAGAATTTGCTTATAACAATAGACCTCATAAAATAATAAGAATATCTCCTTTTGATGAACTATGACATTGACCCCACTGCTCCTAGTACCATAGGAATAACAAAGAAATGTCCTAGCGCTTCAGAGTTCTTAGTGAACCTCTAAGCAAATTTAGAGATAGCTAAATCCAAGATGCAACAAGCAGCTGATAGCACAAAAGAATATGCTAACAAGAAGAGTTCTCCTAGAGCCTTTGAGGAAGGAGATAGAGTTTTTCTTCAAGTGCTAGCTTGGTCTACTTCACTATCCACAAGGAAGTGTATTAAGCTTTCACCAAGGTTTTATGGACCTTGCAAGATAGTTAAGAAGCCTAGTGATGTTGCATACTGATTAGAGCTTCCTCTAGATTGCAAAGTCCATCCAATGTTTCATGTCATTAAGCTTAGAAAGCATATTTCTAGGGAGGATAATCTAATGGAAGGTATTGTTTCTTTGCACAAAAGTGATAGCACTATCACATATCATTCTCCTGATAGCATACTAGATCAGTGACAAAAGCGATTGAGAAACCATGTCATCCACGATTATCTAGTAGCCTGGAGAGGATTACTGTTACACTTATGTGTTCCTCGAGTAGCTTTGATGTGAGCCTTTTCCCTATACGTGGGCACCTTTTACTCTAGTGCTGGCTAGAGGTTTTTTTCCCATGTTACCACATACTTGATACTCTCATATGTGGTGGTACTTTGTACTTAGGGATATTATTTAGCTCTTACTTCAGTTAAGTTCATCGTCAATAGAAAGAGCTATTCCAACTATCGTCTTCTCTGTGTGTCTTGCTGCGTTTGTGCTCCTTGTGTGTGCTTCTTGTGTGTCACACCCAACAATGCTATCAGAGCAGGTTCAACTCCTTCTCAATTTTCAGTTTTTCGTGTCGCGGCGTGCGTGCACTTTTAATTGTGCAAATCGACTTTGGAGCATAGAACTGTGAATTTCAGCAGCCAAGAAACATTTCCACTAGGTGCATTGGGGTTTTACCCCTATTTCAAAGCGATTCGTGCAGTCAAAATTACCATCAGAGTGACAGTTTGTGAGCTGAAATTTTAGTACTCATTTCAGCTTTCGTCGAAGTGAAGATTTTGTCACATTCTTGGTCCTTAGTGAAATGGCGGGCAGCGATGACTTGTTTGGCATGCTTCAAGCTGAAGATAAGCTTGATGGGACCAACTATCCAATGTGGTCTTACATGATGAAGCATGTTCTTGTTGCTAAACAACTTGGGACCATAGTGGCAGATGTAGATCGAAGACTCGTAGGTTCTTCTACTTCACAATCTACTGTCACAGATGGAGCTTCTTCGAGTATAGTGGTTTCTCCTTGTCCACCTACACAGGAGCAGCTTATATGGGATGGAAAAGATGCTCAACCTCATGCTTTCATTGCGTTTTTAGTGAAGTGTCATATAGTTCCACACATTCGGTCATGTTCTACATCGAGACATGCATGGGACACTCTTGCTTCTTTGTATGTTGTGCGTAACAAAGCACGTGTTGCATACTTGAGGAAGCAACTTGAGGATGTATGTATGGCTAAAAATGTGTTTGTGGATGTGTATGTGACACACATCAAGGACTTGAAAGAGCAATTGGCAAACATAGATGAGATCATTCTGGATGCATCACTCATTTCTACATTGTTGAAAGGATTACCGGAATCTTTTCAAAGCTTTGCTACTACACTCCGTTTGGTTGCAAAAGGAAATCCTAATATGTATGCATTTGATGAGGTTGTGTCTCTTCTTTTGCAAGAAGAGAAATCTAGAGTGAATAGGAGTGGTTTGATTGAGGGAACACAAGCACTTGCTATCTCACAAAAGGGGAAAAGCAAGTATGGTTCAGCTTTGGGTTCATCAAAACCAAAGCCTCAAGCTTCCTCTTCCACTCATTCCTCTAATGATGCCAATTTGCAAAAGAATAAGAGATGCAAATATTGCCGGAAGGTTGGTCATACTATTGATGAGTGTAGAAAGCTTGCTAAACACAATGAAAAGAAGAAGGAATCCGGCATGTCTATTGCTAAAAATTCAGCAAATGTAAAGAATGATGGAGCTAACATGGCTCAAGATTTTTGGGCGTGTGTTGTTACATGTCATTATGATGCTTCTTTGCATTCTAAATGTATGGTTGTGAGTGAGGCTGATTCGGATTGCTTCTTTGATAGTGGTGCTTCAAAGCACATAACATCATGCAAAATATTTTTTGCCTCTTTGAAAGATGCACCCAAAGGAGGACATGTGGTGTGTGCAAACAATGCCTCTTATCCTATCATTGAAGTAGGAGAAATTGAGCTTATGGCTGCAAATGGAGGTGTGATTCTCTTGAAAAATGCATTGTATGTGCCTAGTATAAAGAAGAACTTATTTTCAGTTCCGTTGATTGCCAAAGTTGGACTTCATGTACAATTTGATAAGTGTATGGTTCATGATTTTAGCAATGGTGATGTTATCGTGATGTCCGGTACATTATGTAATGGTTTGTATCGCATGGATACATATAAGAGGGCTACCGAACGCCTTAGTTGCTCATACTTCTTCCATGGCTGAAATGGAGCTTTGGCATGCTCGTTTTGGTCACTTGAACTTCAATAGTTTGCTTTACTTGCAAAAGAAGGACATGGTTATTGGTTTGCCTACACTTGAGTCCATTGAAAAGTATGCATGTGAAGGTTGCATTCTTGGAAAAATGCATCGTGCTTCTTTTCCAAAAGATAGGCATACACACACTACAAGAAAATTGCAGCTTGTTCATATTGATGTATGTGGTCTCGTCAAGACTCCATCTTTTGGGAAGCATGTATATTTTGTTACCTTCATGATGCTACTCGCCATACATGGGTGTATCCTATGAAAGAAAAAAATGAGGTATTTTCTTGCTTCAAAGCATTTTTAGCTATGGCTGAAAATTTTTCTTCACAAAAGCTTTTGACTCTACGCACGGATCGTGGTGGTGAATACATGTCACATGAGTTTAATGATTTTCTTCATGAAAGAGGTATTTCACACCAATGTACGGTGCCATATACACCTCAGCAAAATGGTGTTGCCGAGCGTAAAAATAGAACTTTACTTGAAATGGCACGATGTATGGTCAAAGGAAAGCATCTCCCTGATAAGTTTTGGATGGAAGCGGTCATGTGGGCAAACTATGTGTTGAATCGCTACCCTACAAAAGCATTGAGAGTCATCACTCCTTATGAAGCTTGGAATGTTCATAAGCCTATGGTTATTCATATGCGTGTGTTTGGTTGTTTGGCATATGCTCTTGTGCCATCACAACAACGTCACAAACTTGATGAAAAGGAACAGAAATATATATTTGTTGGTTATAGTGCTAAAAGTAAGGGATATTGTTTGTACCATCCATTGACAAGCACAATTATTGTGAGTTGAGATGTGATATTTGCTGAAAATTCAGTTTTCCCTCTACTTGAATGCAAAAAACAGCCAACAATTAGCTCACAAGATGTGTTCAGTACACTCATGCCTTTGTTCCAAAATGGTGCACTTGACTATGGCCATGTAGACTAGCCAACTGAGGCTCAAAGGGCTGAAAAGTTCCAGCCAAATAGGGCTGAAAATGCAGAGAATTTCCAGCCAAACATGGCTGAAAATTTTCAGCCAAAAATTGTCAAAATTGCTAGAATTTTTCAGCCACATATGGCTGAACATTTGCATCAAAATATGGTTGAAAATGAGCATGAAATTCAGCCCACGCATGATGTACATGTTGAAGATGTATTACATAATGAATGCATGTCTATCAAGAGTGCACAATCGATGCCAAAGTGGCTGAAACAAACTTTGAAGGACAACAAATTGAGTGCACCTTTACTTGGTGGAACAAGATCAAGCTCTCACCATGCATCAAGTAATTTTGTGGATTATTCTCTTATTGCTACAACATGTAATGAAGAGCCACTTTCTTTTGAAGATGCATGTGACGATCCATAATGGATGAGTGCTATGCAATCAGAAATGGATTCCATACATAGGAATGGTACTTGGGAGTTATGTGAATTGCCAAAAGGAAAGAATGCCATTGGTACAAAGTGGGTTTACAAGATTAAGAGAAAATCTGATGGTAGCATTGATCGCCACAAGGATAGATTGGTTGCCAAAGGATATGCGCAACAATATGGCATTGATTATGAGGAAACATTTGCACCTACTTCACGCATGACTACCATTCATACCGTGGTTGTATTGGCTGCCCATCGAGGTTGGAAAGTGCATCAGCTGGACATAAAAAAACCTTCTTGAATGGTGATTTGCAAGAAGAGGTTTATCTGAAGCAACCTCCTTGATTTTTTATGAAGGGAAAGAGCATATGGTTTGTCGCTTGTATAAAGCCTTGTATGGTCTCAAGCAAGCTCCATGTGCATGGTATGACAAAATCCATAAGCACTTGATTGCTCTTGGCTTCACATGTAGTCCGATTGAAAGCACACTCTACGTACGCAAAAATGGGGCTGATCTTATAGTGCTTGTTCTTTATGTCGATGACATACTCTTGACTGGGTCATGTGATGCAAAACTTGACACTCTTATGGCTGATTTGCAGCATACTTTTGATGTCACTTATCTTGGTCTTTTGAGCTGCTATCTTGGCATCCAGTTTGTATCCGTTGAGGGGGGAATTGTTATGCATCAAGCAAAGTATGTTGAAAAACTACTTCAACATTTTGACTTTGAGGATTGCAAGCCAGTTTCCACACCAGTTGAGACAGGATTCAGGTTCTCGGTTGAGGATTCCAGTGATGCATTTGACACTTCTCTTTATCAGCAAGTTGTGGGATGTCTTATATATGCATGCAACACAAACCTGGATATATAGTATGTAGTTTCCCAATTGAGTCGATTCATGCATAGCCCTTGCACTAAGCATTGGCAAGTGGTGAAACATGTGTTTAGATATCTCAGAGGCACTTTGAGCTTAGGTCTCTTTTATGGCAGAGATGTTCAGCCATGCTTGCATGCTTTTAGAGATAGTGATTGGGCTGGTTGTTATGATACTCACGTGTCCACTAGTGGTAATTGCTTTTTCCTTGGAGACTCTTTCATATCTTGGTTGAGTAAGAACCAACCTACAGTGGTGACATCGAGTTGTGAAGCTGAGTACAGGGAAGTTTCAATAGCTACAGTGGAGTGTATATGGCTGAGACGCCTATTGATGGATCTTTGCATGGAGATCGATGCTTCTACGTATATTCTCACTGATAGTCAGAGTGCTTTGGCTGTTTCACGAAACCCAATGTTTCATGCACAAACCAAACATATTGAGGTGCATTATCACTATGTGAGAGAGCGCATTCATGCAGGAGATATTAATTTGGTATATGTGCCTACACAAGATAATGTGGCAGACATATTCACCAAAGCTCTTTGTTGAAGCTCAAAGTCAAGGACAAAGCATGGAAGCACATCAAAAGGTGGACACACAAGGACAGGGAGCAAGTAGGGAGCTCCAAGAAGTGTATGTCAAATTTTCAGAAGAATCCCCTACGAAAATAGTGATTTTCATCACTAAAAACCATTGTAAATACCATTATCTATTTTTAGTAACTCCATTTTGTTCAAGCTGAGGAGTCCTCGAGCTTGAGGAGTATTAAAAGTACCATCGTACCAATTTTCATAATTTTTAGACTTCGTTTGAGCCCTCAAATAAGCCCTGGAACCTAATTTTTAACTAGGCCGGACACTAGGTCTGGACAGGGCCAAAACTAGTCAAAAAACTATAAAAAGAGCTAGAGAGCTCATTTTTGGGGTTAGCTGGAGAGAGAATAGAGCTTTAGTAAGAGAACTCTTTGCAATCTAAGCTTTCCATTGTTCCTCTCTTTGATCTCACTTTGTGCGCGTGTGTGTGTATGTGTGTGTATGATTGTGTACTTTCACTCACGCACTTGTGCCTTCACTTGCTCGTGGTCTTCATACCGGTCCTCACGTCTCCGCGGATTGACAAGTAAAGGAGGTGGTGCTTACGCTTGAGCTACACCAAATTTTGGCGCCGTTGCCGGGGAGAGAGCTTCGAGGACGAGCGTTGTGATGGTAAGATCGTAGATTTGCGACGTTGGAAGGTAAAAAAAACTGTCATTTCAGTTCATTTTCTGTTTTTTCCTCTTCATCTTCATCATCATCATCATCTCCACCTTCTTCCATCTTCTTCTTCATAGAAAATTCTTGTTTTTTAGTGCATTTTCACCATCTTCATACCATTTTTCATGCATTATTGTGTGGGAAGGAGTTAGGAGAAGCAAGGGAGAGCAAGCGCTGTGTTTTTTGCATGATTTTCTGCTCATACGGAGCTCGCCATAGCCGGCGCTTAGAAATTTGAATTTCCCGCCAAAAAACACGATTCTGTGATGAAAATCGCGATTCTGTGAAAATTCAAAATTTTTTGAAAAATCACGATTTTCTGTTTTCCCGCCTAAAAGTTGGCTAAAAAATCACGATTCTGTGGTCATTCTCAGAATCACGATTCTGTGAGTGTGCTCAAAATCGCGATTCTCACAAATCACGATTTTCAGTCAAAAAAAAAAAACACGATTTTGAGAAAACACGATTTCCTACTCAAAATCGCGATTCTCAAAAAATCACGATTTTCAGTAAAAAAACACGATTTTGTGAAAAAAAGGCGATTCTGTGTAATCACGATTTTTTTTGCTCAAAATCGCGATTTTCTAAAAACACGATTTTGTGCTCAACATCGCGATTTTCATGCCAAAAACACGATTCTGAGAAAACACGATTTTGTGAAAAAAACACGATTTTGTAAATCACGATTCTCTGAGTCAAAATCGCGATTTTCAAAAACACGATTTTGTGCTCAACATCGCGATTTTCAAAAACACGATTTTGTGCTCAACATCGCGATTTTCAGAAACACGATTTTGTGCTCAACATCGCGATTTTCAGAAACACGATTTTGTGCTCAACATCGCGATTTTATGAGTTCACAAAATCGCGATTCTCTGAAAGTTCACAAAATCGCGATTTTCTCCAAAGGTCCTGTTTGCCTGTTTTGACCCCCAGGAGCCTGAATTGGCATAACTTTTTCATCCAAAGTCCATTTTTTGAGCTCTATAGCTCGTTGGAAAGCTCGTTTCAAATCCTACACGACCTCAACTGTTTTTTTCAAGAATAACGCGTTGATTTTGAGATAGGATAATTTGAAGTTGACCCTCAAGTGGGACTAAGGAACCAAGGGGACTCAAAAGAATTTTGAACCATACCAAGGGGAAAATTTGGACTCTTGACTAAAGCTTATGAACCTGAGATCTGGTAGACACTTAGGCAAGGATAAACAAAGCATTAGATCTTCTGAGGCTAGTGTCAACCATACATCCAAGTCTTGGGCACAACAACTAAGTGGTCATCTTTTACTAAGTTCAGACACAAGTGATTTAGAAATGTCTTTTAGTATGGGAAAACCTGCAGGTGGCTCAGGGACTGCCCATCTACAAACACCAGAAGGGCCCTATAAGACACAGTTGGAATATATTCGGACCAACCAATTAGGTGCTCGCATCTATGAGGATGGTCTAAGGCGATCAGTGGTCCAACTCAAAAATCCAGATCAATCCTTTGGACTTGAACACCCGGTGGTCAAGTTCGAAGAGGGTTCATACATTGATAAGGAAGGAACCATGTATGTGGTCACCAACCTACCAGATAGGACTGATGAGTTTGGAAATGTCATTCCTGAGAATGAAATAGGAGACCTAGAACAAGGAAATGTAGGACAAGGGCCCCAGACTCCTAGAGGTAAGTCAGTTTTGACCCGAGTGATCACTCCGGACTGGATCCCTCAAGACAACAAAAGCATAGAACTATTTTTGAATAGAGAAACAGAGGACGCCTTTTGGAGATTCAAGCCAGATCAACCTAGCCAATTGGGCATAGTTATCATCTATGAATTCAAAGATCCTGAGATACCAGGCAAAGTTGTCTACCTGGATAACACATCAGAGAAGATATTATTGGTAACAGAACATGATAGACATGCATATACTTGGAAGAATGAATTGATTTTCCCCCCCACCAAGATCCAATGTTTCCCATGGGCTCCAAGGTGTAGGATCTTCCCACGCTCATGAAGCCCAGAGAGAAAGAACTAGAGAGAGACCTGAGGTAAGTTTTGCACACACCGTGGGCAGGAATAGATCAGGATTTGAAAATGAAAGACCTGAAAGAGAGAGACATCAAGCACATAGGCAAAAAAGATATGAACATGATTTTCCATTGCCTAGACCCCGAGAGCACCCAAGAACCCTTAGACCCACTCAAGTGATCAAGGCAATGAAGAATTATTTTGACGGGTCAGGAGATCCTTATGATCATGTGGGAGTTCAAACAAGTGTTAAGAGCTGAACAGGTTGAGGATTTATTCACCCAATACGAGGCATTTGGTTTGACTCTTAAGGGCACTGCCTTGGCTTGGTTTCAACCATTGAGTAGTCGCAACTATCGCGATATAGGTCAACTGCTCGACGAATTCATTGTAGAATTTTCCAAGAGTGGTATCAGGCATAACACATCATCCTTGATCCACAGTTTCAAGCAGACACCCCAAGAAACAGTGCGACTAGCAGGTAGAAGGTTCAGACAGTACGTAGAAAGATGCCCTGCTCCCGAGTTACCCACACCAGCCAAACAAGTGGCTTTGTTCTTAGATGGCTTACTGAGCACAAAGTTAAGATCATATGTATATTTGAAAGAGCCTAGATCCATAGAAGAGTGCGTGCGGACATGCATTGACATAGAAGATAACTTGGGTGAGGAGTTAGGATTATCCAAACTCTATAAGGATTCAGATAGTTCTACTAGTCATACTTCAAAAATCTCCACGGAAATAGAGGAGATAGCTGAGCAAGTTGCCAAGAAGCTGGGAGTCCAAAATAAACAAACACAGAGAGTCACTCCAGTGAATTGGTGTTATACTTGTGGGGGCGACCACATGGCTAATGTATGCCCAATGCAAAACCAAAACATTAGAGAAAGGAATGCTTCATATTGCACTATTGAGAGAAAATACACAAACCACACGGCTCAAGATTGTCCCTACAATAGGCAGGCTGTTAGACAGAATTATCAGCAACCTTACCCACAAGGTAGGTATCAGAACCAATACCAACAGCCATATTATAGACCACAACAGCAATATCAGGTACCATATAGGCCACAACCTGTCTTGGGAAACCAACCACCAGCTCCAGCCAACGTGATTCCAGTCAAATATGCGGTGGGAGAGGAAAATCCAAATAGAGCATTGGTGCCCCTAACCCCATTGATACCAGATAATGATTCTCATGCTCATAGTTCAGGCTACTCCCATGAAGGTAGTCCACATGCGTATTATGGAGCAAAATTGGGAGCCAGAATACTCCAATGTCATGTACACAAATCCTAACCCTAGGCCCCAATTGAGACAAATGAGACCACAAGCCCCTAGAGGATCTTGTTTTAGATGTCAAGGTGATCATTTCATTCGTGACTGTCCCCACCCATCATCTCCGAGTCAAGGACAGGCTATCACAATACAGGCTTTTTGCCCTGATTGTGGCAAAGACCATCTCCCTAGAGATTGTCCAAGAAACCCCTCCAGCGCACCCAAGATTACACCCATTCATGTGGTAGGCTTAGTGGCGGATTCAAGTTCAAGTAGCAGTAATGTGGCACCTATACAGGCAGTTACTAGGGCACAAGCATTAAAACAGGATAAACCAGTAGAACAATCAGAGTCGAGTGAATCGGGAGAGCCTAGTAAGAGGAAAACAAGAACATGGAAGGATACCAGAGAGAAGGCCAATCGCAAGTGGAATAAAAAGTTATCGGAACTAGAAGAAAGCTTAAAAGAAGCGAAAACAAAAATAGAAGACATTGCATCTCAAAGCCCCTCGCATGCCGAAACTCCATCCACTCCACCTCATCCCACCCCACCACCCATTGTAAATAGACCACAACCAGGGTCTGTTCTTGCAGATCCAACCCCAGAAGGCTTGGACATGATGTTCAAGGCCTACAAGGCTCGACTTCGAGAAGGGCCTACAGCTGCAAACCTAGACAAGAGTTACCCTAGAGCGGACTTAGAGATTGAACGGATGAAAATGTGCATGAAAATGGTAGAACAAGCTCAAGCTATACTTGAGAGTAGTCAAAAGTTCAATCAGACAAACTCTGTCAAAGGGGATTTGCATTTCCAGGGCTTACTAGAACGATTAGAGCAATTGGTAAACAAACCACAAGTTTCTTTACCTCCACAGGCTCAACCAGTTATTGAAAGAGGAAGCTCACCACCAATGGGAGCTTATGTTCCTAATTCCACGGATCCAGGAATACCTCCTTCAATTCAACAGTACTCTCAAGAATTCTTGCGGGAAATACAAGAAGATAAATGGGCCAAGGAGAAGGGTAATTCCCCTCCTATTCCTGAGATTGATGATCTTCATGATCAATTTCCCCAAGACATTCCATCTATTTACGGAGATGAAGCAGAACAACAAGAAGACGAAAGGTTAGATTTTGAATCTAATACCTTAGAAGAACTGCCTCAATTTCCAGGCCCATGGGAATCTGAATCTCTCCAGATTAGAGCTCCCACAATACTAGTAAGAAACGAAGACTCAGTGGTTCCAAGGAACACGGATGTCGTGAAGAACACTAAGGTTCAGTGTCATCTCACTGTAGAAGAGCTGCTCAAAGCAAAACCTGAGCTTTGGAATCATGTGAAGGATCAGGTTCCAGAACTTGATTCCAACATGCCAAAAGCAGGCTCCAAGCAAAGGGTACCAGAGATACCTCTAGACAAAATAGGGGACATGTGTGAGGGTGAAGAAGGTAATACTTATCTTCCAATCACCTACCAAGGTTACACAACCAAAGCAATCATAGATTCAGGTGCTGGTGTTGCTATTGCGACCACCTCCTTGTGGAAGCAATGGGGCAAGCCCACATTAAGACCAACTAGAATGAAGCTTCAAATGGCTGATGGTCATTTTGAAAGACCTCTAGGATTGCTAGAAAGGATCACTCTAACCACTTGTGGTGTAGAGTTTGAGCACACATTTGCTATATGTGACTTTGAGAAAAATAATGTCTATGAGATGATCCTAGGAAGACCCTTCCTACGACAATTGCAAATAGTACAGGATTGGGGAACTAACTCCTTGTACTTACAACACTTAGGGGTCACCACCAAGGTCAATTTGAAGGATTACACCTTCAGAGATGTACCACCCCTACAGTGGAATTCTATCCACAAAGCGAAAGAAGATTCCATCTCTGTGCATTCTGAAAATTCACCTGATCCATCATGGCTGCATGAAGATACTCATTTGTGGATGTGCAAGGTCGCAAAGGAAGAGGAAAAACGTTTAAAGGCAAGAGAAGAAGGAACTTTGCTAGGAGATAGACCAGTTAGAGACCCAGCCTACACACGGATGATCTTTCCAGATGAGGAGTTTGAGCCTCATGGCTGGCCAGAAATCTTAGCCACCATGGACATTGCTGTCAATGAGGAACAGTGGACACCTCATTGTGATGAGGAGGGTTATGATATCTCAGTGTTCATGTGTCAACCCTTGCTAGAAGAATGTGACCCTAGTGATGTCATAGAAGAAGAAGAGAATGACGATGATCTGGAGTCTATTGTGATGGATAGTTGCTTTAACTCAGAGCAGCACTATCTAGAAGATATAGGAGTGTTCACCCAGAAAGAAGAAGAACCTCTCACAAGTATTAAAACAGTAAACTCAAAGGATGGAAGTGAGAGTAGTCAAAAGAAAAAGAAAAGAAAAGCAGTGAAACAAGAAGAGGAGGAATCATTGTTTGAAGTACCAAAAAACTTCAAGAAATATGAAGTTGACGACCGCAAAATTTTGGTACGAATGCCTAAGAGAGAGGCCATCATAGGAGAATCATATGATAATAAAGAAAAGACCAAGAAGATTGTAGTGACCATTGAAGAGAACGAAGAGAGATGCACATATATAGGAGATGACCTAAGTGCAAGAGAAGAAATGGAGCTCATAGCTCTATTAAGGGAATATAGGGATGTGTTTGCATGGCACTATAGAGACTTGAAGGGGGTAGATCCAAGAATTTGTTCTCATACTATCCCCATGACTGCTGATGCTAAGCCCACCAAACAGAAGCCCTACACATATAATGATACCTATGCAGCCAAAATAAAAGAAGAAATTGATAGGTTGATTGAAGCTGGATTCATCTATGAGATTGAGCATACCGAATGGGTGTCCCCCATTGTTGTGGTACCCAAGAAGAACGGGAAGTTGCGAGTGTGTATTAACCTTAAAAAAGTTAATGCCGCTACGATTAGAGATAGTTATCCACTTCCAATCACAGAACACCTATTGGAGCGTGTTGCAGGCAAGGAAGTTTATAGCTTCCTTGATGGATTTTCAGGTTACAATCAAGTAGCCATTGCCCCAAAAGATCAACACAAAATGGCTTTTGCTACAGAGTGGGGAATCTTTGCATTTCATGTGATGCCATTTGGGCTCACCAATGCACCTGCAACATTCCAAAGGCTCATGTGTCATGTCTTCAAAGAGTTCTTGCGAAAGAGCTTAGAAGTGTATGTGGATGATTTATGTGCTCATTCCCAAGAAAGAAGGTTTCACATCCCTGAGCTCAGACAAATCTTCAACAAGTGTAGAGAATATCGAGTGTGTCTGAACCCAGAAAAGTGTGTGTTTATGGTGCGTCAAGGTAAAATCTTAGGTCATATTGTTTCTAAGAATGGAATCTCAACAGATGAAGATAAGGTGCGAGCCATAGCGGAGCTACCAAGGCCAAGGAATATTAAAGAGGTACAAGCCTTTATGGGCCATTGTGGATACTACCGTAGGTTTATCCACATGTACGCGATCATAGCTAGACCCCTTTATGCTTTGTTGTCTAATTTTGACTGGAACGACGAATGCGAGAATTCTTTCAACGAACTGAAGAAACGTTTGTGCACGGCACCAATACTCACCACTCCTGATTGGAATAAACCCTTCCATGTCCATGTGGATGCATCCAATCATGCCATAGGATGTGTGCTAGCACAACCCACAAGTGAAGGAAACTTAGATTTGCCCATAGCATATGCTAGTAGACAGCTCACTGCAGCTGAACGGAACTATACCACAACTGAGCGAGAGGGCTTAGGCATGGTATATGCTGTGAAGAAGTTTAGACACTATTTATTGGCCAACAAGTTCAAGTTTTTCACTGATCATCAAGCTTTGTTATATTTGGTCAATAAACCTTGCAATACTAGACGCTTAGTAAGATGGTTCCTCTTACTAATGGAATATGACTTTGAAGTTGTTGTCAGGAAAGGTAGAACCCACCTTCGGGCAGATCACCTTTCTCGCATCACTTCAGGAGAGTCACCGCAAGGAGTGTCTGACGAATTACCCGATGCTTATCTGTTCAATTTAGAAGTTGTTCCTAAATGGGCAAATAAGTTGGTACCAGTCCTAACCTTTGGCCCTGCAAATAAGAATGTGAAAACATCACAAGAAGAAATTGTAAAATCACAAAAATATCACATATTAGCAGGAAGCATGTACAAACAAGATACTGAGGGTGTATTAGCTTGTTGTGTGGAGGATGATGAACATAGTAGTTGGTTGCAACAGGCCCATGAAGGAATGCTAGGAAATCACTATTCTAAACAACGAACATTGCAGAATCTAAAGCGTTTAGGAGTGTATTGGCCTAGCATGGACAAAGAAATACATGAGTGGATTAAGAATTGTCCAAGGTGCAGAGAGAGACCCCCAGTGGAGCATGCGACCCTTTATCAAGTGTCATTAATTCCAGATTGGAGTGCCCCATTGGTAGAGTTTATGAGATCGGGAAGATTACCCAAAGAGGCTAGTCTAGCAAGAAGACGAAGCATGGAGCAAGAGGCTCAAGGCTACGCCTTAGTAGGGGACAACCTATACCGAAGAGGCAAAGATGGTTACTTAAGACTATGCGTTCATGAATCAGACTATTTAAAGGTCTTAGAGACTGCACACAGCGGTGTTGCAGGTGGACATTTTGGTCCTGACCGAGTGATCAAGACCATTCTATTCTCAGGACTTTGGTGGCCCACTCTTCATATGGACGCACATACCTATGTGAAGAAATGTGACACATGCCAACGTGCACAATATCCAGTGAGAAAAGACGAGATGCCCTTGAGGCCAATGATGGGAGGACGTGCATTTTCGAAGTGGGGCATAGACTTCATAGGTCCTATTAACCCCCCAGCTAGAAACTCCCATGCAGAGTACATCATTGTAGCCACAGATTACCTTACAAAGTGGGTAGAAGTCAAAGCCACAACAAAGAATGATGCTCAGACTACGGCTAAGTTCTTATTCGAGAATGTGTTCACAAGATATGGACTACCAATAGAGTTGGTGAGTGATAGAGGCACACACTTCTTGAATGAAGTCATTGAAAATCTTCTCCAAGTATTCTTGGTGATACATAAGAAATCTGCCCCCTATCACCCACAAGCCAACGGACAAGCCGAGAGTACCAATAAGATCCTCTGTAACGTATTGACAAAACTGGTAAATAATAAACGCTCTGATTGGGACAAACAACTTCATCATGCTGTTTGGGCTTATCGAGTTGCCTACAAAACGGTACTCAACGCCACCCCATTTCAGATGGTCTTCGGACAGAACGCTGTGCTACCATTAGATTTCTTAATCCCTGCCTTAAAAGTAGCACAAGAGTATGAGTGGAATGGGCATGAATTGTCCTCTAGGATCTTTGATCTCAAACGCTTGGGTGAGACGAGGCTACGAGCGGCAGCAGGCATCTACGCTGCAAAGAAGAGGCAAAAGGCATACTTTGATGCACACATCAAGGATAAGGGATTGAAAGAGGGAGATCTAGTGTTGGTATACACACTAAAGCAACATGCCCGTAAGTTGGAAAAAAGAGGATACGGACCCATGATCATTAATAGAATTTCCACTAGTGGTGCAGTTCAGTTGGCCACGCTAGAAGGAGATATCTTGCCAAACTATATTGGTGGTTGTAGAGTCAAGCTATATCAAGAACCTCTTACTGAGGATATGCTAATGAGACTCAACACTGCTAAGAAGCGAAAAGATGAAGAGTTAAGAGTGAGAGAAGAAGCACAGGTAGAGGCCAGAGAGCGTATTAGGCGAAATAAGTTAAGGCGATTAGGCCTAGAAGTCAACTCAAAAGCCCCAAAATATCACATGGATATGTGTCAAAAGTCAGGCATAGCGACTTCTCAGGTCATTGACCGAAGACCCTTTGTGACCATAGAGATAGGACAAGGGAAGGGTGCAAGGACGGTGAAAGCATTGATTGACTCAGGTGCAGCAAGTAGTGCAGTTAGAATTTCCTACTGCCAAGACTTGGGGTTGAACATCAATCCCATAGAAGCTTATCTCATAGGATTGGGAGGTGTGGAAACCCCTTGTTTGGGCGAGGTGGAACTTCCCATCTACCTTCAAGATGTTCCAATGAAAGTCAAAGCGCTAGTATGTCAAGATGAGAACCTTACAGAACCACTTGTCTTGGGTCAAGATTGGATCTATGACCATGCAGTTAACTTAAACCTAAGAAGTCAAATTCTTCAAGTTTGGGTACATGAACAATGCATTACATTAGAATTAGAGAACTGCATGCTCCTAAATCATGGCACCACACACTCTCTTAGTTCTTCCAAGACTAATCATATGAAAGAAGATGTTGTATGTGTCAAAAGCTCTATGATGCAGAAGGAGTCAATCGTGGAAGACCAGGTTCGAAGGTGGGTGGATCTTTCTTCTTCTCCCAAGAATCAAGTAGCCACAATAGTGAGTCCACCACACAAGCAAACACAACCGTTCACGACAACTGCTACATCAAATAGAAAGACACCATTCGATAAAAAAGCAGTTCCGAGCATGAAGCAGAGATGGGTACGCAAAGGAGAGCAACCACCAACCTTGCCCCCACAAATCCCATCCATGCAAACCAACCAGGCCAGAAGACGAAGGAAGCAGCTCAGACAAGCTCAATCACAAGGTATCCAACAAGTTTGGGTGCCTAAGAAGTTAGCTGCAGCTCAACAAGGGCAATTACAGATGTGGGTACCTAAGAAGCTCCTACATCCACAACAACCTTTGTTCTCCCACATGCAAAAGGTTTCAACAAAGAAGCCCAAAAGAGAAAAGGGTAAGAACCACATACAGAGACCAAAGGAAGATCAAATCAGCTCTTCAACATTAGTAGGAAGACATGCAAAAAGGATATGGGTTTGGAAGCCAAAAGTGCAAGTAGCCTCCACCGAACCAAAGCGTCAACCACACTGGATACCACAGTTCAGAAAGCATCCAAAGAGAAAGACGCCTGAAGTGACCTCTACAGTACCAAATGATGTTCTAAAAAGGACTCCCATAAGGAGGATTACATCAGTTCGAGACTCAATGGATACCTCCACCAAGGTTGGCATCAACCTCCGCAAATAACATCGAAAGCCTTGAACGAGCAACAACTATGTGCTCCTTGCACAACCCTGTCTTTTGCACCATTCAGGTCATGCATTTCCAAAGTATGCATTAATATAGGGCCACATTACATGGTCGTGCATAGACACACTTGAGAATCCCACACACAAGAGCACAGTGACATATGTCAAATATTTCTATTGTGCTAACTTTTGTGTTCTTGTTTTGTGATATCCTTTTCCTCCAAAAAAAAAAAAAAAAAAAAAAAGAGGGAGAAAGAAAAGCGGGAGAGAGCTTGTTCCCAGGTTTGGCTTATGAAACATGAATGAGTCATGCTTAGTTGAAGGTGGAACTGTTGATTACTAGGCATTTATCAATTTGGATAGAAGTGTGTCTCGGCCAGCAGTGAGATTATTGCTGCCTTATCTGGTAGATGACAAGCATTTGGCATGAACATGGCATCTACAACTATGATTTTCTCTTACCATGGTAGGAATGAAGAGCTTGAAGGTCCGCAACTTGAGTGATGCTTAACTACTTCATGTACCAGAGCATCCAAGGAGATATCTGCAAAGGGTAGTTCTGGAGGAGAAGACTCCTGCATATGGTGAGCTAAAGAGAATATGTGAAACTCAGCTTGGTGTAGTTACCCGAGGTTGCTTGCCAAGGAATATAAAGAAATTCAATTCTCAGTATTTGACAAATGTTGCTTTGAAAAGAGGAGAGAGGATCCACCACTCAAACGATCTCATCAGTGGACAAGCAACATGGACATTCATCAACAATGTTCCATCCCAAAGGCCGAGTGTACAACACGAAGAGACAAACATCCATCAACCTTCTCCATGGTAAGTATCTTTACTCTGGAAACACCATAACCATGATAGTTTAGGAAACCTCTTCGTCAGCATACCCTTGAGCACTTAGCTCAAGACCCGCAATTTTTGCACCATACTTCTTCCAATGCATTTTCCAAGTAAGCATGCGTAGGGCTACATTACAAGGCCGTGCACAAGGCACATACTTTTTTCAACCCAGGCACGAACACACTTACCCATCAGTCATTATGGGTTATGAGTAGTTGGCATGACTGCTCTCAACATCATCTTTGGAAGAGCTAGCGGATGTCATGGGAACAACATCCCTATCTCGGAAGCAAATTGAAGCCAATAGTTGCTCCAAATCACTCTCGACAACCTCTTTTGAGCAACTTGCCATTTTGAAAGCTCACAACGACACATTCTTGCTGGAATCCAAGGAACCAGCTCATACAACGGATGGACACCACCTCTCAAAGCACTACATGGAACAGCCCTTCCAACAAGGGTCTGTCAGGGACGACAGACTCGAGAGGGGGGGGAGTGTTGAAGCTCAAAGTCAAGGACAAAGCATGGAAGCACATCAAAAGGTGGACACACAAGGACAGGGAGCAAGTAGGGAGCTCCAAGAAGTGTATGTCAAATTTTTAGAAGAATCCCCTACGAAAATAGTGATTTTCATCACTAAAAACCATTGTAAATACCATTATCTATTTTTAGTAACTCCATTTTGTTCAAGCCGAGGAGTCCTCGAGCTTGAGGAGTATTAAAAGTACCATCGTACCAATTTTCATACTTTTTAGACTTCGTTTGAGCCCTCAAATAAGCCCTGGAACCTAATTTTTAACTAGGCCGGACACTAGGTCTGGACAGGGCCAAAACTAGTCAAAAAACTATAAAAAGAGCTAGAGAGCTCATTTTTGGGGTTAGCTGGAGAGAGAATAGAGCTTTAGTAAGAGAACTCTTTGCAATCTAAGCTTTCCATTGTTTCTCTCTTTGATCTCACTTTGTGCGTGTGTGTGTGTGTATGTGTGTGTATGATTGTGTACTTTCACTCACGCACTTGTGCCTTCACTTGCTCGTGGTCTTCATACCGGTCCTCACGTCTCCGCGGATTGACAAGTAAAGGAGGTGGTGCTTACGCTTGAGCTACACTCTTCCATGGGAAAAGTTTGAAGCTTTTCACAAAGCTTTAGGCTTATTACCTTGTGGGGGCTGATCTGTCACTCTCTATATGTGTTCACATCATTCACTCCAGGGGGGTTTGTTACACTTATGTGTTCCTCGAGTAGCTTTGAGGTGAACCTTTTCCCTATACATGGGCACTTTTTACTCTAGTGCTGGCTAGAGGTTTTTTCCCCATGTTACCACATACTTGATACTCTCATATGTGGTGGTACTTTGTACTTAGGAATATTATTCAGCTCTTACTTCAGTTAAGTTCATCGTCAATAGAGAGAGCTATTCTAGCCATCGTCTTTTTCGTGTGTCTTGCTGCACTTGTGCTCCTTGTGTGTGCTTCTCGTGTGTCTCTCGCACTTCTACACACACCCAACAATTACTATTTACAAACTCTACTTGGGAATCAGAAGCTCTGGTTCACAAGTAATTTCCCTCATTGATCATTGAGGACAATGATCTTTAGAAGGGGGAGAGAGTGTTAGACATTGGTCTAGAGAGACCACTCCATGTGTGTGTGGGACAAGGGCCAGCCATAGCCAATGTCCCAAGCTCGGGGGATATCCTAAGGTATTCAATGGTAATGGGAATTAGTGTTGCATGATGGCCACATGGTGGCACTAGATCATTCTAGAGCATTACTATTTTGGATGCAAGAGTATATATTGGATGGGAGGAGAGTGACACACACATCATTCACAAGTCTTCATTTCCTAGTTTCAAGAGAGATTTGAGCTTAGTCTCATAGCATAGTATGCTCTGAGGCTCATGTGGAGCAAATTGAACAAAAATAGGCTCTACTACCTCACTATTTGGAATGAGGTTGTCAGATTCACTCAATCTTCTCTTAAACTGGCTCACATGAAATACTAGATGGATTTTGCTACTATCTGGAAGTTTGCGCTTGTAAGCCATCTTTCCCATTCTCTTAAGTATTGGCAATGGTCCACAATACCTAGGAGATACCTTTGGACAAGGTCTAGTCTTCATGGTTTCAAACCTAGAGAGAAATCTAAGATAAAATTCTCTCCTACCTTAAATTTGATTTCTCTCCTTTGAGGGTCAACATAGGCCCTAGCCTTGATCTAAGCTCTCCTAATGTTATCATTAGATAGCCTAAACATAGCCTTCATCTCTTTCAAGAAGTCCTTTGTAGCTTATACTTTCTCATGCTTCAATATTGAATAAGGAGCTCTTAGCTTAAATCCAAACATAAGCATAAATGGACTATGCCCATGGGAGAGTGCTTGGCATTATTATATGAAAAATCTACTATAGGAAAGTCTCTTCCCAATTCGTTTGCCATTCATTTACGTATGCTTGTAGCATCTTCTCTAGGATTTGGTTAACACTTTTTGTTTGCCCATTTGTTTATGGATGCTCGATCATACTCATGCTGAGTTTTGTATCCAACCTTTTGAAGACCACTCAAGACCTCCTATACTCAATCTCTCAGCTTTATTGACTTAGCATTTAGTATGCACTTAAGCACATAATTTAGGATGTCTTTATGAAGTCCATGCCAATAAAATTGCCTCTTAAAAATATCCTAAGTCTTCTTAACTCCTAGGCATCCCACACTAGGTGCATCCTGACACTCATGCAATATATGTCATCTCATCTCTAAATCTCTAGGAACATATACCATTCCTTACAAGAGATATTTATCATGGACACCGTAGTTCTTCCATTTAAATCCTCTTTGAATACCTTTCAATACTCCATTATCATTCGAAACCCATATCTCTGGATCCCCTTTCCCTATGGCTTCTCAAATCTTGAAAAATGTAAGATCAAGCCTAGATTTCCCTTTGAGGGATTCAAGTAGCTCACTAATAATCTGAGTAAAACTTAGTCCATTGAGCATAGGCATGCAGAAAAGTAAATCAACCGCCACGTTAAACTTTCCTTTCCTATACCTAAGCTCATAGTCAAACTCTCAAAGGGTCTCTTTCCGTCTTGACTTCTGAACTTTAAGGTGTGTTTGCTTAGAGAGCCACTTGATGCTCTCTTCATAAAAAAACTAATAAGATATGCACCATATAAGTAATGATATCACTCCTTCAAAGAGGACAATTGCATACAACTCCTCCTCATAGATGGAGTAATTCTTCTCAGTCAGCTCTAGGATTTTGCTCTCAAAAGTTAGTAGTTGACCATCCTATACTAGAACGGCTCCTATAGCAAAATCACTCACATCAATCTCCACCACAAAATTTTTATTGGGATTCGATATATGTAAAAGTGGAGTTGTGGCAATCTCTACCTTCAACTTCTCCATAGTTTGCTTCTATTCCTCGCCCCAATGAAAGATTTTCCCTTTCCCTTTAAGTTGTCTCGTCATTAGGACAATAATCCTAACATAATTCCTAATGAATCTTTGATAGGAACCTGAAAAACCTAAGAAGATTTGAAGCTCTTCTAGGTTCCTCAATATATGGCCATTCCATGAAAGCCCGTACTTTGTCAAGATCCATTTGGATTCCATCTTGGGAGACTACATGCCCAAGGTATCTAACCTCTATTTTTGAAAAACAATCAATTTCACTCCTTGACAAAGATTGGATTTTCTCATCACACCTAGAATATTTTTTTCGATTGTTTCAAGTATTCCTCTCCTAATCTACTATACATCAAAATATCATCCAAAAATTCTACAACAAACTGCCTTAGATATGGTCATAAAACACTCTTTCATGAATGTGGTTGGAGCATTGGTGAGACCAAAGGGAATCACCAACAACTCATAATGCCCATATCTAGTCCTAAAAGCAATACTAGGAACATCCTCTGTCCTAATCCTAATTTAATGATATCCTAATCTAAGATCGTGTTTGGCAAAATACCTAGCTTGATGTAACTGATCAAATAGGTATTCTAACTTACAAATTGGAAATCTATTTTTTATCCTTATCTTTTAGTGCCCTATAATCTATACATAACATAATAGAGCCATCATCTTCTTATCGAGGAGCATTGGTGATGCCCAAGGTGAGTTAGTAAGTCTACTAAGGCCTTTATCTAAGTAAACTTGAAGTTGTTTCTCCACTTCTTGATATTGAGACACACTAAGCCTATAAGGTGGCTTGCAAAAAGGGTTAGTTGTCAAAAACTACATCTATAGCATGGTCAATGTATCCTCTCTCTCATGGTAGCTCTCTAGGAAAAACATCTTTAAATTCAAACATCAAATCTTAAAATACTTCACCAAATACTCTTGCAAAAAAGAACAATGGAAAGTTCTCTCTTTATTTACATTGCTATCATGAAAATATACATTAGATGAACTCTCTATACAATGCTCTAGATCATAACTATACAATATAAACATCTGTTGTGTTATACATTGAAACTAACCCTAAAGATAAGATTAGAGGTCTAACCCTAACGATGAGATGAGAGGTGCACTAGGTACATCTCTCTCTCTCTCTCTCCCTGAATATAAAACTTCCATTCTTCATAAGCTATAGAGTGTTATTTTAGTAATGGCATTTAAGTGTGTATCCAAACCCCCCAAAGCCACTCTCTACCTAGCACTAGGTTTATCCTCTCCATATTTATTGTTTGGAAATCCATATGATTGTGTATCTATGAATATAGACCTCCAAATTGGACACCATAGTGTCCCATGTCCTTTATCCTCACCCTGCATCATAGATATGATGTTATGTGCATTGGATTATTGGAGAATTTTTGATTTCTTGTGGAAAGCATAATTTAGGAAATTATGAGCGGCAAAGTCATCTATCATGACTCTAACCCTGATCTCGTACAACCAACCATTAATCTTAACCAAATCATGTGGTTGAAACTATGATGAACACAATGACCGAGTCAAGAAACAAGTATGCTCTATGACGTTATGCATCACTGCCACCTCTGGAGCTAGAATTGCCATGCATCAAAAGTGTCTTCACAAGGTGGACCACTTTTTTCCCTTGTGAGGGGTTGTACAAGTCCCTGGTCCTCCTTTCTTCTCTTACCCTTTACATCGTGAACAATTCCATTGTGCATGGTTGAGAGAAAAGCACCTTAAGTACATGCTTTCTGCCTTGGTCTTTTCATAATGCTCTGTAGGTAATGTAGATCCGTAGTTTCTGGCTCTTCATTAAGATTTATACTTTTTCATAACTATCTCTTTTTTTTTTTGAAACGTAGTGGTGCTAGCAGGTTTGAGGGGAAGATCCATATGCATATGAGTGCATTGAGGATGGTTATGATCCTCATAAACATGTGTATACTTGATAGCCTCATCAAACTTTTAGATCTGTTTCTTCTTACTTCCCGCTTGATGTATCTTTGATCATTTCCCCCATTCTCTTACAAATTGAATGCATTATATGTGATAACTTGCACCACATTTTAAGCTCAAATTAAAAAAATGGAAGATTTGATATCCTAAAATATAAACTTGCCCGTAATCTGAACCCCCGCTCTACTAGCATCCATGACACTGAGAAAATAGGTACTTAGGCAAGATGACATGATGATGTTTATAATATGGTGTTAATGTGTGTCACTGCATCCATCAGAAATGATGGAACATCCATACATCACCAAACCTATTTTAATAGACTCTAATGAGACCTCAATGCAATCTTTTTCCTCATCTAATATGGTAGTACACAATCTCTCGTAGACAAATCCATGGCAATCATCGTGTAGACCCACCAAAAGAATGGTTTTCATCGTATGTCTCCATGCCTCCGTACATAGCACATTGAACGCAAGATTGCATTCAATAACAAACCTTGCAATTTGTATCTCTGCAGCCTTTTTGTTCTTGTTTTTGTATGGTCAAGGATATGAATAAGGCATTGATTCCTTGCTTAGGATGCTATGTAGGAGGGGTGGAGTCCTTCATATTGTTGGCTCTTTGTGATGAAGTTTGTCTTTGATTGGCACTAAGTGTAGGTTGTGTCATCTCTAAGGAAGGATCTATGTCCTCGATCATCTCGATATTGGAAAAAGCCAAATCACAATGACATGCAATATGGCATTTTGTGCCAAGGCATGCTTAATTTGTATCATTTGAGCAATCACTAGAGGAACCTTATCATAAGTATACTCTTAAACTAGACACACGACATGGTGATAGAGAATGCTTAGTGCAATATTTGCATGTTCAATTATGAGTGTCACAAATGCGCCTTAAGTACTTTGAACATTAGCCAATGAGTGGCTAATGGTATGGGCATCCCACATGGCATTCATGCTTTGATGCATATTGAATGTTGAAGCAAGAGTGTAGAATGTACTCAAACTCAAGGGCTTAAACCTCAAGCCTCAAGCCTCAAACTCGTTACTCAATGGCTCAAGTTTCAACAAGGGTTCAATGGATTCTGGAATGAGGTGGTATTGCTGAAGGCTCTATAGCAAGGGCTTAGGGGGCTGATGTGATACAAGGGTACAAGCTGTCTCTCTCACGCAAGGGTGCAAGGCTCAAGCTCTCTAGATTCTCTCACGTGCTCTCTTTGAATAATAGTACGACGCTGAGAGCTTAAGTTCTCTCTCACGGGCTCTCACGCAAGGGTCCAGACTCCAAGCTGAAGCTATCTCTCACGGGTAAGCTCGAACGCATGGGGTCACAAACCGTTTGCATACATGATTTGTCTTCGAAGTTTTATCTTCGAAGCAAAGGTCAAAGGAAATTTCTACTTGTCCTGTGGACGAAAGTCTATGATTATGTGTTAAGATTGTATATGCATCTAGAGTCTTTGTTAGAGTCAACAATATGTTTCTTTACAATTTGTGGTTGGTCCACCATCACATGAGCGACTTTTCTGGTCGAAGTTGGTATATCAGCGGTTGATCGCTCAGGCTTTCTTGATGCATGTTGTTTTGATTCTGTTTTCTGTCAGATGGCTCAGTTTAAATTTGTTCCTTATTTGAGGCGCAGGCATATATTTTTCTTCCGGGTTTAAGTTTCTTATGGTAGATGTATGGCTTTTAAGTTGGCTCCATTTAACGAGGATGAGATATCTACAACATCACTGGTGCAATATGCAAAGTTTCTTTCTCACTAAAAGGTATTGAGCTCCCCTTAGTTTCATCATTTGAATGCAGATCTGTAAATGATAATGCAAATATCCATGCAAATCGATCAGCTCATCCATATGATGCATTAAGAACAGACATGCATCTGACCTCTAATTACCTAGCCTTGATTTTGTTGATCACATGCTTCTTTTCATCCTATCTCAGAATAGAGCATTGTGCCTATGACACATTCTGGATTTTGAACTCCCAAACATTTGTTTGACAAGTAGGAGGATGCACTCTGGATGCCATCTTGAACTGTGATTTTGGCTACTACTTGAGAAGCAAAGTCGGCTTCAATAAAAACATCATACCTGCTGAATGCTGAGTTCTTTTGTCATGGTGTAAAATAATCATGTGACTGATAGGTTTGCTTTGATCCTTCTGATTTCTCCCTGAACTTCTGCTCTAGTGATTCTGCTAGGTGGGAAAGGAGGTGGTAGAGGAATGCATCCTCTCCTAAGATATTTGTTCATGGACAGCTTAAACATGATGAAGGTCCTTTAGTTAATGGATTCTATGTTTATGCAGGTATTCTGTAGGATAGAGGATGAGTTTGGGGCTTGCGCTGTTCTATTCTGTATAATAGATAAATCCTTCGCTGCACTTATATGTCTGATAAACTAGGCTGCTTATTATGCCTGGTAATCCTGTTGTTGTCCTATGTGACAATGCAAGAATTTACCAAAGGATTTTGTTCATGTGTACTTCAAAATCATAGCTACATTTAGGGCCACCTGTTGTGGTTCATGCTGTTATGCAATCTTTGGCTTATGATGTTACCAAATGTTGTGCAGTTCCTTTTTTCATGTTTGCAGGAAAACAGGGTCCATCCCAGTGTGGGTCAAGGCATAAAGATCATCCTCATTTGGAATTATTCCTCTTGTTATGACCATTTTTCTCATTATGATTCATCAATGCATGAAGGTTCTATTTAGAGAAGCACCTGCTTTTTTTGCTTTCACTTTTTGAGGGCAGAGTTCTGTAGAAAGCTTCCTTCATGACTTTGAAGTTTGTACCTGCAATGAGATTCAACAAGCAGTCTCTTTTCTTGGAGTCCACTCGTACCTTGGAAGTTCAGCTCAGTTCATTTTGCATTGAGGGAAGTAAGCTGGAAGCTTAGCAGTTGAATGTGTCAGCACCAGGTCTGAATGTGGAAGGATGCCAATTCAGAAGCTTCATGGTGAAATTTGATTATCTTACAAGTAAGCAAGTGTAGTATAAAATTTACAAATGTTGGATTTGTTAAATACTACACGCATGCTCAAACTACCGTTCATTGACATTCAAATTCATACCAGTGAAAAAGGCCATTTTCAATTTGCTGGTGATTTTTTTAAAAAAGTGGACTGGTTAAGGACATCCCTGGAGATGGAGTCATACTTCATGGACACGACTTCCTTTGACCTCTGTTTAAACGACAACTATTAGCAACCCCAAAGCTATAGTTCATATATGTCATCTCAGCTGTAGATCATATATGTCCTCTTGTAAGCTTTTGCAATATCTAGTTAGCTATGATCTTGCTAGCAAGTGCATGACCATGATCATCTAAGGAATCACAAAAATTTCCATCCAATCTAAGAAGAATTAAGACATATGCACTAGGGATTTACAATCTTTTTGCATGGTGGATATGTACTTAGTTGTAGAATGTGCATTGCACTAGGAACATGTAAGAAGGACGAAAATATGCATCAGATGTTTCTCAGTGATGTGTGTAAATTCACAGAGAAACTAGAAATCCTGAAAATCAATGTAGCTGTCATGCCCTGTATGAAGATGGGTACATACTACAAAATCACAAATATTTTAGAGATGTACAACCATAATGGCTGTGTTATCTTTAGCAATCAAGAGTCGCATCTGATATTGCCTTCAAAATCACGGGTTGAGCCTGGAAAAACAATAAACCATATATATATTATAATGATGAAACTATTAGGGTTCTGAAGGATAGTTGGATATGCAACCTGGCATTCCATGGCCTAAAATCAATGCTCCAAATCATCCTGAGATGACACAAGTGACATTTTCAAATGCTCCATCTAATGACAAATCTAGTATGTTTTCCTGGAGCATTTCTTGAAATGCTGAGAATAGTAATGTGTTTTGCTTGCAGTGTTGCTTTCATGTGTAAAACCGGTTGCCCTGCCGTATAAGCTGGAGCATGGGGGCATGGGACCAGGTCCTAGGTTTGCTGTCTTAGAAGGAGCCAACTTTGAGGTTCAGCTTAAGTTACTTCATGGAAGATTTTACACTGGTCTTGTTATCATAGAAAGCGGGCAGGTTGCACATGACTTGGGCCATAGTCGTTCAACCATAGTTGGCAAATGGAATAGGCATGACAGAAGTTATTAGACTCTACGGTTATTATTGAAAGAAAGTTACCAGCAACAGATGCAAACATATACTTAATATAAATCACTAACACTGCTTTCATTTTCCCTTTCCATAGGTAAAAGATATAGTCCACCATTAGACTTCCTGTGGATCATTCATTGTAATTCCTTAGGGTCATTCTCTTCACATAGAGAACTACCAATGTGCTACATACATAATTTACGCATCGAATCTTTGTATTTACTCAACAATTTGTTTTTAATGCTTTTGAAGTTCTTTGTTCTGAATTTCAAATGTTTATAACAAACTGGGCCTTGCTCACTTCATCTGCTTTGTTCTTCTCATGTTATCTATATATTGTTTCCTCCAAGCACATTGTTAACATGATTTGTTCTTCTAAGCTTCATACTTGGTGGGTTCTCTTTGTTTCTTGTAGGATTTAGTCAGACCTCATGTCATTATCTTAGAGGTGTATCAACCAGAGATAGAAACTTTTTTCCTTGCTTTCTTTTACCATTTATAATTTTAGATATAATAATTAATAATATAAAAGAGAAATGCATCGAATTCAAATTGTTCTCCCATTCAAGATGACTTATCCATAATCCATACAATGAGTTTTTCAACTTACATACTTTGTTTTCATGCCCTTTCTACACAAAACAACAGATCTGAAATACATACACTTCTTCATGAAAATCACCATTCAAAAATGCAATTTTAATGTACAATTGATATACATTCCAACCATGATAAGATGTAAGTGCGCAAATGCTATTGATGGTTGTCATTCAACACATGAGAGCAAAGGTCTCATCAAAATCAATGATCTTCTCTTGAACATGATCTTTGGCAATAAGCTTAGCCTTATACTAATCAACTGTTCCATGAGGCTTACATTTCAGCTCATATAACCACTTAGTGCCACTGGACATTTTTCCAGGTGGGAAGTCACATATAGACCAAGTATCATTCTTCATAATCACATCAAATTTTGATTGCACAGTATCCATCAATTTTTTGATTTTTGTGCTTCATAAAAAAAGCCAAGCTCATTCTCATCAAAAAGGCTTGAGACATCCACTACGTAACGCTGATGCAAAAGAAGCATTATGAAAGCCTCAAAGAGTACAATATGACAAAGGTGCATTTAATTTGCTATTTCTTAAAGTTTGCAACCAACTATTTAGGCGCAGTTTTTGCCTCTTTAATGCTATCTCTTTCATCAATAAGTGCATCATGTAAGATGATAAGAAATAAAAGGATCTCCATCATCATTTAAAACCTATAAAGGTTGAGAAATTGCATTAGGAGAAGCATTTGATTATTCACTAGCAAAAAGACGAAGCAAAGTATCATTTATATCCTTTTGAGCTGACTCATTTCTCGGTGGTACATGAAAGAAAGGGTTGAATTGCATCTTCTACAAAAACAATATCATGACTAATCTGAATGTGTTTAGTCTATGGATGACACAAATGATAGTCTTTGCTTTTAGAACTGAAACCAATGAAAATACATCTCACAACCTTATCATCCAATTTTATGCCTTTGTATTAGGCACTAATGCAAATGACAAACAAAAGAAAACATGCAGATGAGTAACTCCCCTCTCAATTAGAACAAAGGACTATTTTATATGTTGAAAAATTTTCAACCATAACATGAATGCTTTAAAGCACATAAACATGTCGGACTTTGCTTTCAATGGATAAACCTCAATGAAATTCACAAAGTATAGGTAATTCCCAAATGACGGTATCTCAATGGGACCATAGATATCACTTTGAACAAGATTCAATTTACGTGCAAATCACTCGGCCATCTTTAGAAAAGGAAGAACATTGCATTTCACCAAAA
The DNA here is from genome assembly GCA_020310875.1 of Ceratopteris richardii. Lineage (NCBI taxonomy): Eukaryota > Viridiplantae > Streptophyta > Polypodiopsida > Polypodiales > Pteridaceae > Ceratopteris > Ceratopteris richardii. The sequence continues at coordinate 73,031,494 of CM035440.1, read as the reverse complement.
ATATAGCTCTCACAAATGTTGATATATTTAGGTAGTGATGTGTGTGAACACACTAGGACCACCGGGGCACTTTTTTCCCTCTTTAGGAGGTTTTTTTCCCCCGGCTTGTATATACGCCTATTGCCCTAATGGGCTACTAATCTTTGTACATTCTCTAGTAACTCATTCAGTCTTGTGTGTTGTGCTTCAAGCTTCTTCTTCTTCCTTGTGCTGTTCGCGTGCTTCCGCAGACATCTATCTCCAACAATTGGTATCAGAGCAGGTCGTCGCTTCATCTAGGGTGCCATCGACACTCCTCCGTTTGCAGTCTCAAAATCGTACGAATTTTGGTGAGCATACTCAGGGTGTTTTCGAGATCAAAACAGCTTTGCTGTGTGGTGTCGAAATCGCGATCTGAGCTCGTTTCGGCCTCCGAATGCACTATCGCAGCGCTTGTGCAGGCTATTTTGTCTTTTTGTGCCAAAGCTATATACCATTTTTTGTTCGCCAATATAAGCGTCTCGAAGTCTGCTACAGGTTTAGCAGAACTCGTATGGGCAGTTCCGTTCAACTTTTTGAGATACGGTCAATTTTCTGCATCAAGGTATTTTAGTCACCAGCCATGGTTGAAAGCAGTGATGTATTCCGTATGTTGGCTGTTGAGGATAAGTTGGATGGTACCAACTACCCATTATGGGCTTATATGATGCGACATGTGTTGGTTGCAAAAGGATTGTGGAACATTGTGCAGGGTGTTGAAAGATGTCCTGTTACACCTGTAACAACAGGTACTACGAATACAGGTGTTGAAGCTGATGAAGATGGTTTCGAAGATGATATTGTGTAGATTCCTGTTCGTGCTACTGTTTCTGCTGCACCTACTGCAGAGCAGATTCGTTGGGATGGCAGAGATGCCCAGGCACATGCATTGATAGCTTTGTCGGTCAAACGTGTCATTATTCCTCATATTCGCTCTTGCAGAACAGCTACGGATGCTTGGGATACACTTACCACATTGTACCAAAGCTAGGAATGAGGCTTGTGTTGCTTACCTCTGAAAACAGTTGGAGAGTGAGCACATGAATGAAGGTGATTCTATGGACAGTTTCCTAACGAAGGTCAAAGATCTGAAGGAACAATTGATTTCTGCTGATGAGGTTATACCAGATAGCTCACTTGTGCAGACCGTTCTGAATGGTCTTCCTGATCCATGTCAGAGTTTTGCTTCTACTCTTTGGTTGATGATGAAAGGTAATCCAAATGCCTTATCATTTGAGGAGTTAGTCTCTGTTCTGTTGCAGGAAGATCAATCCATGCAGAACAGGTCCATTATGCGTGTTGCAGATCAAACTTTCCTGGCTAGTCAGAAGGGCAAAGGAAAATGGAGCTCTTCTACTAGTAAGCAAAAATTTGCAAATGCTGCACATTTGAAGAACCAAGATAAAGATGAGAAGAAATCAGAAAAGCAAAAATTGTTTTGCAAGTACTATAAAGGGAATGATCATATCATAAAGAACTGTCCAAAACTGGCTGCAAAAGAGGCAAACAAAAAGGAGGCTGGAATGGTTGTTGCAGAAGCCTCTACACCAAAAACAGAGTCTGCTAATCTTGTGCAGGAAGAAGAATGGGTGTTTACTACTGTTTGCAGTTTTGACCCATCTTCTCATGAGCAGTGCATGTCTGCAGTGGACTTAGATGTTTGGTACTTTGACAGTGGGGCGACCAAACATATTACCTCGCAGAGCAGTTTCTTCTCTTCACTCGAGCCTGCCCCTACAAGGAATACTGTTACATGCGCCAACAACTCCTCTTACCTGTTATGGGAGTTGGTAAGATCATTCTAACTACTGCTGATGGTAGTTCTTTCACTTTATTAGATGCTTTATTTGTGCCAGGGATCAAGAAGAATCTGTTATCAGTTTCTGCATTAGCCAAGATTGGCTTGGTTGTGAAATTTGTTGATGACAGATGTACAATTCATGATCTATCAACTGGCGATGTTATTATTGCTTCTGGCATTTTATGTCGTGGGTTGTATAAGCTCATAGACTGTGAAAGATCTGTGAATGATTCCGCATGTGCAGTTCATGATTCTCAGGCTATGTCAGATGCAAAGCTTTGGCATGCACGCTTTGGTCATCTGAATTTTGCTAGTTTGCTACGCCTACAGAAATCTGATATGGTGTCTTCTTTGCCCAAGCTTGAGGCACCTGGAAAACATGTTTGTGAAGGCTGTATTTTGGGCAAAACGCAGTGTTCCTCCTTTACAAAAGATGGTTCAGTTCGGGCTACGCAGAAAATGCAGCTTGTACATAGTGATGTCTGTGGTCCTATGCAGACACCCTCTTTTGGAAATTACCTTTACTTCGTGACTTTCATTGATGATTTTTCCAGGCATGCATGGATATATCCACTCAAAGCAAAGTCTGAAGTGTTCATGTGCTTTAAACAGTTTTTGGTTTTGGCTGAAAATCTGTTAGCATGTAAAATGGGCACCCTCCGTTCTGATCGAGGGGGGGAATATATGTCTTCTGATTTTAATGCATTTCTGGCTGAACGTGGGATAAAACACCAGTATACAGTGCCATATACACCTCAACAAAATGGAGTTGCTGAAAGGAAGAACAAGTCACTCATGGAGATGGTGAGGTGTATGGTCAAGAGTCGGGCTTTACCACATAGTTTCTGGCTTGAGGCTGTCATGTGTGCAGCATATGTACTTAATAGGTGTCCCACTAAAGAAGTGCAGTCTATCACTCCATATGAGGCTTGGCATGACCGCAAGCCATCTGTTGCTCATCTGCATGTTTTTGGTTGTTTGGCATATGCATTAGTGCCTGAACAACATCGTAGAAAATTGGATGATAAGGCAGTAAAATGTATTTTTATTGGGTATAGTTCTAAAAGTAAAGGCTATCGTCTGTATCATCCACAGACTAAACACATTCTGGTTAGTTGTGATGTTGTTTTTGTGGAAGATGCTATTCAACCATTGCTTTCATGTACCAAGGAGACATCTGTTAGCTCCAAAGACATGTATGATACTTTGATGCCTCTTTTTATAGGTGGACAATCTAGTGCTGGTCCTAATGAGGCAACTTCTCAACCTTTGCAGGTTTCATGTGATGATGCAGATAATTCTATTTCTGATGCAGATGTACATGATACACTTATTGATGAGAGAACTGATATTGAGCAGGCAAGAACTATGCCAAAATGGCTGGTGCAAACTTTGTGTGACAGTAAATTAGATGCACCTCTGTCATATTGTACTCATTCAGGCTTTCATACTGCCTCTTTTGCATCAGATTGCTATGCTATGGCTGCGTCTAGTCTCTGTGATGAGAATGAGCCTGTTTCTTTTGATGAAGCACATAATTCAGAAAATTGGATGGCTGCTATGCAATCTGAATATGATGCTATAATGAAGAATGGTACATGGTCTTTATGTGACTTGCCTCCTGGCAAGAAGGCCATTGGCACTAAGTGGGTATACAAACTCAAGCATAAACCAGTGGACAGGTATAAGGCTAGGCTTGTTGCAAAGGGTTATGCGCAAGAAAGAGGCATTGATTTTGATGAGACCTTTGCACCTACATGCCGTATTACTACTGTTCGGAGCATTTGTGCACTTGCAGCCCATCATGGTTGGAATGTACATCAGTTGGGCATTAAAACAGCATTTCTGAATGGTGACTTGCATGAAGAAGTGTATGTTTTTCAGCCCCGTGGCTTTGTGCAGAAAGGGCATGAAAACCAGGTGTGCAGGTTAAAGAAGGCATTATATGGTTTAAAGCAAGCACCACGTGCTTGGTATGAGAAGACACATGCCTATCTGGTTGCACATGGTTTTGAGAACAGTCCAACTAAAAGCACCTTATATGTTAAGCGTGCTAATGATGTGCTTCTGATCATTGTTGTCTATGTTGACGACATGCTGCTCACTGGTCCTATTGAGAAGCATATTGCTGATTTCAAGGCTGATTTGCATGCCTCATTTGAGATGTCTGATTTGGGGCATTTGCATCACTATTTGGGCATTCATTTTATGCAAGTTGATGGTGGAATGGGTTTGTGTCAAAGGAAATATATTGACACATTATTGCAGCATTTTGGCCTTGAAGACTGTAAGCCTATTCCCACTCCTATGGAGACAGGTTTACGATTGAGTTTTCATGATGCTGGAGATGCATTTGATGTTGTGCTCTATCAGCAGGATGTTGGATGCTTGATTTATTTATGCATTACTCGGCCAGATATTCAGTTTGCTGTCTCATAGATGAGCAGGTTTATGCATTGCCCAGGAGTCACGCATTGGAAGGCGGTTAAGTGCATCTTTCGCTACTTGAGTGGTACTCGGCTACTTGGGTTGTTTTATCCCAAAGGGGGATCACTACCGCCATATTTGCATGTTTTTTCTGACTGAGATTGGGCTAGTTGCTATGACACTAGTGTGTCCACCAATGGTTTTTGCTTCATGCTTGGTAGCTCATGTATATCTTGGTTGAGCAAGAAGCAGCCTACTGTGGCCACTTCTAGTTGTGAGGCTGAGTATAGGGCAGCTTTCACAGCGATTGTTGAGTGTGTGTCGCTCAGAATCCTTATGGTTGATTTGGGTGTTGGCCAGTCTTCTGCCACCACCATCTTCACTCACAGTCAGAGTGCATTGGCAGTTACAAGGAACCCTGTGTTCCATGCTCGCACTAAGCATATTGAGGTGCATTATCACTATGTCAGGGAGAGGTTCTCTACTGGGGAGATCAGCTTGGCATATGTGCCCACGCAGGAGAACATAGCATACCTTTTCACGAAGGCTCTGCCTAGGGAGAAGTTTGAAGCTTTCCATAAAGCTTTGGGCTTACTTCCTTTTGTGGAGTGATTTCCACATAGCTTGAAACTTCCTTATACATAAGTGCCAGCTCCTTGTTCACCGCATCACTCCTAGGGGGGATTTGTTGATATATTTAGGTAGTGATGTGTGTGAACACACTAGGACCGCCGGGGCACTTTTTTCCCTCTTTAGGAGGTTTTTTTCCCCCCGGCTTGTATATACGCCTATTGCCCTAATGGGCTACTAATCTTTGTACATTCTCTAGTAATTCATTCAGTCTTGTGTGTTGTGCTCCAAGCTTCTTCTTCTTCCTTGTGCTGTTCGGGTGCTTCCGCAGACATCTATCTCCAACAACAAACATGCTTAGAAGATGACTCAAGTTTGGGCAAAGAGTACATCATTTCATATTTCTACAGGTGAAGCAAACTATCAAAATTGAGATGATCAAAGCGTGCACTGTTGGAGAATCACTCACAAATTTGACATACAGACAGACATAAAGATAAAGAAAGATGAAGAGAAGCAAAAACAAAGTATTCAGAAAATCAAAGCCTTAGTGAAGGGACAAATTCACGTCTGTAATATACAACGTAGAAGTTTCCAAAATTACGAGTTTGTTAAAATCCGGATAAAAAATTGTATATAAGAGAGTGCATAGAACCGGAATAGAATAGCGCAAATACATAGAGGAAAGAGAAGACACCAGAGATTGCGTATGTAAAGATGAATAATAGAACCTGAATTGTCGGGTATTCATCTGAGAGAGATGGTAAGGAATAACTACTCAGAGTAGGAGAGTTTTTCCATAGCTATGAGCAAAGTGAGGCCAAGCTATTTTGTACACATCTTCTCTAATAGAAAACACATGTTCATGAGGAAGTTTTGAGCGCATTCTTCGTATGTGAAGAAATCTGAGTAATTTCATGTTAATGTGAAAGTTAGTTAACAGTTACAGTTTTCTCAGTAAACATTTTCCGGTACTTCTGAGAGTTAGATCTCATAACATAGTGTAAAGATTTTCATGAGAGATAGCTTATCTTGAAGCTAGGAGTCTGAACTACAAACTGATCAAAAGAGTTTTATGAAACGGGACAAGTACACAGTACAAAGTCTGACCGTAAAAAGGCATTCTGAACTGGTGAAGTTTTTTCTTAAACTTCAGAAAGAGTTCATTTACTAAAAGAAGCTCAGGTATCACTTCCTTACTTCATCTACAATCATTTGAAGTAATCAAAAACAGATTGCTGTTGATTCCGATAAGATTTCGATAAGGTTACGGTGACATTCCGGTAATAGTTCGGTGAAGTTCCGGTGAAATTCTGATGAGTTCAAAATACAGTTTTTGCACAGTTAAGTAACGAAAAGATTATCTAACTGTAAACAAACACAATAGTGTAAAGATTGAAGTAAATCAGTTCAGAATTAAAGCTTGAAGGAAACGCAAAGCTTTCTATAAAGTGAATTTTCAATTTTCACTAAATACAGTTATAAAGTTTTCAGTTTCAGAAGGTTGCTAAGCTACTGATGATTATAGAGGTGTTCTAATATCACTCTAGCTTAGTTCTAGTTGAGGCGTGGCAATTTTCCGCAGTCTTGTTAGCGAACAAGCTTTTGTCACGAAATCAACAGTGGTATCAGAGCAAAAAGGTTCTGAAGAGCAGAAAAGGTTTCTCAGAAGTAGAAACGGAAGTAAAGATACAAGAGAATTTGAAGAACTTTCACAAGAAAGGTGAAAGCGGAGGAGATCAACAACAAACGGCATCAAGAAACATTGCGAAGTAATTCTCAAGGGTAAAGGTTTGTAAAAGGTAAAACCTTTTAACACTATACTCATCGAAAGTAACAGAAACAAGAAGATTATGGCAGATCATATCTCTATTGACAAATTGGACAGAGATAATTATCCCACATGGGTAATGCGCATGGAAGCTTTACTTGTGAGTAAAGACTTAATGATATATGTGACAGGAGAAGAAAAGAAGCCGACTTTCGAAGACGACAGTCAACCGAAGAAAGAAGAGTTAGAAGCCTTGAAGTTGTGGCAAAAGAAAGATGCAACGACAAGAGCTTATATCTACAATACAATTACAGATCATCTACTATTGCACATTAGAGGTCTGGAGAAAGCGGAAGACATATGGAGTGCATTGGAAGATCATTTCCAAAATACGACGAAAGCTAGGAAGGCTAGCTTATGGTTAGAGTTCACAACGTTAAAGAAAAAGCAAAGTCAAAGCATTAGTGATTATGTCACTAAGATGAAAGACTTGGCGGATAGTCTTGGATCTATTGATGAAGATATCGAAGATCACAGGCCGATAGCACAAGTGCTTGCAGGATTGAGAGGAGATGAAAGGTGGAAACCTTTCATACTCTCAACTGAACTTTCTTCAGTTTGTACCAGATTTAAATCAGTTGCTTGGACTAATGCTAACGTTTGAGCAAGATTTGAAGACAGATGGAGATAAAGGACATAGTTCGGCTATGTATACAAAGAATAAGAAGAAAGGTGATAAAGGTAAAGAAAAAGATGAAGAAGAGATGTTTACTCAAGCAAATTTTGCAAGAGGAAGAGTGCCAGAAGTAAAAGTAGAGGTAAAGGAAGAGGTAATCAGACTAACAACAAGAAGACTTGTTGGATCTGTGGATTAAGCAATCATTTGGCTCATGATTGTTGGCATAATTCTCAAGGATCAAGTCAGAATCAGAACAATAACAGTAGAGGCAGAAGCGGAAGATATCAAAGAGGAAGACAAAGCCAAAGAGGCAGATATGGTAGAGCTGGAGCAAGAAGTTGGGGACAAAATCAGTCTCACAACACTACCTACTACAATTATGCGAATGATACACAGAATGACAGTCATACAACATTGATGATGAACTCGATAAGTGTGACAGAAAACGAAGACCTCAAGGTATTCTATATTGACTCTGGTTGTTCAAATCATTTGTCAGGAAATATAGATTTGTTATCAGAACTTGAAGGAGGTATTTCAAATCATACAGTACAAACAGGTGATAACACAAAACATAATGTAATGGAGCTGACCTACTAACAAATGTTTTGTATGTTCCAACAATCCCGAAGAATCTGATCAACGTGGGTCAGATAGTAGAAAAAGGTTTTCAAGTCAGGTTTACAAATGAAGGAGTATTTGTTGAAGATCCAGAGAATGAATACAATCAAATTATCCTTGATAAAAAGGAAGGTAGACTTTTTACTCTTAAAGTACAAGGAAATGTTGGTCAAGCCTTGATCACACATGGTGATGAGGTATTCACAGAGTTAGACCTCTGACATAAGAGGTTAGGACATTTTAATGAAACAGGAATCAAAACTATGGTGGAGAAACAATCCGTGAGAGGATTACCAAATATGAAGAATCAACATATGATTCACAAGTGCGAAGCCTGTCAGATGGGAAAAGCTCACAGGTTACCATTTCAGAAGAAAGGGTACAAACACGATGATGTGTTAGAACTCATACATACAGATGTATGGGGGCCAACAAAAGAAGGATCTATCAACGGCTCAAGGTATCATGTTCTTTTTATTGATGATGCAACAAGATGGATAACTCTTTATGTTTTGAAAGAGAAATAAGAAGTATTTGAAGCTTTCAGGCATTTTCATGTATATGCTGAAAGACTTATAGGACAGAAACTCAAAAGACTAAGGTCTGATGGAGGAGGAGAATATTTTTCTTGAGAGTTCAATGATTATCTGTGGAATGCAGGTATCAAAAGAGAAATAACTTGCAGGTATACATCGCAACAAAATGGAGTAGCAGAAAGAAGAAACCGAACTCTAGTTGAGTTTGCAAGAGCAATGCTAAAGGAGAAGAATTGTCCGAATTATCTTTGGGCTGAGGCTATAAATACAACTACATATCTGGTAAATAGATTACCATGTACAACTTTAAATGGGATGATCCCTTATGAAGCTTGGTGGGGCAAGAAACCAACACTTGATCATTGTAAAGTGTTTGGATCAGTTGCTTATGCTTATGTAACATCACAACTTAGACATAAGCTTGAACCAAAAGCTAAAAAATATGTGTTCATCGGATATGATGAAAAACAAATGGGTTATAGGTTATGGATCCCTCTAACCAAACAATTTACTGTTTCCAGAGATGTGACATTTGATGAAGGAAAGAGCTGGTATACAGATAAAGATCATAGTGTTGAAACACTTGAAGAAGAGATAAGAAGGAAAGAAAAAGGAAAATCACATATGCAGGTGAATGGAGATGAAGATCATATGCATGCAAGTATGTCCAGGATTGAATCAGGTATGAGAAACGAAGATGAAGATGTGTATTCAGATACACATGAAGAATATGAGCTAAGAAGGTGAATAAGGAAACAACCAACAAGGTATTCCTATGACACTTCTTATTTAACTCAGAAAAACTATGCTTACTTAGTAAAGGAAGAGGAAGAACCTCAGAATTACGGTGAAGCAAAAGGTAAGAAACAATGGGAAGAAGCAATGAAGGAGGAGTTCAATGCTCTTGAAGAGAACAAGACTTGGGAACTTGTTCCAAAACCAAATGGTAAGAAAGTGATTGGAAATAAATGGGTTTACAAAGTTAAGAAACTTGCAAATGGAAGGATAGCCAGGTACAAAGCTAGACTGGTGGTCAAAGGCTATGCTTTGACGCATGGCATAGATTATGATGAGACGTTTAGTCCGGTGGCAAAGATGTCAACCATAAGGACATTGATTGCTATAGCAGCATCAAAAGGATGGAAGGTAAGTCAACTAGATATAAAGAATGCATTTCTGAATGGATATATATCAGATGAGGTTTACATGGAACAACCTGAAGGGTTTGTAAGTTCCAGTTACCTAGATCATGTTTGCAGATTAAGAAGAGCTCTCTATGGATTGAAGCAAGCTCCAAGAGCTTGGAATTACAGACTTGTGAAGTATCTCAATGACCTTGGATACCAAAGCTTGAAGGCTGATGCAAGTTTACTCGTTAAGAGAACAAATGAAGGTATGATCTACATTTGTATTTATGTAGATGACATAATAATCACAGGAACCTCAGATGAAGGAATCAAGGAGGTAAAAAGATTGCTTGAAAAAGAGTTCAAGATCAGTGATCTAGGAAAGTTATCATACTTTCTTGGAATGGAAGTTATATATACAGATCATGGCATATATGTTTCGCAAGAAAGGTATCTCCTAAACTTACTGAAGAAGTTTAATATGGAGAATTGCAAAGAAGCTTCAACACCGCTTGAAGTAAATCATAAACTCAGCAAATATGGTGGTGCAAAGTTTAAAGATATGAGGAAGTATCAGTCGTTAGTGGGAAGCTTAATTTATGCTACACTAACAAGACCGGATCTCAGTTATGCAGTGGGAGTTCTCTCACAGTTCATGCATTGTTTGAAGGATCAACATTAGGTTATAGGACAAAGAGTTCTTAGATATATCAAAAGAACTATAAAAGAAGGATTATATTATCCTTTTACGTCAGATATACAATTGAGAGCATACAGTGACTCAGACTAGGCAGGAAGTCAAGATGACAGAAGATCGACACATGGGTATATGATATACCTAGGAGATAAGCTTGTAAGCTGGTGTTCAAAGAAGCAACGTACAATGGATTTATCATCAACAGAAGCAGAATATAAAGGACTTGTGGAAGAAGCTAAAGAAGTGATATGGATGCAGACCTTGTTCAAAAGCATGGGTATGGATCAAGGTATACCTATCATACATGGAGATAATATGAGCTCGTTGTATCTTGCAGCAAATCCAGTATTTCATGCAAGAACAAAACACATAGAGATTCAATATCATTTCCTGAGGGAAAAGGTAATGGAAAAAGAGGTTGAAATAGTATACACATCTACAAAAGATCAGATAGTAGATATTCTGACAAAGAGCTTAGATGGAGTAAAGACAAGCAGATTCAAAGAAATGGCAGGTATAAAAGAAAAGAAGAATATATGAAAGATCAGAGAATGTAAATTAGTGATTGAGGGGGAGCTGTTGGAGAATCACTCACAAATTTGACATACAGACAGACATAAAGATAAAGAAAGACGAAGAGAAACAGAAACAAAGCATTCAAAAAATCAAAGCCTTAATGAAGGGACAAATTCACGTTTGTAATATATAGCGTAGAAGTTTCCAGAATTACGCGTTTGTTAAAACCCGGATAAAAAATTGTATATAAGAGAGTGCATAGAACCGGAATAGAATAGCGCAAATACATAGAGGAAAGAGAAGACGCCAGAGATTGCATATGTAAAGATGAATAATAGAACCTGAATTGTCGGGTATTCATCTGAGAGAGATGGTAAGGAATAACTACTTAGAGTAGGAGAGTTTTTCCATAGCTATGAGCAAAGTGAGGCCAAGATATACATGTTCATGTGGAGTTTTGAGTGCATTCTTTGTATGTGAAGAAATCTAAGTAATTTCATGTTAATGTGAAAGTTAGTTAACAGTTAGAGTTTTCTCAGTAAACATTTTCTGGTACTTCTGAGAGTTAGATCTCCTAAAATAGTGTGAAGATTTTCATGAGAGATAGCTTATCTTGAAGCTAGGATTCTGAACTACAAACTGATCAAAAGAGTTTTATGAAACGGGACAAGTACACAGTACAAAGTCTGACCGTAAAAAGGCATTCTGAACTGGTGAAGTTTTTTCTTAAACTTCAGAAAGAGTTCATTTACTGAAAGAAGCTCAGGTACTACTTCCTTACTTCATCTACAATCATTTGAAGTAATCACAAACAGAATTGCAGTTGATTCCGATAAGATTCCGGTAAGATTACAGTGGCATTCTGGTAACAGTTCGGTGAAGTTCCGGTGAAATTCTGGTGAGTTCAAAATACAATTTTTGCACAGTTAAGTAACGGAAAGATTATCTAACTGTAAACAAACACAGTAGTGTAAAGATGGAAGTAAATTAGTTCAGAATTAAAGCTTGAAGGAAACACAAAGCTTTCTGTAAAGTGAATTTTCAGTTTTCACTAAATATAGTTATAAAGTTTTCAGTTTCAGAAGGTTGCTAAGCTACTGATGATTATAGAGGTGTTCTAATATTACTCTAGCTTAGTTTCTAGTTGAGGCGTGGCAATTTTCCGCAGTCTTGTTAGCGAACAAGCTTTTGTCACGAAATCAACATGCACGACAAAGATTTGCATATGAAATGGTACAAGGATCATGAATTGCATATGCTCAATCATTCTCAGATTTTGCATAATCTATGAGATTATACAACCAATGACATAAAATGCCCAAAGCAATGATATTATGACCATTTGAGAGATCATGAACCATAAAATTTTCATCAACAAATTTGACAATCAAGCCAATTTTGATTAGTGTTGAAATTGATAACAAATCCTTCTTGATCGTTGGGAATATAAGGCATTTGGTAGTGTGGAAGTACTACTGTCAACAGTAACAAAATGATCTTTCGAGCTCCCATGACAGGATAAGAGGAGTTCTTTGCATATATGATAGTATTCCCTATAGGGACATATTCGAGTGAAGTGAAGAAACTATGCTATGAGGTAATATGTTTGGTTGCATCACTGATAAAATATCAAACAACAAAGTCTACCTCATACATACACTGCTCATGAGAAGACAACTTTCAGTTTCCATTAGTATGTATCCATTCTTCATTTTGTATAAGGTTAGAAGACTCATATTGAGGTGTAGAGGCCTCTGTAGCAACCATTCCAACCTCTTCCTTCTTTGCCTCTTTTGCACCTAGTCTAGGAAAATTCTCAATGACATGCTTGTTTTCCCTACAATACTTGCAAAACTATTTTTGCTAATTTTTTTTCTTGTCAATCTTTATCTCCCTTGTTTTATTGTGCAACATAAGCAGATTTTTGCTTAATTCCATTTACCTTTTCCCTTTTTACTAGCTAAGAAAGCTTGATCTACAACATGATGTGTTTGTCTAGATTGATCTTCTTGCACAAAGTAGAGACTAACTCCTTAAAAGTTAAGGCATTTGGATTGACTTTCATCATTAGGTGAAGAGTAGAAGCAAAACTCTCATAAGAATCTAGTGTGAAATCATGAACTGCACATGCTCAAACATTATGAGATTTTGTATAATCTATGAGCTTACACAACCCACAACATAAAATGCTTCATGACATAAAATTCTAGAAGTAATGATATTATGATGGTTCAAGAAGATCATGAAATGTACACTTGTCATCAACAAATTTAACAACTAAGCTAGTTTTGGTCAGTGTCAAAACTGATAACATATTCTTCTTGATCCCTAGAAGATATAAGGCATCTCGCAATGTGAGAGTACTATCGTCAACAATAGCAAAAATGATCTTTCCAACTCGCATGACAAGATAAGAGGAGTTATTTGCACATACAATAATATTCCCTGTAGGGATAGACTTGAGTGAAGTGAAAAAATCATGATGTGAGGTAATATGTTTGGTTGCATCACTATCAAAATATCAAACAACAAAATCTACCACATACATATAATGCTCATGAGAAGACGGCTTATAGTTGCAATGAGTACTAAGCATCCATTCTTCATTTTGAACAAAACTAGAAGACTCAATTTAAGGTGTAGAGGTCTATGTAGCAACCATTCCGACCTCTTTCTTCTTTGTCTCTTTTGAGGTCAGTTTAGGAAATTTTCTAATGGCATGATGATTTCCCTTACAATACTTTCAAAATTGTTTTTGCTAATCTGTTTTCTTGTCATCTTTATCTTCCTTCCTTTACTATGTATCATAAGTAGATTTTGCTCAACTCCATTTACCTTTGCCCTTTTGACTATCTAAGAAAGCTTCATTTACGACATGCATAATTGACATGTTTGTCTACATTGATTTTCTTGAAGCAAAGTAGAGGCTAACTCCTCAAAAGTTGAGGCATTTGGATTGCTTTTCATCATTATATGAAGAGTAGAAGCAAAACTCTCATAAGAATCTAGCATCCATGAACTGCAAATGATGAATCATTCTCACATTTTGCCCAAGACATAAAATGCTAGAAGCAATGATGTTATGATCGTTGACGAGATCATGGACAATGCACTTGTCATCAAAAAATTTAAAAACCAAGACAATTTTGGTTAGTGTTGAAACTCATAACAAATGAGTGTTGATTGCATTGAAACCTAGTTGTCTCAGTGGACATTAGGGCCATCCCTATCTAAGTTCTTCCCTAGTGGGCCTTTGGACTTTGTAATCCTGGCTATGCCAGGTGCTTAACCCCTTGTTTGTGAGATAGGGGGGCTTATGGGTACTAATACATTTTCACCTACTACTTTCAAATTAATTAAAGTTGATTCGAGGAGAATAGGCTGCATAGGAGGTAAATGAAGAATCCAATTGGGTGCTCATATTGACGGAAACCAAAATATAACTCTAGAAACGAGAACTATCTTTTATCTTCATGTGTGCATAAAGCAAGAAAGCTATATAAGATGTGTTTGAAGTGGTCCAAACTAAATTTTTGGTTCTACTTTATTTTTCAACATGTGAATGGAGTTTGTTTTTTGTTCTTAACCCAAACTAATTTGCACATCTTTGTACATGATTTGTGAGCTTGGCATTTCTCATAAACCTTTTTTATAAATCATTTTCCAAGGGTTTCAGTTACTTTTTGGACCACAAGTATTATTTAATGAAATAGGCATTGAATGAGAACAACACTACAAACCCCCTTTTATGCTACAAATCGAAGGGTGTACAACTTTACCAAGTCAATTTAACTGAAGGTTAGCTGGATTTTGATCTAGAGGTCCACTCATTTGCGACTCAAAACTCCCACTCATTTGCTAGTAGGCACATTTACTAATCATGTTTATTGATTTCATGCTCTGATGTATCGATGTATTTGATCAAAGATCACATCAATTGTATAATTTGCACTATGCATTTTCCACCTTCAACACCGCAAGTGGTCCACAAGTTAGTGAGCTAACATCAAGGTGACAATTTGGCAAGATGCAAAGAACTAGGTAGTATGCAAATGGCACTCCATTCTACAGTGATAGAGGTGTACATGGTGTAGCATGTGTGCATTTCTCAACATCTCCTATGACAATCTTTGAAGATCATAATTCATCATAGAATTTTTATAAGATGTAGCCTCAAACGGTGATCTGGAGCTCAAATTTGATAACCATTCTTGGATATCACTGAAAAATGGGTGATGTCTTAGGATATTGTCACATATTACCGATGAAAATCAGATAAAAAATGATCTCATTCCACTTGAAAGTGATAAAAAAACATGAGTGTTTCCTCTTGACTATTGAGACTAGCACAAAGAACAAAAGAATCTGTTTTTTGTACCTTCAGATTGTGTGGAAGGAAAATAACCTAGAACTCTTTTGGATATAAAATGATACTGAATGTATTCTATTGAAAAAAAATATTGAACTTTAATCTAGGTGGACAGTGGAACTCAAGGCATTTTCATATAAGGGAGAGGAACTTGCAGTTGCCAAAAAAGATCAAATCAATGATTGATTGTGCATGCATCCATTCACATAAGGGAGAGGGCTTTTTGAATATAGGCATACATGTCATGGAACAATTTTGTTAAAAATGTTCAGACCTCTCCCCTCTACCTTTCACCTGGAACTATTGTGAATTTTTCCACATGGAATATTATGATTCACTTCCTTTAGATCAACACACACATTTTGTTGTGTTCCATGATCTTTATTGCATTCATATAAGTCTGAGGCAATAAACCATTAACTTTCTTCCACCCTTCATGCTTGAATAGGTGATTGGTGGACCACCTCAAAATTTATCATTTCTTGGTGGAACAACCTTATTGTTCACTAATGTTTCACTGACCTTGTGTGAAAATAGCTTTAGCAAGGGTGGGGGAGGGAGGCCAGTATGTTTTTTAAGAAAATGTATCGTATACTTGCATCAAAATATTTGAGGGACTCTAGAGCGATGTGAATACATCATGGCATGTGGTGAAAAATGCTTGGCTGAGCACTCCTTATTTGGAGTGCTGCCGCCTTATGTGAAACTTGCCTTAGAATCACGATTGGACATCATAGGCTTCACTCTTCATATCCTCTCGTGGACTATATATCTATTGAGTACATAATGTAATTTTTAATGTCTTATTTTGTTATTTATCCATCAATGTATATGTTAAAACTTTTTCAAAGAAATTTCAAAAACTTATCCATCAATGTATACGATGCAAAAGGTTCAAAGCCATTCCAAAAACATTTATGCAAAGTATGATAAATTTTACACGTTTTCTATTTATAAAACGAATAGAAACATGATGAATTCTATAATTTAGAGATGGTTACACCACAAGAGAGTGGGGGCAGAGTGACTCTCCCTCAAAAAAAAAGAAAAAAAATAGAAAGAGTCACATAAACAACGTAAAAAGAAAGGACTTTATGTCACATAAGCATTGCTTAACGCCATGCATGCGATGCTTTTTAAAAGCATTGCAACCTTCTGATTGTTTTTGCGATGCTGGCAAATGACATGCGATGCAAAATTGTCACATAAGCGACGCTAAAAAAAAATCAATTTCTCATGTCACCATTGTGTGGGGAGCATGTTGCAGAGCCAAGCATTCACACATAGGCAATAGAGAGAGAGAGAGGAGGGGAGGAGAGAAAATGGAGAGAGAGAGAGAGAGAGAGAGAGAGAGAGAGAGAGAGAGAGAGAGAGAGAGAGAGAGAGAGAGAGAGAGAGAGAGAGAGAGAGAGAGAGAGAGAGAGAGAGAGAGAGAGAGAGAGAGAGAGAGAGAGAGAGAGAGAGAGAGAGAGAGAGAGAGGGAGGGAGGGAGGGAGGGAGGGAGGGAGGGAGGGAGGGAGGGAGGGAGGGAGGGAGGGAGGGAGGGAGGGAGGGAGGGAGGGAGGGAGGGAGGGAGGGAGGGAGGGAGGGAGGGAGGGAGGGAGGGAGGGAGGGAGGGAGGGAGGGAGGGAGGGAGGGAGGGAGGGAGGGAGGGAGGGAGGGAGGGAGGGAGGGAGGGAGGGAGGGAGGGAGGGAGGGAGGGAGGGAGGGAGGGAGGGAGGGAGAGAGAGAGAGAGAGAGAGAGAGAGAGAGAGAGAGAGAGAGAGAGAGAGAGAGAGAGAGAGAGAGAGAGAGAGAGAGAGAGAGAATGTATGCATACATACACACATGAATATACACATGCATATACACATGCATACATGCATGTATACACATGTACATGCACACAAATACACACACATCACACACACATACATACATACACACATGCATACACACACATGCATACACACACATGCATACACACACATGCATACACACACATGCATACATACATAACACATGCCACACACACATGCATACACACACATGCACACATACATAACACATGCCACACACATGATTATATCATCTACATATACACAAAGGTATATGACCTCTGAGTGAATCCTCTTAATGAAGAGGGAAGGATCTACTTTGCTTACCATAAAAACTTTATCCTGTGATTAAGTGACAAGTCTGTGATTCCAAGCTCCAAGAGGTTGCTTCAAGCCTTATAAGGCTTTCCTCAACCTGCATACATATTCTAGATATGATTGGTCTTCAAAACCAGGAGGTTGAGCCATGTATACCTCCTGTAAAATCCAACCATTTAGAAAATCATATTTGACATCCATTCGATAGATATTCCAATTCTTGGAAGATGCTACACTCATGAGTATTCTAATTGTAGGCATTTTTGCCATAGGTGAGAATGTTTCTTCATAATAAATACCTTGGGTTTGATCAAACCCCTTGGATGCAAGCCTTGCTTTATACCTCTTGATTGAGCCATCATAATTCTTCTTTACCTTGTAGATCCATCTTGAGCCAATGACCTTCATAAATGGTTTCTTGGGAACCAATTCCCAAGTCTGATTTTCTTGTAGAGTTTCTATCTCTTCTTCGATAGCATCTCTCCATTCGGGCTTCTTGGCTTCTTCATATGTTGATGGTTCTTTAGAGTTTGAGTCTTGTGCTATGTATATTGAATGCTTAATGACTAAAGAGGTGTCATAACCATACCTTTGTGGCTTCCATATACCTCCTTATAGTTTTTTGAGATGATTCTGCTACATCTCTCATCTCGTGCACTTTGGCATTGCCTTTAGACTTTCAACAATTGATTTCACTTCCTGTAGTCTTCTGGTCTTCTTCAAAATACTTGATTCTTCATGACATTAGATAGATATCTCAGGTATTCAAATTTTAAATTCTTTGAATCATTATAGAGAGAGAGAGGAGGGGAAGAGAGAGAGAAAATGGAGAGAGAGAGAGAGCATGTGTGCATACATACACACATGAATATACACATGCATATACACATGCATACATGCATGCATACACATGTACATGCACACAAATACACACACATCATACACACACATGAATACATACACACATACATACATAAATAACACATGCCACACACACATGCATACATACATAACACATGCCACACACATGTAGAAGGTGAAGCTTTACTATGCAATTGATTGAAAAGAATCCTTTTGGGTCTCATCACATCCAAAATTCAAAGGTCCCTCAAAAGCAAGAACACATGCTATAATAACTCAAAACACAAATCCCATAGGCATTCCCATGGATGACAATGGAAGAGAGTAGATTCCTCTCTTAGAAATCTATTATGATAGATATGTCGAGAATGGGAGACCTATCTTTGAAAACGTAGTACTAGACATGTTAACATGAATCATCCAAGATTCTATGAGTCATGTAAAACAATACGATGAGCCTCATCAACAAATCCCAAAGACTAGTCTAGCTGGACCTCTCCAACATTCTGAAGTCCCAATTGTGAGGAGATGAATGGGTATGCTCCAAAGCTTGTGTTGCACAAAACTTGCTCTACACCTACCAAGTTAACCCTAGGGATTCTTAACAATCTCCTTGAGCTTTTGAATAATGCATTTGGGACCACCAAGTCCTTTGGAACATCATTTCTAAATGATTGCATCAAAACAGATAACTTGCATGTGCTAGGAATGTGAACAAACCTTCTATTTTGAGAATAGAGGTGCATAGTGTTTTCTCCGAGCTCACAACTTGGTATGAATTGACCAAAGAGCTTTAGCACACATCTATTTGGAGTGTGTATCTCGCCAAATCAACTTACTTCATCAATTTAGCCACACCATACAGTGAGAAATAATTCTAACAAGTCAGGGGGGTCATCTCGACATTTTTGGATCTAGAAGGTGTGTAGACATAGTCACCTTCTATGATTCATATCGCAAGATCCCCTAAACCAAATGTGATGAAAATTTATATACAAGTAGTAGATTCATTATAACTAACCGAAGTTAAAGTATTGAAAATGGGTGAGTACAAGAAGAGAAATTGATCCCACAAAATGACTGAAATAATGAAGATGCAGCAACGAATAATAGATAGAGATAAACTTGAAGAAATGTGTCAACATATATATGTTAATGAACATATGATACAAGAGAAGTGTTTTGGACTACTCACACATGAGAGGAGATCCATGTTTGCTCACTTAAGTAGCTCAATACTTCTTAGAGTGGATCACTTACCCGGCGACTAAAAATATGTCTATTTATATTCAGTTCAAGTTTGAATTTGATTTTTTCCTAACCTAAGAGTGATCCTAAACTTTAGGGATGATTTGAATTGATTCTTCCTACAACATGATTTGCGGGTTTAGCTCCCTAACTTCATGATATTTCTTATTCTCTTGGCGTTTACATTTATCCAAAGTGAATACAACTAAATCAATAAGAAGGTGTTCATATGTGGTCCTTCATGTAGGTACATGAACTGATGTGTAGCCCTCAATATATAGCCAAGCACTTAGGCTTGCTAATTGCACCAACAACTCCCTCTCAAGCCTAAGATGCTTGAGTCTTCAGTCCTTTATGACTTCTTGTAGTGCAATCATTGATTTGAGCCTATTCAATTTGCTTCCATCTAATGCCTATGTCACACATTGTTCATATACAAGTCTTCATCTTCTGATCATGCACTCATCTTCAAAGCTCCAATTTTGATCTTTGATTTACTCTTTGACTTAAAAACTTTTCCAAATCGTCAATTGGTGATTGTCGTGCACTAACAGCTCCCCCTCAATCATCAATTATGATTTTCTCCATCTTCTTTATACCTGCCATGTCTTTGAACCTCTGCAACTTAGGTCCATCCAAGCTTTTGGTTAACATGTCTGCAATCTGATCTTTTGTAGACGTGTGTATGTATGACTTCAAATTCTTTATCAATCACCTTCTCTCTCAAGAAATGATATTCGATCTCAATATGTTTAGTCTTGGCATGAAACATAGGGTTAGCAGCTAGATACAATGAACCCATATTATCTCCATGAATGATGGGTGTACTTTGATTGATGTCAAAAATCTTCATGAGAGTGTTCAACCATATAACCTCCTTTGCAGCTTCAACCATACCTTTATATTCTGCTTCTGTAGATGATAAAGCAATTGTATGTTGCTTCTTAGAACACCAAGCGATTAATTTATCTCCCACACAACATTGATATCCATATGTTGACCTCCTATCATCAAAGTTACCTACCAAATCTGCATCACTATATATCTTGATTTTTGTATCTGATGTGAATCCATAATACAAACCTTCTTTGAGTGTACCTCTAATGTATCTAAGCACCCTTTGTCCTGCAATCCAATGTTCTTTCCCTTTGTCCTGCAATCCCTTTGGCCTAGTCAATGAAGCATAGATTAGACTACCAACCAAACTTTGATACAGCTTCATGTCCTTGAATTCTTCTCCTCCATATCTACTTAATTTATGGTTCACCTCCATTGGAGTAGGTGCTACCTTGCAATCCTCCATTTTAGACTTGATTAGAAAATTCTTCAAATACCTTTCTTGAGTCACATACAATATGAAATCTCCATTCCCAAGAAATATGACAAGTCTCCCAAGTCACTAATCTTGAAATCTTTATCCATCTGCCTCTTAAGACTTTATATGCCCTTCTCATCTGTACCTATAAGAATTATGTCATCAACATTTATGCAAATGTAAATAAACCCATCATCACTTGCTTTAACAAGCAAACTACCTCTGCCTTAGACACTTGAAAACCAAGCTGCTTCAAGAACTTCACAAGTTTGTAATTCCATGCCCTTGGGGCCTACTTCAGACCATACAAAGCTCTCTTGAGCTTACATACATACTCTAGATAACACTTATTCTTGAAACCATTTGGTTGCTCTATGAAAACTTCATCTAAAATGTAACCATTTAGAAAAGCATTCTTCACATCTAATTGACATAGCTTCCAACCTTTACATGCATCAATAGCTATGAGGGTCCTTATAGTTTTCATCTTTGCCACAGGACTATAAGTCTCATCATAAACTACACCATATGTTTGAGCATACCCTTTCATAACAAGTCTAGCTTTATACCTAGACACACTTTCATATGCATACCTCTTTGTCTTGTAGACCCATTTGCATCCAATGATTTTCTGATTATTTGGTTTAGGAACAAAATCCCATGTCTCATTCTCCATCAATGCATCATACTCCTCTTACATAGCTTTCTCCCAATTTGCCTTAGCTTTTGCCTCATCATATGTAGAAGGATCTTCTTCTGCTTTCACTATGTAAGCATATTCTTTAGTGGTAAAAAATGAAGTATCATAACTATACCTTATGAGTTGATTTCTGTTACTTGTTGACCTTCTAACTTCTCCACTCTTTTGAAGTCTTTGGTTCTTCATATTCTAGATCAAACCTTGGCAACTCTTCATTATCAATTTGAGCATCAACAATCTCTTCATCATCAGGAACTTGAATCTTTGATTTCCCTTTTGTTTGGGACATGACTTCTTCATCACCTGCATGAACATTAATTATACCTGCATACCAAGTACCTTGTTCATCAAATGTAACATCCTTTGACACAAGGAATTGCTTTGTGGATGGAGTCCACAATCTATAACCCATTTTCTTATCATCATAACCAATGAACACATACTTTTTAGCCTTAGGTTCCAATTTATGCCTTAATTGAGATGGTACATATGCATAAGACAAACATCCAAACACTTTGCAATGATCTAAGGTAGGTCTCTTATCCCACCATGCCTCATATGGTGTCATACCATTCAAAGCCTTACATGGAAGTCTATTAACCAAATAAGTAGCTGTATTCATAGCCTTAGCCCACAAATAATTAGGGCAATTTTTCTCCTTCATCATTGACCTTGCAAACTCAACATGAGTTCTATTTCTCCTTTCTACTGCACCATTTTGTTGAGGAGACATGCTTCACATCTGCATGTCATGTGTTGACCTGCCACATTAGGTAATCCAAGTACTGAACCATTATAACTAATCTCTTTGATACCTGTTTCATTAAAATGTCCAAGCCTTTTGTGCCACAGATCTAACGCAGAGATCTTATGTTCTCCATAAGTGAACAAGGCATGAACAACATTGCCTTGAATCTTCAATGTGAAAAGCCTTCCTTCTTTCTTCCCTGAAAAAATTTGTTTATACCCTTGGCTAGGGTCTTCAACATAAACTCCATCATTAGTGAAGCTCACCTCATATCCTTTTGCCACAATTTGTCATACACTAATCAAATTCTTTGGAATTGTAGGAACACACAAAACATTACTCAAAAGAGTGCTTCCATCCTTAGCCTTTACGGATCCAATGGACTTCACATTGTGCTTTGTGTGATCACCTGTTTGGACTATATGATTGCTCACCTTATTCTCCAAATCAGTCATCAAGGCTATGTTGCCACTCAGGTGATTGCTACACCCTGAGTCAATGTAGAAAACCCTTTGATCTTCACTTGGTCTTTCACATGTTGCCTGCATAATTAAGGTTGAATCCTCTTTCTAATCTAAAGCATAATTGTAGTTAGCATTATTGTAGGATTAACTTTGAAAGCCTCTTCCTACATTTCTTCCAAAGAAACCCCTACTATCTGTACCTCTGAAATTACTTCTCTGATATCTACCACCTCTTCATCTTGAATTAGAGTTCTGATTATATCCTCCACCATTCTAACTATTATACCAACATTCATGAGTTAAATGATTAGTCTTACCACAAATCCAGCAAGCTTTGACACCATCTTTATTGCTTCTGCCTCTTCCTCTTCCTTTGCCACCTTCTCTTCCTCTTAGGAAGTTAGCTTGACTCATAGTGCCTTCATCTTCATTCAATTGTTGTTTGCCTTTGTTAATCTTCTTCTTATCCTTTGAATACATTGCTTGACCTATAATCTTATCAACATCACCTTTGATATCCTGCTCAAAGGTTAGCATATGCCCTAGCAATTGATTCAAATCAAGAGTGAAATGATCTAGTGACAATTGAGTAGATAGAATGAATGGCTTCCACTTCTCATCTCCTCTCAAACCTGTGAGAATTTGTCTTACCAATTTGTTGTCTTCAATGTCTTCACCAACTGCTCCTAATGCATCTGCAATATCCTTCACCCTTGCTACATAATCAGAAATAGATTGAGAAGCCTTCTTCTTGAATGTGGTGAATTTTGCCCATAAAGATGCCTTCCTTGACCTTGTAGTGTTTTGGAAATGCTCTTCCAAAGCATTCCATATGTCACTTGCACTTTCGAGTCCTGTAATGTGAGGTACTAAGTAATCATTGAATCCCATGTAGATAATGCTCCTTGCTTGAGCATTCTTCTTCATCCATGTCCTCAAATCTGAGAGCTCTTCCCTAGTTGGAACACTAGGATCCTTAAATTCTAGTTTTTCTTCTTCACCTATGATGTATCCTATGAGATCTTTGCTCATATTATGAGATTCCATCCTCATTGACCAAGCAGGATAGTTTTCTCTATCCATTTTTTCTATCTGAAGAGAATCTCCCATCCTTTCTTCACTTGTGTAATAGAGTCTTCAAGCTTTGTGAATAATGAATGTACCATTAATTTGAATATAGTTCCTTTCAATCCTCTTGATAGTTTTTAGGCCTCCTTCTCTAGCTTTCACTTCTAACTTTCACCTTTTGAATCTTTGAAGATTGATTTTTGTATATCTGCAATAGTCGAGGTGTAAGACAATAGTTACGCAATATAACACAGGAGCAATAGCAGAGAAGATAACAGATATAGGAGAATCTCAACAATTTTCTACTAGCAGCAAGTACAAAGATGATGGCGTTGTCCACCCGTGCGCTCTCAAGGTAGAGCTTAAATGGTGATCTAGACAACTCTAGATAGGGAGATACAAGGTAGAGGTATGCTGGCTCAACTCAATTTCTTAGGTAGTGCAGAAGTCATGTATATATAGGATCATGGGTGGCCTGCCATGGACGGCTATACATGGGCGGTAGAGCGTGGGCGGCCACCGCCCGCGTAATTGCCATACACGGCTTAGACTGGTTGAACCGACCTAACAAATATAAATGATTTCTGACTCCGACAGGGAATATTCCATGGAATATTCCCTTTACCGTCGCGCCGGGGGCGCTGCCCCCGGACCCCCACCAGGGGGCCCGCTGGCCCCCTGGGACCCCCCAGCCAGGGGGCCCGCTGGCCCCCTTGGACCCCCCAGCCGGGGCTGCTCACCGCTGCCCCGGACCCCACAATTGGGGACCCTGGTAACTCCCTTTCCTTATAATATCTTACATGGTCCAATATGACCTTCATCCAACATTCAAGTTGGGATTCCCATCAATTGGGTAATGCACACTTGGCTTCTCCTCATAAAGGGGGCCTTACAAAATGTGCATACAATCATGAGGGGTAGACATTGATCATACTCTAACACCCCCCCTCAATGTTTACCGATGATAAATCAAGTAGGTCTCGGTCCTATGCCCATCTGTTGAAGATGCTTGTTGAGCTGCTCTCTTCCAAGTGCTTTAGTGAATATGTCAGCACAATTTGCCTCTGTTGGGCAATATTCTAGCTCCACAATTTCATCTTCAATTAGCTCACGAATGTAATGGTACTGTACTTCTATGTGCTTGGTGCGAGCATGAAATACTGGGTTCTTTGCAATAGCCATACAACTTTGATTATCACACTTGAGTACAATTGGCATATTTGATGGAAAGCCTATATCTGCAAGAATTCTCCTTAACCAGACTGCCTCACAAGAAGCAAAACAAGCTGCTTTGTACTCTGCTTCAGTGGAGGAGAGTGCGAGAGTTGGTTGCTTCTTACTTACCCAAGAAAATATTCCTGAACCAAGTGAGAAACAATATCCAGAAACTGATTTTCTAGAATCACAATCTCCAGCCCAATCTGAATCACAATATCCTTGGAGTGTATCACCTGTGGTATACAAAATACCAAAATCCAAGGTTCCTGCAATGTACCTTAGAATTCGCATTCCAGCATTCCAGTGACTCTCCTTAGGTTTGTTGGAAAACCTGCTTAACACTCCAACAGCATAGCAAATGTCTGGTCTAGTGTTGCACAGAAAAATAAGACTTCCAACGAGCTTCCTATACTTCTTAGCATCTACATCAGGCATGTTATCATCCATAGATAGCTTATGATTTACCTCCATAGGTGTGCTAGTTGGTTTGCAGTCCATCATTCCAAATGCCTTGAGAATTTCTTTGGAATATTTTTGTTGTGAGATGAAAATGCCATCCTTCCTTTGCCATACTTCAATTCCCAGACAAAAATGGAGTAGACCTAAGTCTGTCATTTCAAACTCAGTGCCCAAGCTGATCCGAGTTTGATTGATGAGTTCCTGATGATCTCCTGTAATGATCAAATCATCTACATATACAATGACAACAACTAGCTTGCTATCCCTTTTCGTTACATACAAGTTAGCATCAGAAGTACTTCTTTCAAAACCCATATTTTTGAAAAAATGATCAATTCGTTGGTACCAAGCCCGTGGAGCTTGCTTAAGTCCATACAAAGCTTTCTTCAACCTGCAAACTTTATTTTCTGAATTGGGCACCTCAAAACCTGGTGGTTGAGATACATATACCTCCTCCTTGAGGTGACCATTCAAAAATGCAGATTTGACATCCATCTGGAAAATAGGCCAAGACTTTTGTGCAGCTACTGCAAGTACCGTCCGAATAGTTGTCATGCGTGCTGTTGGTGCAAAAGTTTCTTGAACATCAAATCCTTCAATCTGTGAAAAACCCTGTGCAACTAATCGTGCCTTATACTTTTCTAATGTTCCATCAGCTTTATACTTAGCTTTCCAAATCCATTTAGTACCTATTACCTTCTTCTTTGGCGGCAAGTCGACTAGATCCCATGTATCATTTTTGAGTATACTATCATACTCAGACTGCATTGCCGCTCTCCAATCTGGATCATCAATGGCTTCTTCAATGGTGGTAGGTTCCTTTATCGAACCCATGATATCTGCCATTAGAGCCATGTTAACAATGTGTTCTGAGGCTCTTCTTTGCTCCTCTATTCTCTTTGATCTTCGTAATCCATCCGATGATGATTCTGGTGCATCTACATGTGGATTGTGATCATCAAAGAGCTGTTGTGCCCACTTCGGTAGTGGCTTACGCTGTGCAGCTACAATTGGTTGGCTTTTTATTGAGGAAATTTCTCCATCAGATGTTTCCTCCTCCTCAACTTTAACCTGTCTTTTGATAGGCACAAGGTGAGATATTTCTCCGTTTGATGAGATAGTAGATTTACCTTTATCTTCTACTAAGTGTGGTCGTTCATCAAACACCACATCTCGGCTGACAAAAATCTTCCTTGCCTCAGGATCCCATAACCTGTATGCTTTAGACTCTTCACTATATCCTAGGAAGACACACTTTTTGCTTTTTGAATCCAACTTTGATCTTGTTGAATCAGGAATATGTGCATAACAGAAACAACCAAAAATTCTGAAATGCAAAACTGAAGGCTTTTTACCAGAATATGCTTCTTGAGGAGTCATCCCCTTCAGAGCTTTTGTGTAGCTTCGATTGAGGATGTAGACTGCTGTATTGACTGCTTCTGCCCAGAATGAATCAGGCATGTCTTGAGCCTTTAACATACAACGAGCCATTTCAACTACTGTCCTGTTCCTGCGCTCAACAACGCCATTTTGTTGAGGTGTATGAGCTGTGGTAAGTTGCCTTTTCACACCATGCTCCTTACAGTAATTGTTGAATTCTGTTGACAAGAATTCACCTCCTCTATCTGTTCTAAATTTCTTCAGTTTCCTTCCTGATTCACTTTCTACATACTTATGCCACGCTTTAAATTTTTCAAAAGCATCAGCCTTCTCTCGAATGAAATAAACCCACATCTTTCTACTATAATCGTCGACTAACAGCAAGAAGTAGAAAGATCCTCCTAAAGCAGGTGTAGACATTTTACCGCAGAGATCAGCATGTACCAACTCTAGAGGAGCTTGAGATCGATTGCTGGTCTCTCTTGGAAATGCCTTTCGTTGTTGCTTGCCCATCATACAAGCTTCACAAGGTTCCTGCAACTCTGAAAATGCAGGCAAATGAGCAACCATCCCTGTTCGTTGCATCTCCTTCAAAACTGCAAATCCGAGATGCCCAAATCGTTGGTGCCATAACCTGCTTACATCTTTATCTTCTGTAGCAGTTAAAGCACTTAACTCATACAAGTTATCCCGTCGTGTGCCTTTACCTACAACATTACCTGATGAATCCATGATTTCCGCACCACTCTTATTGAAGTGAACTTCGAGTCCACGATCTGTTATTGCAGAAACTGACAACAAATTTCTTTTGAGTGTAGGTACATAGAGAACATCGGATAACTTTTTCTCAACACCTGGAGAAGTGATAAAAGAGATGGTTCCAGTTCCTTCAGCTGGACACTTGGAGTCGTTTCCCACCACTACATTGATGGATTCCCGTAGAGGCACTAGGGAACTATACCAATCCTTTTTACTAGTCATATGGCGAGAAGCTCCACTATCTAAAATCCATGGCTCATCAACACGAGCTTGAGCAGATGAACATACCTCTTCAATAGCTACCCAAAGTTCCAGCTCTGTGTTGTTTGCAGACTCTTTGTTCTTCCATGATGATTTTACAGTCCCATTCCGTTCATCAGCTTGCTTCTTTCTACAATCCTTGATGGCATGGCCTTTCTTTTCACAATAGAAGCAACTTCCTGTGAACTTTTTCTTCTTTGGCTTCTTCTTTGATCCCTCTGAAGAGCCTTTACCTTTTGCATTTGCTGAGAATGCAGCATCAGTTGTACTTTGCCGATTCTTCAGCCGCATCTCTTCTTCTAAAAGCATGGCACAAAACTCTTCAAATGTAAGAGGAGTTGGCCTTACCTGAGTGTTAAGGGCTGTTACTAATCCATCATACTTTGCTGGAAGAACACGTACAGATCTTCGAGCTAGCTCTTCTGGTGTTATAACAACACCAACTGCAGCCAATTGATCTTGAAGATGCTTTATCCGTTTGATAAAATCTTCAGCCTTTTCAGAATCAGAATGCTTTTCATTTGCCAACTGATTTTCTAAATTCTGTATCCTAGTGTGGTTCTTGGTCTCATATTGTCGAGCCAATATGCCCCAAGCCTCATGTGCTTTAGTAGTATGTTGAACTAAAGTAAGCACAGAATCACTTACACTAGTGACAATCGCACATAATGCATCAGCATTCCGCCTCTTCCAAGCTCGTAGAAGATCTGGATCTGGCTGAATCATCAATCTTGAATTTGCTGGATCTTCAACTGGTATAGGCTCTGGATCCAATCCCATCGGTCCCATGACAGTGTCAAGTAGTTCATAGGAGTCCAAAATTGCAGAAATTTTGAACTTCCAGAGTGTATAGTTGGTTCCATCCAGCTTCCCTTCAGTGAATGCAGGTGGACGAATTCGAATAGGTGCAGCATTAACATTAGGTGAAGCACCAAGACTAGTGTTCGACGATGAAGCCATCATGTAATCACTCGAATAATCTACTGATATTCTAGTCTGCTAGTAGGCTAAAATAATGATACTTCTCAAGCTATTCGAACCTTACAGCTCTGATACCATGTAAGACAATAGTTACGCAATATAACACAGGAGCAATAGCAGAGAAGATAACAGATATAGGAGAATCTCAACAATTTTCTACTAGCAGCAAGTACAAAGATGATGGCGTTGTCCACCCGTGCGCTCTCAAGGTAGAGCTTAAATGGTGATCTAGACAACTCTAGATAGGGAGATACAAGGTAGAGGTATGCTGGCTCAACTCAATTTCTTAGGTAGTGCAGAAGTCATGTATATATAGGATCATGGGTGGCCTGCCATGGACGGCTATACATGGGCGGTAGAGCGTGGGCGGCCACCGCCCGCGTAATTGCCATACACGGCTTAGACTGGTTGAACCGACCTAACAAATATAAATGATTTCTGACTCCGACAGGGAATATTCCATGGAATATTCCCTTTACCGTCGCGCCGGGGGCGCTGCCCCCGGACCCCCACCAGGGGGCCCGCTGGCCCCCTGGGACCCCCCAGCCAGGGGGCCCGCTGGCCCCCTTGGACCCCCCAGCCGGGGCTGCTCACCGCTGCCCTGGACCCCACAATTGGGGACCCTGGTAACTCCCTTTCCTTATAATATCTTACATGGTCCAATATGACCTTCATCCAACATTCAAGTTGGGATTCCCATCAATTGGGTAATGCACACTTGGCTTCTCCTCATAAAGGGGGCCTTACAAAATGTGCATACAATCATGAGGGGTAGACATTGATCATACTCTAACACGAGGTCCTCCTTTTCTTCAAATTTGATGATTCTTGCTTTGATACCACTGATGGAGATGATTAATCTCCAAGAGAACAAGTTATCCTTGATGTTAGAGCACCTCTATTTCAAGAACAACTCATAAACACAACCAATTTTGGAAATCTATTGCCAAATTATCAAGACGAGTCAACTGTGAATAAACTCATTACACAGAAAAGTCTGCTACACTTAATTCACTCATTGACTAATCAAATGTATAAAGTTTTCAATGAAACTTTATATAAGGTGACGTCTAATGTTTATGCACCTTCTCCAAGTCAAAGTTCTTCAAAAAAGTCAGTAGATCTTGAGATTTCCTCCAAACAATGTAGCTATGTCTCGAACTGTTCTTCTGTGTAGTAGACATTAGACCTGTATATTTTATGTGTACATTAGACCTGTATATTTACATCTTTTAAGTTCATTAAACCCTTGGAAACCCAAAAAACCTACCTTTGACCCATGAAGAACTAACTTCTAACCCTTGAAAACCGTTGGTAGCAGTCAGGGCACTCCAAGACCTACACGACAAGAAAGCCAATGAAGGGAATCAGAGCAAAGAGAAGGAACAAGTAGGCAAGGTAGTCAACGAAGATCCGGCAAGTAGGCCATTGAAGTTTTTCCCAACTTAACCTCTTTGTAACAGTGATTTTCATCACTTCATGAACATTGTAAATCCAATTTTTGATAGATTCGACTCCATTTTGTTCAAGCCAATGATTCCTCGAGCTTGAGGAGTATTAGAAGTATCGATGTACCAATTTTCATAATTTTTAGAGCTCGTTTGAGCCTCCAAAATAGCCTAGGAACCTAATTTTTAACTAGGCCGGACACTAAGTCTGGACAGGACCAAAGCTAGTCAAAAACTATAAAAAGAGCTAGAGAGCTCATTTTTGGGGTTAGCTTGTTAGTGATTTGAGTTTGTATATGAGACGTTTTGAGTAATCTAAAGAACTCCATTGTTTCTCTCTTTGTTCTTGCCTTGTGTGCACATGTGTGTGTATGTGTGTGCATGTTTGTGTGCTTCTCACTCACACCCTTGGGCTATCACTTGTTCGAGGTCTTCATATCATCCTCATCTTCCCGGATTGACATTAAAGGAGGTGCTACTCATCACTGAGCTACACCAAATTTTGGAGCCGTTGCTAGGGATCGAGCTTTGAGGACGAGCATGTGATGGTAAGACGTAGAGTTGAGATGTTGGAGTCATAGGTATTTTCTTTACTTTTATCTATTTCCTTTTGTTTTCTTCACCATCGTCATCACCATCATCATCATCACCATCTCCCACATCCATCTCCATCATCGCAACATTTTCAGTTTTTTGGTCATATCACCCTTCCCATACCATTCCCCTCATTTCACTTGTGAGAGAGAGCGAGAGAGCGTTTGCGTGCTTGTGCATTTGTATGTTTCTTGAGATTTTCTGTAGGAACTGACATCCCCAACAGCTGTACTAGCTCCAGCAGGTAAAATTTTTGATTGTGTAGGTCCCGAGGCATTGATCTCTGTCAATCGCGATCGACAAAAAAATCGACTATTGGGTTAAACTAAGTGCATAAACATGATGCGTAGGCCTAGAGCATCCTAAAACTGTGTTTAAAATTTTGAAATGCCTCAGTTTTCTATCAATCACGATTGACACATCAATCACGACTGACAAACGATGATGGACACATCCCGACTGACCTGTCAATCGCAACCGACACGTCGGTCACAACCGATAGAGTCCATGACCGATTGACCACGAGTGACAGAGCCTCTATGTACCACATGTCAATCTTGATCGACCCATCAATCAAGACCAACAACCCCGACGGACCTGTCGATCGCGACAGACTCAATCAATGGTTGTTTGACCACGACTGAAAGAATTTTCCGGCCATGTGTCAATCGCGATTGACCCATCAATCGTGACTGACAACCACGACGGACCTGTCAATTGCGATCGACTAGTCGATCGCGACGAACACATCAATCGTGATTCACAGACTACTTGATCGCCATTGACGTGCAAATTCGGCATATTTTTAGGATAAAAAAAATTAAACCTATCTTTGGCCAAAATTGGAGAAAATCTAGAGCATAAAGAGGCCTTAGAAAACACTCTGAGATATTATTGAGTGCCTATTTCACCTGTTTTGACTCCCAAGTGCCTGACTAGCCATAACTTCTTCACACGAACTCCGTTTGCTACAATTTTTGTTCCGTTGGAAAGCTTGTTGAGAATCCTACATGGACATGGGGTAATATTAATACATGGGGTTCTAATACAAGTATTTTTGTGTTGACCATCAGTCGGTATTAGGGAGTGAGAATACTGTTTTAGGGCAAAAAGAAAAGCAAAGGGATTGTACTTCTCAGTGAATGTTGAAGATAGTTTTTGCTTGTCAATCTATTGGGGTCTAGGCCATTTCTAACTGGTAAAATTTGCAGATTCGGGTGCGCAAGCAAGGAATTCAAGCAACCTTAGCAAGGTGATCATAGAGCTTGGGTGAGTGCATCCTAGGCTCAACTAGCACTCAAAAGGCAAGGAGCTTGAGGTTGGAAATTCTCTCAACTTCCTTAGTCAATTCCTAGCTCAGGCTAAGAACGCATAGCATTGGAAGTAAGTTAGGGTGATGATAGGGACGAGACGAGTTGAAGACTATCTAAGTAATCAAGTTCAAGTCAAGAGATAACCTGTGCATGTGACGATAATCTTAAAGGAAAAGAACTAATTTCACTCCAAGTGCGAAAATTCATTCAAGTATTCCTGACGATGCAAAATTAGAAAAGATCATAAACATGATAAAAAAATAAAAGGAATCCAGTGATTGATAAGAAAGAATCAGCAACGAGGTTGTACTTTGGGTAAAAATTGGGATTGTTCACTTAGGCATATGAACCTTAGATGAGGACAACACCTAGGGAGAGATAGACAAAGCCTTAGGTCTTCAGAGGCGAGTGTCACCCACACTGCTAGATCTTGGGCTCAATAGTTGAGTGCTTATCTGCACTACCCTAACTCTGAAATTAGTGAACCAGAGATGTCTCATGGAATGGAGCAACCCACATGAAGTTCAGGTGTGGCTTACTTACAAAAGGTCGAAGGTCCTTACAAGACTCAATTGGAATACCTTAGGACCAACCGATTAGGTGCTTGCATCTATGAGGGCGGCCTAAGAAGATCAGTGGTCTAGATCAAAAACCCAGATCAGCCCATTGGACTGGAAAATCGAATAGTCAAGTTCAAAAATGGTGCACACCTGGATAAAGAAGGAACCATGTATGTAGTCACCAATCTCCTAGATAGGAAATATGAATTTGGTAATGTGACCCCAGAAACGGATATAGGTGACCTAGAGCAAGGGAACATAGGAGGAGAGCCTAGAAACCCTCAAGGTAAATCAGTCCTGACGAGAATCATCACCCCAGAGTGGGTTCCCTAGGACAATAAGAGCATAGACCTACTCTTAAACTGAGAGACTGATGAAGCTTTTTGGAGGTATAAGGCTAACCAACCTAATGAGGTAGGAATGCTCACAATCTATGAGTTTAAAGACCCTGATAGTATAGGCAAAGTGACCTACGTAGAGAATACTGCAGAAAGGGTCTTCATGGTCACAGAGCATGCTAGGCACACCTACAGATGGAAGGGAGAGTTTGTTTTTCCCCATCCAAGATATAATGTCTCCTATAGCCACCAAGGAGCTGGGACATCCCAAGCTCATGGAGCTCATAGGGATAGAAGTAGACATAGGCCAGAAGCAAGTTTTGCCAACCCATTGGGAAGAGAAAGAACGATGTCGCGAAGGGCTTAGTTGGGTGGATCAGGCCAACTGCTTGTGTTCCAAATAGACGGTACACGCAGGGTGCTTCGGGCAACTTAAGAGGTAGAACTCAAATATAGACGCTCACAGATAATTAGATGAAATCATAACTCAAATCACACATACAATTCATTAACATCATAAGAGAGATCGGAAATAAGAGAGATGTGAGGAAATTGGAGAGTCAATTAATTCATAATAATGTTTCTATACAAATATAATGCAGATAACGGAAACAGATACAAGTTACCAAAACATCATAAATCATGATGTCCTCCTCAATCATGTGAGCAGAACCTCCACACTAAGATGTGGACCAACACTCCTCAAGAGTGTGAGAACCCCTCCTCCAACTCCTCCAACTCCACCTCCAAGAACTCCTCCAAGAGCTTCAGAACCTCCAAGAGCTTGTAGGAAGATAGCTTGTGTTGGATATTGGTGAAGGTCTCAATACAAGTGACCAAGAACTTCTTATATAGTAGAGCTTTGATTGAATAAAGCTACTTCCAAAAGCTCTCGTTCGTAAAACTCTCAACGATCACTAAGTCTAAAAAGCAAAAAAGACATACGCGCTCGCCCGTCGCTGTTTTTTGGAAAACACTAAATCATAAAGTATTTTATAGTTCCTCAATGTGCTGCCGATGGGATTTGATCCCACGCCCCCAAGATGGGAGGACGATGATCTAGCCATGGCGTTCGCACCATTTGGTGTACAAAGATCTTGACATATTAAGATCTCTGAGCAATCTTGACCAATAGGGTATTGATTCCAACAATCCCCCCCTGCAATAATGGTACAATCTTCAGTAATCTGCAAATCTTCTCATGACTATTTCTAGCCAATGCTTCGGTAAAATATCTGCAACATTCTCAGTAGAAAATTATTTAGATTTGGATTAATCAAACACTGGATGTGGATACATAAAGATGTGGATACGTAGAGATGTAAATCTCTACGACATTCGCCCCTACTAAACTTGCACATCATCCTTGATGGGCCAATCTTCAAATCTTTTTTTTGCTTCAAAATAATCTGTCATTTCATAGAACATTGGATTTTGAAAACATTTATCAAGTGCATGGGAAGATAAGCATTGTGCCTATGCAAGGCCATATAATGTAGCCCTATTAATTGCATACTTTGGAAATGCATGGTCAAAATATGGTGCAAAAGATAAGGTAATTGGCATTTGTAGATGAAGCATGTGCGCTCACTTTCATACATTTCATACAGAAGTCCTTTCCATCACTCAAAGTGCATGGGTAAATGAAAAATGTGCCTATGCAAGGCCATATAATGTAGCCCTATCAATTGCATACTTTGGAAATGCATGGTCAAAATATGGTGCAAAAGATAAGGTAATTAGCATTTGTAGATGAAGCATGTGTGCTCACTTTCATACATTTCATACAGAAGTCCTTTCCATCACTCAAAGTGCATGGGTAAATAAAAAATGTGCCTATGCAAGGCCATGTAATGAGACCCTATCATGCATACTTTAGGTGCAGAAGTAAACAAACATGGTGCAAGTATCAGGGTAAAAGGCATTTGATGATGAAGCTTGTGCGCTCACTCACATACATATCAATGTGTATATACATCAATCCTTACAATCACTCAAAGTGCATGGGTAAATCTCAAAACTGTGCCTTGATGCAAGGTCATGTAATGAGACCCTATCATGCATACTTTAGGTGCATAAGTAAACAAACATGGTGCAAGTATCAGGGTAAAAGGCATTTGATGATGAACCTTGTACGCTCACTCACATACATATCAATGTGCATATACATCAATCCTTTCAATCACTCTGTGTGCATAGGTTAATCTCAATACGTGCCTAAATGCAAGGTCATGTAGTGAGACCCTACCATGCATACTTTAAGTGCATTGTTCCGAAATCATGGTGCAAAAGGTAGGTAAGAGGAAGTTGATGATGAGGTTCTTCAAAATTTTTGATATCTGTTTTTTAAATTGGATGTCATCCTTTTTCAAATTTTTTACAAGTGCACGTAGATTGTGCATGCTAAAGAAATAAACATGTGTGTATATACATTGGTTTATGCATACTCTGAGTGCAGAATAGACTCAATATGGTGCAAATAATGGAGAGTAAGAAAAGAAGACTAAAAAATGCATTAAAGTCAACACCCAATTCTCAATCTTCAATCAAATAATTCTCTCAAATCACTCAAACACTCTCACTAGTCTCAAGCATCATTATTATCAAAGATAATTTTGAAGAAGCGTGTTCCTGTCTCAGGAAAAACATCAAAGTTAGTATCAAAAAACATGCTTTTCAATTCATCATTTCCTATCTAAGGATCTCTTCATGGTCAATCATGTTTTCATCAATCTCGTAACCATCTTCATCCCTTTTCTTGAACAATTTTATTCTTTTACCTGCAATCAAAGTTTTTAGTGGAGTACCATCTAATTCACATAAAGCATATGTTCCATTCTCATGTATTTTTAAAACAACATAAGGTCCAAACCATCGTGGTTTTAATTTCCTTCTTGCATCATATTGTGAATCAAATGTACTATCATAAATCAAAACCCAATCATCCTCATGAATTTGTTTAGGCCTCAGTCTATGTGTTTTATCAAAGTATTTCTTATTTTTCAGTCTTGATTCTTTTAATTTTTTAACAACATCATCAAGTTTCTCATTCCCTTGTTCAAGTTGTTTTATTCTTAAAGCCAACAATTCATCAGTAGATAGGTTATCATTCCAAGGTAGAGTAGACCATGTAAATATTTGTGTATGAATAGGAAAAATAGGTTTTTGACAATACATTAATTCAGCAGGCATGTATCCTGTTGTCCTTGTGCAAGTCATTCTATCAGCCCATAGTGCAAAAGGTAAATATCTTGGCCATTGTTTCAAATCATCACTACAAGCTTTAGAGATTGCTTTCACAATTGGTGAATGCCCTCTTTCTATTTTTCCATTAACCTCAAGGTTATAAGCAGTTGTAAGAGATAAGCGAATTCCATGCCGTGCAAAGAAATCCCTAGCCTCTTGAGCATCTAGTTCTCCCCTATCAACAACTACTTTTTCAATATATCCAAATCTTGAAATCACATCCTCAAGTAAGAATTTGCATACATTATATGTTGTTTTAGATCGTAGTGCTCGGCCTTCTACATGGTTTGTAAGATCTTCTCTTGCAAGTACAATATATCTCATTTTATCAATACCTTTAGGTATGGTCACAAGATCAACTACCCACTTATAATGAATACATGGTGGGTAAGTTGGATGTAAAGGATCTCTGTGTTTTACAGATGAATGCATTTGACATGTAGTACAACTGCTTACATAATCCCTTACATTGACATAGGTTCCTGGCCACCAATAGCTTTCTCTAATCTTTTCATATGTAGCCACAAACCCTTTATGTCCAGCCCATAATGTATCATGTAAATTTTTCATAACTTGCAATTGAAGTTGTTTCTTCCCTAGTACTCTTTGTGGCATTTTAATTTTTCCCCTAGCATGTCTCCAAATAAATCCATCTTTTAAGAAAAAATTGAAAGCTCTTTTTCTAATGTCTTTGAATGTATTTGTTGTCCAAGTAGGTGACTTTTCTAGAGTACTAAGGTATCTTCCAATATCTTTCCACTCTCCTTCATAATCATCATCATTAAATTGTTCATACTCATATACCTGTGGATCATAATTTATTAAATTTATGTCAATTTCTGCTGCGTTATCAAGATCATCATCAAACTTAGCTCTAGAAAGCATATCAGCAATAGTATTGGATTTTCCAGCAATATGGACTAAAACTGGATTTATAAATTTAATATATGATATCCATCTTAACATTGCAATATCAGGTGATGAACAATTTGTAATCATACCAATAAGTGGTAAACAATCTGTTTCAACAATTACATTGGCTCCTATGAAATATTCCTTATCAGTTTTTAAAGCTGTGACTAAACCCCAAAGTTCTCGTTTGATTTGTGGGTATTTTTGTTGAGTTTCATGCAAAATTTTGGCACCAAATCTTACTGCATATCTTTTCCCTTCTTCATCATCTTGACCAATAACCCATCCTATACCTATAGGACTAGTGTCTACAGTCAAAATAATGGTTTTATTATTGGAATAGTCAACTCTTTTTAAAATAGGAGCTTCATTTAGCAATTTTTTTAGTTTTCTCATGGCTTTAGAATGTTCATTAGTCCATATGAACTTTCTGTTCTTTCTCAACAAATCATAAAGACAATTAGCAACATGTGCAAAGTGAGGTATCCAAATAGCATAGAAGACACAAGCTCCTAGAAATCTTCTTACCTCGCTAACGTTATTACAAGTCTCAAAAATTTTATTTATGGCATCAACCTTAGGTGGGTATGGTCTTCGACCATAGTGACCACATAAATGTCCAACAATGAGTACCTCGTTGACACCAAAAACAGATTTCTCAATTGAAAATGTTAGACCAACTTCTTCGAATCTTTTGAATATTCGCTGACAATCAAGAATATGGTCAGTAACAAATTTTCTACATCCTAAAGAGTCTAGGGTTTCATCTTTTAACTTTTCCTCACATCCTTTGATAGGAATATCGTCAATAAAAGGCATCGTCACATTAGGAATGAAATCATGCAAGACTGAATTCATAGCATTCATCATATGTGCTACTGAATTTGTAGCTCCATGTGGTAAAGTACACATACGTACTAATCCTAGAGGAGTTTTCATCATGGTAATATCTCTACTTTCAATAGCAAGCTGGAATTGGTCATATCCTGAATATAAATCACCCATGGAGTAGATAGAGTGCCCAGCAAATGCTTCAGCAAACTCTCCTACAATTGGGCCAGTTCCCACATTCCTAATAGTAACTTTATTGACAGGTTGTAGGTCTTGAATGAACCTCAACTTTCCATTCTTCTTAGGTACAGTGAACCATCTATTTGAATATGGCGCTGAAGATGGCTCTAGAATTCTCATGTGCATCTTCTCCTTAATCAGTCTCATTAACTCAGGTAAGTGAGCTTTTGGGACTGGTATGGGGCGAAGATTCCATGGAATATGTGGCACTGTAAAAATGATCATTGGTGGAACTAGTTTTGGATCAGCACAACCTATCTCATGAGGATAAAGTGTAAAGGCTTTTCCATGCTTTTTAATGATATTTTCAAATAACTCTCGTTCAGCAGGTAATAGAAATGAATCATCAATTCCTATTTTAATTTGTTTAATGGTTTCATCATTGAATGTATGTCCTATGTTTTGTTGATCACGTAAAATAGGATCTTTTGCAACCTGCTTGAATATTTCATCACTTCCTTTTGGTAAGGGTTGAGTAATGGGTTTAACCTTCTTATCAACTGTTTTATATTTTGTGTCAATTTTAGCTTCCTCAATTATGAGTTCATCAACAAATTTGGAAATCAATTTATATTCATCAATGGAATTAAGAAGCACAATTCTTGAAGTATGCGGTTCTTGTAATATTTGTTGAATCTCTTCAAGTAAAGAAAAAGTAGATGAAGTTTCAATGACATGTTCAATGTTTTCATCAGGTAAAATGAATCCTTTGTTTTTTAGGTCTTTTTCATGAGCTTTTATGATTTTTTTGGGTATATTTTTGGAATGAATAAATTGTAAAATTGAAGAAGGGAAACAAATAGAAAATCTTTCAAAATTATGTACAAGGGTTTGCGAGACATCAATCCATTGACCACCATTGTCCCGCTCAATGGTGGGGTTTAACAAAAATTTTGGCCAAAGTTTGCTCCACACTCAAATGAAGGTCGACAATCATCATATGCCTTTTCTTGTGAACGTATAGGAGACTTTCTAATTTGTTCCCGATTTCGAAAGTGATTTGGGTTGACAATCATTACTTGGAGTGATTGCAAATCATCTTTAGATCGAATCCGAGCATATGTAGACCCATCATCCATTACTTTTGTTTCCATTCTAGTTTCACATATGAAAGGTTGACCTAAGATAATCTCATAAGAGCAATTTTCTTGGATGAAAAAGTGAAATGTATCAGTGATTCCACCTATCATCACAGGAATATTTGCACAAGCTCCAAGTAAAGAACCACAACCATTATCAACTGTTCTCATCAACCATCCATGATTTTTATCAATTGGCCATTTGAACTTATCATAAAGTTCTTTAGAAATTATATTAATCTCTGACCCAGAGTCAATAAGTGCCAAAGCTGAATATGATTTCTTTTTATCTCCTAATTTGATTTTCATCTCAGGTGTTCCTCTAGCCCAAAAACTCTTGCTAAAATGACTTTCAAATTGTTTACTTTCTTCATCAGGCATGATTGGACCAAGGAAATTCTTATTGACATTATAAGCCTCGTCATTATTATCTTCCTCACACTCATCAAAAGTAAGAGTATCATTCATAGCTTGAGTTAAGTCTGCAATGTCTTGCATTTCAACTTCTTGAGAAAGTGGAAATCTCTTTCTTTTGATAAGTTTAATAAATATATCCTTGAACTCGGTTTTAGAAATTGAAAAGACTTGTTCTAAGGACATTGTAACTAGGCTTTTTAACAGAATTTCATTTAAAATTTCTTTATAATCCACTTTTTGTTCAATTTCAGAGATCAAAATTGCCTTAGGAACTCTCTTTGGCTTCTTCTGATTCTTATCACTTTGTTTCTCATTTTTATCAAGGTTTTGATCATTAGATTGATTAGGTTGTTCACTCATCATAGGTTTTTTACCTTCCTTTATCTCATTTCTCCTTTGTTGACTAGATTTAGACCCTTCTCCTTGCTCAAAATGGACTTTTTTAGGTTCTTCATTTGATTGTTTTCTTGTCACTCTTCTTTCATGTTCATTTTCATTTGGTTTCTCATCTCTTTTCCGCTTCTCCTCTACATTGGCAATATGAGAATGGACAGAAAATTGGTCAACAGGTGAATCCCAAGCTGTCTTTTGCATGATTGCATTTCTTGCCTTGACTAGAGCTTCAATGTATTAATTTTTAGTTTCATTTGATTGGTTAGAATCTTGATCACTATTATCCATTCTTTCTAGTTTTACAGCAGAGGTGTTTGAAAGACTTTCATATAACTTCTTCATACCCCCTTTTCCCCAATTGACAGATAAAGGTATGCGTGATCTATAATCACATAATTTTTTATCAATGTCAATCACAAGCTTTTGGTCTTTGGCTTCTTTCAAAGCCTCACATAAGTATGAAAGATGGTCAGTTGAATCACACCAAACACATCTCCTAACATTAGGATTTTGCCTATTATTAGGTTTGTAAGTTCTTTCAAAATTTGTGTGAGGAATTGGTGGTTGAATAGGTTGAGGTACATCTAGCTGAGAGGAAGTTGGTGCTTGGATTGATTGGTTTTGAGTACTAGAAGAATATACTATGTTTTGAAGTGATGAGATTTCTTTTGATAGAGTTTCAAATTTAGAAAGGACTGCTAATTGAAATTCTTCAGGAAATCTAGATGAAGAAGTCACATCAACTTTTGCAGTGGTATGAATCTCCCTAGGTTCATTTAGATGTGGCATACTAGATGGGAAAATAGGTGTTTGCTCATAAAGAATAGAATGTCTTTGTTTCATATGAGCAACAGCTTCAACTACCATCTTTACAGTAGCCAAATCATCAGTTAAACCATATCTCTTTCCTGGCTCTTCAAGCCTTCTCTCAACTTCTACTCTTACATCATCACTCAAAATTTTAAGGAAATTGATAACAATATCAGGTGTGAGAGCAGTCCTATCCACTTCTGGGAGTTGAGAAAATCTTTTCATAAATTCACTATGGAGTTGTGTTATGGATACCTGAGGTTTGGGTGAGCTTATCCACTTCATAAATCCTGCTCTACTATGTTGACTAAAGTCTTCAAGGTAGAAATTTGTATGAATTTGTTTTCTAAACTCTTCCCAAGCTAAATCTTCATGGGTTTCAATTGTATCAACCATAGATCCAGTTGCCAATCTCTTTAAGTATGGAATCATTTTATCATTAGAAAAGCC
Organism: Ceratopteris richardii; assembly: GCA_020310875.1. Lineage (NCBI taxonomy): Eukaryota > Viridiplantae > Streptophyta > Polypodiopsida > Polypodiales > Pteridaceae > Ceratopteris > Ceratopteris richardii. Next base: position 72,990,134 of record CM035440.1, on the reverse strand, counting down.
ATGAAGTTTAGCTAGCATCTTCATAAACATCTAAGTATTCAGTCACGTTCACTCCTGTGAATTTTCCCTTTTCTTTAAGTATTGCTTCAACTACCTTTTGACCTTGACCTTCACTCATTATTGACTTAAAGAAATCTTCCATTTTGAATTGATATTTAAGTCTTGACTGATCTTTGACTTTCTTGATTATATCCGCAACTTGATATTTTAATGTTTCTTTCTGTTGTGCAATTAATGTACATATATCGTCTCGAGCCAGTGTACAAGAAAATAAAGAACTTGAATTGCTCGTACCTGAATTGAGCTTGATATTGTACCTCCTAATTGCCAAATGCCGTGGAACAATTTCACGTCGGGTTCACAATGTCGCGAAGGGCTCAGTTGGGTGGATCAGGCCAACTGCTTGTGTTCCAAATAGACGGTACACGCAGGGTGCTTCGGGCAACTTAAGAGGTAGAACTCAAATATAGACGCTCACAGATAATTAGATGAAATCATAACTCAAATCACACATACAATTCATTAACATCATAAGAGAGATCGGAAATAAGAGAGATGTGAGGAAATTGGAGAGTCAATTAATTCATAATAATGTTTCTATACAAATATAATGCAGATAACGGAAACAGATACAAGTTACCAAAACATCATAAATCATGATGTCCTCCTCAATCATGTGAGCAGAACCTCCACACTAAGATGTGGACCAACACTCCTCAAGAGTGTGAGAACCCCTCCTCCAACTCCTCCAACTCCACCTCCAAGAACTCCTCCAAGAGCTTCAGAACCTCCAAGAGCTTGTAGGAAGATAGCTTGTGTTGGATATTGGTGAAGGCCTCAATACAAGTGACCAAGCACTTCTTATATAGTAGAGCTTTGATTGAATAAAGCTACTTCCAAAAGCTCTCGTTCGTAAAACTCTCAACGATCGCTAAGTCTGAAAAGCAAAAAAGACATACGCGCTCGCCCGTCGCTGTTTTTTGGAAAACACTAAATCATAAAGTATTTTATAGTTCCTCAATGTGCTGCCGCGAGATTTGATCCTACGCCCCCAAGATGGGAGGACGATGATCTAGCCATGGCGTTCGCACCATTTGGTGTACAAAGAGTAGTAATGATATCTTGACATATTGAGATCTCTGAGCAATCTTGACCAATAGGGTATTGATCCAACAATCCCCCCTGCAATAATGGTACAATCTTCAGTAATTTGCAAATCTTCTCATGACTATTTCTAGCCAATGCTTCGGTAAAATATCTGCAACGTTCTCAGTAGAAAATTATTTAGATTTGGATTAATCAAACACTGGATGTGGATACGTAAAGATGTGGATACGTAGAGATGTAAATCTCTACAACAACGAGAACGGAGACGAATAGAGTGGAAACTGAGAGACCTAGAGACCCAAGGAACCAAAGGAACGCTGATGATTTTCCGTTGCCAAGGCCTAGAGAACACACTAGGACCTTGAGACCAACCCAACTAGTGAAGTCCTTGAAGAATTACTTTGATGGCACTGGAGATCCATACGATCATGTGGTCGAGTTTAGGTAAGTCTTGAGAGCTGAACAAGTTGAGGACCTATTCATGCAGTACTAAATGCTTTCGGCCCAACCCTTAGGAACACAGCCCTAACATGGTTTCAACCACTACATGAGCCGTAGTTCATGAACATAGACCAACTTCTAGAGGTTTTCATTATCGAATTCTCTAAGAGTGGTATACGGCATACTACTTCCTTATTGATTCATAGTTTTAAGCAGACACCTCAAGAGATGGTTAGACTTGCAGGAAGAAGGTTTAGGCAATACTTAGAGAGATGTCCTATTTCGGAGTTACCCACTATAGCCAAATAGGTGGCTTTATTCTTAGATGGATTGCTGAGTACCAAGCTGAGATCATATGTGTACCTGAAAGACCCCAGAACCATAGAAGAGTGCGTACACATGTGCATAGACATAGAGGATAATCTAGGCAAGGAGTTGGAGCTTTCAAAAATCTATAAAGATTCAGATAGCTCTACCAGCCTCTCTTCCAGACAATCCACGTCCATTGAGAAACTCGCTGAGAAGGTAGCTCAGAAATTAGGTGTCTCAATCAAACAGATACCCGGATTTACCCTAGGGAGGTGATGCTATACTTGTGGAGGTGACCATATGGCGAGTGTATGTCCCATTACGGCTCAACCCCAAGTGAATCCTAGTAGCCAGTACTACACAATAGAGCAAAGATACACCAACCACACCTCACAAGACTTTCGTTATAATAAACAAACTGTCAGACAAAATTACCTTCAGCCATATCCACAATAGGTTAGGTACCAAAACCAGTACCCATCACAGTAGTACAATAGGCCCCAGCAACTCTATCAACCACCCTATCAAGGGTAGCACAGACCTCAACCAGTGTTAGCTCAGCAACCTCCAACCCTAGCTAATGTGATTCCAGTAAAGTATGCATCTGTAGAAGAAAATCTAAATATAGCTATAGTGCCATCAACTCCATTACTTTCAAAAGGTGACCCCAGTGATCATAGTTTCGATTCTACACATATTGATAGCCACCAAGCTTACTACATGCAGTCGCCTGAGCATAGTGAGTCCTACTATTGTGAAGAACCAAGTGAACCTAGTTGGGAGCCAGAGTATGCAAATGTCATGTATGCAAATCCCAACCCTAGACCTCAACCTAGGCAGGTAAGGCCCCCATTTCTGAGAGGACCATGCTACCAATGTCAGGGAGATCACTTCATTCGTGATTGCCCTATGCTTGCAATGACACAACCCCAATCTGTGATAGTTCAAGGCTTTTTTCAAGATTGTGAAAAAGAGCACCTCTTACGAGATTGCCCTAAGAACCCCAATAACATGCCAAAAATCACTCATATCAACGTCATTGGGTTAGTAGTGGACTCTACAGAAAGTGTAACTTCCACTAAACGAGTGAAGTGGTCACTAGAGCTCAGGCTTTGCCGTAGAACCAAGGTTTAGGCCAAGAAAGGAGTTTTGAGGTTAGTGAGACTGAGAGCATAACCAAGAAATGGACGAGAGCCTAGAAGGATAGCCGGGAAAGGATGAAAAGAAAATGGCCTAAGAAGATGAGTGAACTAGAAGAGAGCATAAGAGAAACAAAAGCCAAAATTGTTGAATTCACCTCTCAAACACACTCTCATATACCACCACCACCACCTTCATCCCTATCACCACCTAACCCACCACTTTCCAACCCACCTCATACAATTCCACCACCACCTAGAGTAGGATCAGTATTAGCTGACCCCACTCCCGAGGACATAGACATGATGCTTAAAGCATATCAGGCTAGAATCCAAGAAGGGCCAAATGTGACAGATCATGACAAATGTTACCCTGGAGCTGTTCTAGAGATAGAAAGAACCAAGATTTGTGCTAAAATGGTAGCATTGGCTCAGACCATGTTCGAAGACAGTTGACTCTTCAACTAATCTTGCTCAACTAAGGCACAGTTGCACTTTAATGGATTGTCCGAGAGATTGGAGAGCATAATTGCAAGATCTGACAAGAAAACCACTTTCCTAGGAAGGGACAAGGCGAGTGAAAGAATAAGCATTCCCCCTCAAGAAGCTTATGTGCCTAACTCCACTAAACCAGACACCTCTTCTTCTATGAATCGGTATTCCCTAGAATTTCTAAGAGAAATTCAAGAAGAGAAATGGGCTAAGGAAAGTGAAGCTCCTCCTCCTCCCATTGAACTTGTGGATGAAGTGCATGATGAATTCCCACAAGACATTCCTTCCATTTATGAGGAGCAGGAGAGTGCCCAATCTCATGAGAGATTAGACTTCGAGTCTAATTCCTTACAAGAATTGCCCCATTTCACAGGCCCATGGGAAGCAAAGTCTACTTGTATGAGAGCACCCACGATCATGATAAGAAACAAAGACTCAGTCATACCTAGGAACATCGAGGTAGTTAAAAACACTAAAGTGTAGTGCAATCTTACTTTAGAAGAGCTACTCAAGGTTAGGCCAAAATTGTGGAAACATGTAACCAATCAAGCGCTAGAGGTAGCAAAACCTCGTTCCTAGGTAGGATCTCATAGAATAGTGCCAGAAATACACTTGGACAAAATATGAGACATGAGTGAAGGGGAATAAGGAAACACCTATCTTCCAATCACCCATCAAGGGTACACAACCAAGGAAATTTTGGACTTAGGTGCAAGAGTTGCAATTGCTAGCACTTTCCTATGGAAGCGTTGGGGCAAGCCAACACTCAGGCCAATGAGAATGAAACTGCAGATGGCCGATGGTCACATCGAAAGACCCTTAGGATTGCTAGAAGGAATAACTCTCACTACATGTGGTGTTGCATTCGAGCATACTTTTGCGATATGTGACTTTAGCAAGAATCAAGCCTATGAGATGATTTTGGGAAGACCATTTATGCGGTAGTTGCAAATGGTACAAGATTGGGGAACCAATTCACTGTATTTGCAACACTTAGGTGTTACAACCAAAGTCAACCTCAAGGATTACTCTCATAGAGATGTACCCCCCATCCAATGGAATCCCATCCGTAAAGCCAAAGATCATACTGAGTCAGTGCGTTCCATAGGATCACGATCATCATGGATGCATGAAGACACCCATTGATGGATGTGTAAAGTAGCAGAAGAAGAAGAGAAGAGAGAAAAAGCCGAAGAGGTAGGGGAGAAAGACATCCATAGATCAGTTCAAGACCCAGCCTATGCACTTGTAGTATTTCCTGACGAAAAATTTGAGCCTCGTGGTTGGACGGAAATTTTAGCAACAATGGATGTAGCTATCAATGAAGAACAATGGACACCCCACTGTGACGAGGATGACTATGACATCTCAGTCTTCACAATAGAGCCAATTATGTATGATTCAGTTATAGAAGAATGCGAGCCCAACACTGATGCATTTGAGGATGCAAGTGACTCTGATCTAGAGTCAATCATTATGGAATCACCTTTTGCATCAGATGAAGAATACTTCTATGAAGTAGAAGTTCACCCTCAGAGACATGAAGAGATTACCAATGATGTGAGGTTAACCACACAAGTGACCACCAAGAGTGAAGGCAAGAAAAGGAAGAAGAGAGAAGTCACACCAGAGGGGGAGGAATCCTTGTTTGAGGTCCTAGAAAACTTCAAAAAGTATGAGATAGATGATAGGAGAGTCATGATAAAAATGCCTAAACACGATGCACAAGCAAGAGAGGCCTATGATAACAAGGAAACCACCAAGAAAATTGTTGTAGCCATAGAACAAGGAGAAGAAAAATGCACGTACATAGGACATGACCTGACGGAGGGAGAAGAGCACGAGCTAATAGCCTTGTTAAGAGAATACAGAGATGTATTCGATTGGATTTACAAGGACTTGAAAGGTGTAGACCTTGACATATGCTCATATACAATTCCCATGACCTCAGATGCAAAACCCTCTAAGCAGAAGCCATACACATATAACGATAACTATGCTACTAAGATAAAGGAAGAGATAGATCGTTTGGTTTGAAGCTGGATTCATCTATGAAATTGAGCACACTAAATGGGTATCCCCCATTGTAGTGGTGCCCAAGAAGAATGGAAAGTTAGTGTATGTATTAACTTGAAGAAAGTTAACGCAACCACCATTCGAGATAACTATCCGCTTCCTATCACAGAGTATCTACTAGAAAGAGTAGCACGCAAGGAAGTGTACAACTTCCTTGATGGGTTTTCCTGGCTACAATCAAGTAGCCATTGCTCCAAAAGATCAACATAAGATGGCTTTTACCATAGACTGGGGCATATTTGCTTTTCGGGTAATGCCATTTGGTCTCACCAATGCACCTGCTACCTTTTAGAGGCTGATGTGCCACGTGTTTAAGGAATTCCTAAGGAAGAATTTAGAAGTCTATGTTGATGATCTTTGTGCTCATTCCAACATAAGGCAAACACATATCCCTGAGCTAAGAGCTATCGTTGACAAATGTAGAGAATGTCAAGCTAAAGTCTGCTTGAACCCAGAAAAGTGTGTTTTCATGGTCAGACAAGGCAAGATTCTAGGACACATAGTGTCAAAGAATGGCATATCCACAGATGAGGAGAAAGTGAGAGCTATTGCAAAGCTACTTAGACCAAAGAATATCAAGGAGGTACAAGCTTTCATGGGGCATTGTGGCGATTATCACCGATTCATTCATATGTATGCTATCATTGCAAAGCCTCTGTACTCCCTTTTGACTAACTTCGAGTGGACGAAAGAATGTGAGAACTCCTTCAATGAGCTTAAACAATGATTATGTTCAGCACCAATCTTGACTATATGAGATTGGAACAAACCCTTTCATGTTCAGCGGATGCATCCAATTATGCTATTGGGTGTGTACTTGCACAACCTATAGGCAAAGGTAATATGGATCTTCCAATTGCCTATGCTAGTAGATAGTTGAATGCAGCTGAATGGAACTATACCACTACTGAAAGAGAAGGATTAGGCATGTTATATGCTGTGAAAAAGTTTAGACACTATTTGCTTGCAAATAAGTTTAAATTTTTTTACTGATCATCAAGCCCTATTATACCTGGTAAACAAGCCATGCAATACAAGAAGATTAGTAAATGGTTCCTCTTACTAATGGAATATGACTTTGAGGTAGTGGTGAGGAAAGGCAAGACTCACTTGAGAGCAGATCATCTCTTGAGGCTCACATTTGGAGAAGCCCCACAAGGAGTATTAGATGATCTTCCTGATGCTTCCTTGTTTAATTTGGAAGTTGTACCTCAGTGGGCCAAGACATTAGTGCTAGTATTGACACATGGACCTAAACACCCAGTGCTGAACACTCAAGATAGGGAGGTAGTAAAAGCCCAAAAGTACCATATCATGGCAGGAAGTATATACAAGCATACAGATCAAGGGATATTAGCTTGTTGTGTGGAGGAGGATGAGTACACTAAATGGCTGCAATTAGCACATGTAGGTGCATTAGAGCAACACTACTCAAGGCAAATAACTCTATAGACACTAAGGAGACTCAGAGTGCACTGGCCAACTATGTAAGATGTCCATAATTTGTGTAAGGAATGCCCAGTCTGTCGTATTAGACCACTTGTGGAGCATGCTACACTTTACTAAGTGTCTCTAATACTAGATTGGAGTGAACCCTTGGTAGCCTTCCTGAGGATGAAAAAATTCCCTAAAGATATGACCTTGACTAGGCAAAGAAGTTTAGAACAAGAAGCCCTAGATTAGTCACTCATTGGGGATATACAAGCATGGTAAAGATGGTTACCTCAGACTGTGTGTCCATGAGAGTGAATATCTCAAGATCTTGGAAATTGTTCACCAAGGTGTAGCAGGAGGACACTTTGGACCAGACTGTGAGATTAAGGTAATCCTATTTGCAGGCTAGTGGTGGCCAACCCTTCACATGTATGCACATACCTATGTGAAGCGGTGTGATATTTGTCAGCAAACTCAATATCCGATATGCAAAGATGAGATGCCATTGAAACCTATGATGGGAGGACGTGCATTCTCTAAGTGGGGAATAGACTTTGTAGGTCCTATTAATCCCCTTACTAAGGGTTCGCATGCTGAATACATCATTGTGGCCACATATTATCTAACCAAGTGGGTAGAAGTGAAAGCCACGATGAAGAACGATGCTCAAATGACCACTAAGTTTTTATTTGAGAACGTGTTCACTAGATATGCGCTATCGATAGAGCTAGTAAGTGATAGAGGCACTCACTTCTTGAATGAAGTCATTGAAAATCTTCTCCAAGAGTTCTTGGTGATACACAAGAAGTGTTCCCCCTATCACCCACAAGCTAATGGGCAAGCCAAAAGCACTAATAAGATTCTATGCAATGTGCTGACTAAATTAGTGAATAATAAATGCTCTGATTGGAACAAACAACTACACCATGCTGTTTAGACATATAGAGTTGACTATAAAATGGTACTCCAAGCCACACCCTTTTAGATGGTATTTGGCCAAAACGCAGTGCTACCATTGGACTTTTTGATACCTACACTAAGAGTAGCACAGGAGCATGAGTGGACAGGGCATGAACTCTCTTCAAGAATCTTTGATCTTGAACGGCTAGGTGAAACGACATTGAGAGCCGCCACAAGGATTTATGCAGCTAAGAAGAGACAAAAGGCATACTTCGATGCCCATGTGAAGAATAAAGGCTTGAAGGTAGGAGACTTAGTTTTGGTATATACCCTGAAACAACATGCAAGAAAGCTAGAGAAGCGTGGCTATGGACCCATGATTATTAATAGAATATCAACAAGTGGGGCAGTCCAGCTAGCCACCTTAGAAGGTGATGTCCTCCCAAGTTAAATTAGTGGATGCAAAGTCAAACTATATCAATAACCTCTCACTGAGAAAATGCTCAATTGACTCAACACTGCCAATAAATGTAAGGAAGAAGAAAAATGTATCCGAGAAGAAGCACAAGCTGAAGCATTAGAATGCATCCGAAGAATTAAATTGAGAAGATAGGGTAGAGATCAGCCTAGGACAGATGCCTATGGAGCTCCAGGATATCACATGGCTATGTGTGAAGTCTCGGGTATAAGTTCCCATAGAATAATTGAACGACATCCTTTCGTGACCATAGAGATAGGACAAGGAAATAGTGCAAGAACTATATGGGCCTTGATCGACTCAGGTGCAACCACTAGTGCTATTAGATTTTCTTACTGTCAAGAGTTGAAACTAAGTGTCAATCCTGTTGAAGCATACCTCATAGGATTAGGAGGTGTGGAAACCCCTTGTATGGGCGAGGTGGAGCTTCCCCTCCACATTCAAGATGTTCTAACGACAATTATGGTACTAGTGTGTCAAGATGAGGATCTCAATGAACCTCCTGTCTTGGGTCAAGACTGGATATATGATAATGCAGCCAACCTGAACCTAAGAAGCGGACTCCTTTAGGTCTGGGTAGGTCCAAATGGTATTATCATCGAGTTATAAAATCAAGCACTCAAGGAAATAGGAAAGGCACCAACTCCTGGTCCTTCCAGGGGTACACATGAAGATAAAGATGTTGTATGGGTAAGGAAAGGCGAGCATCTTGTTGCGGCCAAGTTAAAGCCTCTGACTATACTCGTAAACAATGACATGACACTAATGAGAAGTCTTTCAAGGATTTGCCCACGAAAGTAACACTCATCTGGGTACTCAAGCAGTCGATGCAGGCCGACCCACAATCAAGACACATTTGGGTGCCTAAGACTTGCTTGCAGGCTCAAGTAGCCACCCTTAAGCTTCACGAGACAAAGCTCCATTCACACACAATCACAAATGTTTCAATCGGAACTAATATGATCACTTGTAAATGGGTCCCTAAAAAGCCTCATTTTCAAGTAGTTACTCATGTACAGTCTCCCCTAACCCACCGACGGTCACATTGTAAAACCAAGGATTACATTTGGTGACAAAAAGCTTGTGATAAACCTCCCGACCCCAATTTGTAAATTCACCTCCACCTACTAACTGCATCATCCTCACACTGTATCGTTCCACTTAACTCATAGGACTATTTGTTCACTAACTAGACACACAATCACCAAGCACCAACTAACTCACTAACTTGTCACGGTGCCTCATGTTAATGTTGTAAAGGGGACAAACTGTCATATCTTGTCCACTACAATGTTAAAATGTGTTTCGATACTCTCAAAGAATCAGTAAGAAAGAAGTAACATGGAAGAAGCAACAAAAACCAATTCCCAAGTGGGATCCAGTGCCCAAATAGTGGACATTGAAACTCTCCTCCTCAAACCACAACTAATCGAGAGGTCTTAAGAACTCAAGGCAGTGCATATCCTTCCAATTCAGGACCCTCCTCAGGGGCACACATCACAAGTCGGAAAACATGCACATTGGTTTAGTGGCGTCACAGGTCCATTAGGAGAGGGCACATACTTCTGGGAAGCTGAAATAGAATTTAATGGAAAGTGGGGAAGGTACCATTTCTTTACTCACAAGTTCGAAAAGTATTAGGACGTAGAAGTAATGAGGTCAGTATGGAACAAAGCTAGCTTGGACAGCTACTTTAGAGCACAATTACCTAAACCTGATTTTCTACACTATTCCTACCTGATCAGCACTATCATCCCTAGCAGAGCCAAAGGAGGAGATACTACCTTTGTGATCCCCTCATTAACACCAGGCCATGAACTAAAAAGGTTTAAAATTACCCTCAACTTAGTACGAGAAGCCTAGGATATGAAGGGTATGCACATCCCCACAGAGAAAGAAACATTGATTTTGGGAAGAATGAAGCACAAAGATCTCTTCAAACTGAAAGATATGGTAGCTATGACACCGACCATCGCCCTCCATTTACTCACAATTATGCAGCACTTCGCCTTCCCGGCTCAAGAATGCTTCACCATGCCACCAAAGAGAATTTGGTTCAGCTTGTACTTGGTGGAGATAGAAAATCTCACCCTCAATCTACCCCACTGGATCATTGATCAGATTCACTTAGCACATCAGTGCTGGAACAAGAAACATAAGAATGTTCTTCATGGATGCTGTGCGCTTACATGGATCATTTATAGGTGCTTAGCTTACGATGTGCCCATTCAAAGAGCATTGGAGTGGTCCAAAGCCCAAGAGTTCCAGAGATGGCCATCAACAATAGGGCCACCATCTAAGAAAATGAGAGGAGCAGTCCAAATACCTTGTGCCCAAGCAAGGGGTGCCACCCTCACACCACAGGTGAAACCACCTCAAACAAGACGTGTCCGTCCATTTACGATTCACTTACCTAGACTAAGTGCAGAAGGACCCAATCTTGTTTTCCCTCCGATTCCCTCTGACTTGGAGTTCCCAGTTTAGTAGATAAGACTTGGCAAGGGCATCCTTTGCACACCATAAAGTCAACCTTTATTGCTCTTCCCTTGTGGGTTGATGCTTGCTCTTGAATGTTGGCATCCCTTCATCTCCTCAGATGTATCCATATAGACTTCTCCCTTGAAGGTAGGATTGCATCCTTAGTGACCATACTGAGTAGTTTCTTCTATCCAATTTGTCAATGAATGATGGAAATCCATCTCCCATCTTGCTTGATGTTGCTCTGATACGACTGTTGGAGGAGATGGTGGATAGTCTTCAGAGATGAAGTGGTTTTGCAAAAACGTGCTTCACACGAGCCAAGAACAATTGCTAGAGGGTGTAGTAGGCCTCTTTAGCTTTCTATTGATAATAAATAATCACCTATGTTGTTTGGAACATGATCCACTGACCAATGGATCAAAACAGATAGGTAGGAAATTGATCCAAGGTCATAAACTTGTTATTCTTGTCTCTACAACTGTTTAGTATATTGAACAGTGCTTTGAGCACAGTAGCAATTAGCCTAATTCCTTTTTGTGATGTCTAAGTAACTTAGACAACTACCACTCATGAGTAATCTCAACAAAAAGGATAAACTACACACTGAGTATGATGTTTAGAAAATCATAAGACATGCCTGACATTTTCAAGGTGCATCAGTCAACAGACGAGACAGTAATGAAGTGATAATATCTCACAATTTAGAGAAGCAATCATAATGCGATTTTGTAGCTATATAGTAGATAGTATACTGAACATATGATGCTTTAAATCACAAAAAACGATCAATCATGCACTGAGAACAAGCTCTAAGAATATCACTGTACTGAAGTAGTCATGGCAGAGAAGTGAAGTGAAGATGTAATGATAATGTTTGTATTAAATCATATACAAATACAATGTCATTGGACACTTACGAATACCCTGATGGTTGGCATTTTAGCCATAGGTGAAAATGTCTCTTCATAATCAACTCCTTGGGTTTTTGCAAAACCCTTAGCCACAAGTCTAGCTTTATACCTGTTTATGGATGCATCTGAGTTTCTCTTGATTTTGTAAATCCATCTAGAGCCAATTACCTTCATTCTTGGGTACTAGCTCCCAAGTATCATTCTCTTGGAGTGCTTCTATTTCTTGATCCATAGCTTCCTTCCATTCTAATTTGGTACTTGCTTCTTTATATGAAGAAGGTTCTTCAAGTGATGAGTCCTTAGCAAGATAAATGGAATGCTTAGCAACTAGTGAAGTATCATACCCATATCTAATAGGTTTATTACTCTCTCTTTGTGATCTCCTTAGAGCTTGGTTGGATGATTCAGGTAAGTCTTCCAATGTCTTCATCTTGGCCTTGCCCTTTGATTTCCATGCCTTGAACTCTTCTAAGTTGATGGTGTCCTCATCATGTGATTTGATATCTTCACTTGCGCTAGGCTCCTCCTTGGTGAGGCTTGGAAATTGCTCTTCCAAGTCTTATGGCAACTTGACCTTCCTGCATTCACTTTCAAACCAAGAATCTTCTCATCAAACATAACATCTCTACTGACCATAAACCCTTTGTTAGATGGATTATAAAACCTGTATCCTTTTTGATTTAAATCATAACCTATGAAGATTCACTTCTCTGCCTTATGGTCTAGCTTACCTTTGATTTGAGATGGAACATGCACATAAGCAACACATCCAAAGATTCTACAATGATCAAGTGATGGCCTTCTACTATGCCATGCTTCATATGGGGTCATCCCATCAAGTGATTTGGATGGAAACCTACTAATAAGATAAGTGGCAGTAGAAACACTTTCTGCCCACAAATAATTAGGTAAACTTTTTTCATTAAGCATTGATCTAGATGTTTCCACAATCAATCTGTTTCTCCTCTTTGCTATCCCATTTTTCTCAGGGGTATACCTTGTAGTAATCTCCCTTTTGATATCTCTATCTTGCAAGAATGCATCAAATTCATTGGAGAAGTACTCACATCCTCCATCTGACCTTAATCTCTTTAGACTTCTTTGTCTTTGATTTTCCACAAGTGCAAGATACTTCTTGAAGCAACTGAATACTTCACCTTTATGTTTCATAAAGTAGAAGATAGTCCATCTACTAAAATCATCAATGAAAGACGCATAATATCTTGAGCCTGAAATTGAAGGGTCCTTGCTTGGTACCCACACATCTGTGTGGACAAGTTCCAAGTAATCCTCATGCATGTAGCCTTTGTTTGTAAAGGGTAACCTGTGTGATTTACCAAATTGACAAGCACCACATTTATAGATCATATGTTGCTTGGATACATTAGGTATCCCAAGCACACATTGATCTCCACATATTTGCTTCAAGGTTCTCTCACCAATATGCCCTAATGTTTTATGCCAAACCTCAAGCTCTGACAATGTTTGATCCTTGTAATTATAAAGTGAAATGTTTCTAGTGTCCTCAAGTTCAAATGTAAATAATCTACCTGTTTTTTCTCCCTTGGCAATTCTCTTGAATCCATGTTGGGGGTCCTCCACAAAAGCTCCATATTTGTTGAACCTAACTTGCAAACCTTTTTCCACTATCTGTCCAACACTCACCATATTCTTGGTGATAGTAGGTACATAAAGAACCTTGCTCAACAAATTTCTATTCCCATCAGAAGTTTTGACATTTCCTACCTTGACCACTAAATGCTTGGTGTCATCACATGTCTCCAATTGGTGCTTTCCCTTGGGCTTCTCAAGATCAGAAAGAAGAGCTATATTACCTGGTACATGATTTGAACAACCTGAGTCAATATGAAAGAGGTGCTCATCATTCATAACTTGTTTTGAATTCATATTCATAATGAGAAGAGAATCTTCTTGATGCTCTGTATAATTGTTGAAGTCCTTTCTTTATTTGTATCCTCCTTGATAATTGTTGTTTTAGTTGTTGTTGTAGCCATCATTGTAGCCTTGATTATGGTTGAATCTTCCTCTTGATTGTGAGTAGCCACCTCTTTGATATCCTCTTCCTCTATGATTCTTGAAGTTCCTATAGCACTCATCTGTAGTGTGATTAGATAGTCCATATATATTGCATGGTTAAGAGTTGAAAGGTCTCCCCCTACCTTGCTTACCTCCTCTGCCCCTTCCTCTTGAATTCCTACCTCTCCCTCATAGTTAGCTTGAGAAGTAGTACCTTCATCCTCTACTTTCTTGCTCTTCCCTTTATCTTTAGATTTTCCTTTATCTCTGTACAGCGCAGAAGAGTTGTTACCTCTTGATGGTTCTCCATTTTTGTTGAGCTTGGCTTCATGGGTAAAGAGTTGTTCCATTAGTGTGGTAAGGTCTGGAATCTGCATGTCCATGTAAAGCTCCATAGCAGTTGTGAAGGCTTCCCACTTATCATCTACCTTGATGCCATTTATTATTTGTCTCACTATTTGTTCCTCCTCGATCTCCTCTCCTATGCTTGCCAATTGATCAACCACATCTTTAACCTTGGTCACATACTCTGAAACACTTTGCTTGGGTTGCTTCCTTTGAGTGGTAAACTCAATCCACAATTGATTTTTTCTAGCTCTTGTACTGGAAGAAAAGTAAGAAGACAATGTATCCCAAGTCCCTTGGGAAGTTTTATAGTTCCTAATGTGAGGAAGAAGGAAGTCAGAGATAGAGTTAAGTAGATATGACCTTGCGAAAGCATCTTTGGCAAACCATGAGTCCCTTTTCGCTTGCAAATGACACAAAATATATACATATATACTTTGGAGATGATGCTTCAAACAATTAGATCAAAACAGATAACTTTAGAAATTGCTAGTGATAAAAAACTTGCTATTTTGGTCTAGACACGTGTTGAATCTTTTGATTAGTGATCACTGTACAGTAGCAATTGATCAAAATACTTTTGAAGGCATCTAATTAGCTTAAATAGCTAATGGTTACAAGTAGAATCACTTAAAATGATGAACCACACACTGAGCAATCAACTTAGCAATTGGATGCTTACCCTCGACTTTTTAGGGACTGTACAGAGAATGACTAGAGAGCACTTTGATGCAGATTTCTCCCAACTGGCAAAAACAAATTCCTTCAAATTTTTACAGCTTGAAGTAGACTTTACGATGGTTCCAACAAGCTATAGAACATGAAAAATGGATATGAAGTCAGTGAGATATGGTCATGCAAAAATCATTGTTTTGAGTAGTCATGGCATGATCAATGAAATGTATAGATTATAGCACATGATTATACAAATTCATTGGCATTGCAATGATGCACAATGATAGATAGATAGGTAGGCTAGGGTGTAAGCTACTCAACCTCAACAAATGATCAGTAAATGAGCTACAAGGAGAGGCCTATTGATCGTGAGTTTACATGTCCCTTTTATAATGAGTTTCTTCAGAATTTGACTTTGAAATTCAAATAAAGCTTCACCTAAAAAGTGATTCCTCTAAATGAGGATATATTCTCTCATAAAGAATATATAGCTAATATGCTCTGTACCTCCATGAGATTCAAGCATTTACAAGATTCTCTCATGAACTTATCTTTTACAAATGGTAACTGATCAAAAGATTTACAATTCATGGTTCATATGATCCATGAAACTCTTCTTCAATGCCTAGACAAATGTGAAGGCTTGACATTTGCACCAACAAATACCAGGATGTATTTGCATGGATCTACAAAGACCTCAAGGGAATGGATCCATCCATTTTTTCCCATGGCATTCCAATGACTCCTGATGCAAAACCTTTGAAGCAATGCCCATACACATGCAATCATATTTATTCGGCAAAGATTAAAGAGGAGATCGACAAACTATTAGCAGTAGGCTTCATTTATGAGATAGAGCACATAGAATGGGTATCAGCTTTGGTTGTAGTACCCAAGAAGAATGGAAAATTAAGAGTCTATATTAACTTAAAGAAAGTGAATGTAGCTACTATCCATGATAGCTATCCATTACCAATCACCGACCATCTATTGGCAAGAGTTGCAGGCAAGGAATTATAAAGCTTCATGGATGGATTTTCAGGTTATAACCAACTAGCCATTGCTATAGAGGACCAATATAAGACAACTTTTGCAACTGACTGGGGAGTATATGCTTTTAGAGTGATGTCGTTCGGGCTCACCAATGCCCTTGCAACCTTCCAAATAGTGATGTGTCATGTGTTCAAGGAATTTTGAGGAGGAGTATGGAAGTATATGTAGATGATTTGCACCTATTCCAGTAAGAGAAGTGAACACATTCCATAACTATGGAGGATATTCAAAAAATGTTGACAATATCGAGTATGCTTGAACCCAGAAAAGTGTGTCTTTATGGTAAGGCAAGGAAAGATCTTGGGACATATTGTGTCGAAGAACAAAACTTCCACAAACAAGGATAAGATTAAAGTAATCCTAGAATTGCCTAGACGTAAAAATGTGAAGGAAGTACAAGCCTTTATGGGACATTGTGAGTACTATCATAGATTCATCCACATGTATGCTATAATCGCTAAACCTCTATACGGGTTATTAACTCACTTCATGTGGACGGAGGAATGTGAAAAAGCATTTAATGAACTAAAATGACGACTAAGCTAAGAACCTCTCTTAAAGATACCCAATTGGAACAGACCATTCCATATCCATGTGGATGCATCAAATTATGCAATAGGATGCATACTAGCTCAATCAGCGGACGAAGGAAAATTAAATCATCCTATCACATACACTAGTAGACAACTAAACCAGGCAGAGAGAAATTATACCACCACTGAAAGAGAAGGCCTAGGAATAGTGTACCTAGTCAAGAAATTTGGACATTACCTCCTAGCTAACAAATTCAAGTTCTTTATCGACCATTAGGCTTTATTGGATCTGGTCAAACAAGCCCTGTAATACGGAAAGGCTAGTGAGATGTGCAACAAAGTAAGTCTATAATCTAAGGGTCCGACGGCTTTAGATAGATCTAAAATCGGACACCATTTGGTCACTCATGTGTATGGCCAAAGATCTTGAGATTAGACTTAAGCATAAGTCCATGTGCTCTCTTAAACAAGTGATCCACTTAGCTTAATGGTTAAGTCTCAAGGATGTGAAGGAGGAGGTCTTGGGTTCAACCCCCATGGGGAGCATGGGTAGAGATTTTTGCCCAAGGAACTCTAGATCCTTCTAACTCAAGTTAAGGTGAGTTAACTTGAGTCCAATGAGACTTAACTCCAGAGGCGAGTACACCATCCACTAGTGGAATCTAGTGGAAGGTACTAAAGTAGTGGTCGAGATCAGTCCAACCACTAGTAGACTCTAGTGGAATATATGAAAGGAGTGGAGGAGATTGCACATGCACTTGAGGACTCTAGTTACATTTGTGGTCCCCGTTGATTCAAGCAACTATATATACAGGCATAAGGTTGGGAGGAGAGTCATCTCTCTAGCACATGGTGATCATAATTGTTAGTTTCTTGCATTGGTATCAGAGCTTGGTTGAGCTTTCATGGAGACCTTATGAGGGAGTATCATCTTCCTCAAGCTACTGTGGAGATACATGTTAATGATCATCTTCATATTCCTTACATTGATAACCTTCTCTCTCTTCTCCATGCGGATTTTTTTTTTGAGATCTCTGTCATTCTTCTCATGCAACTTTAAAAGTACTTCTTGAGTAGCATCTGATGTCAGCAGAATATGTGGATGCTGTATTGGAGCTCATACACCTCAGTTCAAACGAGTTGTTCAAACCAAGAACACGGACGAGAATTCAATGCTTGTTTTTCTTTAAAAAAAAAACAAATTTCTTGCAGTTGTGCACGAAGAAAAAAACCATAGTCTCATTTTAGAAAATAGCTCTCTAAATGGGAATAAAACCCGTGATCTGTGCACTTGGGAGTTTTGTGCCATCCACAAGAGTGTAGCAGCCGAATAGAATTGTATTCAGAAGTAAGAGCTATCTATTGCTAAAACTTGACATGAAGGTTGTTTTCTCTTCAACTATTCCACAAAGGACATGGAAGGCATCAAGGAAGCATAAAGGTGGTCTTGTATGCTACATGAATACTTGAAATGAAGATAAAAAAAGATTGAAGCTAATGAGGTGGAAAATAGCTCTTCCCGAGGATCAAGGGAAGGATGTAGCTTAATTGGGAGATAAGTATTTTCAAAGTTGATGTTTTCATTTCAATACTTGCTTTATTCGTTGCTTTCATGTAGCTTGCACCTAAACATTATTGAAGCATGGTAGTAGTCTTCATGGTTTAAGTATGATTGCAAATGCTACGAACTTGATGAAAGCTAAACGGATATAGAAGTATTGGGAAATACATCAAGCACTTGCATGCATCTAGAAGTTCATGCCCAAAAAAGAAATGATTATTGGTGCATCTCTCTTTTCAAAAGAATGTTTTCATGCACAATTCACATTTTCTTCCTTCTTGCAAAAGTAATAGGATGCACTCAAGTCTATGAATATGTATATCTATAACTTTTTGTAAGGTAGAAGATAGATTGTTTGTGCATGGATGATTGGACATGGATGATTGGATGCACACATGTCAAGCTCAAGAACTGCTTAATTTAAGTTTAGAGCTTGAAAAGGAAAACACATGCAAACACATGAATGCACTCATATGCATTTACGTAGAAGAACATGCATTGGCAAATGATGAGGCATGGTTTTTTGCTGATTTTTTTCCTAAGTAGTTAAAAAAATGTACTTTCCTAATCATTGCCTAATTTTTCTAACTTGAATTAGATAGTTAAAGAAAATAGCAAACTAGTTAGTTGCAAGGCTCTTGGTTGCCATGCAACTCAAGTAGCTAGTTTGTTTTTCCAAACATGATACTTAGGTATCACAAATTAGTAGTCTTGATTAGGAAAGTAGGCCTTTCAAAAGTCTTGTGTTCAGTTGTCTTGCTCATTGGAGTGGCTAGAAAATAAGGCTACTTTTGAATTTCCACGATACTCTAAGTTTATGAGAAAACTTAGAGAATCCTAATGACAAGCATAGATGTAGACATTTGCTTGGATTTAAGAAATCTTATATCCAAGAAGAATGAAAAGAGTCTCTTGAGTTACTTGAGCACTTCTAAACGCCTTTATTTGATATTTTATCCCAAGACGTGATCAAAATCAAAATAAACTTAAATGAAAATTACACTAGCTAAACTTTTAAAGTTCACAAGATAGTTTTTCTATTTCCTAAGTAGCATCCCTGGTAAGGATGCAAAGTGCCAAGGAAAACCATGAAACTTTTGTAAGTTTTCATTTGATTTCATCCCAAGGAGTGATGGAAATCAAAGGTTGAACCCCAACATCAAGTGAACTTTGATGTTCAATAAGAGGATGTTAGGTTCCATGATGATTGCATCTCTGGTAATGATGCAACTTGCTAAGAAATCATGAAAACTTGAAAGAATCCTTTTAGAAGGATTAGAGAGTTAACTTTTGGTCTCATTCAAGCTACTTGAAGCTTCAAGAGGAAGCCAAAGTAAGAAATCTTTAAGAAATGAGAAAAGTTCCTTAAAACTTGAATCAAACTATGAACTTTTCATTTAAGAATACAAAGTTTGAAACCATGGATCCCAATCCATGAACTTTTCCTAAACGAGTTACAAAGTTCAAAGTTATGTGTTCATAGTAGCATTGTTATTAGATCAATCATCAAAATATGTTTAAGGTACTCTAGTAACATCTAAAGATTGACCAATAATAATGAATCTTGCATCAAACTCAAGAGTAGGAGTCAATATCACATAAATGAAAGTTCAAGTCAAACTTTCATAGTGGAATGGGAAACCATATCCAAAAGGTGATATGTATTCTCTAGTTTGATACTCAAGAAATTAACACATGTGAATCAATAAAGTTTTTGGAGATGGTTTGAAGAATTTCTTTCAAATATCCTTCTAGCATTGCAAAATATTCCAAGATGAATCATTTGCTCAAGTTATTTGATTCCCTCAAAGGAATCTCAAGTCTTTGAAGAATAACATTCTCCCAAGTAGTTGAGAATGAAATTCTTCAAACTCGTGGACAGCAAGTAGTTCCCTAGAAGTCCCAAACCACTAGAAATGGTACCTAAAGTCCAATGGTTGATATCACATGATGGTGTAGCAAAGATTCTCAACTTTAGAATCTAAAAAGCATTAGAACATGCTTGGACTTAAGTTAGGGAAATATCTCTAAAAATCCTGCTGGTAAGCCAAAAAGCTTAGAAAAGCTCAAGAAATCGTGATCAATCTTGGCCATGGTTGTCCAAGAATTACAATTTGAACTACTGTGAAATTTTCCCAAGTATTGGCAATCCAAATAGTAAGTTGTTCCAAGTTTGAATAGATTTGATATTCCAAGTATGTAGCCTACAACAGTGTCAACGGTAATTAAGTTTGTGGAAGGTGTAACATAAATGTTTACCTATCCTTAAAGGGATTTTGGTACAAATCCAAGAAGCATGAGCGGATGCTTAGACTTATGCAGTAGAGAGATTCTTGTAAAGTCCTGGCTAGGGTAGCTATTTAAACCTGCAATAAGAAAGGAATTGAAAGACAAGAAGAAAACAAATCTTGTCACTACAAATTGGTCAAGTGTAACCAATCGGAATTGAATTGGAAAAATTCAAGAACTTGGAATTCTAATTGGTTTTCATTTGAAAACCGGAGTAAAGAAGAGTAAATATTTGAGGTTTTCAAGTTCCCAAAGGAAAGCACAAGATCGTGAAACGATCATGTGAAGGGATCAAAACCTAGAATATCAATTTGGGTCCCGAAAGCAGTCTGGAGTGTAGCAAATCCAAAGATAAAAAAACTCAAAGAGGTTTCATACCACCAACATAAGCAAGGGAAATTTTCACCGATCGCAGAAAACCCCAAAAGCCCACAACATGGGAAGTCCAATCCAAAAACAACAATGATTCAAAGATGACATTCAAGTATAGAGGAAAACATATGTGATAGAAGCAAATGCAACCAACACAGGAAAACAAGTTAATATGGAGATCCAAGAGGAGACAAGGAATGAACCAAACAAATCAAGGAAACTCTACTTGCACTCATAAAAAATCAATTGCATCCAGAGTATGCAGGATAGGGCCACATTACAAGGCCATGCATTCGGCACATAGCCTCTTCAATAAAAGTAATGGTGCACATTTCCCTAACCGGAATAGGACTTAGCTTCTACTGTCATAGGAATGATCATCCAGTGTATATAAATAAATGTGTTGGCTATAAACTAACTTCTTGTTTTCTTTCAGGATTAAAAACTAAAGAAAAGTGTGGTAAGGTACCTTACTTATGCAAGGAGGTATGGAGTGGCAAAAAACGACATATTAATGAACCACACATAAACATGTGGAATTGTTTTTTTTTTAACTAATTCTCTACTGCATTACAAGTACAGATGAATTCAGAAGACTCTGAAGCAACGATTCAAGAGGAAGTGATTGAATTTCAAAAGCAAAGTGTAACAAAGGCCAAAGGACATTGGTTTAGAGAAGAACAACCAGTAGGAGAACATCTGTTTTTGGTGACTGTTAAGATCATGGATAATGACTACCAATTTCTAGTGATGTCCCAAGACTTCAAGGGCTTACATGAGCTCCTATAAATGGTGGATGTAATGACAAAAGTAGGAATTCATAAGTATTTTGGGTTACCAATCTATATACCAGATTTCCAAAGATGCACTCAAGTCATGGACACCATTCATCCAGCCCTAGACAAACCCTCAATGTTAGAAGCCACAGTTCTTGATGTAGAGGGTGAATGGGTAACAATACAATTCACACACAAGCTAATCAAAGAAGCATTTGGATGGGACACAACCATAGATCTCAAGGATGAAAGTCATGGAACAAAGACTAGAACTTTCTTGGATATCAATCATGTTGATATTGAAGAGGAAGTCAGATTGGTGCATCAACATTTTTGCTTTCCCAGCATGCACAGATATATGGCACCACAGAAGATAATAGTTCAATTATTATCTCATGCCATCAAGCGAATTGACAACCAAATTAACTTGATGTCTTGTAGTCAGGAATGACTATTTGAGGCCAAGAAGCAATGGGGTCATAAGAAGTTTCTGAATGGAAGTGTGGCATTAATTGTATTGATAAACCATGCATTAGGCATTCGGGAATACCTCAAAGAAATATCATCATCGGCTGAAATGGGGAAGTATGTGAAACCAGCCATAGTACCAAAAAAGAAGAAAGGAGTCAAGATAACCGAAGAAGCAGGAACAAGCTCACTATCGATGATGCTAGGAGCAAAAAGACTGAGGGAAGTACTTAAAATCAAGCAACTCCACCATACAAGAGGACACATGTACTCCCTAGAACCAAAATCGAAAAGCCCACTCCTATTACTGAAACAAAGCTGAAAGAAGCCATGGAGGAAACTCACAAGTTCATGGAAGGACATATTAATCTGCCACTTCAAGGGCATCACTATCATCAAACTCATACAACAACTGTGCCAAGGAAGAGACTAACAAAGTTCCACAGATATAGAGAATTGGGATTGGTTAATTTCAGCTCCTCATCCCAAGTTCAAGAAGAACGTGAACCATCAACTATGAATGGTCGATATCCGAAGTGAATCAAATGATGATGGCACGTGGGATGAAATATATCAAGTCAAAGGTTTGCTTTAGGTGGAAATCAAAAAGTCGGATCAAAGGCAAGAGAATCCATTCAAAGAGGGTCCAAAGGAAGGGCCAACTACATGTACATACATTGAAAATGAATCATATGACAAAGCTTCAAGTCATTGAGACCCACATTGGACAGTCAGGCTACATTGAAGATTCCAAAGGAAGAGAAAGCACAAGAAGAAATGGAAGAACCAGAACCATTCATGCCTATAAGGATAGTAGCATAGCCTTCTCCTTTGGATGTAACATTTCAAGGAAGTTCTACTAAGTCTATTCCACATAGAGAAGAAGAACCTCAAATCCAGCTACAAATCAGACAACCACATAACGAAACGATACATGTGGAAAAGGGAAAAGATGTACAAACAAGCAAAGAACTGAGCATACCAAAAACATGGCTCAATGTGGACGTGGTACAACTCAAGCCAGTGGTAAAACAAATGATCAAGGTAGCCATGGAGACACAACAACAGCTCATGGAGGCGAATAGCGATTATGACAAAGCTCTCATAGAAAGAAATCAGTTCAAGGCACTAAGTGAAGAGCTATTTGCTAAGGTATTGCAAGCCCAACAGGGACTTACAACTAAAGAGCATGAAACAAAAGAAGCTATGGAAAGATGAAACCTACTCATCGAAGAAAATTAAAAGATGCGAGATTAGCTTAAAGAGTTTCAAAGTAGGTATGAGGCCAACAAAATAGAAAAGGTACGATTATTAAATCAAAGCAAGCTCTTAGAAAATCAAATAAATGTATATATGGATGAGGTAGATAACCTGAGGAACAGGAACAAGGAACTAATGAATGCAAACCACTCGAAGTGCCAACATATAAACAAAACAATGCATCATATCTAGAAGCTCAGATAGCTAAGTATGTAGATCAGCTAAGGTAAGAGCAAGAACTAATAGCGGAGTGGGAAAGAAAATACTTGCATGACAAAAATGAATTGAGAAAGAAATAGAAAATAGCTGAAGCATTGTACATTGAACAATGTAACGAGAATGTAGATCAATTGGCAATCTTAGGAGAGAGCAAGAAACAAAGTGATTAAGAGTTTAGAGCAGTAAAAGAGGAGTTAAAAAAACAAAAAGAACCAATAAAAATCTTACAAGATCAAATTGAAAAGCAAAACAATATGGGGACACCAGTAGTTCAAAGCTCCCAAGCGGCTACTGTAGAGACTGAGGTACATCCTCCTTCTCCCCCCATACATACAAGAGCTAGGAAGAACCAACTATGGATGGAGTTTACAACCCTAAAGAAGCAACCAAAAAAAAGTATGGCTGACTATGTGCCCAAGAAGAAGGATGTGGCTGATAGCTTGCAAGCATTGGAGAGGAGATAGAAGAAGAACACATAGTAAGGTAGATTATCAATGGCATCAAAGCTGATGATAAGTGGGAGTCCTTCACGATAGCAACGGACCTTTATATGGATATGCAGATACCTGACCTCAACACCTTGATGGGGCAACTCTTCACCCATGAGAGAATGCTCAACAAGAATGGTGACAATTCTAGAGGTAACCAATCTTATGCCCTTTATACAGATAAGAATAAAAGTAAGGATAAGGGAAAAATTTAAAAGAATGAAGAAGAGGCTA
The DNA here is from genome assembly GCA_020310875.1 of Ceratopteris richardii. Taxonomy (NCBI): domain Eukaryota; kingdom Viridiplantae; phylum Streptophyta; class Polypodiopsida; order Polypodiales; family Pteridaceae; genus Ceratopteris; species Ceratopteris richardii. The sequence continues at coordinate 72,966,056 of CM035440.1, read as the reverse complement.
GACCAAGTTCAAACGATTGGAAGACATTCCAGAGTCCTACAATCAAGCACTCAAGAGATCTCAAAGGGAAAGTAAGAAGCCCATAAGGTATGGCTATGAAACATCATTAATCACCAAGCATTATGTGTATATCACTAAAGACTCTATGACAGAAGACTCTTCTTCATTTGAAGAGGCCAATAAAAAGAAAGAATGGAGAGAATCCATGCAGGAAGAAGTTGAAGCACTTTAGGAGAACAATACTTGGGACTTGGTTCCCAAGAAGCCAAGCATGAAGGTAATAGGATCCAGGTGGATATATAAAATCAAGAAAAATTTAGATGGTTCCATAAACAAGTACAAGGCAAGGTTCATGGCAAAAGGGTTTGCTCAAACCCATGGAGAGGACTATGAAGAAACTTTTTCACCTGTGGCTAAGATGCCAACAATTAGGGCTTTGGTAAGTATTGCTGCTTCCAAGAATTGGAATCTTTATTAGTTAGATCTCAAGAATGCATCCCTAAATGGATGGATCTCAGAAGAAGTGTATATGGCATAACCACTAGGGTATGAAGATAAAAATAAACAAGATTTTGTATGCACATTAAGGAAGGCAGTCTATGGCCTAAACCAAGCTCCTAGAGCTTGGAACCATAGGCTTGTTACTTATTTGCAGGATCAAGGATTTGTGGCTAGCAAGGTAGATTCTTCTTTATGTATAAAGAAGACCACTCAGAAGTTATCTACTTATGTGTCTATGTGCATGAAATTATCATTACATCGAATGATGTTGATGGCATCAAGTAGGTTAAAGCTCAACTAATGGAAGCATTTAAAATCACTGATCTTTGTTTGTTAACATACTTTCTTGGTCTAAAACTTTTGTATACAGATTTTGGTGTGTTTATTACTTAGAGAAAGTATATCCATGATATGTTGGTAAAATTCAAGATGGAAAACACCAAAATTCCAGGTACACCCATGGAACTCAATCATAAGCTTAGTTCTCATGAAGAATAACTTCTTGAGGATGTTACAGTTTATCAAAAACTTGTTCGGAGTTTCAACTATGCTACCCTTACAAGAGTAGACATTGCTTATGGAGTAAGTACATTAAGCCAATTTATGCATGCACCACAAAATCCTCACATGGAAGCTGCCAAGAGGGTGCTAAAGTATCTAAAGGGTACTATAAATGAAAGGTTGGTTTATGCCTTCACATCTAACTTAGAGATAAATATGTATTCTGATGCAGATTGGGCTGGCTCCAAGGATGATAGGAGGAGCAACTCAAGATACTTGTCTTTTGTAGGTTCAAAGATAATATCGTGGTCATCTAAAAAGCAACCAACTATGGATTTGTCATTTATAGAGGTAGAATACAAAGGTTTAGGAAATTCAACTCAAGAGGCTATGTGGCTCAAGCAACTCTATGCTGATTTGGGTTTATATACTTACACTCCAATGATTTTTGGAGACAACACTAGTTCACTTCATTTGGATGCTAATCTTGTATATCATGCAAGGATTAAGCACATTGAAGTGCACTATCATTATGTAAGGGGAAAATTTCTTAGCAAGGACATTCAATTTTCCTATGTATCAACTCACTTACAATGTGCAGATATACTCACAAAGTCTTTGGATGGAAGGAAGATGAACAGGTTCAAATTGATGCTTGGTTTGCAAGAAATCAAGGAAGAATAAAGACCAAGCATGTTAGGCTTGAGGAGGAGCTGCTGGTGCAAGAGAATCCAAGCCCACATACTTGGATGATCAACATATTGCTCATGGAACCTTATATGATCAATCCCTTGTAAAATCAAGTACATTTACCTTTGTAAAAGTGCATTACTTGCATGTGGAGTTAGGAAGCATCAAATCATGATTCATTTGGTAGCTGATTGATGAGAAAATATATCCTAAAGTTTAGGATTTACTTCTAGGTGGACTTTTGAATTTGAATTCAAAAGGTTGGCTCCAAACTCAACTATAAAAAGAAGTTCAAATGATCCATGTGACATCTCAACTTGAAGAGTTCATTTTGAAGGCGATACATTGTGCTTTGAGAGCTCAGACTATAGCTCAATCACCCTTCTCACATTGTGCAATAGATTATTGCTAATGAAATTGTATTTGTACATGATTTAATACATACATTATCATTACATCTTCACTTCACTTCTCTGCCATGACTACTTCAGTACACTGATATTCCCAGAGCTTGTTCTCACTGCATGATTGATCATTTTTCTTGATTTAAAGCATCATATATTCAATATATTGTCTACTATATAGCTACAAAATCTCATTATCATTGCATTTGTGAATCATGAGATATTATCACTTGATTACCATTAGGGTGAAAAACAGCCGAAAAGGGGCTGTTTGCTAATGATGGATTTAGGAAATTGATAAATAGAGTCTTTCCACGTGTACAAGAATATAACATTGCTTTCTCCTTTAACAGTATGAAGAGATTCTTTTTTAAGACAATATGCTCTAAAAGCAATGTGGAAGTGATGAAGATTCTTGTATTCAGTGTACAATTTTTCGGTTTGATGTAAAAAAAGATATTTTTGCACACCACACAATGCATATTTTTAAAGTTCCAAGAAGGAAATGATTTTTGAAGATACAAAATATTTTTGGGTTCACAAAATTCCATGGTCATTCAGCGATAGGGTTTACATCAAATCAAATGTTTCCATGTGTACAAAGCCTTTTTATCTATAAATACTAGCAAAGTTTGTGAATGTCTGGTTTCTGGCTTTGAGCATTCTTCTTCTTCTCGATTCTAATGGCTTCTTCTTCTCCTCATCCTTCCAATCGTGTAACCTCATGTGAGGTTTACAACAGAAGAGAGGATTCTTTGTGGAAACCTCTTTCTGTGAAGTTAAATGAATGGCTAACTATGCTTCCTAGCTGTAGAGGTGCCCATAAAGTCAAGCGTGCTAAAAGAGACGACATAGGAAACCATTGGAGGGGACGCATTCTCAGTTTCAAATTGAAAAGATGTGGTTGGTTTGCAAGAGTACAACATGTGTACAACGCTAAGGATCTTGTTCTAGAAAATCATATGCAATTCCCTTCGTACTGTAAGTGAAGTTTTACAATGCTCTTCTATCATGTCAATTGTTTTTGTATAACAACATACATGTTTTTGTATTGCATATATTTTTCTTTCCAATATTCTGGAGTGGAAACCTCTTGAATGTTTAACAGGAACATTCAGAGCTCTTTGTAAGGAATATGTAGAACTTATGTATGTAGACAAATCTGTTCAATTTTTGAATAGCATAGAGTTATTTGTCCATTTTGTAGATTATAAGGTGCCATCAGGGAGGAGCTCTTATGGAAATCTTGTACATCTGTCTGCTCCTTGAATCTCTTCATTAGATTGGGATGCTCCTGATCATTCAATAGAAGGTGGAAAAGAAAGCTTGGACTTTGGATAGCCTTGGACCTAGAGGAGAGCTGTCTAGAATTTGAGTTAGAAGTACTGATTCATCCAGATTTTCAATCTAGGAAAATAATTGTCACTACAAATTTGAAACTAAAAAATGTAAGGGAGATCCGAGAATACCTTGATGAGGCATCATCACAGTTCAGATTCTCAATTGATGATGCAATAGTTAACATTAGATCAGAGAAAACATTATCTTGCATAATTTTCCTGCCACCGAGGGTGATCAAGTTCCAACCCTTTAGATTGTAACAAGTCTCCTTCTTTAAGAAGTTTTTTTTCAAACTTCCATTGATTTTTCTTTGCAGGATGGTGACTAAGAATGTGACTGATTACATCACTTCAATTATGTCTTTTTATGGACTATATTCATATTGACAAATTTTTGGTTTAATTTCAAGATTCTGAGGAGGTTTCTATTGTGCAATGATTATAAAGGAACTTGCATGAGTAACTTCTAGGTGACTCAAGAATATAAACCAAGAAATTTTTACATAATATATCTCCCCTTTTAGAACGTGTTTCCATACTTCCATCGATTATCCTTTGCAAGATGGTAACTAAGAATGTGACTCATTACATCACATCAGTTATGGATTTTTATGGACTATATTCATATTGGCATTTTTTTGGTCTAATTTCAACATTTTGATGAGGTTTCAATGGTGCAATGATTATAAAGAACTTGCATATGAGTAAATTCTAGATGAAAAATACTTTTACTTTTCAATAACTAGTTTCAGTTTAAGTATTTGAGTCTATCCAAGGTGCACATTAGAAATTCTCCATGTGTGTCTGTCTTCAAGGTATGCATGAGAAAGTCTCCATGATGCACATAACTAGGAATATTAAAGAGGGTGGAGAACCTAGTGCAAATTCCAAGTCAAGTGATATTCAAAATATGTAGAGCATGAAGTTTATTCATATTACGGTGTAGATGAGATTAGAGAGGATGATCGATTCAAGAGTCTAGGGCAATATATGCTTTTCAGATCATCCTTATCGCTTGAATCAATCATGTATTACAACGAAAAAAGAATTTTGCATTAAGGTTTGACTGATGAGCAATACCACTTTCTATCTGAACTCATCTTATGTATAGTTGCCTTGAGAGGATGGTATGACAAAATGGAAAAGATTGGATAATATGACCGATACAAGCGATATGGGCCATCCAAAATTCTCTGATTGTCCGTATCGCTTGTATCAGTCGTGTCATAAAAACTTTCGTATCCTCTTCACATTCAATTTTTCAACAAGAATAAAGCAAAAAACACACAAAATAGACATTTTGATGACACGACCAATTCAATTTTGCTTAAACCATGCAATGAAGTCACCTTTGCTTAGTTCTCAAGAGGATCAATTGAACATAACATTACTCAAGGCATACTAGTTACAATGACCATCTTCCAGATGAAGACTGGCATAATTACATACAACTTGTACATAAATAAATCTTCCAACATATGTTGGTTACACATTAGATTACAATATTACATTCAAAAAATATAATGTTTCACCCTTATTTTCTATCCTTTTTGGATCCCTCACCTCTATGCTACTTGTGGCCCTTTTTGGAGCCCTCACCTCTACTCTTATTCTTTGGCCCATAGTTCAATGGGGAGTGAATAGGAAACCCTTTCTTCTTTTCTTTAGACTTCTTTTTATTTGGTGGTGGTGGTGGAGGTGAGTCTGGATCATAACAGCATATTGCATGTTTCATAATGGCATTTATTGCTCTCTCCCTGATCAAGATGACCCATGCATCTGGATAGTCTGGCAAGTTTAACTCAGGATTGTCAAACCTTCTTTCCAAGAACCAAATACATTTCCAATCACTCTCCAGCCACATGAGGTGCTGTCTTTCTATAATGCCACATGTATTTGAATGCATCCAAAACTTTTTTCTTCATTCAATTTAGGAATTCTTGGAAAGTTCAGATCAATATGCATTTTGAGAAGCTTAATAGCAATGCAAGGTAAACTTAAATTCAAAATGGATGGCAAGGCTTTAAAATAGAACACAAAAAAATGTATGGCAAGGCTTACACTTTGTAGTTTCCATGTTGTGATTGGAGAGAATTCCTTGTTGTCTTCTTTGTCCTAGCCATAACCTACATAAAAAAAGAGTTTGAAAGCTTGGAAGAAATTTAAAAAGCGAAAAAACTAATGTAAAAAAGCTTTCACAAAGCACTCAAGAAACACGACGGATGCAAGCGATTAAGGTCATCTTGAAATCGTGAGATGTACCCAGTCGCTAAACTAATTAAAAAATATTTCACAAAGCACTCAAGAAACACGGCCGATACAAGCGATTAGGGTCATCCAAAAATCCTTGAATGTCCCTAATTGCTTGTATTGGTCATGTTGTAAAATGATTGATCAGATGATCGATCCAAGCAATTAGGAGCATCTGAATCTTCTCGATGCCCCTAATCGCTTGGATCGGTCGTGTACAAGCTTTTGTGATCCATCATACCTCACATAAAATGTGGTCTATGGAAAGTTTTGAAAAGCATGTAAAAAACTCGAAGGCAATGGCAAGTCAGCACTAGCAAGTTCACAAAAACATAAAAAAAAAGTGAATAGAGGAGCTTAGACAGGTCTCTAGAATGAGTTGACCGTTGGTGACACGTGGTAGCTTTTGATTGGCCCATGTCATCTAGCTATTACGAATCCCAATGTTACAATGCCACATGGAATCATTTGAGTGGGCCACGTCATCTAGCTGTTGCGATTCCCAACGTCCTTTTGCCATGTGGTGCTCGCTTATTGGTCCATGTCATGTGACCGTTACCCAGTCCTCCTCGACTATAAATATGAGTGCCCTTCACCATTTCACATTTTCAACCTTCATAGAATTTCTCTCTTCATCACTCTGCATACTTGTGCTTCATAACCAATACGACTGATGCAAGTGATTACAGGCGTTTGACCGACCTTTGACTATCTTATTTCGCTTGCATCGGTCATGTTCTCCACTAGGACACATACTTGTGCTTCATACTCGATATGATCCATACAAGCAATTACATGCGTTTGACCAGCCTTTGACTTGCTTATTTTGCTTGCATCGATCGTGTTCTCCACTAGGACACATACTGGTGCTTCATACCTGATACGACTGATACATGCGATTACATGCATTTGAATGGCTTTTGACTAGCTTATTTTGCTTGCATTATCCATGAACTTCTCTATCTTACTATTGGCTCAGTATTTCAAGAAACCAATGCTACCATTGCATCGAGAACGTGACAAAACCCTAAGATTGACTATCTATTTATACATGAATCTAGGAAACAACCAATCCAAGCAATTAGGCTCATTTGGAAATGTTGGATGGGCCTAATCGGTTGAATCGGTCGTGTCTAGAAATCAGTACAAAAAGGTTTATCAAGACCTCTGGGTATAAAAATCATGCAACTAGACAATCAATCTTAGGGTTTTGGCACGTTCTAGACGCAATGGTAGCATAACTTTCTCCAAAATCTTAACCAATAACAAGATACAAAAGTTCACATGCAATCTAAGGTTCAAGATGACCTCCTTTGGACATGACCAATTCAAGCGATTAGGACTATCCAAGCCTCTTTGATGGGCCTAATCGCTTGAATTGGTCGTGTCCAAAAAAGTATCATATTTCGAGCTATATAAATGAATGCTCCATATAGAACAACTTAATGTGTGTATAAATGCCATTTTCAACATTAATTATATGTTTTTATAAAGTGTAGGGTGAGAAATTGAACATCACCAATGCAAGCGATTAGGCCCATCCGATATTCTCTGATGACCCTAATCGCTTGAATCGGTTGTGTCTCATGCTTTGTTTCTGCTTGTGTTTCCAGTTTTTCTATGACTTTAAAAGTTTCATTGGACTTTTTCTAACCTAGGTTTTTGATTTTTTCCATAGTTATTATATTGGACGAAGAAAACTATGTTGGCAAGGGGAAGGGAACAAAGAAAATCATAGACGAGAAAGGAAAGTCAAAGGTGGAGCTTCATTCATTGATCCACTATCTTCCAAAACTTAATCCATAATTATTTTGTGTGATTCATAAGAACTATAGTGAAGAGCCATATTTTGCACTATTCTCCTTGAGGACTCTTTCAAGGTACATGGGTTTTAATTCAATACCCTTTAATGCATACAAAGTTTTGCTACTTGAAAGAATAGCTACATTTAGAATTTTTGGATATGTCCGAGGATTCAATGCTTCAAGGGCAGACTACTTCTTTTGTTACTCAAGCTATGCAATGGTTGTCCAAGCTCATACAAAAGCCTCAAGAAGGATTAAATATATTCTTTTCAAAGCTTATTACTCATGAAATGTACATAGATACACATATTTATTGCCCAAAGGGATACAAGACATTGCAAATATGAAGGATGCAATCTTTTTCTGTGTAATTGATCAATGTCCTAATATTAATCCTTATTGATCCATGATCTGGTTTTCTCTGGTGAAAGTCCTATTTATTTGATGATAATATTTTTCATGAGCTCTTTTGTAATTTTCTTCTCAAGAATTAATAAAAAATATCTTTATAGGAAGATTTGCCAAATTCAAGATCATTCAGAAGGCTCAAAAAAGATGTACATACATAGACATATTTCTTTTCAAAGCTTATTAGATCATGAAATGTACATACATAGACATCTTTATTTCTCAAAGAAATAAAAGACATTGCAAATATTAAGGCTTCCTTTGGAATGTAATCTTTTTCATTTTGTGATATTGATCCATGATGTTTTTGTCTGGTGATAGTTCTATTCTTTTGATGACACTATTTGGCATGAGCTCCTTCGTAATTGTCTTCTAAAGAACCAATCGAAAAGCTCTTTGGAGGCATTAGTTTTTGTTACTCCTCCTCCTTTCCTTGTGCACCGAAAGAAGCTTGTCCTTGCTTGATAATGAGATTTTTCCATGCCTTGGGTGTTCCATTTGGCAAGTGTTTCCTTTTCTACAAAGAATGCACCATGCACAAGAAGAATATGCTAGAATAATAGAAGAGTTTCATCAGATGTTTATTTCAATTAAAGAAAAATAAATTGAGTAAATTATCTTTGAAAGCCACCAAGTAGTTTGTTATGTTTTTGGCACTCCATGCCTCTATGATGGTTTCTATAAGCTCTATGGTCATCTTTCTAAAATCCATCACATAGCTATTTGATGTTACCTGCTACCTCATGATCTTTTAAAAATTATCTAGTTTGATCCACACATCCATTCTCTTTTTTGCTATTTCTTGTTTTCTTTTTACATTAGTCGTGAACTCACAAAATTGTTTCCAGCAATTCCACATGGCATTTAGTTGTTTGTCATCATGGTTGCTGAAGAATCTCCTTGCTTTTGCACCTCCCATTGAGACATCCTGTAGCACATTACCTGTATTTTGTGAAAGCTTTGGATCTTTTCTTAGATGAACATCACCACCATGAAATCCCATTTTTCAAAGTAGAGATTCACATTTTTTTATGCAAATTCCTCTAGTGTAGTGTGTTTTGTAACTAGTTTATGTATTGTACATAATTCCTTGAAATCTCCCAAAGCCTTGAACGATATCCTCATAAACCATCCTCACCATCTCCTACAAATCTAATTAGATCATGAAGATTATGAAAAGGGGGATAACTTCTAGTTTGTGGATCAATTGGATAAACAGATCCATCTGCCCATAAGCACACATTACATAGGTCCGTGAACAAGAGGAAAATTCGAATTTTCATGACCGCCTGATGAGCACAAACTTTGAGGCATAAGATATCATACATATTTTTCATGATTATCACACGAGTTTCTCTCTCTTCAAGATTTGCATAAGATACGTTTTAAATGCACTTACATGGAATTTTTAAAAAAGATTTGACAACTTCAATCCAGATTAAGTACAACTAATTGAAATCCTTACATGGCCCTTTTTTGGCCATTTTTCGCCCTAATGTTACTCGCTGGACTGTTGACTCATGCACCTCGAAAATGGCGGGCATGTGTTATGATTTGCTAAACATCATACTCAACGTGTATTTTATCATTTTTGTTCAAATTACTCATCATTGGTAGCTATCTAAGTTAATTAGACATCACCAAAAGGAATTAGGCTAAATGCTACTATGCTCAGAGCATTGTTAAATATACTAAACATTTGTAGAGGCAAGAATACCAAGTTTATGACCTTGGATCAGTTTCCTACCTATCTGTTTTGATCCATTGATTAGTGGATCATGTACCAAACAACATAGGTGATTATTTATGATCAATAGCAAGCTAAAGAGGCCCACTACACTCTCCAAAAACTGTTCTTGGCTGGTGTAATGTAGGTTTAAGCAGCACCACTTCATCTCTGAAGACTATTCACCATCTCCTCCAACAACACATGCACATACACATACACATACACATACACATACACATACACATACACATACACATACACATACACATACACTTACACATACACATACACATACACATGCACCTACACGTACACGTACACGTACACGTACACGTACACGTACACGTACACCTACACGTACACGTACACCTACACGTACACGTACACGTACACCTACACGTACACGTACACGTACACCTACACGTACATGTACACGTACACGTACACCTACACGTACACGTACACGTACACCTACACGTACACGTACACGTACACCTACACGTACACGTACACGTACACCTACACGTACACGTACACATACACCTACACGTACACGTACACGTACACCTACACGTACACGTACACGTACACCTACACGTACACGTACACGTACACCTACACGTACACGTACACGTACACCTACACGTACACGTACACCTACACGTACACGTACACCTACACCTACACCTACACGTACACGTACACGTACACCTACACGTACACGTACACGTACACCTACACGTACACGTACACGTACACCTACACGTACACGTACACGTACACCTACACGTACACATACACGTACACCTACACGTACACTGTTGCTCTAGCACAATGGTGAGAACCACGTTAAGAAACTTCACCTCCTTAATGTCAATCCGTGGGAGAGGTAGGAGTGATATGAAGATCGTGAATGTGAGATGATGTGAGAGTGAAGGTGAGAAGCACAAAGATGCACACACACATACACACACAATGAAGAGACAAGCAAGACACAATGGAAGGTAGGAAATTAGCTCTATTACTCAAGAACACTCTTACAAGCTCAAAATAACTCTAATCTCAAACAACTAAAATGAACCAACCTGAAAAATGAGCTCTCTAGCTCTTTTTATAGTTTCTAGACTAGTTTTGACCGGTTTCACATCTAGTGACCGGCCTAGTTAAAAAATAAGTCCTAGAGGCTATTTGGAAGGGTAAACGGTATCTAAAAATAACGAAAATTGGTACGCGCATTCTACCTAAGCTCCTCAAGCTCGAGGACTCCTCGGCTTGCACAAAATGGAGCTATGGATTACAAAATGGGGTTTTGTCTATATTACATATGTTACAAGAGTGATGAAAATCACTGTTGGATGTTTGAAGAGGTAATAAAAACATAATTGTTTAAAAAATAATCCGACTGGCTCCCTGCTCCGTCTTTACATGCTTCCGTGGCGTCTGTGCCTCTGGCTGCTTCCAACACCCCCCTCCCTCTCGCTTCTGTCGTCCCTGACAGAACCTTGTTGTGCGGTCTGCCGGATGTAGTTCTGTAGTAGGTCTTGAGCGAGGGTGTGCTCTGATATACGAATGCCTCGGGCTAGATCAGCCTCGAGTTTCTCCCAGTCGATAGGTTGCGGTTCATTGGATGGTGGGAGTCTGTAATGCGTGGAATACACCAACTGTTCACAGGCAAATAAGTGCAATAAGTGGGTCGGCCTGCTGATGAACACTTCAGAGTGGTATTCCCAAAATCCGGTGGTGAACATCTCTTCAAATGTCTGCTTGTAGCACGCCGGTAAGTACTTGACTCTGCAATGCCAGGCGTAACACACCCGGAGCGATGGCGTCGTACTCATGTCATATGCGAGATCCAAGTTGCCATGCTCAAAGCCCGGGGTGTTAACATGTGGTGCTTTGACTCGCCGGAAGACTTTAAATATCATTTGCATCATGTCAAAAATCTTGACAGTCATATGTGCTGCTATATCATCCATATATCTCAAGCGAGGGAGCCAGTGACGGATTGTAGCCATCATATAGCCAATAGTTGGTAACTTGATGGGTGGCTTAAAATAGGGGTAATTCAGCCAATCTTGGCACTGCTTATTGTTTTGTACTTTGATAGCGAAGGCAGTCCAGGAGCGGCGTCGTGGCACTGGTCCCCAACACGGATTGTATTTTAAATGTAAAGGTGCCTTAACCCATGTGCTCATCATTTCAGGGTACTCTTGTAAAAGACGTGTACGCCAATCTGGTTGATAAATAGTACCTTGTTGCGCATCCAGTGGCAAGTCTTCAGGCTCAAATTGAGTTGCATGTGATGGCTTCTTGCCAGTTCGCTTCTCTATGGCCAGCTGGTATTCGGCCATTAGCATAAAGTACGGTTTGTATTGTATCTCATGCCCGGATATATACCTTCGTGGGGCCAATTGAGCAAAGTAGGGAGATTGCAATATTCTTTCTTCGATCATGGCCATAGCATGTAGCTGGGCCTCTACTCTGGCTGAATGTGTCGTTCCAAGTTCCTCAATCGTTTTCATCCACGCGGGGGTAGGAAGTTCATAGGTCATCTGGCCTTCGGCCGTGACTTGTCCGCTTGGGATGGGTATGGGCTCGTATGCTTCTTCAAACGTTTCCTCCACCGGGATGGTTATGTTCTCGTCGTCAGCTGGGATCTCCGGTGGGGAATCAGGCCGTGGTGGTGCTTCATACACATCTATGCGTGATTGGAGTGTGGCTACCTGGGCCCGTAGTGCGTTGAGTTCCTCTATGAGTTCAGGAGAGGGGTCCACAGGTTCTGGTACTTCTGTTGCCACTGGTAGTTGTTGGGGTGCCGGTTCTCTGAGTTGTAGTAATTTGTGATCTTCTTTTAGCTTCTGATGCTCTTCGTTCATTCGATCGTAGTCCTCTAGCAGTCGAACGTGGTCATCTAGCAACATCCGCATCGATTCGGATGGGATTGCCTTGAATCTGCTCGGACTTAATGGTTGTTCCGGATGGTCCAATGCCGCTTCCAAATTTTCTCTATTCTGCGCTTGGAGTCTCACGTTCTCCTCCTGGGCTGCGGCTAGGTGTCTCCTGAGTAGGCCCATATTTCTGGTCAGCGTCGCGTTCCTAATTGTTTGGGCTCGAAGCAGGTTGTCCAGATCAGCAGTGGCTTCTTTTGTCTTCTCTTCACGTTCTAGCTCTAGCTTATGATATGCCTCTCTTAGTTCTTGGTGTCGCGTATTTAACGAGGCATTCTCGATCGATAATGAATTAAGCTGTGACTGTAATTCATTTGTCGTCCTCTGCAGCTGTTGATAGTTATTGCCAAGAGATGCAAACTCATCTCGTACTTGTGTCATGCATGTGAACATTTGATGAAGTGCAGTGTCTATGGTGGGCGATAATAGTAATGAAGTGTTAAGTGAGGATGCAGTAGAAGTAGATGCAACGGGAATGGGGAATGGGGTTGGGAATGTGGATGCAGTGGTGATCGTGGAAAATTGTGACGTACCTAAATATGATGGTGCTGTGAGTGTAGTGGGTGCTGGTGCGGTGGGTGGTGAGATGTCCATGTCATTGGACGTGTCAAGTGCTGTGACTGTGAAAAGCGGTGTGTAAGTGGGTGGTTGTGTCGGTTTCAAGACGGGATTTACAAATGTAGAGTAAGTTACAGGGGGAATGGTTGGAGCAGCTTGGTAAAAAGGGGAAATAGGGGTTATGGTGGGTTGAGGAGGTGAAACTGGTGAGAAGGTTAGTGGGGTTAGAAAGGTGAAAGGGTGTCTTAAAGGTGGGGGAAAGGATGGGAAGGATGAAGGGATGAAGGGGTTATCATGTGGATGAGGTGGGGTGGGTACGGGCGTGGCGGCCTGAATGGGTGGGGCAAAGGTGGTGGCTATGTTGCCGTGAACTGGTGTGGATGTGGGAGGAGCAGTAGGGTATGCGGGGGATACAGGATGGGTTGGTGAAACATGAGGTGAGAGAGGAGTAGATGGTGTGGATGTTATTTCAAGGATAGTGGTAGTATGTACAACGGTAGTATGTGGTGGGGAGTCGACTAGGATGGTTTCTTCGGTGAAGGATCTTTCCGGCCGTAGGCGTGCATCTTGCGTTTGGTGGGATGATTGAGCACCTACCGGAACTCGAATATATTCACCGGGCTTCGATAGCAGGCGAACTCTGCGAGGGTCATATTGGGGGAGTGGCTTCCTTTGTAAATACCTCAGTGCTTCGACCGGGCCGATGGATTGGACCAGTTCTCTGAACCCTCTGATGTAGACTTCTTCAAATCCTCCGGAGACTAGTTCTTGTTCAATTAGGGCCTGGCTCTCTTCTTCCGTCAATTTCTTCCGTGCCCAGACTTTCTCCATCGTACGATATAATTTCTTAATTGCCAGCGTGTACGCTGCTGCTTCGAAAGTCTCCTCTTCGTGCGTGCTGGTGTCACCGTGTGCATCGGTTTGTTGGTCTTGACCGTCTGTCTGTCCTTGTTCTTGGGAATCATGCGTGCCCTGGCTGGCTTCGTCATCACCTTCGTCATCGTCGGTGGCTGTTCTTTCGTCATCAGAGCTCGACACAACTTGTCCTTGTGGCAGGTCCCGCGGTGTGGTAGGGTAACTGGGGCGTTCATATTCTTGAGAGAACATCTGTGCCTCTGAAAACTGGAACTCATTTGAGAATGCATCCGGCATCTCAAAATCGAATGTTGTGTTTATTGGTTCTGCCTCCATGTGGGGTATTGGGAAAGAAAAGGCTTCCGCACCAATAGTGGTGGGAGCTTCTGCTGTCGTGGTGGTGGGTTCTGTGGTTGTAGCTGCCTGAGGTGCAACTGTACTAGTAGTGCCCTCCGTGGCCACTGGTCTAGACAACCTTATGCGAATAGGTTGCACTGAGGGAGCGGCTTCTGTCGGTGATTGTGTTGGAGAGGGTTGTGGTGATGGTGACTCTGGCACTTGAAGGCAAGGGATGGTGCCTCTCATGCGCTTACCTGCCCGTGTTCTACTGGGCTTCCTGGCTTTCTTCGCCGTTCCTTTGAATGCCTTCAGCTCTTCTCCTGTTAATGCACGCTTGATGGGCAAGTCATATGCTAAGCACATATACACAATTCTAGTGAGTGCACAACATCCATTAAGTACTTTCTTGCGCTCCCATCTGTGCTGTGCCAGATACATTTGATCTATGATCCAACTTGCCAGATCAACAGTTTGAGGTCCCGTGCATGCCAAATACAATCCGAACCAGATTCGTTTATGGGGCATGGTAAATCTGTCCTGAGCGGGAAACGCAAAATGTTGCATGCATATCCTTAGTGGCTTCGACAGCTCAGGTGTAATTGCCGAAATCTCCTCCCACTTCGTGACATCCCCACGTTTCATCGGTTCTGGAATTAATCTCTCTCGATCTGTGGGTGTGTGGGTGCCATGAATTTTGATGGCCGCTCTGATTAAATCCTTAGATAGGTAAAACCTTTTGTAAGGTGGATCATCCACTAGAGTAGGCAATATGAAGGTCCCTGGGATGTCCTTATTCTCTGAGGCCAGTAGGGTAGTGATTAAGTAATAGCACCTGTAAAAATCCGGTTTGGGCAGAGGATCACTGAAATACTCTGTGAAGCCTGCTCTGGCCCAAACATGAGTTAAATCCTGTGTGCTCTGTAGGGCTTCGAACTCTCTGGAGAAAAACTGGTATTTTCCCCACGTGCGGTCATCAAATGTCAAAGAGGATTCAAATATAAAGTCCGCGTCCGCAAGGGGTCCTGCAAGGCCCTGAAACCAATGAGAGTTCCTGTGTATCTTTTCGGTGTAACCCATGGGTGGGTTGTCGATAGGCATGGGCCCTGGAAATCCCTGAAATTCCGGCGGTGGAGCAGTCGGGTGGGACTCTGCTCGTAGCACGTTGAGGGGCACAGCCGCTACACTGGGGCCTGCTCCGGATGTTCCTTCGTCGGTTTGCATGGTGACTGATGCTCTAATTAGAAAGATCTGCTACAAAAGATTAACACATTAGCATGGAAATTAATTATGATCCCATTAAAGTGAGACCGCAATCCCTTTCCATAACTGATGCGTAACCCGTGTAGCCAAGTGCTGTGATGTGATGGATGCAATGTTTCTTGCAGCACTAGTGCAGGTCTCTAGACACCTATACGTTTCAGATCATGCCTACATTTCTTGATGATATGAGATTACGAGTGATGTGTGATGATGGTGGGTGAATTTATACAAGGTTTAAAGGTTAGTGATTTAGTACGAGGTTGTATGTTAGTCGGGGGGGTAGTTATATCAGACATGGGGTTAGGGGGAGAAGGTTGGACACGTTTCGGTATCCATTTCCTAAGGATCTTGGAGTGGGAGGTGGGTTTCTGCTGAGGGGCAAAGGGTGGTGTCATGTGTGGTGGTATCGAGGGATGAAATGAGTTGTGGGGGTTATATATTACATGGCTTATGGTTTGAGCTATGATGCATGGTTTGGGTACCCAAATCTGCGTGGGCGTGGGTCTATGGGTAAGGTACTTCTTGGCGATCCACATTTGTCGGATGCTCGGACCTGTAGAAGAAGGTCGAGGGGATGGTGGATATCGATTCTGTTTCTGTACTGCCTTTTTTTTATCGATTTCTGCTTGGCTGGAGTTCTTTGGTGCTTTTTGTCCTTTTGGCACCCACATTTGTCTGGTGCCGCTTCCTTTGGGTGGCCTGAACTGCCTTTCTTGTTGTTTCCTCCGATACTGCAGTCGGTCTGGGTTCCTTCGTCGTGATTGACTCAGTTGTTGCTCGAGTTGAGAGGTCGGATGGACACTCTGCTTTGGAAAAGAAGGGAGATCCAAGACTTGCGTGACCTGCCCATTAGGAAGTGATGCCTTATTTAACTTTAATCTAGGCCAGTCCGCAACAAGTTTGGAAGGATGAGCACCGCAGGGTGGTGTGCTCGTTCGGCTGCTGATGCAACCCACCTGACCGCCAATTGTGCCCATCTGCCCTTGTGGGTGGGTAACAGTCTCTTCTAGTTTGCAGGAAGTCCCAGGGAAGATCTTCTGTCGTCCTTCTGATTGACAACTGTCTATAGCCACGACCGAGTGGGTCGGTGTAGACGTAACGTGACTGAGCTGATTAAAGATCTTCCGGTCTTCCGTCGCATGCGTTTCATAGGGTCTAGGGTCACAACCATCAGGCGGAATGCCATTAGGGAAGTCAAGCGGTATCACTCGCTTCTGCTCGAAGGTTCCAATCTGTAAGGAGCCTTGTCTAAGATTTAGATCCACTGAGTGATCGTATAGCCAATCTTGGCCAAGGATTAGGGGTTCTATCAGGTCGTCATCATGGCACACTAGTAGCTTCGCTGTCATGGTCACATCCTCTATGAGGATAGGAAGGTCCACCTCACCCATGCAAGGGGTTTCCATGCCTCCTAGGCCTATGAGGTATGCCTCAATCGGCCGCATTTCTATTCCTGAATCCTTATAGTGGGACCATCTAATCGCACTAGTCGCAGCACCTGAGTCAATTAAAGCCCTGAGCTCTTGGCAAGGGTTGCCGTGCTCTAGCCTAACTGTAATGAATGGTCTCCTGTCCACTATACTAGGATGAGTGGTTGACTTTACTTGACACATGGCCATGGGATATCTGGGTGTAGTTTCCAGATGGTTATAATGTTCTCTCCCTAGTCCTTGTCTTCTTAACTTCATGCGTTTAATGCGTTCCATTGCTTCTGCCTGAGCTTCCGCTCGTATTCTATTTTCTTCCTCCTTACGCTTCTTTGCCAACGTGAGTCGTCTAAGCATATCCTCAGTAAGAGGTTCCTGATACAACCTGACTCTATAGCCACTAATATAATTAGGCATTACGTCTCCTTCTAAGGTGGCTAACTGTACTGCTCCACTTGTTGAGAGTCTGTTAATGATCATAGGTCCATAACCTCGCTTTTCTAACTTCCGTGCGTGCTGTTTCAGTGTATACACTAGAACTAAATCTCCTTCTTTTAGGCCTTTATCTTTCACATGTGCATCAAAATATGCTTTCTGTCGCTTCTTCGCTGCGTATATTCCTGCTGCTGCCTTTAGCCTCGTTTCTCCTAATCGTTCCAAGTCCATTATTCTCGCTGATAATTCATGGCCGGTCCACTGATGTTCTTGTGCCACCTTAAGGGTAGGTATCAAGAAGTCCAAAGGAAGCACAACATTCTGACCAAAAACCATCTGAAAGGGAGTTGCATTGAGTACGGTCTTGTAGGCCACTCGATATGCCCAAACAGCGTGGTGTAACTGTTTGTCCCAATCTGAACGTTTGTTGTTCACTAGTTTTGTCAGTACGTTACAAAGGATCTTATTAGTGCTTTCCGCCTGACCATTGGCCTGAGGATGATATGGTGCGGATTTCTTGTGAATCACCATAAAATCCTGTAACAAATATTCAATGACTTGGTTTAGAAAGTGAGTGCCTCGATCGCTCACTAACTCTATAGGCAATCCATATCTTGTAAAGACACTTTCAAATAAGAATTTTGCAGTTGTGTGTGCATCATTCTTTTTCGTGGCTTTTGCCTCTACCCATTTCGTAAGATAATCTGTCGCAACAATAATGTATTCCGCATGTGTACCTTTTGCAGGGGGGTTAATGGGTCCTACAAAGTCTATACCCCACTTTGAAAATGCACGTCCGCCCATCATGGGTTTCAATGGCATTTCATCTCTGCGCGTTGGAAACTGAGTTCTTTGGCACACATCACATCTCTTAACATAGGTATGAGCATCCATGTGAAGAGTGGGCCACCATAATCCTGCAAAGAGGATGGCTTTGATTATCCTATCGGGTCCAAAATGACCTCCTGCAACACCTTGGTGTGCAGTCTCTAGTATGCTCAGATAATCGCTCTCATGAACACATTGTCTTAAATATCCATCTCGTCCTCTTTTGTATAGGTTATCGCCAATAAGAGAATAGTCTTGAGCTTCCTGCTCTAGACTGCGTTGTCGAGCTAAGGTCATGCCTTGAGGGAATGTGTTCGTCCTCAAGTATGTCACTAAAGGTTCACTCCAGTCTGGTGTGAGAGACACATGATATAAAGTAGCATGCTCTACTGGTGGTCTTTCACGACAAATGTGGCATTCTTTACACAGCTTGTAGACGTCTGCTTCCATTGAAGGCCAATATACTCCTAGTCTATGCAGAGTCTGTAATGTTCGATGTTTCGAATGATGTTGCTTTAATGCACCTATGTGTGCTAATTGCAACCAATTTGCATGTTCTGATTCATCTACACAACAAGCAAGAATCTTTTGATTATCCTGTTTATATATGCTTCCTGCTAAGATTTGGTATCTCTGAGACTTGGTAATCTCTCCTTCTCTGATATTTATCCTAGGGTTCTTGGGTCCATAGGTGAGAATAGGGACTATAGGCTTAGCCCATTCTGGTGCTATCTCAAGATTAAACAAATATGCATCTGGTAGATCATCCATTACTCCTTGAGGAGCTTCTCCTGATGTTAATCTTGAAAGGTGGTCAGCTCTAAGATGTGTCTTTCCTTTTCTGACTACTACTTCAAAATCGTACTCCATGAGTAATAGAAACCAACGTATCAATCGTCCCGTGTTACATGGTTTGTTGACTAAGTATAATAGGGCTTGATGATCTGTAAAGAACTTGAATTTGTTGGCCAACAAGTAGTGCCTGAACTTCTTTACTGCGTAGATCATCCCTAATCCTTCTCGTTCCGTCGTGGTGTAATTCTTTTCTGCTGCGTTTAATTGTCTGCTCGCGTAAGCTATGGGGAGATCTATGTTACCTTCACTCGTGGGTTGTGCTAACACACATCCTATGGCATAATTGGATGCGTCCACATGTACATGGAACGGCTTACTCCAATCTGGGGTTGTTAATATAGGTGCCGAGCACAAGCGTCGTTTAAGTTCATTAAATGAATTTTCACATTCATCTGTCCATTCAAAATTGGTTAAAAGAGAGTACAAAGGCTTGGCTATGATTGCATACATGTGGATGAATCTCCTGTAATAGCCGCAATGGCCCATAAATGCCTGTACCTCTTTCACATTAGTTGGTCTAGGTAATTCTGCAATTACCTTCACCTTTTCTTCATCCGTAGAGATTCCATTTTTTGACACAATGTGTCCTAGAATTTTGCCTTGTCTGACCATGAAAACGCATTTTTCTGGGTTCAAGCAAACCTGATATTCTCGACATTTGTCAAATATTTGCTTTAACTCTGGGATATGCGTCTGTCTTACACTTGAATGAGCACATATGTCATCGACATAAACTTCTAAGCTCTTGCGTAAGAATTCCTTAAACACATGACACATGAGTCGCTGGAAAGTGGCGGGTGCATTTGTTAAGCCAAATGGCATCACGCGAAATGCAAATATGCCCCATTCTGTGGCAAAAGCCGTCTTGTGTTGATCTTCTGGAGCAATGGCTACTTGATTATAGCCCGAAAATCCATCAAGAAAGCTGTAAACTTCCTTGCCCGCGACTCTTTCCAATAGATGTTCTGTGATAGGAAGTGGATAACTGTCTCTAATCGTTGCGGCATTAACTTTTTTAAGGTTAATACATACACGCAATTTTCCATTCTTCTTGGGTACTACCACAATTGGGGATACCCATTCGGTATGCTCAATTTCGTAAATGAATCCTGCTTCTATCAGCCGATCTATCTCCTCTTTAATCCTCGCAGCGTAGTTATCATTGTACGTGTACGGTTTCTGTTTTGTCGGTTTTGCATCCGGAGTCATAGGGATTCTATGAGAACATATATCTGGATCTACTCCTTTCAGGTCTTTGTAACTCCAAGCAAACACATCTCTATATTCGCGCAATAGGGCAACTAGCTCTTCTTCTTCGTCAACTGTCAAATCATGCCCTATGTATGTACATTTTTCTTCTTCTCCTTCTATGGCCACTATTATTTTCTTGGTTTTCTCTCGGTTATCATATACTTGTCCGTCATTCACCTTTCTATTGGGCATCCGTACCATGATTCTTCTATCTTCAATTTCATATTTCTTGAAATTCTCCGGTACTTCAAATAAAGATTCTTCTTCTTCGGACATGGTTTCTTTCTTCTTTCTTTTCTTGCCTTCGCTTTTATTAGTCACTTGAGTGGCTATTCTCACGTCATTCATAACTTCCTCATGTCTCTGAGGGTGAGTCTCTACTTCGTAAAAATATTCTTCCTCTGATGCAAAGGGTGGGTCCATGATAATTGATTCTAAATCAAAATCGCTTGCATCCTCAAATGCATCAGTGTTAGGTTCACACTCTTCTAAAATCGCATCGCACATGATTGGCTCTATAGTGAAAACTGAAATGTCATAGCCATCCTCATCACAGTGGGGTGTCCATTGTTCTTCATTGATGGCTACATCCATGGTTGCTAGGATTTCTGCCCAACCATGGGGTTCAAACTCTTCGTCTGGGAATACTACAGGTGCATAGGCTGGATCTTGTAGGGTTCGTGGATGTTGTTCTGCACCTAAGGTCCTGGCTTCTAACCTTTCTTCCTCTTGTTTGGCTACTTTACACATCCATAAATGAGTATCCTCGTGCAACCAAGAAGGATCGGATTCTAATGAGTGCACGGATTCCGTCTCTACTTGTGTCTTATGGATGGTATTCCATTGTATTGGGGGTACGTCTCTATGTGAATAGTCTTTAAGGTTGACTTTTGTGGTCACTCCTAAATGTTGCAAGTACAAAGAATTAGTTCCCCAATCTTGTACAATTTGCAACTGACGCATGAATGGTCGTCCCAATATCATCTCATAAGCATGGTTTGTTGCAAAGTCACAAATGGCAAAGGTATGCTCAAATTCTACACCACAAGTGGTGAGAGATATTCCTTCTAGTAAGCCTAATGGTTTTTCTATGTGTCCATCAGCCATTTGTAGCTTCATCCTGGTGGGTCTTAATGCTGGCTTACCCCAACGTTTCCATAAAGCGGTGGTAGCTATGGCTACTCCGGCTCCTGAATCTAAGATGGCTTTCGTGGTGTAGCCCTGATGGGTTATTGGAAGATAAGTGTTACCTTCCTCTCCTTCGCTCACATCTCCAATCTTTTCTACAGGTATCTCTGGTACCTTATCTTGTGATCCTATTTGTGAGGGAGTGGTAGCAAGCTTGGGGAATTGATTTGCTACATGCTTCCACAATTCTGGTTTTACCTTCAATAACTCCTCCAGAGTAAGGTTACATTGTACTTTGGTATTCTTGATCACTTCCGTGTTTCTAGGGATTACAGATTCTTCATTCCTCACTATTATCGTGGGTGCTCTCATACTAATAGACTTTGCTTCCCAAGGTCCTGTGAACTGAGGTAATTCTTGTAAAGAATTCGATTCAAAGCCTGTGTGTTCACTCAGTTGTTCTTCCTCTACATCATCGTAAATAGAGGGAATATCTTGGGGAAATTGCTCCTGCAAATCATCTATTTCTTGAATAGGAGGATGAGTTTCTTGTTCATTTCTCCATTTCTCTTCTTGGATTTCTCTCAAAAATTCATGTGAGTACCTATGTATAGAAGACAAATTGTCTTGACTTTCTGTATTGGGTACTTGAGACAGGGATGGTGCCTTCCTTTCCTGTGTCTCTGGGACAATAGGATTCCTATGCTGATCCTTTTTCTCTTTGCTTTCTATCAAGTATTCTAGCCTCTCCATTAGTCCTTGGAAGTGTAACTCCGGTTTTGCCATGTTATTCCAGTTAAGATATCTAGAGGCTTCGAACAAAGCTTGTGCTAGTTCTACCATCTTCATGCAAAGTTTAGTTCTCTCAATTTCCAGATCAGCTCGAGGGTAATTCTTACTCATTTCAGCTACTTGAGGTCCCTCTTTTAATCTAGCCTCATATGCACGAAACATCATGTCTAGATTTTCCGGTATGGGTTCCGCTAACACTGATCCTAATTTCTGAGCTGGGTTCTCTTGATTAAGTTCTTGTGAGGTCAATTCTTGGATTTTGGCTCTAGATTCCTTTAAACTTCCTTCCAACTCAGTTATCTTTTTACTCCATTTTCTCTTAATTCTTTCTCGAGAATCTTTCCAAGATTTTGTCTTTTTACTGCTAGATTCTGCTACTTCACTGGTTCCAGCTACCTTCTCTTGATTAAGCTGTTGGTTCTGTAAGAGCGCCTGGGCTCTTGTTATAGCTTGGATAGGCACGTAGGTAGGGTTGGATCCATCTGCGTTCTTCACAATACCTATCACATTGATCGGTGTCACACTCGAAGCATTAACTGGGTTCTTAGGACAATCTTTGATTATGTGCTCTTTGCCACAATCGGCACAAAAGCCTTGGATGTTATAGTACGGTGATTGTCCTGTTATGGGAGGATGTGGACAATCCTTTATAAAATGATCTCCTTGGCACCTAAAGCATGGTCCTCTAGGGCCCTGTGGTCTCTGTTGTCTCAATTGGGGCCGTGGGTTTGGGGTGGTGTATCTCACCTGAGCATAGTCGGGCTCCCAACTTGGTTCCATTGGTGGACTATCATAATGATATGTCTCCATATGTTCTGGTGACTCCGTGTAATAAGCGGGTGGACTAGTTACATGAGTAGAGTCAAAACTGTTTGAATGTGGGTCACTCTCTGTGATCAAAGGTGAAGAAGGCACTAAGGCCCTACTTAGGTTTTCTTCTGCAGCAGCGTATTTGACTGTGATAACATTCGCTGGTGGTGGTGGCTGCTGAGCTAAGACGGGTTGAGGTCTCTGTTGAGCCTGGTATGGGTAGTTCTGAGGAGGCCTATAGTAATAAGGCTGAGCATTGTATTGGCCTTGATACCTACCCGGCTGCTGGTATGCTTGCGGGTAGTTCTGTCTCACGGTCTGTTTGTTGTATGGGCAGTCCTGAGCCGTATGATTCGTGTATCTTCTTTCAATTGTACAGTATTTTCCACTAGGATTGGCTTGTGGTTGTGGTGCATTGGGACACACATTTGCCAAATGATTTCCACCACAAGTGTAACAACGTACGTTAGTTGGTAGCTTGGGCACCTGTTTACTAGAAACTCCTAGTTTTTGGGCCACTTTCTCTGCTAGGTCCTCTATTGAGTTAGACAATTTCGTGGATGCTAGAGATGAACAGTCTGAGTCCTTATAGACCTTTGAGAGTTCCAACTCGTCTCCTAAGTTGTCCTCAATGTCTATGCAAATTCTTACACACTGCTCTAGCGTTCTGGGTTCTTTTAGGTACACATAGGAGCGTAGTTTAGAGCTCAACAAGCCATCTAAAAACAATGACACTTGCTTAGCTTGTGAGGGTAGCTCTTGCATTGGACATCGTTCAACATATTGTCTAAATCTACGTCCTGCGAGTCTAATTGTTTCCTGATGGGTCTGTTTAAAGCTATGAATCAATGAAGACGTATCATGTCTAACCCCACTTTTAGAGAATTCAGTAATGAATGACTCTAAAAAGTGATGGATGTCTCTAAATTGCCTTTGTTGCAATGGTTGGAACCAAGTTAAAGCGGTATTCTTTAACGTTAGTCCAAATGCGTTGTATTGCGTAAACATGTCTTCGACTTGTTCTGCTCTTAGTACTTGTTTGAATTCTGCGACATGATCATAGGGATCTCCTGTCCCATCAAAATAATTCTTCATTGATTTTACTAATTGTGTGGGTCTCAATATTCTTGCGTGTTCACGTGGTCTAGGTAGAGGAAAATCATCTCTACCACCTGGTATTCCATGATCTCTAGGTCTATCTGTGGTTGTTCTATCTCTCCCTATGGGATGAGTGAAGCTTAGTTCGGGTCTTTCTTTATTCTTTTCTCTTTGATTTCCATGGGCTGATGATGTTCCTGCCCCTTGTTGACTTGTATTCACGTTTGTTCTAGATGGAGGGAATACCAATTCTCCTCTCCATGTGTATAGGTTTTTAGCGCGGTCGGGTACCACAAAGACTCTTTCTGAAGTCTCGTCCAGATATACAACCTTTCCAGGTGTATCCGGGTCCTTGAACTCATATATTGTGATGATACCTATCTCACTAAGTAGGTCTGTTTTGTATCTCCAAAAGGCTTCATCCGTTTCTTTATTTACAAACAACTCTATGCTTCTGTTGTCCTGAGGGATCCATTCTGGGATTAGCACTCGTGTCAGTACAGATTTCCCTCTAGGTGTTCTAGGCTCTTCTAATGGTTCTTTTCCTTGAGATTTCGCTTCCGCCTCTAATAGAATAGTGCCAAACTCATTAGTATCATTTGGCTGCGTACTTAGGACGTACATGGTTCCTTCCTTGTCTATGTAAGCGTCTCTCTCAAATTTCACCACTGGTCTCTCCAATCCAATGGGTTGATCGGGGTTGTGCAGTTGCACCACTTGCCTTCGCAAACCATCTTCATAGATGCGAGCACCTAATCGGTTGGTTCGGAGAAACTCTAATTGCGTTCTATAGGGTCCTTCTGGTCTTTCTAAGTATGCAACATTAGACCCTCCTTCTGGTCTTTCTGTGCTAAATGCCATTTCTGATTCGCTAGTATCTGAGCTCTCGTTGGGGTAATTACTATTCAATTGCTGAGCCCACGATCGAGCAGTAGTTCTTACACTTGCCTCTGAAGATCTAAGGCTTCGTCGGTCCGACTTACCTATGTGTCTCCCTGATCTAAGGTTCATTAATTTTCTTCCTTGCACACTCAGTACATACTCAGATCGTCAATGATTCTTTGTTATTATTTTCTTGATTCTTTTTAGATTTCTTTGGATTCTTGTCTTACTGTATGCGTCAGGAATTCGACTTTCCGTGATAATTTTGAGTTCTCGTTCCGTCAGACTTAGGTTCTTTCCTTAGGTTTTCGCGTCACACACACCTTTAGTCTTGGACTTGAAAGAATTAAGTATCTTGAACTTGAGGCGTTCCTATCATCTTAATCCACGCTGCTAACGTTTATCCTAAGCTAAGAATTGACTGAGGGGGTTGAGTAATCTTCCAACCTCGAGTCGGCTTTTCTGTTGCTCTGATGCCCTGTTGCCCAAGAAGCCGCGCTTCCCAAGCTCTGATGTCTTCACTGCCTTGCTTCTGTTGCCTTTTATTGTTCTTCACTAGACCTGGAAAAATCCAATATTAGACCAACTCCCAGGATGATCAAACACTTGAGTATATATACCCTTTTAGTCCCTTCTCGTTTTTGCCCAAATTTTCAATGTGTGCCCCTTGGCTTTCTAGTCCCTAACTGAGTGAACCTCAAATTAGCTTATCTAAAAATAGGCGTATCCTTTAAGAAAAAAACAGTTGAGGTCACGTAGTACTCGTCAATAGCTTTCTAATGAGCTATTAAGCTCAAAAACGGACTTCGGATGAAAAAGTTATGAGTGTTCAGGCCCTGGGGGGTAAAAACTGACAATCAGGTTTTCCTTCCAATATGAGCTAAGGGGTCTCCTATGAGTCTAATGGTCCAAAAATTTCTCAAAAATACCCTCAAAATTGGTCAAAAATTGAAGTCCAAAATTTGCGATGGGGGTGCACAATCGCGATGGTCTGGGACCGTCGCGATGGTCCGAGCGAACCGTCGCGATGGCGCGGAATTTGGACAATCGCGATGGCCCGAGGTGAACGATCGCGATGGCGTGAGGTCGAACCGTCGCGATGGTGTGATCAGGTGGACAATCGCGATGGTCCGGGGTGGTAAACGGTATCTAAAAATAACGAAAATTGGTACGCGCATTCTACCTAAGCTCCTCAAGCTCGAGGACTCCTCGGCTTGCACAAAATGGAGCTATGGATTACAAAATGGGGTTTTGTCTATATTACATATGTTACAAGAGTGATGAAAATCACTGTTGGATGTTTGAAGAGGTAATAAAAACATAATTGTTTAAAAAATAATCCGACTGGCTCCCTGCTCCGTCTTTACATGCTTCCGTGGCGTCTGTGCCTCTGGCTGCTTCCAACATACACGTACACGTACACCTACACGTACACGTACACGTACACCTACACGTACACGTACACGTA
Organism: Ceratopteris richardii; assembly: GCA_020310875.1. NCBI lineage: Eukaryota > Viridiplantae > Streptophyta > Polypodiopsida > Polypodiales > Pteridaceae > Ceratopteris > Ceratopteris richardii. The sequence continues at coordinate 72,939,494 of CM035440.1, read as the reverse complement.
CACCTACACGTACACGTACACGTACACCTACACGTACACGTACACGTACACCTACACGTACACGTACACGTACACGTACACGTACACGTACACGTACACGTACACGTACACGTACACGTACACCTACACGTACACGTACACGTACACCTACACGTACACGTACACGTACACCTACACGTACACGTACACGTACACCTACACGTACACGTACACGTACAGCTACACGTACACGTACACGTACAGCTACACGTACACGTACACGTACACCTACACGTACACGTACACGTACACCTACACGTACACGTACACGTACACCTACACGTACACGTACACGTACACCTACACGTACACGTACACGTACACCTACACGTACACGTACACGTACACCTACACGTACACGTACACGTACACCTACACGTACACGTACACGTACACCTACACGTACACGTACACGTACACCTACACGTACACGTACACGTACACCTACACGTACACGTACACGTACACCTACACGTACACGTACACGTACACCTACACGTACACGTACACGTACACCTACACGTACACGTACACGTACACCTACACGTACACGTACACGTACACCTACACGTACACGTACACGTACACCTACACGTACACGTACACGTACACCTACACGTACACGTACACGTACACCTACACGTACACGTACACGTACACCTACACGTACACGTACACGTACACCTACACGTACACGTACACGTACACGTACACGTACACGTACACGTACACGTACACCTACACGTACACGTACACGTACACCTACACGTACACGTACACGTACACCTACACGTACACGTACACGTACACCTACACGTACACGTACACGTACACCTACACGTACACGTACACGTACACCTACACGTACACGTACACGTACACCTACACGTACACGTACACCTACACGTACACGTACACGTACACCTACACGTACACGTACACGTACACCTACACGTACACGTACACCTACACGTACACGTACACGTACACCTACACGTACACGTACACGTACACCTACACGTACACGTACACGTACACCTACACGTACACGTACACCTACACGTACACGTACACGTACACCTACACGTACACGTACACGTACACCTACACGTACACGTACACGTACACCTACACGTACACGTACACGTACACGTACACGTACACGTACACGTACACGTACACGTACACGTACACGTACACGTACACGTACACGTACACGTACACGTACACGTACACGTACACGTACACGTACACGTACACGTACACGTACACGTACACGTACACGTACACGTACACGTACACGTACACGTACACGTACACGTACACGTACACGTACACGTACACGTACACGTACACGTACACGTACACGTACACGTACACGTACACGTACACGTACACGTACACGTACACGTACACGTACACGTACACGTACACGTACACGTACACGTACACGTACACGTACACGTACACGTACACGTACACGTACACGTACACGTACACGTACACGTACACGTACACGTACACGTACACGTACACGTACACGTACACGTACACGTACACGTACACGTACACGTACACGTACACGTACACGTACACATACACATACACATACACATACAGGTACACATACACATACACATACATGTACACATACACATACATGTACACATACACATACACATACACATACACATACACATACACATACACATACACGTACACGTACACGTACACGTACACATACACATACACATACACATACACATACACATACATGTACACATACACATACACATACACATACACGTACACGTACACATACACATACACATACACATACACATACACATACATGTACACATACACATACACATACACATACACGTACACGTACACATACACATACACATACATGTACACATACACATACACATACACATACACGTACACGTACACATACACATACACATACACATACACATACACATACATGTACACATACACATACACATACACATACACATACACATACACATACACATACACATACACATACACATACACATACACATACACATACATGTACACATACACATACACATACACATACACATACACATACACGTACACGTACACGTACACGTACACATACACATACACATACACATACACATACATGTACACATACACATACACATACACATACACATACACATACACATACACATACACATACACACATAGTGTTGGGGGATTCTTGTGCAAAAAGAGATTTGAGTGTTTGTAGGAGAAGGGAGAAAGATAAGCAGAAAGATACAGATACTAGAAGCTTCTCTAGATTGATTATAAGGAGGAAAGTAAAATGGTGATGTACAATACAACCCAAATGCTTTCTATGCAAAAATCCTAAAGAGTGCACAACCACAAAGTACAAAATACCCAAGATTCTTGTTGCTTCTAACCTTCTCTGCACCAAACCTCCACCTTCTCCAAGCTTGCACTTGTGCACACCTTGCACTCAAGCTTCCACTAGGGGGAGCGATGGACACCTTTTATCGGCGCATGCACAACTTCAATGGGACCTTAGGACCTTTGGTTGTATGGTTAGCACTTCTCTGCACACTTCTTAGTCACTCTTCATGCACACCTTGCACTTCACTTCTCTACATCGCACACACTCTTTATGTCTCTTTTGCACTTCTCTTGCTTAGTCTAGACTATGCTCACCTTGCTTAGTCCTCCAAGAATAATGCCTTGCCTTGATTTGAGTGTCGGTTCACGTATGCTCCTAATTGCTAGAGTATCTTGGTGCTCACTTTGATGTCCCAATATTGTCTCCAAAAGTGGGCAGCCAACGAATCCCTATTTTGTCATGTAGTGACTTAAGACTAAAACAAAAATTTTAATTGGGGGGCCATACTTTCACTTTTGCATACGTTGTCGCTTCACATACCTTCACATTTTGCCTTTTAATTTTTCAAATGTGCAGTTAAGAGAGGGTTCACCTGAACCTTCCAAATACTTTTAAAAACACTTTGAACCTTAGAGAATTACAGAAATACCTGTGCAACCTCCAACCAACTTTCTGCAATTTTACCCTTTGTGAACAATTAATTGTGCACTACTTATGCACCTTGACACCCGACTTTGAATGCTTTGATTTCACCCATGTTGACCTTTGACCTTGAACCTATTGACTTTGACTAGTTTGACTTTGACCTTTTGACTTTGATTGCAATTGGCTTTGATTGTAGTTGACTTTGACCAATATGACTTTTTATGGGCTCAACACATACACATACACACACATACACATACACATACACATACACATACACATACACATACACATACACATACACATACACATACACATACACATACACATACACATACACATACACATACACATACACATACACATACACATACACATACACATACACATACACATACACATACACATACACATACACATACACATACACATACACATACACATACACATACACATACACATACACATACACATACACATACACATACACATACACATACACATACACATACACATACACATACACATACACATACACATACACATACACATACACATACACATACACATACACATACACATACACATACACATACACATACACATACACATACACATACACATACACATACACATACACATACACATACACATACACATACACATACACATACACATACACATACACATACACATACACATACACATACACATACACATACACATACACATACACATACACATACACATACACATACACATACACATACACATACACATACACATACACATACACATACACATACACATACACATACACATACACATACACATACACATACACATACACATACACATACACATACACATACACATACACATACACATACACATACACATACACATACACATACACATACACATACACATACACATACACATACACATACACATACACATACACATACACATACACATACACATACACATACACATACACATACACATACACATACACATACACATACACATACACATACACATACACATACACATACACATACACATACACATACACATACACATACACACACACATATATATACACACACATACTTAGACACATACACATACACATACACATTGCTGAGCCCATAAAAGTCATATTGGTCAAAGTCAACCACAATCAAAACCAAAGGGTCAAAAGTCAAAGCAATCAAAGTCAACATGTTGAAGGTCAAAGTCAACATGGGCAAAGTCAAAGTGTTCAAAGTTTGGGTGTCAAGGTGCACAGGTAGTGCACAATTAATTGATCATAAAGGTTATATTTGTAGAAAGTTGGTTGTAGGTTGCAGAGTTTCTTTTTGTAATTTCTCTAAGGAATTAAAAGGCAAAATATGAAGGTGTGTGAAGCGGTAGTGTACGCAAAAGTGAAAGTATGGCTCCCCAATTAAAATTTTTGTTTTAGTCTAAAGTCACTACAGGACACAACAGGGATTCGTTGGCTACCCACATTTGGAGAAAATCTTGGGACATCAAAGTGAGCACCAAGATACTTTAGCAATTAGGAGCGTACGTGAACTGACACTCAAATCAAGGCAAGGCATTATTCTTGGGGAGACTAAGCAAGGTGAGCATAGTCTAGACTAAGAGAAGAGAAGAGACATACAATGAGTGTGCAACGCAGAGAAGTGAAGTGCAAGGTGTGCAAGAAGAGTGACTTAGAAGTGTGTAGAGAAGTGCTAAGACATGCAACCAAAGGTCACGAGGCCCATTGAAGCTTTGTGCGCATCGACAGAATGTATCTATCCCTCCCCCTATTGGAAGCTTGAGTGCAAAGTGTGCACAAGGGCAAGCTTGGAAAAGGTGGAGGTCTGGTGCAGAGAAGGTTGGTGGCAGCAAGAACCTTGGGTATTTTGTAGCTTTGTTGATTGTGAACTCTTTGGGATTTTGCATAGAGCATTGGATTGTATTGTACATCACCATTGTACTTTTCTCCTTATAATCAATATACAGAAGCTTCCAGTGTCTGTATCTTTCTTCTAATATTGTTCCCTTCTCCTACAAACACTCAAGTCCCTTTCTGCACAAGAATCCCCCAACACACATACACATACACATAAACATAAACATACACATACACATACACATACACATACACGTACACATACACATACACATACACATACACATACACATACACATAACACATACACATACACATACACATACACATACACATACACATACACATACACATACACATACACATACACATACACCATACACATACACATACACATACACATACACATACACATACACATACACATACACATACACATACACATACACATACACATACACATACACATACACATACACATACACATACACATACACATACACATACACATACACATACACATACACATACACATACACATACACATACACATACACATACACATACACATACACATACACATACACATACACATACACATACACATACACATACACATACACATACACATACACATACACATACACATACACATACACATACACATACACATACACATACACATACACATACACATACACATACACATACACATACACATACACATACACATACACATACACATACACATACACATACACATACACATACACATACACATACACATACACATACACATACACATACACATACACATACACATACACATACACATACACATACACATACACATACACATACACATACACATACACATACACATACACATACACATACACATACACATACACATACACATACACATACACATACACATACACATACACATACACATACACATACACATACACATACACATACACATACACATACACATACCACATACACATACACATACACATACACATACACATACACATACACATACACATACACATACACATACACATACACATACACATACACATACACATACACATACACATACACATACACATACACATACACATACACATACACATACACATACACATACACACACACATCCACATCCACATGCACATGCACATGCACATGCACATGCACATGCACATGCACATGCACATGCACATGCACATGCACATGCACATGCACATGCACATGCACATGCACATGCACATGCACATGCACATGCACATGCACATGCACATGCACATGCACATGCACATGCACATGCACATGCACATGCACATGCACATGCACATGCACATGCACATGCACATGCACATGCACATGCACATGCACATGCACATGCACATGCACATGCACATGCACATGCACATGCACATGCACATGCACATGCACATGCACATGCACATGCACATGCACATGCACATGCACATGCACATGCACATGCACATGCACATCCACATGCACATGCACATCCACATACACATGCACATCCACATACACATACACATACACATACACATAAACATACACATACACATACACATACACATACACATACACATACACATACACATACACATACACATACACATACACATACACATACACATACACATACACATACACATACACATACACATACACATACACATACACATACACATACACATACACATACACATACACATACACATACACATACACATACACATACACATACACATACACATACACATACACATACACATACACATACACATACACATACACATACACATACACATACACATACACATACACATACACATACACATACACATACACATACACATACACATACACATACACATACACATACACATACACATACACATACACATACACATACACATACACATACACATACACATACACATACACATACACATACACATACACATACACATACACATACACATACACATACACATACACATACACATACACATACACATACACATACACATACACATACACATACACATACACATACACATACACATACACATACACATACACAATACACATACACATACACATACACATACACATACACATACACATACACATACACATACACATACACATACACATACACATACACATACACATAAACATACACATAAACATACACATGCACATACACATACACATACACATACACATGCACATGCACATACACATGCACATGAACATGCACATGCACATGCACATGCACATGCACATGCACATGCACATGCACATGCACATGCACACGCACATGAACATGCACACGCACATGAACATGCACACACACATGAACATGCACACGCACATGAACATGTAGATGCACATGCACATGCACATGCACATGCACATGCACCTGCACATGCACATGCACATGCACATGTGTAGATCAAGCGTAAGCACCACCTCCTTTACTTGTCAATCCGTGGAGACGTGAGGACCGGTATGAAGACCATGAGCGAGTGAAGGCACAAGTGCGTGAGTGAAAGCACACCATGCACACACATACACACATGCGCACAAGGTAAGATCAAAGAGAGGAACAATGGAAAGCTTTCTATTGCAAAGGAACTCTCTTACAAAAGCTCTATTCTCTAACAAGCTAACCTCAAAAATGAGCTCTCTAGCTCCTTTTATAGTTTTTGGACTAGTTTTGGCCTTGTCCAGACCTAGTGTCCAGTCTAGTTAAAAACTAGGTTCCAGGGCTTATTTAAAGGCTCAAACGAAGTCTAAAAATTATGAAAATTGGTAGGATGATACTTCTAATACTCCTCAAGCTTGAGGAATCCTTGGCTTGAACAAAATGGAGTTAAAAAAATAGGAAATGATATTCACAATGGCTTTTAGTGATTAAAATCACTATTTTTATAGGGATTCCTTTTGAAAATTTGACATGTACTTCTTGGAGCTCGCTACATGCTCCTTCTTCTTGTGTGTCCACCTCTTTGATGTGCTCCTGTGCTTTGTCCTTGACCTTCAAATTCAACACTTCCCCCCCCATCGAGTCTGTCATCCTTGACAGACCCTTGTTGTAATGGTTGTTCCAGGTAGTGCTCTGAGAGGTAGTGTCCATTTTGTAGAGATGAGAGCCGTCTATCTTCCAAATGTGGAAAGATCCATTGGCCAGTTATTCATTTGTCTCTTTGAGCCTATGCAAGTTGTAGTCCTGTGGTATGTGCTTCATCCTTGGATTTCAACATGAATGTGTCGTTGTGAGTCTCCATTGCTGGCTTCTAGATCTTCCAAAGGTGATGTTCATGGGACTCATGCCAAGTACTCGTAACCCATAATGAATGATGGGTAAGTGTGTTCGTGCATGGGTTGAGTAAAATATCTGCCTTGTGCACGGCCTTGGAAGTACGGTGCAAAAATTGGGGGTCTTGAGCTGAGTGCTCAAGGGTATGCTGACGAAGAGGTTCCCTAATCTATCATGGTTATGGTGTTGCCAAAGTAAAGATACTTACCATGGTGAAGGGTCGATCGATGTTTATCTCTTTGTGTTGTACACCCGGCCTTTGTGATGGAACATTATCGATGAATGTCCATGTTGATGGTCCATTGATGAGATTTTTTGAGTGTCTGGTCCTATCTCCTCTTTTCAAAGCAACATTTGCCAAATACTGAGAATTGAATTTCTTTATATTCCTTGACAAACAACATTGGGTAACTACACCAAGCTTAGTTTCACATATTCTCTTTAGCTCACCATAAGCAGGAGTCTTCTCACCCAGTATACAAACAAGGATTTTTAGGGTACCAAACTAACCCTTGCAGATATCTCCTTGGATGCTCTCATACATACAGTAGTTAAGCATATCTCAAGTTGTGGGTCTTCAAGCTCTTCCCTCCTACCATGGTAAGGGGAAACAATAGTTGTGGATGCCATGTTCATGCCAAGTGCTTGACATCTACCAGATAAGGCTGCAATAATATCATCTGCTAGCCAAGATACACTTCCATCCAAACTGATAAATGCCTAGTAATCAAGGGTTCCATCTTCAACTAAGCATGAATCATTCATGTTCCATGAGCCAAACCTGGGAACAAGTTCTCTCTCTCTCTCTCTCTCTTTGGGGAACAATGTCACAAAACAAGAAGACAAAGATTAGTATCAAAAAATGGTTTACATGTGTCAATGTGCTCTTGTGCATGGGACTCTCAATTGTGTCTATGCACGGCCATGTAATGTGGCCCTATATTAATGCATACTTTGGAAATGCATGACCTGAATGGTGCAAAAGACAGGGTTGTGCAAGGAGCACATGGTTGTCGCTCGTCGAGGCTTTCACTATTATTTGCGAGTGTTGATGCCCTCTGTCATGGAGGTATCCATTGGATCTCGAGATGACAACTGATCCTTCCTCCCTATAGGGATCCATATGAGAATGGTCTGCGACTGTTTAGTGATCTCCTTTGACTGATTCATTTTTGGATGGTTTCTTGAGGGTTTGATCCTTCGTGGTTGGCTCTTTGGTTCTGTGGGGGCCTTGGGTGCTTTTGGCTTCCAAACCCATATCTTTGATAATTGTCTTCTTACCATTGTTGAAGAGGTGATTTGATCTTCTTTCAGTCTCTGTGCTTGGTTCTGACCCTTTTTCCTCCTTGGCTTCTTTGTTGAGACATTTTGCATGGTGGAGAGCATAGGGCATTGTGCATGTAATATTTTCTTGGGTACCCACATGTGTGATTGCCCTTGTTGAGCTGCCGCTAATTTTTTAGGCACCCAAACTTGTCGGATACCTTGTGGTTGAGCTTCCCCTAGCTTCTTCGTTCGTGTATTGGCCTTGCCGAGATGGGAATTGTGGGGGCAAAGTTGGTGGTTGCTCTCCTTTTTGTATCCAAATCTGCTTCATGCCCTGCACTACTTTCTTCTTGAAATCCCGTTCTCTATTTGATATAGCAGTTGTCATGTACTGTTTCTCTTGCATGTGTGGTTGAACTACTACATATGGATGAGACTTCGTATAAGAAGGGAGTCTCAATGGGTCTCCGACTCTTTTATTGGAGGCAGTATCCTTCTGCATCATAGAGCTTTGAACACATACAAATTCTTCTTCCTTAAGATTATTCCTAAGAGAATGTGTGACACCATGATCTGTGAGCATGCACTTTTCTAACTCTAATGTAATGCATTGTTCATGAACCCAAACTTGAAGAAGTTGAGTTCTTAGATTTAAGTTGACTGCATGGTCATAGATCCAATCTTGTCCCAAGACAAGAGGTTCCGTAAGGTCCTCATCTTGACACACTAGCATTTTGACTCTCATTGGAACATCATGAAGATAAATGGTAAGCTCTACCTCACCCAAACAAGGGGTTTCCACACCTCCCAATCCTATGAGATAGGCTTCTATGGGATTGATGTTCAACTGTAGGTCTTGGCAGTAGGAAAGTCTAACTGCACTAGTAGCTGCACCTAAGTCAATCAATGCTTTTACAGTCCTAGCACTCTTTCCTTGTCCTATCTCTATGGTCACAAAGGGAAGTCGATCAATGATTCGAGAAGTATTTATGCCCAATTTTTGGCACATGTCCATGTGATATTTTGGGGTTTTCAGGTTGATATCTAGGCCTAGTCACCTTAACTTATTTTTCCTAATGCGCTCTCTGGCCTCTACCTGTGCTTCCTCTCTCACTCTTAACTCTTCTTCTTTTCGCTTCTTAGCAGGGTTGAGTCTCATTAGCATATCCTCTATAAGAGGTTCTTGATACAACTTGACTCTACATCCACTAATATAATTTGGTAAGATATCTCCTTCTAGAGTGGCCAATTGAACCGCACCACTAGTGGAAATTCTATTAATGATCATGGGTCCATATCCTCTTTTTTCCAATATATGGGCATGTTGCTTTAGTGTATAAACCAACACTAGATCTCCCTCTTTCAGTCCCTTATCCTTGATGTGTGCATCAAAGTATGCCTTTGTTGGCATCCTCTAGGAAGATGCAAGTACGGGCATACACGTAGATCTAGCATTGAGGCAACCAATCAAATTTCTTCAATCCTCACATTATTTTAAAAAGTGATTCTCATCACTGAAAACCATTGTAAATACCACTTCACCTTTTTGTAGCTCCATTTTGTGTAAGCCGAGGAGTCCTCGAGCTTGAGGAGCTTTAGTAGTATTTCCCCACCAAGTTTCATAATTTTCAGAGCTCGTTTGAGCCCCCAAAATAGCTTAGGAACCTAATTTTTAACTAGGCCAGACACTAGGTTTGAACAAGACCAAAGCTAGTAAAAAACTATAAATAGAGCTAGAGAGCTCATTTTTGGGCTAGCTTGTTGTAGTTTTGAACTTGTATGAGAACATTGTTATAATAGAAGTGGTTCCATTGTCTTGCTCTCTTTGTTCTTGCCGTGTGTGCGCATGTGCGTGTGTATGTGTGTGCATGTTCGTGTGCTTCTCACTCACACACTTGTGCCTTCACTTGCTCAAGGTCTTCATACCATCCTCTTGTCTTCTCGGATTGACATTAAAGGAGGTGCTACTCGTCATTGAGCTACACCAAATTTTGGCACCGTTGCCGGGGATTGAGCTTTGAGGATGAGCGTGTGATGGTAAGACATAGAGAGGATGCGTTGGAATGGTAAGTAGTAGGTGATTTTCTTGTTTTTCACCATTTTCTCCATCTCCATCTCCATCTCCATCTCCACCTCCATCCCCATCTCCCTTTCATATTCCCACTCCCATTTCATTCACCTCATTTGCATAGTGAGAGATTGAGAGAGAGCGAGAGCGCATGTCTTTTTTTTGTGTGTTTTTTGCATGATCCTTGCAGGTTTCAGCATTCTCACCATCTCCAACAAGCTCTATAGGTAATGAAATTCTCTGTGCAAGCCCCAGAGGCATCGACCTTGAGGTATCACAACACACCAAAAATTTGAGCCAATCACGATTCTGAGTGCACCACGACACAGCGCAGCCTGAGAGCTCCTAGAATCACTAGCCTGATTAGTAAAATTCACCATATCCCGGTCTATTGTGAAACACCCGAGTATCGTGACACACCCGAGTATCGCGACCCACCCGAGTATCGCGACACACCCGAGTATCGCGACACACTGAGGTATCACGACACACCCGAGTATCGTGACACACCCAGGTATCGTGACACACCCGAGTATCGCGACACACCCAAGTATCGCAACACACCCAAGTATCTCGACACACCCAGGTATCCTGACACACGCGAGTATTGTGACACACCGAGGTATCGCGACACACCCACCTATCGTGACACACCCAGGTATCGCGACACACCCGAGTATCGCGACACACCTGAGTATCGCGACACACCGAGGTATCGCAACACACCCACCTATCGTGACACACCGACCCGAGCTATCACGATACACCGGCTCAACACATAAATTTCTAAGGGGTGTAATTTGTGTAATTGTGGTAATTTTGGGCTTAAATTTTGACAAGTTGGGGAATTTTAGGGCCTTAGAAGGGGGCAAAACAATTAGAAAACCGTAGAAAAATTCTTGAACCCTGAGAGCCTGTTTTGAACCCTAAGTGCCTGAATGGTCATAACTCCACCATACAAACTCTGATTGATGAGATTTTGGTCTCGTTGGAAAGCCATTCGGTAGGATTAGGGGGACATAAGATTTTGGGGGTACAATGAGCTACTCCAAGGGGGGCTCATATTTGTTGATGTGTTTCCATCAATTCATTGTAATGTAAGAACTTGTGAACCTTTGTAGGAACATTGGGAGCAATCAAGGCATCCAAAGCAAGATAGCAAGGGCAATCACCAAACTTGGGAGAAGGCTTCCTGGGCTTGTGAAGCAATTTGAGCAACAAGTGAATTGAGGTTGGAAGTTCTCTCAAACCCCCTTTGTCAATTCCTAGCTTAAGCTAAGTGCAACTTAGATGTGGTGATTAATTAGGGTGACTCTAGGCACGAATCAAGTCCAAGAAAACGAATCAACTAAGTGCAAGCATTAAGTAGGTATTAAGTGCAAAAACCCTAAGGGACAAAAGTAAACTTGAATCGATCAATTATCAAGTGTGAGATTCACTTAAATATTCCTGACGAAGTGATTTCAAACAAGAGCTTAACACAATAATCAACTAAAAAGAACAAAGTGATTGATACGAACTAACCTGCAACGAGATTGTACTTGGGACTAGAGGGTAGAAAACCCAGGCATATGAACCTTAGGTCAGGAAGACACATAGGCCAAGACAGACAAAGCCTCAGATCCTCTAAAGCTAGTGTCAATCACACTGCTAGGTCTTGGGCCCAACAGTTGAGTAATTATTCCAACCTTCCTAACTCTGAGACTAGCAAATTAGAGATGTCTCAAGGTATAGAGAGACCCACAAGAAGTTCAGGTGTGGCCTACCTATGAAAGGTTGAAGGTCCTTACAAGACTCAACTCGAATATGTTAGGACCAACCAATTAGGTGCTTACATCTATGAGGACGGTCTAAGAAGATCCATAGTTCAGGTTAAAAACCCAGATCAACCCATTAGACTAGAACATCCAACGGTGAAGTTTGAAAATGGCACATACCTGGACAAAGAGGGCACTATGTATGTAGTCACCGATCACCCAGACATGACAGACGAATTTGGTAATGTGATCCTAGAAACGGACATAGGTGACATAGAGTAGGGGAACATGGGAAGAGAGCCCAGGACTACTCGAGGTAAATCAGTTCTTACGAGAATCCTCACACCAGAGTGGGTGCCCCAGGACAACAAGAGCATAGATCTGCTCTTAAGCCGAGAGAGACTGATGAAGCCTTTTGGAGGTATAAGCCTGATCAACCAAATGAAGTAGGAATGATCACGATCTATGAGTTTAAAGAACCTGATAGCCCAAGCAAAGTGACCTATCTGTATAGTACGTTAGAAAGGATCTTTGTGGTCATGGAGCATGGTAGGCATGCCTACACTTGGAAGGGTGAATTTATCTTTCCCCAACCAAGATCCAATGTCTCTTATGGCCACCAAGGAGTGGGAACACCCCAAGTTCATGGAGCTCAAAGGGACAGAAGTAGAGACAAGCCAAAGGTAAGCTTTGCCAACCCAATAGGAAGAGAGAGGATGAGAACAAAGGCAGATAGAGTGGAAATGGAGAGACTTAGAGAACCAAGGAACCAAAGACGTACTGATGATTTTCCTTTGCCAACGGCTAGAGAACACACAAACCTTGAGGCCAACCCAGTTGGTGAAGTCGATGAAGAACTATTTCGATGGCACAGGAGACCATATGATCATGTAGCTGAATTTAGACAAGTCTTGAAAGTTGAACAAGTGGAGGATATATTCACACAATACAATGCTTTCGGTCTAACCCTTAGGAACACTACCCTTACATGGTTTCAACCACTGAATGAGAGGCAGTTCAGAAACATAGACCAACTTCTAGAGGCATTCATCACTGAGTTTTCTAAGAGTGGCATAAGGCACAACACTTCCTCACTAATTCATAGCTTCAACCAAACACCTCACAAGATGGTTAGGCTTGCAGGAAGACGGTTAGGTTTCCTCACTCCAGCCAAACAGGTGGCTTTATTCTTGGATGGATTCCTAAGTACCAAATTGAGATCATATGTGTACCTGAAGGACCCTTGGACCATAGAAGAGTGTGTATGCATGTCCATCGACATTGAGGATAACCTAGGGGAGGAATTAGAACTTTCAAAAATCTACAAAGTTTCAGATAGTTCTACTAGCCTCTCTTCCTTGCAATCCACATCTATTGAGGAACTCGTTGAGAAAGTAGCTCAAAAGTTAGGAGTCTCTAGTAAACAAATACCAAGGTTTGCGCTAGTGAAAGGATGCTATACTTGTGGAGGTGACCATATGGTGAATGTATGTCCCATTATGGCCCAACCCCAAGTGAATCCTAGTAACCAGTACTGCACCATAGAACAGAGGTACACCAATCACACCGCACGAGATTGCCCATACAATAAGCAAGCAGTTAGGCAAACATACCCACAACCATACCCTCAACAAGGAAGATACCAGAACCAGTACCCACCTCAACAATATGGTAGACCACATCAACCCTATCAACAATCCTATCAAACCCAACAAAGGCCTCAACCTGCGTTAGCGCAACAACACCCAACCCCAGCCAATGTGATTCCACTAAAGTACGCATCTACAGAAGAGAACCTAAATAGAGCCATAGTGCTAGTAACACCACTGCTTTCGGAAATTAACCTGAGTGATCATAGTTTTGAATCTACTCACATGGATAGTCCATATGCTTACTACATGCAGTCACCTGAGCATAATGAGTCATATTACTCTGAAGATCCGAGTGAACCTAGGGAGCCTAAGTATGCAAATGTCATGTATGCGAACCCCAACTCTAGAACCCAACCTAGGCAGGTAAGACCCCCAGCTCCTAGAGGACCATGCTACCGATGTCAGGGAGATCACTTCATTCGTGATTGCCCCATTCATGCACCTACACAAAACCAGTCAATAACAATCCAGGGCTTTTGTCAAGATTGCAGAAAAGAGCATCTCTTACAAGATTGCCCAAAGAACCCCAATAACATGCCAAAAATCACTCCTATTAACGTTATTGGGTTAGTAGTAGACTCTACAGGAAGTGTGACTTCGACTTCCCTAGTGCAAGTAGTCACCCGAGCTCAAGCTTTGCAGCAAACTCAAGGAGTAGGGCAGGAAAAGAGTTTTGAGGTTAGTGAGACAGAGACTATAACCAAGAAAAGGACAAGAGATTGGAGAGATAGCCAGGAGAGAATGAAAAGTCAATGGGCACAAAAAATGAGGGAACTTGAGGAAAGCTTTAGAGAAACAAAAGCAAAGATAAATGAACTTACATCTCAAACTCAATCTCACACCACCCCTCCACCACCGTTTCCATCTCTCGCCAAGCCATCACCTTCCACTCCCCAACCTTCTAATCCACCGGACTTAACCCACCCACCACCCAGAGTAGGATCAGTTCTAGCCGATCCCACTCGTAAGGATCTAGACATGATGCTTAAAGCATATCAGGCCAGAATCCAAGAAGGGCCAAATGTGATAGATCATAACAAATGTTACCCTAGAGCCGATCTAGAGATAGAGCAAACAAAGCTTTGTGCTAAGATGGTCGAATTGGCGCAAGCCATGTTTGAAGCCAATCGCTTGTTCAATGGCTCTAGCTCCACTAGAACAAAAGTACAATGCAAATTGATTGTGGAAGAACTACTTTGGGTTAAACCACAATCATGGCAACAATTAGCAGGTCAACTAGAATTGGGACAGGAGAAGGACAAAAAGGAAAACAAGGGGAAAGAAAACCCTTCTAAGATTCAAATTCAAGTAGATAAGGTGGGAGAATTTAGCAAAGGAGACGAAGGTAATACGTGTCTACCTGTCACTTACAATGGGTACATGACCAAGGCCATACTAGACATAGGGGCAGGAGTAGGAATTTCCACCAAGGAGATTTGGGAGAAATGGGGAAAGCCTGCCTTACAGCCCACACGCATGAAGCTCCAATTAGCAGACGGTCATGTGGAAAAACCCTTAGGAATATTGGAAAGGATCAAATTAACCACATGTGGAGTTGAATTTGAACACACACTAGCCATTTGTAAGTTCAAAAAGGCTAACAATTACAAAATGATATTAGGACGATCTTTCATGAGATAAATGCGGATAGTGCAAGATTTGGGACGAGATGCTTTATACCTGCAACATCAAGGAAATACTACCAAGATAAACTTGCATACATTTTTATATAGAGATGTACCCCCACTATAGTGGAATCCCATACACAAGGAGGAAGGCGACTTATGTATTCATAGTGCTGGATCAAGCGATCAATCATGGAAGTATGAGGATGCCCAATTATGGATGTGTAAAGAAGCCAAGAAGGAGGACAATAAAAGGCAGTTGTGGCCAATAGGACATCCTAACTACCGACCAATAGAGGACCCAAGGTACATGCCTCAAATCTTTCGTGATGAAACCTTTGAACCGCATGGATGGATGGAAATCTTGGCAACCTTGGATGTATGTGTGAACGAGGAAGTCCTAACTATGAACGAGTGCATAGACGGAGAAGGCTATGACGTAAATTTGTACATGGTTGTCCTTCAAGAAGTAGAAGCAAGGGAAATCTTAGAAAAAGAGTGGAAAGAGGAATATGAGAGTATAGAAATGGAACCCGAATTTGATTCAGAGGAAAGCTATCTAGAAACCATTCGAACTAAAGATAAGCAGGAACCGACCAAGATCCTGGCAATAGAAGCCGCCCCCATAATACAAGAGCAAGAGGAAAGAATGAGTAAAACCGGACCAAATCCAGATCTTTTCGAGGTTCTGAAGCATTTTAAAAGATACAAAGTAGAAGAGAGAAAGATAGCCATTCAAATGCCTAAGAGAGAGGCTCAAGAAGGAGAAGCGTACGACAACAAAAAACAAACAAAAAAAATCATAGTAACAGTGGAAGATGGAGAAGAAAGATGTACATACATAGGTAAAGATGTGTCAATTGAGGAGGAAGAAGAATTAATACAATTGATCCAAGAATATCGAGATGTATTCGCGTGGACATATAAGGATCTCAGGGGTGTGGAACCCTCGATTTGCTCTCATAGAATACCAATGATGGCTGAGGCAAAACCATCAAAACAACACCCTTATACATACAATGAGGTCTATGCGGCTAAAATTAAAGAAGAAATAGACAAACTGCTAGCGGAAGGATTCATTTATGAAATAGAACATACCGAGTGGGTATCACCATTAGTAGTTGTGCCTAAGAAGAACGAAAAATTAAGAGTCAGCATTAATCTAAAAAAGGTGAATGCAGCCCAATTCGTGATAGCTATCCATTACCCATTACGGACCATCTATTGGAAAGAGTTGCAGGAAAAGAAGTCTATAGCTTCTTAGATGGATTCTCTGGATACAACCAAGTAGCTATTGCTACTGAGGATCAACATAAGACCGCATTCGCGACTCAATGGGGAGTCTATGCTTTTCGAGTGATGCCTTTTGGACTCACTAACGCGCCTGCTACTTTCCAACGATTGATGTGTCATGTTTTCAAACAATTCCTGAAGAAGAGCATGGAAGTGTATGTAGATGACCTATGTACATACTCAAATAAAAGGCAAGACCACATTCCTGAATTGCGGAAGATATTTAATAAATGTTGACAATATAGAGTCTACCTGAACCCTGAGAAGTGTAGCTTCATGGTAAGACAAGGGAAGATCTTAGGACACATAGTCTCTAGAAATGGAATATCCATAGATGAAGACAAGATTAAGGTCATTTTAGAGCTTCCTAGACCTAAGAATGCGAAAGAGGTGCAAGCATTTATGGGACATTGTGGACACTACCGCCGATTTATCCACATGTATGCCATAATCGCCAAACCCTTGTATGGACTCTTAACTAAATTCACTTGGACAGAGGAATGCCAGAAGACATTCAATAAGTTAAAGAAGCGGCTTAGCACAACCCCAATTCTGAAAACACCAAATTGGAGCAAGCCATTTCATATTCATGTGGACGCTTCTAATTACACAATAGGATGTATCTTGGCCCAACCAGCAGATGAAGGAAAGTTAGATCACCGAATTGCGTATGCAAGTAGACAAGTGAATCAAGCTGAGAGGAACTATACAACTACAGAGAGAGAGGGATTAGGAATGGACTATGCAGTGAAAAAAATTTAGACTCTATCTCTTAGCCAACAAGTTCAAGTTCTTCATAGATCATCAGGGTTTATTGTACTTAGTCAATAAGCCCTGTAACATAGGAAGAATGGTAAGATGGTTTCTACTATTGATGGAGTTTGACTTTGAAGTGATAGTGAAAAAGGGGAATACCCATGTGAGAGCAGATCACCTCTCTAGGTTAACACATGGAGAACCACCAAGTGGAGTACCAGACGAATTGCCAGACACTTATTTGTTTAATCTGGAAGTGTGTCCATGGTGGGCAGAGAAACTAATTCCGATACTCACTCATGGCCCACAACACTCAATCAATAAAGAGAGTAAAAAGGAAATTCTACAGTCAAGGAATTTGCACATTATTGCGGGAAGTGTGTACTATAAGGAACCCAATGGCGTACTACTGAGATGTGTTGAGGAGGACGAGCAAAGGATGCTAATTGAACAAGCTCATGTGAACAAATGGAGCACACACAAAGGGACTCATGGAACTATAAGGGAACTTAAACGATTAGGAGTATACTGGCCGGACATGCCTAAGGATGTCCATGACTATGTGAGTAACTGCGCAGAATGCCAGGAGACGATCCCCGAGGATCATACATCCATACCTTTTTGAACGATAGCACCCAATTGGAGCAAAACATTGGTCAGATTCCTAAAGACAAGAGAACCGGAGGAAGGAATTAGCTTAGCAAGAAAACAATCCCTAGAGGAAATGAGCAAGGATTATGTACTTGTGGGAAGACATTTGTTTAGGAGAGGAAAAGACAACCAATTAGGACTATGTGTGCATGAAGGAGAATATTTACTCGTATTAGAGATGGCACAGGCAGGTGCGGCAGGAGGTCATTTTTCAATCGAGAGAACAGTGAAGATGATCCTCTTTGTGGGCTTGTGGTGGCCAACTTTACATATTGCTGTGTGTTGAGGACGTAACAATCAGAGTGAATCGGTAAGGTTGTGGAAGAGTTAGTAATAGTCTGAGTACAGATAGTGAAACTGTGAGATAACGAACTAGAGTATGGAGGATAATTTGTGTTAACAGAGATCTAAATATTACGATATTGTGGTGTGAGTGTTAAATTAGGGAAATCAAGTATAGGGCCTCTGATTATTCAGACCCCTTCCACTCCCAAGAACCCGAAAAGAGCTTAAACGCGTCTCTGACGGCAAACGTGCATTTAACACTGGTGTCGTATGTGGGAAGGTGGCAACAGAGTGTTGCAAAGTGATTGTGGAAAGGTAACCATACATTGTGAATCAACAGTAAGGTAGAGTAGTACGTAAGTGTAGCAAAGGTGATATATGCCGGTTACTCGGTTCGGTGAGTCGTATCCAAAGTACAGGAGAGACCGACAGCCCTGGGAGATATCAAATTTATTAGGAACATCCTCAGGAGGCAGAAGCACAGATCGGTTAAGTCCAGTCGTCGAAGAAACGAAGCGTGTTAGCAGTGATTCCGGTAACATTCCGGTAGAACATACTGCAATTCCGATAGATTTTGGTGTAATTTTGGCACAGTGTGCAGAAGATGCAGTAACTTCGGAGTCTACAGGAACACATTGTGCAGTTGATCGGACACCATCTGGTCAAGATTCAAACCTCTATGAGGATAGGGGTGTGTTATCCAGAGAGGTCATTGAAGGTGAAAGAATACCCTGGTTTGGGGAAAGTTCCACTAATTCCGGTGGCAGTTTGGTCCCGGTTGCAGAAAATTTTCAATTTTTCGGTGGTAGTGTTATACTTCTCGGTGAATCTTCATTCCAGACACCACTATTCGGGGTAAGCTTGCCTACGTTTGATACCGTAGAAGAGGATAGGCTATTCAAATTAGAAATTCGTAAGAGGGTAGTGCTATTTTCGAACCGAAAAGTGAGCAGTCTGACCATACAGATTCTAAAGAACATGAAACACATCCTCAGAACTCAAGAAATAGTAACAGTACCGCCACTAGCACCATGAGTGGGCAACAACAACAACAACAACAAAAACAACAACAACAACAACAACAACAACAACAACAACAACAACAGCAACAACAGCCACTACCACCTCGACCGGTTCCAATAGGAGTCACCTACACAAAATTTGGTGGATTTCTAGGTGATGATCCTGATGCCCATGCACGCACCTTTGAAATAAGTTATGCAGTACTAAACCATCCACCTGATCTGGCATACAAGGCCATAGTATTCCAATCAACATTAGCTAATGAAGCAGCGAGGTGGCTTACAAAGTATGATATCAACCATTTTGGCACATATAAAGCGGTAAGGGATGCGTTTTTGCAGAGGTTCAGGCTGAAGAAGAACCCTGCCGAAATTTTCGATTACTTGCAGAACAATAGACAGAAGCTGAATCAAACAGTGCAAGAATATGCCACCCTGTTTAGAACTCATTTGAGACAACTACCTTCGACACATGCTAATTTACCGGATGATGTCATCACTCAGTGGTTTATTAATGGTTTAACTCCGCAACTCCGACAGATTATGATAATCCGTTGTATGTGAGCTATGACACTAGATGCGGTTATTGCAATGGCCTTGCAACTCGAACATAAAGTTGGAGGTTTTACCGAAGACCTGGAGTGGTTGAAAGCCAATAAAACTGTTGCAGAAGATCTGGCTAGACAGATGTACTGCACCAAGTGCAAGAATCTAGGGCATACCAGTACCACATGTGCCCTTAATCAGATGTATTGCACTATCTGCAATACCACCACATATTCCACCGAAAACTGTGCTTATAACGCCAAAGTGCAGGGACCAGCAACCCTAAATGCTATTATACAAGAACCGGGGCAGCCAGCTACCCATTATATTCCACCTCAGAAGAGAAATAATCAGTAGCAAGGATACATAAATTATCGAGGACAGCGGAATACAAATTACAATACAAATCGCTCGCAGACAGAAACATCACAAGAAGGTAATTCTTTGCCACCCCCTCGCTGTCATTTTTGCGGTGAATTAGGCCACGTACGTAGATTCTGTAAAGATGCAGCCGAATATGATCAAAGGAAGAAAGAGCGTCAAAACCCAATGACCAATATGGTTTATATTTCACCACTGGAAACTCAGGCCACAGTGATTCAAACAAGATCTGGTAAACAGTTACAACCAGCAGCAGAAGTGTTTGAACCTGGCATCCATGAAGAACAGAGAATGTATGACAAAGCTAGTCAATGGACCACCAAAGAACCTACAGTGTTCCCAGATCCAATTCCGGTGACTCAGGTTCCGCTGCCAAAGGAAGGATCGCAAAAACAAGATTCTACCCCAATAACAGGTGCATCATCTTCAGAATCGGTGAAAAGCACAATTCAAGCAGATCAGGCATGGGAAATTTTATCTAAGGCATCCATTACTCTCCCTCTTAGACAGTTACTTGCATTAGTGCCAGGATTTCGGCAATAGTTCCAGCAACAGCTTAGTCCTGGGTCTTCCTGCATCCTAGCGACAGCAACGGTACAACCGGAAGCTGATTCTACGGTGGATCATTCGGTCCCTTTAATTACGGTATGGTACAAAAATCACAAGATTACTCAAGTACTAATTGATGGTGGGTCTGGTGTAAACATAGCCACTGCAGCGCTTTGTAAAAAGTTGGGATGGACGCAAATCGAGCCTGTTCAATTTTCTGTTAGAATGGCAGATCAATCCCGAGTTCATCTGGTAGGACTTGTAATGAATGTTCCGATAACTTTGCAGGGTACAACGTTTAAGATGACTTTTGTAGTCTTAGAACTACCGGAGTCTAGTCTTGACTATAACCTCCTTTTCGGACGACCCTGGTTAAAACAGGCTAAGGTTATACAGGATTGGTCAGCACAAGAACTAACATTTAAAGATAATCATCATAAATATATTGTCAAACTGGATGCCATTCAGCCTTGTGAACTTCATGCTAGGCCATATGTAGCAGAGCCAGTCCACATGTTGGATGGCTTATCCGACGATGAAGAAGAAGCATTTCTGAAGAACAATGAAGATCTGATTTCCTTAGGTACTGTAGATCTGCAATCTATTGTAGACAACTGGAGTTCGACAGCCTGTAGGGTGGTGCCTGTGATCGAAGAAGTGGAGGCAGAAGATACTATTGCTATGGATGAAGCCGCTCTACAACAACTTTTACAGTCAACTGATGATCCAGGCAAACCTCGTCAATTCTATGTACTCGAAGATCAGTTAATCACCTATAATTTGGGAGATGAAGTAAATCCACGACCTGTCAAGATAAAGGAAGGATTGTCTGAAGCATTTCAAGCAGATTTGATCCAGCTTCTTTGTGAGTTCTCTGATGTTTTTGCATGGGACTACCGTGATATGAAGGGTCTGGACCCTCGCATCTATCAGCATAGGGTAGTGCTCAAACCAGAAGCAAAGCCGATTAAACAACCCAGCTATCGTATGAACCCTAACTATGCATCACAGGTCAAAGCAGAAATTGATCGCCTATTAAAGGTAGGATTCATTGTACCCATTGAGCACGCTGAATGGATCTCCCCGATTGTGATTGTACCAAAGAAAAACAAGCAACTCCGAATATGTGTCGATTACCGGAAATTAAATGCAGCCACCGTACCTGATCCATTTCTGCTTCCATTTCTTGATACAATGTTGGACAGAGTGGCTGGACATGAGATGTATTCATTTCTCGTTGGTTATAGTGGTTATAACGAGGTCCGAATGGCTGAGCAAGATATACCGAAAACAACGTTTGTTACGAATTGGGGTGTTTTTGCTTGTACAGTCATGTGGTTTGGATTAAGAAATGCTCCTAGCACCTTTCAGCGATGTATGCAGGAAATCTTCTCACCCTATCTCACTTCTTTTATGCAAGTATATCTAGATGATTTCTCTTTATTCGGTAAGATGGTAGCACATCTGTATCATTTACGGTGTTGCTTTGAAAAATGCCGAGAATACCGACTCTGCCTGAACCCCACCAAATCTGTCTTTGCAGTTTCTTGTGGTAAGCTTCTTGGCCATATTGTATCTGCACAGGGCATACAAGTTGATCCAGATAAAGTTGCAGCTGTGTTAGAAGCACCTGTGCCTACTACGCCGAAAGAAGTGATGCGCTTCATGGGTCAAGTCAGGTGGCATGATCGACATTTATGGTGGCTTGCCCATTTGGCAATACCCCTAAATCTGTTAATAACTAGTACTCCTCAATAGTTTGATTGGATACCGGAATGTCAAACTGCATTTGATCGTCTAAAAGGATTATTAACGCAAGTTCCAATTCTACAACCTCCTGATTGGGAACGCCCATTTCATGTTTTTGTAGACGCATTAGATATAGCAATTGGAAGTGTTTTAATGCAACAATTTGATAATTGGTTTTGTCAAGTCTATTATGCAAGTCGACGGCTTGCTCTTGCTGAAAAGAATTATTCCATAACTGAAAGAGAATGTCTTGGTTTGGTGTATTCTATAAAGAAATTCTGGCATTATTTGCTAGGCGGAAAATTCATCTTTCATGTAGATCATGTTGTGCTGGTGTATCTGGTTAAGCAGCAGCATTTAGGTGGTCGTTTGGCACGTTGGGTTCTATTGTTACAGGAATTCGATTATGAAGTAATTCATAGACCCGACACTGCACATGCATTAGCAGATTTTCTCTCTCGTTTGGATTCTAGTGAAGCTCTGGTCGGTGTTGATGACACCACACCAACAATTTATGTTAGTGAAACAACCAGTGATGAATCTGCAGATCCTCTTGTAACACCTACTTATTATGATCCGTTATTAACCTTTCTTACTGATGGATGTCTTCCTACTCAAACTTCTCCTGCAATGCGTCGAAAAATTGTAGTTTACAGTCGCAGATTCCGGTTGATTGCCGGACAGTTGTACTATATGGATCATACTGGGGTTTTACTTCGTTGTATTCCTCCACATGAAGTAAACTCGGTTGTCGCTCTGGCACATTCAATACCTTCTGGTGGACATTTTGCAACAGATTTAACGCACCGAAAAATTCTGCAAAGTGGGCTCTGGTGGCCTACTATGTACAAAGATGTATCTCAGTTTGTGTAGCAGTGTGACACTTGTCAGCGATCTGGACAGCCTTTACAATGCCATTTCTTTCCTCTGCAGCCTGTCTTACATTTGGAACCTTTTTAGAAATGGGGTCTTGATTTTATTGGACCAATCACACCTCTAGCAATCCTTAGTAACAACCGATACATTCTGACATGCACCGATTATGCTACCAGATGGGCAGAAGCTTGGGCTTTACAGTCCGCCACAGCTGTTTCGGTGGAAAAATGTCTAATGAAAGACGTATTCCCACGATATGGATTACCTTTGGAACTTTTAATAGATCAAGGAATGCACTTTTTCAACAATTTAATGCGAGTGCTCACACACACTTTTCAGATTCTGCATAAATTAAGTTCCCCGTATTATCCTCGTGCTAATGGCTTAGCTGAGAGTACAAACAAAACGTTGTTGACTATGTTTCGAATATTGATTGTGGAATCACCAGAAAGATGGGATCAGTTACTACCTGCTGTATTATGGGCATACCGGACTACATACAAGGTCGCAACGGGACTGACTCCTTTCAAGCTTACTTATGGATTGGAAGCAATCGCTCCAATGGAAGTTGTAGTGCCTAGTTTACACGTCGCCATAACTCAGAAGCTCATACCCGAAGATTCTTTGCCATTTTGGTTGGACACAGTCAGAGAATTAGATGAGCATCGGAGGGAAAGTTTTCTGACTCTTGAAGAAGTGCAGTTGCGGCAAGCTCGTACACATGATCGGTATCTTAAAACTCCAGTTTTTACGGTAGGACAACTTATGTTGTTTTATAATGCAAAATCAAATCGTTCTGTTGGAAAATTCAAGTTACGATGGTTTGGTCCTTACCAGATTACTGAACAAGTGGGCCCAGCTACTTTTCAGTTGACTACTTTGATCAGAATTCCTCTTCCAAAAGTGATAAATGGTTCAAAGTTGCGGCCGTATCATCAGGCGCCTGATTTGCACTAAAGTGTTTTGCGGTTGCCCGCATATTTTTTTTCTTTTCTTTTCTTTTCCTTTTTTAGGTTTTCGTGTTAGTTGCTTAAAAACCATAAACTCCTCGTTTTGCAACATAATCATAAACTCCTCGTTTGGATACGCCTTTTGTTATTGATTCTGCTCATGCATGCACACCGTAGTTATGAAGGTTATCATCTCAACATCGCGCGATGATTAACAATTTCAATCGCCTTCAACTACCAAGTATCTACTTAATCTTCCTCTTTTCACTGATAATCGCTATTGTATCCGTCTGCTCTGTGTGTGATTTTTGTGTTTCCTGTGCAATTGTGTTATTGTGCTCTTGTGTACGCATCATGGAAGCGTTAGCCAACTTCGCTGCATTCTGTGACGGACTCCCTCCGGATGTGGGTGAGTTCTTGCGTGTTCATGGGTTGTCCAATTTTGCTGAATTGCCTTGGCATTCAGTGGAATGTCACCCGTTTTACGCCCAGATTATTGCCGCCATCGCTACCACACCTGCTACGGAGCAGAGTTGGCCAATTACTTCTTTACCATCTAGGGTAGTAATCACTTTAGAATCATTTGCTGCAGCGTTCCGACTCTCTGGAAGGACGAGAGAACGGCCCTAATCTTCCAATTGCTACCATGATCCAATTGTTCCCTAGGTACTCTTCAAATGAGTATGCTATACTCTGTTGCCCTGAGCCTGAAAGAACAGCTTTACAATTTTTAGTAGCCATCTTAAACTTGCAGAAACGAACTTATGAGATATCTCGCCCATTCTACCCGGTGATTGATATGGCTGCTCGAGAGCCTATCAATTTTGCTTCCTATTATTTCCGGCGCATTCACCGTGAATGCGTTTCGGTCATAAAGCAGGTTAACAAAGGAGAACTTCCACGATCACGTCTTCCACACATTCTCACTTTTTTATTTCCGGCCATCCAAGCAGCACAACCGCCTCCACAAGGTCCAGTCTTATATCATGAGGAATCTGCTCAAATTCTTGATGACGACGAAGAAGATGACGAAGAACTCTTCCAGCTCCTCCGCCGAAAACGAATCCAGATAAGCTCTTCTGATAGTCAAGTACAGGGTTCTGCCGCTGGAAATAAAGCATACAACAATGAAGAAGAGACTTTCCACGATACAGCCACCTCCATGCACCATGATTCATTAGCTCAGTCATCTCCAAACCAGCAACAAGATCAGAGTGTTACTGCTGATTCTGAAGACAAATCTTATAAGGAAGAATCTCAACAACAATCCACACAAGAGGTGCAAGAAGATACGAAAGTTATTATTGCAGAAGTTTTGGCAAAGTTGATTACAGTAGTAGAATCTACAGTTGCTCAACCTGAAGTGACTATGCAACAACTTACCGAACCAACCAATAATCTGCAACCCACTCCTCCATCCATGCCTCCACTTAAACCTATTGTTCCCATTCCACCGATTGTACCTGACGCACCCGATTCATCATCCTCTTCACCGAAGTATTCTCCACCCAATTCCCATCAACTCCTCACCCCTTCTTCATCTCAACCACGTCCTTCTCTTCTGTTTCCTTCGCTACCTGTGTTTAATGAGCTCGCATCAATGGGTCATATGTTGATCCACCTGTCACAACAACTACCACAACAAATGACGGAGATTATTGATAATCTCAAACACGAATTACAACATAAAGTTGATGTTTTAGAAGCGGATATCATTTCGTTACAAGAAGAGGTAGATGCAATGAAGGCAGAGAATCATAATCTGCACTTCGAGATTAAACAGTTACAGGCTCGTCTTGTTGAACAGGAAACAGTGACTAGTCAAAGAGATGCTGCATTGGCTGAAGCAACAGCCAAAGATGATTTAATATGCGCTGTTGATGCAGAAATTCTTCAATTACGACAGCTAGTTAAGGATAAAGAGGATGCCCGCATAGCACTGAGAAATTTGTTAAAAGAAACTAGAGAACAATTGGATGAAGCTGTGCAGAAAGGACAGGAAATGTCAATTTTACTAAAGCAAACCAATACAGAGCTAGGTTTGCAAATGCAACACTGACTGAATCAAATTTTGCTCATAAAATGCAGATGAAGTTGGTCGCTCAACTACAGAAAGAGATTCCAGCAATTCGAAGAGAGCACGATGCTTATTACCGGACCATCCAATTTCAAAATCAAGAATTGGAGAGAAGAGAGAACCAATTGGGTGCGCAAGCAGAAAGATTATCTAGAGTGGATAAACAAATTCAAGACATGAAAGTAAACCAGGATGCAGCTTTGGTGAATGAATTTTATCTGCAGGAAGCCTTTCTGCAAACACAGGGAAAAATTCTGATGAGCCAGGTCATTGCAACAAGTTCAGTAAGAACAGATGCTCAACTCGTAGAACTAGAGATACTAAAACAGATGCTGGATTCCTTAAAAAAGAAAATTTCTCGAACGTTTAAATTAGCTAGAACAATGTATCTACAGGGTATAATATATGAGCCATAAGATTTTGTAAACCTACGGGTTCAAGTCCACCGTGCGTGCCAGTGTAAGCCGCCGGATTGGCAATTGTAATCTTTCCCTTTCATATTCTGCACGAATCGAAAGGTCGTTGTGTGAAGTTGTATCCATTTATAAATCAATGAAAAGACGCTTCGGCAACAACCAGAAGGATCGCCAGACTGTCTGTCTGGGCGATACGTCTGTGTAGTTCCGTTGTGTTATGTTTGAGAAATTCTAAGTAGTACTGTGTTATTTCGCTTTTGCTGATTACTTTCACTTGTGTTAACGTTGTTCCATTAAGTACAACTTGTGAGTCTATATTACGGTAATTGAATAGTTTCAACGCTGTGTGTTGAGGACGTAACAATCAGAGCGAATCGGAAAGGTTGTGGAAGAGTTAGTAATAGTCTGAGTATAGATAGTGAAACTGTGAGATAACGAACTAGAGTATGGAGGGTAATTTGTGTTAACAGAGATCTAAATATTAAGATACTGTGGTGTGAGTGTTAAATTGGGGAAATCAAGTATAGGGCCTCTCATTATTCAGATCCCTTCCACTCCCAAGAACCCGAAAAGAGCTTAAACGCATCTCTGACGGCAAACACACGTTTAACAATAAGAAGCCTTGGAAGGTATTAACAAATGGAAAGAGTGGATCAGACAAAGAGACGAACGGTACTTACTTGGTGAAGAACCTATTCCTATGGCCAACTATCAATTACATCATTCCAATAGATAGAATCATAGTGTATCGAAACCCTACCTAAACCTAGGGATTGGTAAGACAAAGTACCAATTGATAGATGCTTTGATAGACTCAGGAGCAGGACTCAGTTGCATATGAAATACGGTCATTCGAGATCTTCAAACGATTATGACTCCCATGAAAGCTTATTTGATAGGTATTGGAGGTTAGGCCATAGAATGCATTGGAGAAACTAATGTATCCCTCCATCTAGGCAATTCCTCCATGGAACAACGAGTCCTAGTGTGCAAAGATGAAGACTTATTAGAAAACTTGATCCTAGGACAAGATTGGATCATTGAGAATGAAGTAAGCATCCACCTCACGCAAGGATATATTTCAGCCAAGATAGGGCACAAGAAAATTTTTAGTCTATTAGGGGAGAAGCCCTCACGGAAACCAGAAGCCATCAAGATTGCAGAAGAACTCAAAGAAGAGCACTTAGAACATGATTCCAGCCCCAATCCCTAAGAAGAAAGCCTGGAAGAAGCAGAAAGTTCAAACCCTAATATGTCCAAGGAAGAAGTGAATTCATCCTATTCAATTAGTGAAGGGCAAGACACCAAGGAGATCAACACTCTGAGAGTTTCTCACACGATAGAAGGATCACCAATTTGGAAAACCACAATCAAATACTCGCATCTAGGAAAGGTCAGATTCAAATGGGCACCCAAGGATCCAGTGCAAAAATCAAAGATCGCAACACCAGCTCATGAGGAGAAAACGGAGGGCAAGCATTCTTCTTTACCGAAATCCGAGCCGAAACGACTCTTGCAAGTATGGCTTCCTAGGCCTTTGATTGAAGGTCAAACGGCATGACAACAGATATGGATTCCCAAGAAGGTCAGACAAGCAACCAATCAAGAGATAGGCAAACAGGAGGATGCATTACACTTACACGTTCAAACAACGAAGCCAAGACAGACTCGTCATAGAAACATGAAGAGAAAAGACCTCTAGCATTAGGACAACAGAAGAAACAAAAGAGAAACGTGCAGCTCAAGGAACCAAAGAAAAGACACGGTCCATCAACTTGAACATGAAATGGGTTTGGAAACCAAAGCAACTGCGAGGAATGGAACACCAAAACAACGAAGATTCCAATTGCACTCATGAAGTATCGAATGCACCTAAAGTATGCATAATATGGCCACATTACAAGGCTAGGCATTCGGCACTTGATGTACATAATAAAATTAGTGGTGCATGTTCTCCAGTGGGACTAGGTCATAGCTTAACTCCCTTAGGAATGGACCTACTATGTACATAAATAAATGCTTCGGCTATACTAATCCTTGTTTGCTTTCAGAAAATAAATATAAAAGATGTGGTAAGAGATCTCACTTATAGAAGCAAGGGAAACGAAGTGACGAAACGACAACATGTCACTACAATGCACCGCACAATTGCTATATCTTCTATTGAAGCTAATGCACTTTTCATTACAAGTGCAGATGGCCTCCGAAGATTTTGAAGCAGCTATTCAGGAAGAAGTATTGAAATTTCTTCTACAGAGTGTAACTAAAGCAAAGGGAAACTGGTTTAGGGAAGAGCAACCGGCTGGAGAATATCTCTTCCTGGTAACCATCAAAATCATGGACACAGATCATCAGTTCCCAATTATGTCCCAAGATTTTAAGGTGGTGCATGAGCTTCCATCTACAATTGACATCATGAAGAAAGCGGGCATACACAAATATTTTGAATTACCAATTTACAAACCCGACTTTCAAAGGTGCACACAAGTTATGAATACCTTACAGCCAGCACTACATGACCCATTGGTGCCAGAGGCCAGAGTCATGGATGCAGTAGGTGAATGGGTAGTGATTCAGTTCACACACGATTTAATCAAGGAATCTTTTGGTTGGGAGAAGGACGAAACTACTATATTGAAGGAAGAAAGCCCAGGGGCAAAGACCAGGACCTTCATTGACATCAATTGAATTGACATAGAAGAGGAAGTATGACTAATTCATCAGCACTTTTGCTTTCCTAACATGCATCGATACACTGCTCCTCAAAAGATCATTGTCCAACTGCTATCACATGCCATTAAACAAATTGGAAATCAAGTTAATCTGACTCCCTACATACAGGAAAGGCTATTCAAGGCAAAGAAGCAATGGAATCACAAGAAGTTCCTAAACGACAGTGTAGCTCTGAACATTTTGATCTATCATGCTTTAGGTATTAGAGAGCACCTACAAGAATGCCCTCATCAACGGCCATGGCTAAGTATGCCAAGGTCGCCACAGTTCCAAGAAAGAAAAAAGGAGTCAAGATTATTGAGGAGGCAGAAACTAGCTCTCAACCCAAGATGAGAGGTACAAATAGATTAACGGAGGTAAAGCCACTAGAAACTGAAGTTCCAGCTCCAAAAAGGGCACACGTGCTCCCAAAGAAAAGAATTGAAGAGCACCAACCAATTACCAAAGATGACGTAACGCGAGCTCTAGAAGACACACACCAATATATGGAAGGTCAAATTAATCTACCAGTGCAAGGGTACCATTACCAGCAGACCCAACAAGACAAGGAAGCTAAAAAGAAGCTCACCAAAGTACATCGATACAAAGAATCAGGGTTGGATAATTCAAGCTCATCTTCAGATGCACAAGAAGAACCCGACACATCCTTATTAAATGTAGACATTCAAAGTGAATTCAAGGATGATCGACAATGGGAGGAACTTAATGAAGTAAACTACAACACAGAAGAAGAGGCCATAAAGGTAAATCAAACTACCATCAACACCAATCAAGACACAACAGGCAAAGAAGGAAACCAAGAAGGGGTACATGTCATCCAAATAAATGAGACTTCAAAAATTCAAATCAAAGAGACATCGCTTAAAGGAGAGGAATCACTAAAGAATCCAAAGGAAGAATCAAAAGAAGCTATAGTGGAAGAATCAGAACCCTTCACTCCAATAAGGGTTGTGGCAGAACCCTCCCCTATGGATGTTACATTTCAAGGGAGTGCCACAAAAATTGTTGATCTGGATGATGAAAGAAAAGAACCAGAAGTACAACTACAAATCAGACAACCACATAATGAAACTATCCATGTGGAGCACGAAAAGCATGTACAAAGAGGAGAAGCTCCAAGCATCCCTAGAACATGGTTGAATGTCGACATTGCTCATCTAAAGCCAGTGGTGCAAGATATGATCAGAATTGCTATGGATACGCAACAGTTGATGCTTGAGGCCGATGAAGACTATGACAAGGCAATGCAGGAAAAGCATGAACTTCATGAGATGGGTAAGAACCTTTCAACACAATTAAAGCTAGCAAGAGAGCAAATAACCCATAAAGAAAATGAAGTTCAAGAGTTCAAACAACAGTTCAAAACTTTAGAGATGGAAAATGCAAAATTGAAAGAACAACTACAAGAATTACAGAAGAAATATGAGGCTAGCGAGGCTGAGAAGACACGGATGAATGCAAGAAGCAAAATATTGGAATCACAGATAACGATATACATGGATGAGGCAGAGAACTTAAGGAACAGAAATAAGGAGCTAATGACAGCTCTTCTGAGTAATCAACTGATTGAGGCTCCGACAGTGCCAGAAACAAACACAAAGGAAATGGAGGAAACGATAGGCAGGTATGAAGATCAGCTCAAGCAGAAGCAGGCAGTCATTGCCGAATGGGAAAAGAGGTATATGGATGATACCACAGCTCTAAGGACCAAGTGGAAAAAGGCTGAGAATAGATATATGGCACAATGTAAAGAAGACACTGATCACCTTGTTGTCGTAGCTGAAGAAATTCTCAAAAACAAGGAAACGATTGCTAAGGCCAATGAAGAAATCAAGCAAAAAGATGAGATGATATAGCAGCTACAAGAGAAGCTAGAGCAGGATGCAACACAGGGGACACCAGTGGTTCCAAATTCCACAGCCGCTACTGAGGAGATTGAGGTACGTCCTCTCCCCCCCCCTTACACCATTCGTCGATAAGGGAGGACACGGCGATCCAATCTGAATGTAATCGTCGGGATATTGCAGAACTGAGCCGAGATGAGAGGGCACTACTAGTGTCCCAACTTACTGCCGAATTTGAAGATCAAATAATCAAGGTCATGAAGGAAGCTCAGATCGAGAGCAAAAACTTAGAACAAATATTAAAGCCATTTAATGTACCATATGGAATACTGAAAGAACAAACACGACAATATATAAAGACCACGACAAATAAAGAGCCTGACAACAACCTCCAATTCAGCAATAATACATTCAACTATACTCAAGAAGAATTCGAGAAGGCTGATCCTATATGGAGGAGGAAACTTTTGGAAAAGAACCCTACACTACGGGTACAATGGGAAGCATCGCCATATGCACTTCAGGTGAATCCCTCTTTTTGTCCAGTACCCCGCAGATGCTCTTGGTCGCATATTTTGGAAGGACAGCGCCAAGGTAACATAAATAATATATGGCTTAATTATCCACTATTACCAAGTCCACCGCATAATTACCTACCAACCGAAGAATACATGGTGAAAACCATGGAATTTTGGATTGCTCGATATGCAACGGTATCGGGTTTGGCAGTCAAAATGACTAATAAAATTTTCAGTATGCTACTTACAGTTATTAAAGTCTTTCAACATGCCAAATATACCTTTTTGAACTTCATCGACATTACACAGGGATCTGAAGCGCTCATTTTTTATCTTTCCACCATCACGATCCACTTAACACTTATGGCATACTATTCACGACTTATGTTCTTGCCGAGCACATATATGCAAACTTTTGAAGAAGCATTTTTTACTGGCTTCTTCAAAATTGATTCAGAAATTTTTGTAAAGATGACTTCAAATCTTAATGCAAGACTGGTGGCTTATGAAACAAGGTTTTTTGTGGATCACCGACAAGCACCAGAGGATGGAGTGAAGTCAATCCAGTGGAAACAATTCATGATATGTCATGCCAATTTGCTTAATCAACGAGAGCAAAGTGCCATACAAACATACTCACGTCACCACAAAAAGCCTGTCGGGGATGACAGAGTTCAGGAGGAGGGACGTGTGGAAGGCCAATCAAGTAAGAAGAGAAGAAGAAGAAGAAAATCAAAGACCAAAACTATTCAGTAAAGAATGAAGATAATAAAGCAGAAGAACCACCCTCTGCCCAAAGCCCCGAAGGGGCACGCATCAGGAAACAACGCCAAACATCCAGGTCCTAAGGAATGGAATTAAAGAATATCAACAACCATGACATTTCATGGGAAGGACAAACAAGGGCCAGGAAGTATCCATGAAGAAGTGCAAGACAATACTTGGGAAGGTATTAATCCTCTCGAACATTAAGACACCCACTTTCCCTCACTACTACATTTCCTCTTTCTCAACCCCCAACCCATTGTGCCCCTCTTAACCTCCTCAAAACCAACACAAACCGCCCTGCCTCCATTTTTGGCAAAACTTGTAAATATGATGCAACAACTTGAGAGTTATAAAAGAAATTCCCTTTCCCACCCCACGTCCCCCACATTCACAACCACCGCTAACACACCACCCGCCATTCTAGTATTCACGATTCACACATCACACACAATCACGTCCGACCCCATGGACATTTCACCCTCCACAGGACCACTCATCACCCCTTTTGTCTCAACATCACCACTTGTTACTTCACTCACATCACCACATACACCCACTGTCAGCACAACATCCACTTTTCCCTTCCCCATTTCCCGACCCCTTGCATCTTCCACCTCTACCTCTGCATCCACCTCATTTAATCATGCACTAGACACCATGTTCGAAGCTGCCACCCAGCTTAAACAGGAATACACATTATTGGAAGAGAACAATAAAGAGCTTTGTAATCTGTTGTCCCACCTCCAAGCGCGCGTTGACGCTCTAGAGTTGCGTAATAGTGAATTGCAACAAAACTATACCTCACCCCAGCAGTCTTATGAGGAGATGGAGACCAAATATACAGAGGCAAGTAAGGCTACCGAATAAAAACTCAGAGATCAACTAGCCTGAAATGCACGACTACAGAGAAACATGGCCTTACTTCGATGATACTTAGCCGCTGCCCAAGAGGAGAACAAAAGATTACAACAACAAAATCAAGACAATCTCGAAGCAACCATTGAAAACACTCTAGGGGCACCCATAGATCTTGCTAGCTTCCAGGCTATCCCCTCAGAAAATATCCAGCAGGTATTGGAAGATTATGCGACCCTCTTGGAAGCACACACGAACAACTTGCAGACCAGGTGAAGGAACTACAAAGACACCATGTGCCCACTCTGCACCCAACAGAACCTAAAGAGATGGCTAGTGTTGCTACTTCTCCACCGCCAGAATCTTCAACAGTCAACGAGGTACTTGAGCTATGACAACAGAGTTAAAGATTAAATTGTTACAATACGAACAACCTCCATCTCCATCTGATCAACCAACAGAAGAGGAGGCAGTTGTCATTCCAGTTGAAGAAACATTTGAAGATAATTATGAGCCTCAACCTCTTCCAGGAGGCAGGGTCACTAATGAAGGACAAGACACATATGAGGAACCCCCTCCGGCATGGATGAAACAAGTAGAAGGGATGGGGCCAACTCACGAAGAGCGTATATCCACTCAGATGATGTCCATGAAAACTATTGAGGAGACAATACTTCAACCGGAATATTTAGGCACTTGGCTCCTAGGCAACTGATAACCAGTTTAGAGTTACAATATAGGCCCTAGTTTGTACTATTGGAGGATTACAACGCTGAGATCAAAAGAGTCACCAATAAGTATCCTTCTTTTGCAACACAGTTCCAACCAGAGGACATCTCGGAAGAAGCCAGAAAAGGTGCCATATTCCAACCAATCTAGAGGCAAAAGTTATTGGAGACCTACCCAGAGATGCTCGGAACATGGGACCATGCCCCCATGCATTTAAAGTATAATCCATGCTATGGTCCAGTGCAACGACGATGATCATGGAAGAACTTTGCCATAAAAGTTCAAAACAATACAAATTGCAAACAATGGCTCAATTACCCATCCATTGCACCACCAACAGGCACACTAACCGTAGCTTACATGATGGCTACTATCAGACACTAGATGCCACGCCTCCAACCCATGCCCGATGTCGTTGCTCAGATGATGCTGAAGATCCTAGACCTAATGCAGATATTACTCAAAACTTTTCACAATGTAGGCAATATCCAGCCTCCGATCCCAGGCTTTATAAATGGTAATTATGACTTACTTTATGATATGAGCACAACCCCTAGTATTCAGGTTTCTTATGCTTGGCATGCCTAGCTTGCTATAAACAGAAATTTAACGATATGTTTACCATCGGGTTCTGGGAATCGCACTCAGAAGTGTTGGCACCATGCCCAACCCATATGCTACAACTATTTGCATGCGAACAAACAATGCACTCAGAGCTCTACACCACACCACAACTTGACATTCCTGGTGCGGTCAATTGGGATGCTCTTCAACGCAATCTTGTCAGGGGACTCAGGATCAGAGAATAGGAGTTAGCCACTGAGATAGTCCAACACTACATTGATCATCTTGTGGAACAAAGGTCTATCTAAGACGATAGATGCTAGGGGGGGAGAGTGTTGGCATCCTTTGGGAAGACGCAAGTATGGGCATACACGTAGATCTAGCACTGAGGCAACCAATCAAATTTTTTCAATCCTCACATTATTTTAAAAAGTGATTCTCATCACTGAAAACCATTGTAAATACCGCTTCACCTTTTTGTAGCTCCATTTTGTGCAAGCCGAGGAGTCCTTGAGCTTGAGGAGCTTTAGTAGTATTTGCCTACCAAGTTTCATAATTTTCAGAGCTCGTTTGAGCCCCCAAAATAGCTTAGGAACCTAATTTTTAACTAGGTCAAACACTAGGTCTGAACAAGACCAAAGCTAGTCAAAAACTATAAATAGAGCTAATGAGCTCATTTTTGGGCTAGCTTGTTGTAATTTTGAACTTGTATGAGAAGATTGTTGTAATAGAAGTGGTTCCATTGTCTTGATCTCTTTGTTCTTGCCGTGTGTGCGCGTGTGTGTGTATGTGTGTGCATGTCTGTGTGCTTCTCACTCACACACTTGTGCCTTCACTTGCTCGAGGTCTTCATACCATCCTCATGTCTTCCCGGATTGACATTAAAGGAGGTGCTCCTCATCATTGAGCTACAACCTTTGTCTTTTCTTTGCAGCATAGATGCCTGCTGCCGCTCGTAGCCTCGTCTCACCTAAGCGTTCTAGATCAAAGCTCCTAGAGGACAACTCATGTCCATTCCACTCATGCTCTTGTGCTAGTTTTAAAGCCAGGATTAAGAAATCTAATGGTAGCACAACATTCTATCCAAAGACCATCTGAAATGGGGTGGCATTCAGTACCGTTTTGTAGGAAACTTGGTAAGCCCAAATAGCATGATGAAGCTGTTTATCCCAATCAGAGCATTTTTTCTTTACAAGCTTGGTCAAGACATTACATAGGATCTTGTTTGTGCTCTCAGCTTGTCCGTTAGCTTGTGGATGATAGGGGGCAGACTTCTTATGTATTGCCAAGAATTCTTGGATAAGATTTTGAATGACTTCATTCAAGAAATGTGTGCCTCTATCGCTCACTAACTCTATTGGTAGTCCATATCTTGTGAACACATTCTCAAATAAGAACTTAGCTGTTATTTGAGCATCATTCTTTGTTGTGGCTTTTACTTCTACCCACTTGGTAAGATAATCTGTGGCTACAATAATGTACTCTGCATGGGAATTTCTAGCTGGGGGGTTAATAGGACCTACAAAGTCTATACCCCACTTTGAAAGTGCACGACCTCCCATCATTGGCCTCAAAGGCATCTTGTCTTTTCTAACCGGATATTGTGCACATTGACATGTGTCACATTTCTTCACATAGATGTGTGCATCCATATGAAGAGTGGGCTACCAAAGTCCTGAGAATAGAATTGTCTTAATTACTCGATCAGGACCGAAGTGTCCACCTGAAACACCACTATGTGTAGTTTCTAAGACTTTTAAATAATCTGATTCATGAACGCATAGACTTAAGTAAGCATCTTTGCCTCTTCAGTATAGGTTGTCTCCTACTAAGGCATAGTCTTGAGCCTCTTGCTCCATGCTTCGTCTTCTTGCTAGACTAGCCTCTTTGGGTAATGTTCCCAATCGCATAAATTCTACCAATGGAGCACTCCAATGTGGAATTAACGACATTTGATAAAGGGTGGCATGCTCCATTGGGGGTCTCTCTTTGCACATTGGACAATTCTTAATCCACTCATGTATTTCTTTGTCCATGCTAGGACAATACACTCCTAAACATTTTCGATTCTGTAATGTTCGTTGTTTAGAATAGTGCTTTCCTAGCAATCCTTCATGAGCTTGTTGCAACCAACTACTATATTCATCATCATTGACACAACAAGCTAGTACACCATCTGTATCTTGTTTGTACATGCTTCCTGCCAATATGTGATATTTTTGTGATTTTACATTTTCTTCTTGTGATGTTTTCGCAATCTTATTTGCAGATCCAACGGTTAGGATGGGTACCAAATTATTTGCCCCTTTAAGAACAACTTCTAAATTGAATAGATAAGCATCAGGTAGTTCATCAGACACTCCTTGCGGTGCCTCTCCTCAAGTGATGCAAGAAAGATGATCTGCCCGTAGGTGGGTTCTACCTTTTCTAACAACAACTTCAAAGTCATATTCCATTAGCAAGAGGAACCATCTTACTAGACGTCGTGTATTGCCAGGTTTATTGACCAAATATAACAAAGCTTGATGATCAGTGAAAAATTTGAACTTGTTGGCCAATCAATAGTTTCTAGACTTCTTCACATCATATACCATGCCTAAGCCTTCTCTCTCTGTTGTTGTATAATTTTGCTCAGCTGCAATGAGTTGTCTACTAGCTTATGCTTGTGAAGAGAGATGGTGGATGCAATCCAAAGATGAGTTGGTGCTGCTACAACTAGCTTCACACCAGCCAACTGAGACTTCAGAGTTGATTAGTAGACCCTTTGAGCTTCCTAAATCCACCAAAATATCAGCCAAGTACTTTGGAACATGTATCCCAAAAGTTTAAGTCAAGGCAGACTAGTTGCGAAATGACTAGCTCTCGAAACTTGCTATTTTTGGACATACACCTGCTGGAAAAAATGAGCAATGCTCTCAATTTGGTAGGAATTAGATAAATTCCTTTTGGGCATAGCAAATAGACTTAGCAAGCTTCTCAATACAAGTTAAAACACTTCAAACGATGGACTGAGCACTGAGAACAAGTTTCATCAATTTCTAGAACATGCCCACCATTCTCGGGGCTCTGCAGAGATAGACTAGTGAGCAATAAAATGCCGATATCTCCAAAACTGTACATCCAATGACCTTGAAAATTTAAATGCAAATAGAAGACAGTAAGAGCTATTCAACCCATGTTAAAACACTGAAAACGGTTACGTAGAACGTGAGATATGACCTTCTGAAGTTACTGCTCTGAGTGAGTATAACAGAGAACAAAACAGAGAAGTAGATGATGATAAATGTATAGATTCACATATGATTACAACCACATTGGCAATGAATATTTGCACAATGGGAGTAGAATGATAGAGCTATGGAGTAAGCTCTTCAATCTCTACAAAATGACATGAAGTGGTCACGTACAAGGCTTGCTAATTGCCTCTTCCTTCTTGCTCTTTTTATAGCTATTCTTGGAGGGAGTTTTGAATTCGAATTTGAATGGCTCCACCTAAAAGTGATCCCCAA
This sequence comes from Ceratopteris richardii, assembly GCA_020310875.1. Classification (NCBI taxonomy): domain Eukaryota; kingdom Viridiplantae; phylum Streptophyta; class Polypodiopsida; order Polypodiales; family Pteridaceae; genus Ceratopteris; species Ceratopteris richardii. Next base: position 72,899,679 of record CM035440.1, on the reverse strand, counting down.
AGTTAAGAGAGATTCCCTCAGCTCAAAAATTCGTGGTTTTAGGTAGTTAGAGCCACGAGTTTGCTTTTACATCATGGATGAGGTAAGCCATCCTTTTCCTTTTTCTTTCTTTCAATTACAAGAGATAAAAATGAACTCTTTTACAAGAGGGGTTCACATGACTACACATGTGACTTACAAATGATCATAATATCAAGCATATCAAGCATGTAGGCTTGGGTAAAATGCACCAACAGCTCCCCCTCAATCCTAACATGCTTGGCCTCCAAATAAGTCTTCAATTATCCTTGATTTCTTGCAAGCCAATCATCAACTTGATTCTACTTAACTTTGTACCATCAAGAGCTTTAGTCAACATGTCTACACATTGCATATCTGTAGAGACATAGGATAGTTGAATATCCTTGCTCATTAGCTTCTCCCTTACATAATGGTATTGGACTTCAATATGCTTGGTTCTAGCATGGTATACCGGATTAGCTGCAAGATGTAGTGAGCTTGTGTTGTCACCAAAAATGTGAGGTGTTGAAGATTGAAGTCCAAGATCTGTGTACAAATACTTTAACCACATGATTTCTTGAGTTGCATTAGCCAAACCTCTATATTCGGCTTCAGTAGAAGATAATGCCATGGTTGGTTGCTTCTTCAATGACCAAGAAATGATTTTTGAACCTGCAAATGATATATACCCGGATGTGCTTCTTCTATCATCTCTAGATCCGGCCCAATCTGCATCTGAGTAGACCTTTAGCTCAATATCTGAAGTAAATGAATAGAACAAACCTTCATTCATGGTCCCCTTTAGGTACTTGAGGACTCTCTTGGCCGCTTCTATATGTGGTCTTCTCGGCTTATGCATAAACTGACTCAATATGCTAACACTATAGCATATATCCACCCTTGTGAGTGTTGCATAGTTCAAACTTCCAACCAAGCTTTGATAGCTTGTGATGTCTTCAATTGGCTCTCCTTAAGAAGCACTAAGCTTATGATTTTGCTCCATAGGTGTACTTGCACACTTGGTATTTTCCATCTTGAACTTGACAAGCATGTCATGCACATGCTTCCTTTGTGTGATGTATATACCTGAACCTGTGTAGATCAACTCCAATCCAAGAAAATAAGTGAGTGGCCCGAGGTCACTTATTTTGAGCTCCTCCTTCATTTGACTCTTTACCTGTTTGATTCCTTCAAGATCATTGCCTGTGAAATAATATCATCAACAGACACACATAAATAGATCACTTCAGATCCATTCCTCTTTATGAACAAAGAGGTATCCGCTTTGCTAGCTTTGAATCCTTGGTCCTACAAATAAGTCACCAATCTAAAATTCCAAGCTCTTGGAGCTTGCTTCAATCCATACAAAGCTTTCTTTAGTTTGCATACATAGTTAGGATGATGTGCATCCTCATATCCAGGAGGTTGTGCCATATACACTTCCTCAAAAATCCATCCATTCAAGAAAGCATTCTTTACATCAAGTTGATAGAGCTTCCAATTTCTAGAAGCATCAAGACTAATGAGAACCCTAATCGTGGGCATTTTTGCAACAGGAGAGAAAGTCTCCTCATAATCAATACCATGGGTTTGAGCAAACCCTTTAGCAACTAACCTTGCTTTGTGTCTATTTATACTTCCATCTGGATTCCTCTTGATTTTGTATATCCATCGAGATCCAATTACCTTCATAGATGGCTTGTTAGGTACAAGCTCCCAAGTGTCATTTTCCTTCAGGGCTTCCATTTCTTCATCCATTGCATCTCTCCAAGCTTTCTTGCTTTGTGCTTCTTCGAATGTGGTAGGTTCTTCATTGGTGAATCCTTTGCAATGTAGATTGAGTGCTTGGTGACAAAAGAAGTATCATAACCAAACCTCTCTGGTTTCTTCTTCTCCCTTGAAGACCTTCTAAGTGGTTGATGTGAGCTCTCGGGTCCATATGTAGCATCCTGCATCTTTGATTTACCTTTGTTCTTCCATAGCTTTAGTCTTTCCAAGTCTTCTAGGTCAATCTCCGAATCACTTTCTTCAATCTGCTTTGGCTCCTTTGGTTGAAGTGATGGAAAATCTTCATCCAAGTCATAAGGCATCTTCACTTTCTTGTCATCATCAAACCATGATTTGTTTTCATCAAAAATTACATCTCTACTCACAAAAAGTCCTTTATTGGTTGGATTGTACAATCTATATCCTTTTTGGTTTTGATCATAAGCAATGAATACCCACTTCTCTGCCTTGGGATCCAATTTCCCTCTTACTTGAGAAGGAATGTGAGCATAGGCTAAGCATCCAAAGATTTTACAATGCTCTAGACTAGGTCTTCTTCCATTCCACACTTCATATGGAGTTGTTCCATCTAGTGACTTAGATGGAAGTCTATTTATGAGATATGTGGCTGTCGACACAGCCTCTACCCATAGGTAGTTTGGCAATCCCTTTTTGTTGAGCATGGACCTTGCAGCTTCGACAATAGCTCTGTTTCTCCTCTCTGCTACACCATTGAGTTCGGGTGTATACCTTGTAGTGACTTCCCTTTTAATTCCTCTTTCATGCAAGAAGGCATCAAATTCAGAAGAGAAGTATTCTCCTCCGCCATCTGATCTGAGTGTTTTCAAAGTCCTACCTGTTTGGTTTTCAACAAGAGCAATATACTTCTTGAAGCAATTAAACACTTCATCCTTGTGCTTCATGAAAAACAGAATGGTCCACCTGCTACAATCATCTATGAAAGACACATAATATCTTGAGCCTGATATAGATGGCTCCTTACTTGGACCCCACACATCCGTGTGCACGATCCAAAGGATTTTGATACATATATCATTTCTTATTGAAAGGTTGTCTATGAGCCTTGTCGAGTTGACAAGCTTCACACTTATAAATCATGTGTTGCCTTGTGATATTAGGCAAACCAAGTACAATCTGGTCCCTGCAAATTTGTTTGAGTGTCCTCTCACCAATGTGAGCAAGCCTTTTGTGCTATATCTCTATTAGACGGCCGCCGAAAAAGGACAAATGTACTAGGACAGGCGGCTTAAATGTAAAGGAACCTTTCGGGAAACGCGCAGGTAACTAAAGATTCGCGCACCCTTGTAAAACAATCTTCTATATAAGGCAATGAGAAAAGAGTGGCCGAGATCCCGTTTTTGGAATTGTAAGCATACTGTTTGAAGTGTGTATGTTGTGGGGAAGATTAACCCTACTCTGTTCTGTTCTGTTCTGTTCTCCGTCTAATTGTTATACGCATTGTAGTGCAGAATTACGAATTAATAATCCTGTATACGAATCTAGTTGGTAATGGTTGAGCGTATCTCTGAGTGTTATTAAGTTGCAGTGTATTGTTTGTCAGTCTTTCTGCCGAACAAGTGAATGTGAAAAAACAACCCCGAACTGTTTGTGCGTTAACATTTTCTGTAAGCAACCAAGTGTGATACAGTAGTCTGCGTTCACTGTTGATTCCGATCACAGGCAGACTAGTATCTGTGATGGTCGGGGTGCAAATAGGACACTATTATGTCTGTGACTAGTTAGTTGGTGTTAGGAGATTTGCTGCCCGAGTTTGGCATTCTGTGAGTTTACATAACTTTAGGGTATAGATGTCTGTTTGGTATACCTGTCGGTTCTGAAGAAGTGCATATTAGGTGACCTTCGTTACTGAAGTATATTATTCTATTGGATACAAGTAATCGGACTACTGCTCAGATAGTTACAACAGGATCAGTTCTGAAGTTCTAAGTCCAGTACACCAAACAATTTTCAGTTGTTCAGAGTTGGGTACTGAGCTAAGACACGAGAGAGCATTTATGATTGTGTAATGAGTTGGGAAAATAGTACAGGGCCTCTGTCTAATAGACCCCTACCACTCCCAAGGACCCACGTGGCTAAGAGTTGATTTACTTTTAATCATCATGATAGTAGTAACCTGCATACAGAAAGGTAGATAGTCAGGGACTCCCAACCTCCTAAAGTATTGGAGTCCGAAATCAGAGTCTGTAGCCTTTAACGGCTAACATTTGGCGCCGTCTGTGGGAAAGTGGCATCTGATTGCCAGTCATTTGTAGGAAGGTGGCATTAGAGTGCCAGCTGTTTGTCAGAAGCAAACATTCAGTTAACATTCGATTAACTAGCAGTAGCAACAGACCCAGATTGTTGCAAACTGCTCAGATAGTGTTACCTCGCAATGATACATGCCGATTACTCGGTCTGGCGAAACATATCCTAAGAACCGTAAGGTTGAAGCACGTAAAGCGCTAAAGACAGCCTTGAGAGAAGAAGGCATAACTCGATCTGACCCAATTGTCAAGCAAATTGAGAACGTTACGATTGATTCCGGTCATATTCCAGTGGAACGATCAACGCCTTTGGTACATTCTAGTGCTACTTCGACCCAGCCTATCGAAGATATAGTAATTTCAGAATCTACCAAGACGCCGTTAGAAACCAGTCTAGCAATTTTGAATAAAGACTCAGAGTTATATACGATCAGAAACACTCTAGGAAAAGAGATCGGTAAAAGCGGAAAAACACTACATTCTGGCACAATTTCGGTTCAACCAGCGTGCTTGGAAGAAAGATTTCGGATATTGGATATCCAGAAGGAAGGAAAACTCTTCGAAGCAGAAATCCGATGCATTCTAAGTAAAAACAGCACACCGGAAGGCACGCCATCCGGCGATACAAGTTCCGATAGTTCAACCAATCAACCTCAAGATACAGAAGGAAGGCCTAATACACTCACAATGAACGGACAACAACAGCAACAACAGTTATGTCAACCAAGGCCGCCTCCAACAGGAGTAACATACACGAAATTCGGTGGATTTCGAGGAGATGATCCGGATGCTCACGTACACACTTTCGAGATAAGTTATGCAGTTCTTAACCATCCACCAGATCAGGCGTATAAGGCCATCGTTTTTCAATCCACACTGGTTAATGAAGCAGCTAGATGGCTTACGGAATACGATATTAATTATTTCGGTACCTATGACGTAGTACGAGATGCCTTTCTGCAACGATTCAGGCTAAAGAAGAATCCCGCCGAAATCTTTGATTATTTACAGAATAACCGACAGAAGGCAAATCAGACTGTCCAGGAGTATGCTACACTCTTTAGAACACACTTACGACAGATACCACAGGCCCACGCTAACTTACCTGATGATGTCATCACTCAGTGGTTCATCAATGGCTTAACCCCACAACTAAAACAGATCATGATCATAAGATGTGTCGGAGCTATGACGCTGGATGCAGTCATTGCCATGGATCTGCAACTGGAATCCAAGGTCGGTGGATTTACAGAAGATCTGGAGTGGTTAAAAACAAACAAAACTATGGCTGAAGACATAACCAGACAAGTATACTGCATCACATGCAAAAATTCAGGTCATACTAGTGCCAATTGTGCACTAAATCAAACGTTTTGCGCTATCTGCAACACTGCCAGACACACCACCGGAAACTATGTTTACAACGCTAGAATACAGGGAACAACAACGGTCAATGCAGTTATACAAGAACATGGACAGCCAGCGAATCACTATGTGCCTCCGCAATTGAGAAATAGTCAACCGCAAGGATATCGGAACTACCGAGGACAGAGGAACAACAATTTTAATACAAACCATTGGCAGAACAGACCACCACCGGAAAATCCCAATCTACCACCACCACGCTGTCATTTTTGCGGCGAATTCGGACACATCAGGAGATTTTGCAAAGATGCATCTGAGTATGATCAAAGGAAGAAGGAGCGACAAAACCCAATGGCCAACATGGTACAAATCACACCAGTAGAAACACAGACTGCTACAGTCCAGACCCGATCCGGTAAACAACTGCAGTCGGCAGCAGAAATATTCGAACCTGGGATACGAGAACAACATAGGATGTATGACAAGGCTAGTCACTAGACCGCAACAGAACCACCAGTGTTCCCAGAACCTATTCCGGTGACTCAGGCTTCGTCAACAAAGGAAGGAACGCAACAAAAGGAAGCAACAGCGGAGCCATCATCAGCAGTAGGCATAACAGCAGATACTTCTGCATCGGCGGAGACCTCAAGTTCAAAGGAGCAGGACAGCCAATCTCAACAAGCCTGGGAAATTTTATCCAAGGCATCTATCACCCTGCCTCTAGGCCAACTTCTGGCATTAGTACGTGGGATTTGACAACAGTTCCAGCAACAGTTCAGTCCGGTGCCTTCTTGTATTCCGGCAACGGCAGCAGTTCAACCGGAACCTGATTCTACTGTCGATCATTCAGTTCCCTTGATTACAGTATGGTATAAGAATCATAAAATTACGCAAGTATTGATTGATGGAGGCTCTGGTGTTAACATTGCGACTGCAGCCGTATGCAAAAGGTTAGGATGGACCGAAATCGAACCAGTGCAATTTTTTGTCAGAATGGCAGATCAATCTAGAGTCCATCCCGTAGGACTTGTGCGGAATGTACCCATTACTTTACAAGGTACGAGCTTCAAAATGAACTTTGTTATACTAGATCTACCGGAATCCACTTTGGATTACAACCTTCTGTTCGGCCGACCTTGGCTGAAGCATGCGAAGGTAATACAGGACTGGTCTGCACAAGAGCTTACGTTCAAAGAGGCCAACCGTAGATATGTGGTAAAATTAGATGCTATACAACCTTGCGAACTTCACGCCAGACCATATTTTGCTGAACTAGTCCACATGTTAGATGGACTATCAGATGATGAAGAAGAGGAATTTCTGAAGAGTAACGCTAATTTAATGTCTGTAGGAACTGTTGATCTACAGTTTGTTATAGATAACTGGAACACTTCAGTTTGTACAATCGTACCTATCACCGAAAAAGCTAAGCATGAAGATACTGCCCCAACACATGACGATGAAATACAATCGCTGTTCAAGTCAACAGACGATACAGAGACACCGCAACAGTTTTATGTCCCCGAAGACCAGTTGACCACGTACAATCTAGGAGACGAAGATCATCCGCGACCTGTAAAGATAAGGCAAAACTTACCGAAATTATTTAAAGCTAACTTGATTCGACTTCTTCACGAATTCTGAGACATCTTTGCATGGGATTACAAAGATATGAAAGGATTAGATCCCCACATCTATCAGCATAGAGTTATGTTGAAGCCTGAAGCTAAACCGAACAAACAGCCCCGCTACCGGATGAATCCCAATTATGCATCACAGGTAAAAGCCGAACTTGATAGATTATTAAAAGTCGGATTCATCGTACCAGTAGAACATGCCAAATGGATTTCACCAATTGTGATCGTGCCAAAGAAAAATAAGCAACTACGAATCTGTGTAGACTATCGGAAATTAAACGCCGCAATAGTACCGGATCCTTTCCCGATCCCCTTTCTGGATACAATGCTCGATAGGGTAGCAGGTCATGAAATGTATTCATTCTTAGACGGATACAGCGGCTACAACGAGGTTAGAATGGCCGAAGCGGATATACCAAAAACCGCATTCATTACCGATTGGGGTGTCTTTGCTTGTACGGTAATGTGGTTTGGATTGAGAAACGCACCAAGCACATTTCAAAGATGCATGCAGGAGATTTTTTCTCCTTATCTTACTTCATTTATGCAAGTATATCTCGATGATTTTTCAATTTTCGGTAAGCTGATAGCACACCTGTTCCATTTACGGTGCTGCTTTCAGAAATGTAGAGAATATAGACTTTGTCTTAACCCAACCAAATCTGTGTTTGCGGTTTCGTGTGGCAAACTACTTGGTCATATTGTATCTACCCAAGGTATCCAAGTAGACCCAGATAAGATTTCGGCAATTTTAGAAGCCCCAGTACCTGCTACTCCAAAAGAAGTAATGCGTTTCATGGGTCAAGTACGGTGGCATGGCAGACACTTACGGTGGCTTGCTCATCTGGCTGTACCACTGAACAAGCTAATCACAAAAACTCCCCGACAGTTCGAATGGACTCAAGAATGCCAAACTACATTTGATCGACTCAAGTATTTATTGACGCAAGCCCCAATCTTACAACCACCGGACTGGGACAATCCATTCCATGTTTTTGTCGACACTTCAGATATTGTGATTGGCAGTATTCTGATGCAGCAAACACATAAGTGGTTTCGCCCCGTTTATTATGCCAGCAGAAGGCTTGCACCTGCAGAAAAGAACTATTCTACCACCGAAAGAGAATGTCTAGGATTAATTTACTCCATCAAAAAATTCAGACATTATCTACTAGGCCGGAAATTCACCTTCCATGTGGATCATGCTGCCCTCGTCTATCTAGTAAGACAACAGCATTTAGGCGGACGATTAGCACGATGGGTGCTACTCTTGCAAGAATTCGACTATGAAGTCATCCACCGACCCGGAATTGCACATGCCTTAGCAGATTTCTTATCTCGCCTAGATTCCGGTGAAGCCCCGATATGCATAGATGACACGACTCCAGCGATCTATAGTTTTGAGCCACTGACTGAAGAGACTGCGGAATCACAAGCACCACCTACATATTACGATCAGATTCTAACTTTTCTCACCGAAGGATGTTTTCCATCCGAGACAGCCAAGACAGTCCGAAGGAAAATTGCAGTCTTTAGTCGCCGATTTTGGTTAGTTGCTGGAGAACTATATTATGTAGATCACACCGGAATCCTACTTCGCTGTGTCCCTCTGCATGAAATTAACTCAATCATCACAATGGCTCACTCGACCCCTACTGGTGGTCACTTTGCCACAGACTTGACTCACCGGAAAATTCTGCAAGGAGGTCTCTGGTGGCCAACTATGTACAGAGATGTGGCCCAATTTGTCAAACACTGTGATACCTTTCAAAGGTCTGGACAACCACTGCAACGACAATTCTTTCCCTTGCAGCCTATTATGCCACTTGAACCATTTCAGAAATGGGGATTAGATTTTATCGGTCCGATCATACCTCCAGCAGTCTTCAGTAACAACAGATACATACTAACCTGTACAGACTACGCAACAAGATGGGTAGAAGCTTGGGCTTTACGGTCGGCTACAGCGGTTGCAGTAGCAAAGTGTCTGTTGAATGATGTCTTTCCACGTTTTGGCTTACCACTGGAAATTGTCTCAGATCAAGGTACTCACTTTGTAAACCAATTAATGAAGGTACTCACCCAATCCTTCCAGGTGACACACAAAGTCAGCTCTCCATATTACCCTCGTGCCAATGGTTTGGCCGAAAGTACAAACAAATCACTATTGAATATCCTCCGGAAACTGATCATGGAAGCACCGAAAAGATGGGATCAACTACTACCTGCAGTCTTATGGGCATACCGAACTACATATAAGGTAACAACAGGCTTGACACCTTTCAAACTAGCTTATGGCTTAGAAGCAATAGCACCCATGGAAGTAGTCATCCCAAGTCTGCGTGTAGCAATCACTCAGAAGATGCTACCGGAAGATTCGCTGACAGCACGAATGGACGCACTCAGAGAACTTGATGAGCACCGATGGCTCAGCTTTTTAACCATGTGCAAAGTACAACTAAGGCAAGCCAAGACACACGATCGATATTTGAAAACTCCAATCTTTTTGGTAGGACAGCTCGTACTCTTCTACAACGCAAAGTCAGATAGAGCAGCAGGAAAGTTCAAACTACGATGGTTTGGCCCTTTCAAAATCTCAGAACAAGTCGGTCCGACAACTTTTCGGTTGACCACATTGACCGGAAATCCACTCCCAAAAGTAATCAATGGGTCGAAGCTGCGGCCATATCATCACGCCCCTAGCCCGCATTAAATTTTTCGACGGTGAACCGCATTTTGTTTAATCTTTTCTTTTTTCTTTCTTCTTTTTATAAATAGCCGTGTTTTGAAAAATCTTTATGTTACCAGCCGCCCCCTTACCAGTCACTCAAGTACGCACGCCTGCATGAAAACAAGCATCATTCCTGCACCGCACAATGATACCCAACCCCCTTTCCCACCCCACTGTATTGTTCCTATTTAACCCTTTAGGCAACGCCAAAAATCGCTACTGTGTTGAGTGTTAGTGTTCTGTGCGACCCCTTGTGTTCTGTCTTTGTGCTCGTATTTGGTATCAGCAAATGCCATGGAAGCGCTAGCAAACTACGCTGCCTTCCGCGATGGTATCCCTACCGAGGTAGGTGAATACCTGCGTTGCAGAGGGTTGGCCAACTTCGCTGAGTTGCCCTGGCACTCAGTGGAAGCCCATCCCTTCTTCGCGCAAATCATCTCTGCCATCGCCCAATCCTCCGCCACCGAACGCCAATGGGTTTTCCCTTCGCTACCCTCCAGAACCGTCATCACCTTCCCAGCCTTTTCAGAAGCTTTCCGCCTCACCCCGTAAGGCCGAGAAAATGGCCCCAGTATCCCCCTCGCCCGCATGACTGAACTATTCCCCCGCTCTTCCTCCAACGAGTTTGCTATTCTCTACCGTCCTGAACCCGAACGATCCGCCCTACAATTCCTAGTCGCCATACTCAACCTGCAGAAGCGCACCTACGGCATCTCCCGACCCTTCTATTCCGCCTTAGATTTAGCAGCCCGAGAACCCGTAAACTTCGCCTCCTACTTTTTTCATAGAATCCACAAAGAATGCGTAACTATAGTAAAACAGGTAAACAAAGGAACTACCCCATGCTCTCACCTCCCCCATATCCTCTCCTTCCTTTTTCCAGCCATTCTTGCCGCACAACCCCCACCCCGAGGTCCCGTACTTAGGCACGAAGAATCAGTTCAACCACTTGAAGACGATGAAGAAGAAGACGAAGAAATCAACTAGTTATTCCGCAGCAAAAGGATCCGAATCAGTTCATCAGAAAGCGAAGCACAAGGTTCCGCCAGAAAGGATCAGGAAAACGCTAAAGACAACCAAAACCAAGAAGAAACCTTCCACGACACAGCCACTTCCATACACAATGAATCATCGGCCGACCAACACGACCAGCAGAATCCAACGCCAACAACGACTACCTCAACCGAAGAAGCATCAGAACACCAGGACGACGAGCACCAAGCGGTGGACAAAGCTCTCAACACCCTGTTAAAGGCCGTCGAATCCACCATCGCCCACATCAACAATACCGAATCTACTCTATCACCACTAGTCAACCCTCTTCCCCCGCCATTTTTCGAATCTTCTTCATCCTCCCTCAATCGTTCACCCCCGACATCCCCCCAAATCAATACCCAAACCTCTATGCAACCACAACATCCCCTTCTCCCCTCCTCTGTTCCGGTCTTTTCCGAGCTTGCTACCATGGGCCAATTACTTATTTCCCTCTCTCAACAACTTCCAGTACAACTTAGTGAGGTCGCAAATACCATTTGTCAAGAGTTGCAACACAAGGTCGACCTATTGGAAGCCGACATCACCCCCCTCCAGGAAGAAGTCGATGCTGTCAAAGCAGAGAACCATCAATTACAGATGAAAGTAGCAGATCTCCAAGGCCAAGTTTCGGCACAACAAGCACTGCTACAGCAACGGGATGATGCATTGGAGCAACTGGCCGCCAAGGACCAGCTATTAAACAAAGCACACGAAGAAATCCGGACACTAAAACTCGCGCTACAAGAAAAGGAAGATATCAGCTCATCACTCGAAGAGCTGATAGAGGAAACGAAAGCACAATTGCAGGAGACAATCCAAAAAAATCAAGACCAACAGAGAGAAGCAGAACAAGTCAAAGACGAGCTACGAAGAGCCCAGGAATGTTTGGACGAAGTGAACAGAATGCTGAGACACCAATTAACCAGGGAAGCCAAATACCAAAAAGATCTAGCAAATGCTCGCAGAGAACGGGATGCCTACTACAAAACGATCGAATTTCAGAACCAACAAATCGAGCGACTAGACAACCAGTTGCGAAATCAACAGGATCGAGTCACGGATATGCAGAAGAAAGTCACCGAAATGAAGACATCCCGCGACGCTGCATTATCCAATGACTTTTATTTACAAGAGGCCTTCTTACAGAACCAGGCCGAAATTTTGTTAACCCAAGCCATAGCTCTTAGCTCCGTGAGAACGGACGCCCAGTTATTAGAACCAACCACTTTAGTTCAGATGATAGAAACCATTAAAAAGAAAATTACCCAAACATTTAGGCTCGCCCGAAGCATGTATCTAGAAGGTCTCGTAGCAGAACCATAAGAATCTGCGGGTTCGAGTCCACCGTGCGTGCCAGTGTTAGACGGCCGCCGAAAAAGGACAAATGTACTAGGACAGGCGGCTTAAATGTAAAGGAACCTTTCGGGAAACGCGCAGGTAACTAAAGATTCGTGCACCCTTGTAAAAAAATCTTCTATATAAGGCAATGAGAAAAGAGTGGCCGAGAGCCCGTTTTTGGAATTGTAAGCATACTGTTTGAAGTGTGTATGTTGTGGGGAAGATTAACCCTACTCTGTTCTGTTCTGTTTTGTGCTCCGTCTAATCGTTATACGCACTGTAGTGCAGAATTACGAATTATTAATCCTGTATACGAATCTATTCGGTAATGGTTGAGCGTATCTCTGAGTGTTATTAAGTTGCAGTGTATTGTTTGTCAGTCTTTCTGCTGAACAAGTGAATGTGAAAAAACGACCCCGAACTGTTTGTGCGTTAACATTTTCTGTAAGCGACCAAGTGTGATACAGTAGTCTGCGTTCACTGTTGATTCCGATCACAGGCAGACTAGTATCTGTGATGGTCGGGGTGCGAATAGGATACTATTATGTCTGTGACTAGTTAGTTGGTGTTAGGAGATTTGCTGCCCGAGTTTGGCATTCTGTGAGTTTACATAACTTTAGGGTATAGATGTCTGTTTGGTATACCTGTCGGTTATGAAGAAGTGCGTATAAGGTGACCTTCGTTACTGAAGTATATTATTCTATTGGATACAAGTAACCGGACTACTGCTCAGATAGTTACAACAGGATCAGTTCTGAAGTTCTAAGTCCAGTACACCGAACAATTTTCAGTTGTTCAGAGTTGGGTACTGAGCTAAGACACGAGAGAGCATTTATGATTGTGTAATGAGTTGGGAAAATAGTACAGGGCCTCTGTCTAACAGACCCCTACCACTCCCAAGGACCCACGTGGCTAAGAGTTTATTTACTTTTAATCATCACGATAGTAGTAACCTGCATATGGAAAGGTAGATAGTCAAGGACTCCCAACCTCCTAAAGTATTGGAGTCCGAAATCAGAGTCTGTAGCCTTTAACGGCTAACATCTCCAACTCTGTTAGAGTTTGAGATCCATAGCTAAACAAAGCTATGTTCTTTGTATCGTCCACTTCAAAAGTGAAAAGCCTTCCTGTCTTTTATCCTTTGGCAATCCTTCTAAAGCCTTGCCTTGGGTCTTCAACATATGCTCCAAATCGGTTGAATCTAACCTGCAATCCTTTTTCAATAATCTATCCAACACTTATTAAATTTTTGGTAATTGTAGGGACATACAAGACTTTGCTTAAGAGGTTCATATTCCCATCTGATGTCTTCACATTACCTATCTTCTCCACTGAGTGCTTTGCGTCATCTCCTGTCTGCACTTCATGCTTATTATGAGGATCGTCCAAATCAGAAAGTAAAGCCACATTTCCTGCTACATGGTTTGAACATCCTGAATCAATATAAAATATGTGATCATCATCCTTATCCTTCTTCACTGATAGATTCATAATCAATAATGAATCTTCTTGACTTTGGTTCTGTGCATAGTTATTGTAGTCTCTCCTTCCTCTATGGCCACTTTGATAGTTGTTGTTGTAATTGTTGTTGTAGTAGTAGTTGTTGCAGCCTCCATTGTATCTGCCTCTATTTGATCAATAGCCACCTCTATTGAATCCTCTTCCTCTTGAGTTCCTCGGGTTCCTGAAACATTCTTCAGTAGTATGATTAGATAAGCCACATATATTGCAAGGTTGAGATGATTGGAATCTCGCCCTGCCTTGCTTTCCACCTCTGCCTCTTCCTCTAGCTCTTCCTCTACCTGCAAAGTTTGCTTGGAAAGAGCTACCTTCATCTTCATTCTTCCTATTCTTTGACTTGTCCTTGACCTTAGCTTTATCAGAATATAAGGCAGAAGTTTGATTACCTCTTGAGGACTCACCACCTTTGCTAATCTTTGCTTCATGAGTGAAGAGTTGGCCCATGAGTGTGTTGAGGTCGGGTACATGCATATCCATGTATAAATCCATGGCTGTTGTGAATGACTCCCACTTGTCGTCTGCTTTGATTCCATTCATGATTTGTCTAATGATTTGCTCCTCTTCAATTACCTCTCCAATGCTTCCAAGTTGGTTGGAAATGTCCTTCATCTTTGTGACATAATCAGTCACATTTTGCTTCGGGCTTTTCTTCATTGTTGTGAACTCCATCCACAATTGGTTCTTCCTTGCTCAAGTGTTGGAAGAGAAGAAAGAAGCAAGTGCATTCCAGGTCTCTCTTGATGTCTTGCATCCCTTGACATGAGGTAAAAGAAAATCAGAGATTGAGTTTAGAATATAGGACCTTGCAAGTGCATCCTCCGAACACCAATTTGAAAGTCCTTCCACTTCTTCATGTGATGGTTGCTCTTTGTTCCTCATGGTTGGCATTGCTTCATCTCCGCATATGAATCCATATAGATTCCTCCCTTGAAGGTAAGCCTCCATCCTTAGAGACCATGCCGGGTAGTTGTTTCGATCCAATTTGTCAATTGTTGATGGAAATCCATCTCCCATGTTGCTTGACTATGCTCTGATATCACTGTGAAGAGAGATGGTGGATGCAATCCAAAGATGAGTTGGTGTTGCTACATCCAGCTTCACACCAGCCAAATGAGACTTCAGAGTTGATTAGTAGACCCTTTGAGATTCTTAAATCCACCAAAATATCAGCCAAGTACTTTGGAACATGTATCCCAAAAGTTTAAGTCAAGACACACTAGTTGCAAAATGACTAGCTCCCAAAACTTGCTATTTTTGGACATACACCTGCTGGAAAAAATGAATAGTGCTCTCAACTTGGTAGGAATTAGATAAATTCCTTTTGGGCGTAGCAAATAGACTTAGCAAGCTTTCGAATCCAAGTTAAAACACTTCAAATGATGGACTGAGCACTGAGAACAAGTTTCATCAATTTCTGGAACATGCCCACCATTCTCGGGGCTCTGTAGAGATAGACCAGTGAGTAGTAAAATGCAGATATCTCCAAAATTGTAAATCCAATGACCTTGAAAACTTATATGCAGAAAGAAGACAGTAAGAGCTATCCAAACTGTAAATCCAATGACCTTGAAAACTTATATGCGGAAAGAAGACAGTAAGAGACAGTAAAAACTGAAAAAGGTTGCGTAGAACTCGAGATTTGACCTTCTGAAGTTGCTACTCTAAGTGAGTATAACCGAGAACAAAATAGAGAAGTAGATGATGATAAATGTATAGATTCACATATGATTACAACCACATTGGCAATGAATATTTGCACAATGGGAGTAGAATGATAGAGCTATGGAGTAAGCTCTTCAATCTCTACAAAATGACATGAAGTGGTCACGTACAAGGCTTGCTAATCGTCTCTTCCTTCTTTCTCTTTTTATAGCTATTCTTGGAGGGAGTTTTGAATTCGAATTCGAATGGATCCACCTAAAAGTGATCCCCAAAGTTAGGAGAGATTCCCTCAACTCAAAAATTCATGGTTTTAGGTAGTTAGAGCCACGAGTTTGCTTTTACATCATGGATGAGGTAAGTCATCCTTTTTCTTTTTCTTTCTTTCAATTACAAGAGATAAAAATGAACTCTTTTACAAGAGGGTTTCACATGACTACACATGTGACTTACAAATGATCATAATATCAAGCATATCAAGCATATCAAGCATGTAGGCTTGGGTAAAATGCACCAACAATGCTATGGGTAAATCTAAATTTCCTTCACCTGTGGGTTGTGCTAGCACACATCCTATAGCATGATTGGATGCATCCACATGGACATGGAATGGATTATTCCAATCAGGAGTAGTCAGTATTGGTGCCGTGCACAAACGTCTCTTCAGTTCAATGAAGGAATTTTCACATTCGTTGTTCCACTCAAAATTTGTCAACAAGACATAAAGAGGTTTGGCTATGATTGCATACATGTGGACAAATCTACGATTATATCCACAATGGCCCATAAATACTTGTACCTCTTTAACATTCCTTGGCCTCGGTAACTCGGCTATGGATCTTACTTCATCCTCATCTGTTGATATTCCATTCTTAGAAACAATGTGACCTAAGATTTTACCTTGTCGCACCATGAACACACATTTTTCTGGGTTCAAACAAACTCAATATTCTCTACATTTGTTGAAGATCTGTCTGAGCTCAGGGATGTGGTATCTTCTTTGTTGGGAACGAGCACATAAATCATCCACATATACTTCTAAGCTCTTCCGCAAGAACTCTTTGAAGACATGACACATGAGCCTTTGGAATGTTGCAGGTGCATTGGTGAGCCCAAATGGCATCACACGAAATGCAAAGATTCCCCATTCGGTGGCAAAAGACGTCTTGTGTTGATCTTCTGGGGCAATGACTACTTGGTTGTAACCTGAAAATCCATCAAGAAAGCTATAAACTTCCTTGCCTGCAACACACTCCAATAAATGTTTGGTGATTGGAAGTGGATAGCTATCTCTGATTGTAGCGCCATGAACTTTTTTAAGGTTAATACACACTCGCAACTTTCCATTCTTCTTGGGCACCACTACAATGGGGGACACCCATTGAGTATGCTCAATCTCATAGATGAATCCGGCTTCAATCAACCTATCAAATTCTTCTTTTATTTTAGTCGCATAAGTGTCATTATATGTGTAGGGCTTCTGCTTAGTGGGCTTGGCGTCGACAATCATGGGGATCGTATGAAAGCATATTCTTGGATCTACCCCCTTCAAGTCTCTATAGTGCCATGCAAACACGTCCCTATATTCCCTTAATAGAGCTATGAGCTCCATTTCTTCTTGTGCACTTAAGTCATCTCCTATGTAGGTACATCTCTCTTCATTCTCCTCAATGGTCACAACAATCTTTTTGGTCTTTTCTTTATTATCATATGCTTCTCCTATGATGGCCTCTCTCTTAGGCATTCGTACCAAAATTTTGTGATCGTCAAAACTTCATATTTCTTGAAATTCTCTGGTACTTCAAACAATGATTCCTCCTCTTCTTGTTTCGCTGCTTTTCTTTTCTTTTTCTTTTGACTGCTCTCACTTCCATCCTTTGAATTTACCATTTTAATGCTTTTACTAGGTTCTTCTTCTTTTTGGTTAAACACTCCTACATCTTCTAGATAGTGCTTTTCTGAGTTAAAGCAACTATCCATTACAATGGACTCTAGATCATCGTCATTTTCTTCATCTTCTATGACATCACTAGGATCACATTCTTCTAGCAAGGGTTGACACATGAACACTGAAATATCATAACCCTCCTCATCACAATGAGGTGTCCATTGTTCTTCATTGACTGCAATGTCCATGGTAGCTAAGATTTGTGCCCAAACATGAGGCTCAAATTCCTCATCTGGAAAAATCATCGGTGTATAGGCTGGTTCTCTAACTGGTCTATCTCCTGGTGAAGTTCCTTCTTCTCTCGCTTTTAGGCGCTTTTCCTCTTTCTTTGTGACCTTGCACATCCACAAATGAGTATCTTCATGCAACCAGGATGGACCAGGTGAACTTCTATAATGCAGAGAGATAGAATCTTCTTTCGCTTTGAGGATAGGATTCCACTGTAGGGGTGGTGCATCTCTGAAGGTGTAATCCTTCAAATTGACCTCGATGGTGACCCCCTAAGTGTTGTAAGTACAAGGAGTTGGTTCCCCAATCTTGTACTATTTGCAATTGTCATAGGAAGGGTCTTCCTAGGATCATCTCATAGACATTATTTTTCTCAAAGTCACATATAGCAAATGTATGCTCAAACTCTACACCACAAGTGGTTAGAGTTATCCCTTCGAGCAATCCTATAGGTCTTTCAAAATGAGCGTCTGCCATTTGAAGCTTCATTCTAGTTGTTCTTAATGTGGGTTTGCCCCATTGCTTCCACAAGGAGGTGGTTGCAATAGCAACACCAGCACCTGAATCTATGATTGCTTTGGTTGTGTAACCTTGGTAGGTGATTGGAAGATAAGTATTACCTTCTTCACCCTCACACATGTCCCCTATTTTGTCTAGAGGTATCTCTGGTACTTTCGGCTTAGAGCCTCCTTTTGGCATTTTGGAATCAAGTTCTGGGACCTGATCCTTCACACATGGCTCGGGTTTTGCTTTGAGTAGCTCTTCTACAGCGAGATGGCACTGAACCTTAGTGTTCTTCACAACATTAGTGTTTCTTGGAACCACTGAGTCTTCATTTCTTACTAGTATTTTGGGAGCCCTGATATGAAGAGATTCAGATTCCCATGGGCCTATGAATTGAGGCAACTCTTGTAAAGAATTAGATTCAAAATCTAATCTTTCATCTTCTTGTTGCTCTATTTGGTCTCCATAGATAGACGGAATGCCTTGGGGAAATTGATCATGAAGGTCATCAAACTCAAGAATACGAGGGGTATTACCCTTCTCCTTGGCCCATTTCTCTTCTTGTATTTCCCGCAAGAACTCTTGAGAATACTCTTGAGTTGAGAGAGGTGTTCCAACATTCATGGAATTAGGAACATAAGCTTTCTTTGGTGGAGAGCTTTCTCTCTAAACAACTGGTTGAGCCTGTGGAGGCAAAGAAACCTGTGGCTTGTTTACCAACTACTCTAATTGTTGAAGAATAACTCACAAATTTGACATACAGACAGACATAAAGACGAAGAAAGACAAAGAGAAGCAGAAACAAAGCATTCAAAAAATCAAGCCTTAGTGAAGGGACAAATTCACGATTGTAATATAGTTCATAGAAACTTCTAGAAATACGAGTTTTTGAATCTCGAAACAAAATGTATATATATGAGATGAGTATGAGAAAAAATATATAGAAGAGAGAGCGCATAGAACCGGAATAGAATAGCGCATATAGAAACTGAAAATAGTGATATAGAAGACGCCAGAGATTGCATATGTAGAGATGAATAATAGAACCTGAACTGTCGGGTATTCATCTGAGAGAGATGGTAAGGAATAACTACTGAGAGTAGGAGAGTTTTCCATAGCTATGAGCAAAGTGAGGCCAAGCTATTTTTGTACACGTCTTCTCTAATAGAAACACATGTTCATGTGGAAGTTGAGCGCATTCTTTGTATGTGAAGAAATCTGAGTGATTTCATGTTACTGTGAAAGTTAGTTAATAGTTATAGTTTTCTCAGTAAATATTTTCCGGTACATCTACAAGTTAGATCTCACAACATAGTGTAAAGTTTTTCATGAGAGATAGCTCATCTTGAAGCCAGTAGTCTCAACTACAAACTGATCAAAGAATTTTGTGAAACGGGACATGTACACATGGTACAGTGTCTGACCATAAAAGGCATCTTGAACTGGTGAAGTTTTTCCTTAAACTTCAGATAGAGTTCATTCATTGAAGGAAGTTCAGATATTAATTCCTTACTTCATCTACAATCATTTGAAGTAATTACAAACAGAATGGCAGTTGATTCCGGTAAGATTACGGTGACAGTCTGGTGGAGTTTCGGTGTAATTACGGTAAGTTGAAAACACAGTTTTTCACAGTTAAGTAACAGAAATATTATTTAACTGTAAGCAAACACAGTAGTGTAAAGTTGAAGTAAATCAGTTCAGAATTAAAGCTTGAAGAAAACGTGAAGCTTTCTATAAAGTGAATTTTAGAGTTTTCACTAAATACAGTTATAAAGTTTTCAGTTTCAAAAGGTTGCTAAGCTACTGATGATTATAGAGGTGTTCTAATATCACTCTAGCTTATTTCTAGTTGAAACGTGGCAATTTTCCGTAGTCTTGTTAGTGAACAAGCTTTCGCCATGAAATCAACAGTGGTATCAGAGCAAAAGGTTCTGAAGAGCAGGAAAGGTTTCTCAGAAGTAGAAACGGAAGTAAAGATACAAGAGATTTCGAAGAACTTTCACAAGAAAGGTGAAAGCTGAAGTGATCAAGAATGAACAGAATCAAAGAAGTGTTGTGAGGTCATTCTCAAGGGTAAAGGTTTGTAAAAGGTAAAACCTTTTAACATTACACTCACCGAAAGTAACAGAAACAAGAAGATTATGGCAGATCATATCTCTATTGACAAATTGGACAGAGATAATTATCCCGCATGGGTAATGTGCATGGAAGCCTTACTTATGAGTAAGGACTTAATGATATATGTGACAGAAGAAGAAAAGAAGCCAGAAGATGACAGTCAACCAAAGAAAGAAGAGTTAGAAGCCTTGAAGTTGTGGCAGAAGAAAGATGTAACAGTAAGAGCTTATATCTACAATACCATTACAGATCATTTACTACCGCACATTAGAGGTTTGGGGAAAGCAAAAGACATATGGAGTGCATTGGAAGATCATTTCCAAAATACGACGAAAGGGAGGAAGGCTAGCTTATGGTCAGAGTTTACAACGTTCAAGAAAAAGCAAAGCCAAAGCATTAGTGATTATGTCACTAAGATGAAAGACTTGGCGGACAGTCTTGGATCTATTGATGAAGATATCGAAGATCACAGGTTGATAGCACAAGTGCTTGCAAGACTGAGAGGAGATGAAAGGTGGAAACCTTTCGTACTCTCAACTAAAATTTCTTTAAATCATTTTGTACCAGATTTAAACCAGTTGCTTGGACTAATGATAATGTTTGAGCAAGATTTAAAGACAGATGGAGATAAAGGACATAGTTTGGCTATGTACGCAAAGAATAAGAAGAAAGGTGATAAAGGTAAAGAAAAAGATGAAGAAGAAATGACTACTCAAGCAAATTATGCAAGAGGAAGAGGTAATGCCAGAAGTAAAAGTAGAGGTAAAGGAATAGGTAATCAAACTAACAACAAGAAGACTTGTTGGATCTGTGGATTAAGCAATCATTTGGCTCATGATTGCTGGCATAATTCTCAAGGATCAAGTGAGAATCAGAACAATAACAGTAGAGGTAGAAACGGAAGACATCAAAGAGGAAGACAAAGCCAAAGAGGCGGATATGGTAGAGGTGGAGCAAGAAGTTGGGGACAAAATTGAAAGAACTTGGAGAAGCTTTGTCGAAGGTAGAAAAGTGTGTTTGAAGCGATGAAGTTTGGTCAAGCCAACCAGCACAAGACTAGCCCTTGAGCTTATGGAGACTCAAATAGACCTTATAGGCATTCTATAAGTGCAAAGAAACACACTATGTACCTTGGAGCATCAAGGAGAATGAGTCGATACAAAACAGATAGGTTCGCGGGTCGACTAGCTCAAAAAACTTACTATCTATGGAAGAGACAATGAACTTCAAATGCCCATAGCGACCAGCTTGATTACAATTAGAAAACATCCTTTTATGGGAGTGATACACATAGGGTTGAGTGTATGGAATGCACAAAAGTATAATGAATAAGCAAAATATGCTATAGGAATGAATGCGACATTCACCGGTGGTACCTCCTATTTTTCAGGAATACGTAGAGATTGACCCCGAGGCAGAAAAACTGAGATTTCTCCAAATCTGCTGAACCAAATGCTTTGACAATTTACAGGCATAAACTAGACAATATTACCTTTCCAATGAGTCCTCTTGCACTCAATTTGGAGCTCTGAGGAGAGAGCAGCAGCCTCTGCAAGATTACTGTTGGCGAAGAAGATGATGCAGAAAATTGAAGGAGCAAGACAATGATGGTCACAAGTGTATGTATATTGCTTCCATGTATTTTACAAGTGATTTCAACTCCTTATATAGCCTCTAGGAGTGTTCCACGACTTTTACAACTTGAATTTGAATTCAAATGAAGGTGGGAATGGTTGTTGGAGGGAATCAATTCACTTCCCTACAATCTAGGAAAAGTGAAGATCTTGATTGATCTACTTTTAGGTGACTTGATTTGCTAGATTGAATGCAACTTCAACCACCAAAATTTTGTGGGATTTTGGCCCTATATTTGTACCTTTACATGTGTACAACTCAAGGCTTTTACAACGGTAAATGAGCCATCAAAATATTCTCAAAAAATACAATAAATGAGCATATGAAAAAGAACTCTCCAACGGATATTCTTTCGACGCGATAGCCTTTGATGTAGATCAAATCCACCTCAAGCATAGTGTAAGCTTGATGTTCCAACAGCTCCCCCTCAAGCTAAAGTATGCTTGAGTCTTCATTCTCTGATAGGTTGAATACCTGCCATAGCTTTGAATCTACAAAGCTTTATTCCATCAAGTGCCTTCGTCATCATATCTGCTACTTGCTTTTCAGTCGGAACAAAAGAAATGTCAATCTCCTTTGCCATGAGCTTCTCCCTGATGAAGTGATAATGGACTTCTATATGCTTGGTTCTCGCATGGAAAATAGGATTTGCCGCTAGATGCATGGAACTTACATTATCTCCAAATATGTGAGGTTTGGAACTCACAAGTCCCAAATCTGTATACAATGCTTTTAACCATATTGCCTCTTGAGTTGCTATGGTCAAGCCTCTGTACTCTGCTTCAGTTGAAGATAAAGCAACTGTTGGTTGCTTCTTGGAACTCCATGACACTAGCTTCGAACCTGCAAATGCTAAGTAACCAGATATACTTTTTCTATCATCCTTAGCTCCTGCCCAATCTGCATCTGAGTAGATTTTGATATCCAAATCGGAAGAGTAAGGATAGAATATACCTTCGTTGATTGTACCTTTGAGATACTTTAGTACTCTCTTAGCCGCATCCATGTGTGGTCTTCTTGGTGAGTGCATGAACTGACTAAGCACTCCCACACTATATGAGATGTCTGCCCTTGTATGAGTAGCATATATCAAGCTACCTACCAAGCTTTGATACTCTTTTATGTCTTCAATTTTCTCACCTTCATAAACACTAAGTTTATGATTCATCTCCAAAGGTGTACCTGCAGGTTTAGTGTTCTCCATTTTGAACTTGAGAAGAAGATCCTGAATGTATCTTCTTTGAGTCAAATACATTCCTTCATCTGTGTATATCACCTGCATACCTAGGAAATATGTGAGCTCACCTAGGTCACTGATTTTGAACTCCTCTTGCATGTGTCTCTTGATCCTTTGAATGCCATTTAGATCATCACCTGTCACAATAATATCATCTACATATACACATAGATAGATAACCTCATTGTGATCCCTTTTGATGAATAGAGAAGGATCTGAGTTGCTAGCTTTGAACCCTTGATCTTGAAGATATGTAACCAACCTGTAACTCCAAGCTCTTGGAGCTTGTTTCAATCCATACAATGCTTTCTTAAGTCTGCAAACATAAGATGGATGATTAGGGTTTTCAAGACCTGGTGGTTGTGAAATGTATACCTCTTCACTTATCCAACCATTTAAGAATGCATTTTTCACATCAAGTTGGAGGAGTCTCCAATTCCTTGCAGCAGCTACACTTATCAATGTCCTGATTGTAGTCATCTTTGCAACTGGTGAGAATGTTTCCTCATAGTCTATACCATGAGTTTGTGAGCATCCTTTGGCAACTAATCTTGCCTTGTACCTGCAAACTGATCCATCTGAATTTCTTTTAACTTTATATACCCATCGACAACCAATTACCTTTTGATTCGGCGACATTGGAACCAAATCCCAAGTGTCCATTTCCTTCAATGCATCTATCTCTTCGTTCATGGCCTTTTCCCAATTAGGGTTTCCCTTTGCCTCTTCATAGGTTGAGGGTTCCTCTGAAATAGAGTCTTTTGCCAAGTAGATTAAATGCTTTGTAACAAATGTGGAATCATATCCATACCTTTCTGGTTGTTTCTTCTCTCTTGCTGATCTTCTAGGTGCTTGTTTGGAGCATTCTCCAACCTCTTGCATCTTTGTTTTGCCTCTTGACTTCCATAGCTTGTAATCCCTTTCTCTTTCATCTTGGTCATCGTCTGTATCACTTCTTGGATCCTGGACCTGTGTATCATGCTTGCTTCCTAATTGATGAGAGTCAGAATCAAGATCATATGGTAGTGTTACCTTTTGTTTGTCTTCATCATACCAAGACCTGTGTTCTTCAAACACAACATCTCTACTTGTAGTGAATTGCTTGGTTGAAGGATTGAAGAACCTGTAACCCATCTGAGTTGAATCATATCCAATAAACACTACCTTTGTTTCCCTTTCATCTAGCTTACCTCTTATTTGTGATGGTACATGAACATAAGCTAAACAACCAAAAACCTTGCAATGTCCAAGACTAGGTTTTCTTCCATGCCATGCTTCATAAGGAGTCATACCTTGAAGTGATTTGGATGGTAGTCGATTGACAAGGTACACTGCAGTTGAAATAGCTTCTGCCCATAGATAATGTGGAAACTTCTTCTCTTCAAGCATTGTTCGGGCTGATCCAACCAATGTCTTGTTTCTCCTCTCTGCAATTCCATTTAGTTGAGGAGAGTACCTGGTAGTCACTTCCCTTTTGATACCTTTATCCTGCAAGAACTCATCAAAATCTTTGGAGAAGTATTCTCCCCCTCCATCAGATCTGAGCTTCTTTAGTGATCTACCTGTATGATTCTCCACATGTGCAAGATACTTCTTGAAGCAATCAAACACTTCATTCTTACTCTTGATAAAGTATAGAACAGTCCACCTACTATGGTCGTTAATAAATGAGACATAATACCTTGATCCTGCCAATGAAGGTTCTTGACTTGGTCCCCATACATCTGTGTGTACTAAGTCCAATAAGTTGTTGTGGATGTAGCCTTTGTGGTTGAATGGTTGTCTTTGTGCCTTCCCAATTTGACATGCATCACACCTGTTGATCATGTGTTGCTTTGAT
This sequence comes from Ceratopteris richardii, assembly GCA_020310875.1. NCBI lineage: Eukaryota > Viridiplantae > Streptophyta > Polypodiopsida > Polypodiales > Pteridaceae > Ceratopteris > Ceratopteris richardii. The sequence continues at coordinate 72,874,828 of CM035440.1, read as the reverse complement.
ATGTTCGGCAGTCCTAGAACACTTTGATCTCTGCATATATCCTTCAAGGTTCTTTCATTCACATGAGCAAGTCTCTTATGCCACACTTCAAGCTCACTTAGGGTTTGAGACCCAAAGTTGAATAGAGCTATGTTCCTGGTATCTCCTACTTCAAAAGTAAAGAGCCTACCATGCTTCTCACCTCGGGCTATCTTCTTGAAGCCTTGACATGGATCTTCCACAAAAGCTCCATGTTGGCTGAACCTAACTTGCAAGCCTTTTTCAACTATTTGGCCTACACTTATTAGGTTTTTAGTGATAGTGGGTACATAGAGAACCTTACTCAGAATGTTTGTCCTGCCATTGGAAGCTTTGACATTACCAATCTTCTCCACATTGTGCTTCGTGTCATCCCCTGTTTGCACTTCATGTCTATGCTTTGGACTTTCCAAGTTAGATAGAAGAGCAATGTTGCCTACAACATGATTCGAACATCCTGAATCTATGTAGAACAAATGATCGTCTTCTTTACCTTCTTTGTGGTTTAGGTTCATAAGAAGCAATGAGTCTTCATGTGGTTGATCTTCTGAATAATTTTTGTAGTCCCTTCTATTATAGCTTCTATTGTTGTTGTTGAAGTTGTGTCCACCTCTGCCTCTATTGCCGCCATATCCACCTCTTCCACTTCCTTTCTGGGTCTTCCCATTGAACCAGCAATTCTGAGTGGTGTGGTTGGTCTTATCGCATATGGCACAAGGTTGAACATTCTGACCTTTGGCTTTGTCTTGCTTTGGTCCTTTCTTCTTCCCTTTCCACTTGCTCTTGCTTGCGAAGTTGGCTTGGGAAGTCTCTTCTTCGTCTTCTTCCTTCTTCTTGCCTTTCTGTTTCTTATCCTTCTTATCTGCATATAGAGCACTAGTTGAACTACCATGATAAGAGTTACCTTCCTTTATGCTATTATTGGCTTCTTGATTGAAGAGTTGTCCAAGAAAGATGTTGAAGTCTGGAGTTTGCACATCCATGATGAGATCATAGGCCGTCGTGAAGGATTGCCATTGCTTATCACTTCGAATGCCGTTGAGAATTTGCCTCATGATGACCTCTTCTTCAATCAGCTCTCCAATGGATGCTAACTGATCCGCAACCTCCTTGACCTTGGTAACAAACTCTGTGATGGTTTGTTTAGGTGTCTTCTTCATTTGGTTGAACTCGTTCCAAAGATGATTCTTTCTTGCTTTGGTACTAGCAGAAAAGAAAGTCTCTAGGGCATCCCAAGTCTCTTGAGATGTCTTGCATCCTCTAATATGTGGTAATAGAAAGTTAGAGATAGAGTTTAGTATGTACGACCTTGCTTGAGCATCCCTTGCGCACCAAAGTGTGAGCTTATCTGTCTCCTCTTGTGTAGGTCCTCCTTTGGATCTTGGAATATGCATAGCTTCATCACCTGCTACAATTCCATAAAGATTTCTACCTTGCAAATAGGCCTCCATTCTGATTTTCCAAGCCGCGTAGTTGTGTCGATCAAGCTTCTCGATCATTGCGGGAAAGCCGTCACCCATCTTGATCTAGCTCTGATACCACTGAAAGAACTTGGAGAAGCTTTGTCGAAGGTAGAAAAGTGTGTTTGAAGCGATGAAGTTTGGTTAAGCCAACTGGCACAAGACTAGCCCTTGAGCTTATGGAGACTCAAATAGACCTTATAGGCATGCTATAAGTGCAAAGAAACACACTATGTACCTTGGAGCATCAAGGAGAATGAGTCGATACAAAACAGATAGGTTCGCGGGTCGACTAGCTCAAAAAACTTACTATCTATGGAAGAGACAATGAACTTCAAATGCCCATAGCGACCAGCGTGATTACAATTAGAAAAAATCCTTTTATGGGAGTGATACACATAGGGTTGAGTGTATGGAATGCACAAAAGTATAAGGAATAAGCAAAATATTCTATAGGAATGAATGCGACATTCACCGGTGGTACCTCCTATTTTTCAGGAATATGCAGAGATTGACCCCGAGGCCAACAAACTGCAATTTATCCAAATCTGCTGAACCAAATGCTTTGAAACTTTACAGGCATAAACTAGACACTAATACCTTTCCAATGAGTCCTCTTGCACTCAATTTGGAGCTCTGAGGAGAGAGCAGCAGCCTCTGCAAGATTACTGTTGGCGAAGAAGATGATGCAGAAGATTGAAGGAGCAAGACAATGATGGTCACAAGTGTATGTATATTGCTTCCATGTATTTTACAAGTGATTTCAACTCCTTATATAGCCTCTAGGAGTGTTCCATGACTTTTACAACTTGAATTTGAATTCAAATGAAGGTGGGAATGGTTGTTGGAGGGAATCAATTCACTTCCCTACAATCTAGGAAAAGTGAAGATCTTGATTGATCTACTTTTAGGTGACATTAGGGGAAAAAATGAACCCTGAATGGGCCTTTTAGATTAAGGAGTGATTAGTGATGGACCAATCAGAAGAGGGTGGTGGCCATAGTCTATGCCCTATAAAATACTAGGCTGAAGGGTGGAGAGGGGACATATTTCTCCCTTATTTAATGAGCTGCCTCTAGAGAGAGAATGAATCTCGTAACTCAGTTGGGCCCAAAAATTCAAAATTTTTGAAAAGTTAAAAAACTCATCATAACACCTGAAAATGGACCCCGCATTACTTTTTAGGGTCAAAAGTACTCTTTTTGACCCCCAATTCAAAATCCGTGCATGTTTTGAGCTGAAAAAAATGAGTTTTTTCAAAAATACTCAAAAAAGAGTTATTTCCCTCCTAAACCTCACATTTTCATACCCAGGTCCCAAAAAGTCATCTTTTCCCACTACTTTCACTCTGTAGCACACCATTGAAGCTCCTGTTTCTACACTCCAACCTACCTGCATCTCCTATCTCGAATTACTGTTGTAGCTTGAAGACCTTTAGCTTCAATGGCAACATCTAAAGCTTCTAGGCGACCAAAAGATGAAATCCTCACATTAAGATGTCACAATATCAAAGCCACAGATGGGCAGTGGCTATCACATGAGTACTCCAAAGGTGCATGGGTGTACATGCAACCCTCTAGAGTTGGGCCTCATCGAGTTAGAGATCGTGGAAACTTAGATCTTCATTGGAAGGGAAAGTTACTTGGCTTCAAGAAGCATAGAGACAATGGGATGGTTGCTATTGTACAACATGTTTTTACAATGGCAACTATGAAACTTGAAAACTCTAGTAGTATGAGATATCCTGTGAACTGTAAGTATTACTCTACAATATTTTATGTTTTCTTGTGTCGGATATATTTCTGAACTATTTAGATATGTTTTTGTTTGTTTCAGATGTATTTCCTTCTACTTTGGTGGAAGAGCAACCACTTCATAGTCTTACAGGTACTTTCCAGGCATTGCATGCAGATGTTGGTGCACTAGTCTTTCCAAATATATCTCCTGCTCAACTTTACCATGATAGATTTTTCTTTTACACACATAGATATGTTGTACCCTCTACAATGAATGGTTTTGGAAGGTTAGAGAGAATTGAAGTACATTCTCTTCTTAGCTTGGAGTGGCTAAAAACTGATATATGGTCCGTATCATCTTTGAAGCAAAAGATGGTAATGGATATACATAACTCTTTGAAATTCACAAAAGTGTCTAGGTCTGTAGGTTTGCACTGGTCTTTTCCCATTCATTGTTTTGTATATTTATTCCAAGGATTCTCATTCCAAGAGACTTCCACCATGTTCATGTGTAAAGATATCACATATGAGCAAGTCGAAAGTCTTCTTGGTGAAAATTGGGGTTTGATGGAAGGAATTGCAAAAGGTGATAAATATCTCTGTAAAATAGGTGGAACAGGTATAGCATTTCGATATTTGAAACAACGTACTTCATTATACATCAGATTCTACTATGATCGTTGGATGTGCAAACTTGGCAAATGGATACCATTTCAAAGTTCAGAGGGATCTTTGCATTCATTTGAAATAAAGCTTAGATTGCCCAACAATGAAACAGAAACTATTTTAGTGAATAATCATTGGACCTTGGCTAATCTGAGAGAACACTTGATGATTATGGGGTTTGAAGGACTAACTCAATCCATCTTCAAAATTCAAGGACATAAGGTGAGAAATGTTTCATGTTTTTGTTAAAGTAATCTTTTTGTTATTGTTTATTTTACTTTAATGACTTCAATTTGTTGCAAATTGATTACAGGTGGGCAGAAGAATGGAATACAAAATGAAAGTCCCTGTAGATTGGAACAAAGATGGAACAGAGCTCTCATTGTCATAGTTCTTTTGCAACCTGATAATGTCACTTCTTGGGCCCTAGTCATTGTATCTCATGGTTTTTGCACTTTCAAGAACCTTGTAAAAAGTAGGACAATTGATTCATGTTAGATATTGTATATACCTTATTCTCTGCAATGATAATTTCAAAACTTTTGGAATGTCAAAAATTCTGTTCACTACTTTGAAATGTGGTTGCTCATGTTTTTTTCTGTGCATTATTTTGTCATCCGAAACTCATTTTTTGAAATTGCACTTCTTTATTCTATACTTTTAAAAGTGGGCCCAGTCAATTTAAAAACTTGAAACTGCTATAAAAATGGCTCTATGTGCTCATTTCTCACATTTGCACTCTCAAAGAGCTAGAAAGCACAGACTGCCAGCCTCTAGAAATCTCGCACGCAAGCAATGGCTGCTAGCACTTCCACTCCCATGAAATCTCCTCGAGATTTATTCATGGAGTTTTTGGAAACTACAGACTACAATGGTCGTACGGATTTGTATGACCTAGTCTGTAGAGTCCCTAATCTTGAAGGGACAATAGCCATGAATTCCGATGTGATCGATGAGGTCACAGATTTTATGGAACTCTATATTTTAAGATATGCCATAGATATTCCAGCATATGAGTGTAAATGGGTCCCCTGTGACCTGCTTTTTTACATTCATAAAGGAGATGAGGCATTTGCAAAGCGCTTAAAGCGTTTCATGGCGATTGCTGAGGCTTCAGGGCACCTGTTAGATGACATAGTGCCCTTAATTAAACAATTAAATAAGAAAAGGAAAATGGGAAGGAAATATCTTTCCTACATAGCAACAACCATGGACCTTCACCCATGGACCTACCCCATCTTGTTACTGGGGGTTTTGTAGATGACAAGAAGGAACCCCAGACAAAAGCTCTCAACTTATTAGAAGAGAGTCAAAAAATTTCCAGAGAATTTCCTCAAGGAGTAATGGACAAATTAAAGGAAGCCAGTACACAGAAGAGTCCACCCTCCAACTTAGACCCCATGGAACCCACTCTACCAGAGGTAGAGATGGAAATGTTTTCAGTTGTACTTGTTGATGGAGAGGAATTTTTGTTCCTGCACGATATTGAGAAGGCATTCGGTCTACGCCTCGACGAATGCCTTAGTATTTTCAGCTCAACCTCGGATGTTCCCATGGACAACACTTCTGACATTATCGAAAAGGCAACAATTCCACTTGGTGAATCAGTTGCGGACACCATTGCATTTGTGTGTGAAGAGATTCTGAGCCATGCCAACCAAGATGCCAGTGAAGAAGATCTAGCCACAGCAAGGGAAAGAATTTTGGAGAAGAAGATTCCAACATCCCCTGTTGTGGAGCAAAGTGGCATGGCCATTCATCAATTCCACTAGATGCAATGGGAAGAGGAGAGGATGAAGACAGGCTTCAAGATGTAAGTCTCTACTGACATTTATGGTTCTCTCATATTCATACAAGATGTATCTATTTAATTTTATGATTGTCTATGTGCAGGAAACAATTGAAGGGGATAAATTTGCAGCAAGGAGTGGTGGTGACCGTGTTTCCCGGGGCCATGGCTCTTCCTTGGCACAGTACATTGGAAAATTGCCAAAGGAAGATTTTGTAATAATCCACAAGGACTTTTCCCCTCAAGGACACTTCATGACTTGGTGTATGAAGGCCTTGAGTAAAGTTTTGTGCCTATCTACAATAATGCAAGGGACCAATTGTATATTTCTAGTTAGGAAGTCCCTTGCCCTTACTACCCTAGGAGTTAACTTTAGAGGAAAAATATTAGGTCAAATAGGAATAGCTTTGGGTCTTGGATTGACAGACCCTCAATTAATATCCCAATCAGTTTTGACTTACCAATTGCCTCTATCTTTTCAGAGAAGAAAGAATGTAGTGGAGAGGCTCAAGGCCAAGAGCCAATTGTAAAAACTTTATAATACCAATGTTTTGTTTTTCCAATTTCCATGTGCATTCAATCTATTATATCTTTATGGTTTGACAATCTCATAACTTTTGCACAGTTTAATCAGTCTTTTTCCATTGTTTCTTGTAATTTGTGTTGCCCAAAATGCATGGAATGGCTAAGGAATGCAAAAAAAAGGCCTGCCACAGAAACGCGGGGATGGGCCCTGCAAAACTTTTGCAGGGCCCATCCCCGCGTTTCTGTGGCAGGCCTTTTTTTGCATTCCTAGGCCATCCTATGCACTAGGTTACCTGTATTGCAAGTCTATCTTCTCAATTAGCACCTTCACTTGGGGAAATGTGGAACACTCTTCTTATATGCAATAATTAGAGAAAATTAAGACTCCTCTGGGTGCATATAAGCATGCAGCAGTAAATCAGTGCATGTATGTTCATAAACATTGCTTAGCTATTGGTCAGGGGTTTAGCATGCAGTGCACTCTAGCCAAGGCCAATCATATGCCCCCATGTGCATGGCATGGGTTTTCATGGCTTGGAAATGCCAAAAAAAGGCCTGCCACAGAAACGTGGGGATAGGCCCTGCAAAACTTTTGCAAGGCCCATCCCCGCGTTTCTATGGCAAGCCTTTTTTTGGCATTTCTTGGCCATGAAATGCATTAAATAGCATTACCACTTACAACAAGTACAGAAAAAAGAATGATACAACTATGAAAAACACTTCAAAGATGTACTGGAAAAACACACCTACAAACATAGGAGAAATAAACTTCAAAACATGTACACTAAGAGATAAACATTTGGGAGAGCAAATATGAGAAGACAAAGATTATATTCATCATTTGGGTTTTACAAAATATTCATCGTATGGGATATACAAAAGGTTATCCAAACAAGGGAGTACAAATTATGGTTAATGGTTATTCCCTCTAATTCTCCTAGCTAGCTACAAATCTTTAGGTTGTATTGTCACTCTCTTTGCATGGATGGCACATAGGTTAGAGTCCTCCAACATTGATATAAGATACGCCTCTGCAGATTCTTGGAGAGCTTCAATGGCTATCCCTTGGATACGAAGTCCAGCGCAATAGCGTTGGATCTCTTCCTTCACAACTCTTGCAAATGACCTTCGTGGAATCAGAAGCTCCACAGACTTTTGATAGTGTCGAATCTCCGCAAAGGCTCTGGTTTGCTTTCTACGCCTTTGTGGTGCTCTTGCATTTGGGGGGATGTTGGGTTGTGGTCGTTGTGGTCTACGACGTGGTTGATAGTTCTTCTTTCTTCTTGGAGGATGCCTAGATGGTCCTGCCTCATCATTTACTTCCTCTACCCGACCTTGCTCTCTTTCTTCATCGGTTGGTCTTTGTCCTTGTCCTGGGGGGAGTGTCTTGCCTCCTTGTGTTACTCGATGGTTCACGGGGATATCATCATTGTTCCATGGTGGCTCATTTATACTTTCTTCATCTGAGGAACTCGATAAATTTGATGTCTCAATCACAACTCGTCTATGTCCTCGTTGTTTGGGCCTTGCCTTCATTGGTGTCCTGATTGGGGGCTCATCATGAGATGCAGAAGGGGAATAATTTATTTCTTGGGATACATCTCTCTCTGGTGAACCTTCATCCCCCCGTGATGCAATGCTACCGGACTGTGTCCCTGCACCCGAGTTTCGTCTTGAAGAGTGGCTTGTGGTTCGACGCTTCTTGTGGGGTGTCATCCATGTTGGGCGCTGAGTACCTTGCACATGGCTAGGGTAGACGACATGATCCTTCCTAGCAGTCTGCTTTGTGCGTGCCATTCTCTTAGGTTGTAAAGTGGTAAAATGAGGAAGGACACCTCTATTTATAGGCTTTCACTTAAGAATTGTCATGTTCACATTTAAATGGATAAAAATTAGCTTTAAGACATTAAAAGTATATTCACAAAAATAGTAGAACTTTAATTGAAGTGAAAGGGGTTATAAAAACCTTGAAAAGTATAATGCATTTTAAGAGTTTGGAAATTATTTCCAAGCAGAACCCTCGCGGACTCTTTGTGCACGCCATTGGGCATGATGTTCGGGTCCTCACGATGACATCCACTTCTCTCTTGCAATATCATGTTGTAGCTTTCGTGTAATCTTTGCTAGTTGTGACTCACATGCCTTTTCCATTACATATTTTCTAGCAAATGTCGCACGAAAGAACCAATTGAACATTTCTTCTAAATAGTTTGATTGGAGTAGACCACCCCATGACGAGTGTTTTTAAAGTAAACACCTCTAGCCCTGTAATGTGACTTCTCCATTCCTTGTGTACTAAAAATGTCCAGTGACCCATATCGATTCATAAAATATGCTCCATGTGCAAAAAGAATATGCTATGATCTGGTCAATAAGATATACACATAGTATTTAAGACCAAATAAAAAAATGTAAGCGAAACTTACTATGTAATGTGTAATGTTGCTTTCTCCCCAAGATAAGATGAATGACTGTGTAAACTCCTTCAAAGTCACTTGGAATAATTCTCGTTGTGAAGCATTAGTGGAAGCCAAACACATCAAATGTAACAATTGATCGAACGATGACCAAACCTTCTTTCGCTTGTTAATGAGATCAACCTGACTATCATTGTCAGTTGTAATTGAACAGAGGTCCTTCTAAAGCTCCCATTTCCCATCATCTTGACTATTCACATTTTTTTTAAAGAAACGTCGTGCCTTCTTCCCAGTCATTGAAACTTGTTGTAAAATCTCTTGAGACTCACCATACTCTTAACAACTAAAGATACGTGGCCACCATGACAACCTATAGAATTCAAAAGATCTTCTATTTTCTGGATTGCTATTGTAGACCTCTCTAGTGGTTTCATTGCAAATGCATATTCAACATGGAGCTTCAAAAGCCTATCAAAGATCATCATGAATGCATGCAAAGTACAAAAGTGAACATTGACTAATGGAAATGGGATAATGGGGTTCCAATCATTGCTTATTTTATCACGAGTCGGTTCCTGTAACATTGGACACCTCAAAAGTGATATCTCCCATTCCCTGTGATTCAATGAGTCTGTTTCATCAATTTCTTCAGAGTCATCAACTCTCGTCAATGCCCTTGCATGTTTAGACTGTCTCTTAGATCCTTTATAACCTTGTGTACAATATGGGCAAGGATAGAGAGAAGATGCTCCTTGTTTACAACCTAACATGCATTTTATACTCTTAAGGTCTCCACCCAAATGCCATTCTACATCAAAATCACCTATATCATCTACAAAAAGCTTTGCCCATGTATTTGAGAAGAGATTACTTCCGTAATCCACGGAGTCCTACTAAAAATCCATGAAATAACATTATTTGTTTCTTTGGGAACTTCTATAGCACCTAACCACCAGATATCTCTCTCTGATTGCACACTGTAAGTCAAATGGTCCCTCCCTCCTAAAGTTTCATCACTCATTGCATGGTCCATAATTTCGTTCATTAGTGTCACACTCACCTTTCTAGTCGCCGACCCTTTATGATTTGACACTCATCAAGCTTCAGTATGAACTTTAACTTAACATTACAGTTGCACAAAAGAGAAAACATTATCTTAATATGACACTTGAATGCAATAGAACTTCAACACCAAATAAAATGTAGTAGGGGTACCTTTGATTGTTGAACTATAAAAGTGAACCATTGCTTGTTGAAGCTTCTGAAGATCCACAAATATATTGTTGAATTTAGTGTAAGTAAATCCTTGTGTAGATAGGATTTTTGATTGCTTCTTGGGAATATTTGGATGATAAATAGAGGCAGGCATAGTTTCTTCTATGAATAAATATTGTCCAATAGTACGAGTCACATCCTCATTTGAAGTTTTTTATGATAGACAATTTATATGGGCATGGAAATAAACTTTGAGAAATACCTTGTGATTGTAAGGCTTGCCTGAGAAGGGTGTACATTGCAGTATACCCATTTCTACTGATGCCTGCTTCGTCACATATTGCCTGCACATCTTGCACTGTGATAAGATTTTTTAACTTCTTTGAAAAACTCAGCTTCAACAACAACTCTAATACACTTTCCTATGCGTGAGTCTAAAGCAGAAGTGATTTCTTTGGTGTTTATACAGCTATTCATCAGCTTGAATTGGTCTTGTGTTGTTGATGAAGCAGTTATGTCTTCAATTAACGATCTACACAATGAAATATTCCATTACAAATCTTCATTAAAACATATAAAAGTAAAACAAACACTCACCTTGTTGCATATATACGTCGTTTGCGTGCTCCACCACCTTTGAAAGAGCTTCAAAGGATGACAATGATCTTTCCTATGTCTCATACCAAGTGGAGTCTCTTTCAGCTGCTGGAGATTGGCAGTTAACTTTGAAATTGTGCTTTGTTTTGCTTCAGTATCCTGTTACAAATCTGCAAGTTGTTTTTGTAAAGATATGATTGTGCTTTCTAAAGTGACCACCCTCATATGATGGATGTGATGTTGTTGGAACCAATACTTAGCAGTAGCAAGTGAATGTGTAGATAATCTCTTGCAGTAACCTAATAGTCCAGCTTCACCCGCACCAATGAACTGAAGTAAAGTTGAGAGGTTATGGAATGTTGGATGGTAAGAAGATATTGGATCAAGAGGATAGAGTGAACCATGAGCCCAAAGATCAATACTTTTTTCTCCAGCTACACGACGTTCATTTTGAGAATTGGCATCATTGTTGCATCGTGTATTTGGAGCAAACTCTATAGGCACACGAACATGGATACTGTTGATGCAGGAGCATGAGGACGTTCTACTGTGAAGTTTGTGATACATGTCAACACCATCTTTGTTAATGACCAACATATCAAAACAAAGAGAAAAACCGGTTGGAAGGGAGTCTAAAGCATAGGTTTTGCTCAAAAAATGTGTTTTCTTGTATGTGTATGGGTTAAAGTGTGTTTTTCCACTGAGTATGGCTGAAAATGATCAAATTTGAAAAAAGTCATTTTTGGGGGAAGCATAGTCACGGATTTGATGATGTGGCACTTACTTTTGGAGGGAGTTTGAAAATTATACTTTTTCTAAAAGAAACTTCAGAAAATGGGCCCAAAAAAGTGACTTCTGACATATGTATTAAAAAATAGGCTCTTTTGAGTTAATATACACTGAAAATGAGACTTTAAAAAAAAATTCATTTTTTATTCAAATACATGTACGAGTTTGATGATGTGGAAAGTAGATTCTCTTTCTCTCTCTAGAATAAGAAAGAGAGAGGCCTATTGAAGCCTAAAAAAAAGCCTACTCCAGCCTACTAAAAGTGCCCTATTAAATGCACTTTGTCCCCTTAAACAAGAATAGAATTAAGCTTAATCCCTAAAAATTAGGGATCCTTACAAGGCCCATGCAGGGTTCATTTTTTCCCCTAATGACTTGATTTGCTTGATTGAATGCAACTTCAACCACCAAACTTTCGTGGGATTTTGGCCCTATATTTGTACCTTTACATGTGTACAACTCAAGGCTTTTACAACGGTAAATGAGCCATAAAAAATATTCTCAAAAAATACAATAAATGAGCATATGAAAAAGAACTCTCCAACGGATATTCTTTCGACGCGATAGCCTTTGATGTAGATCAAATCCACCTCAAGCATAGTGTAAGCTTGATGTTCCAACAAAAATCAGTCTCAGAGCACTACTTACTACAACTATGCAAATGATACGCAGAATGGCAGTCATACAACGTTGATGATGAACTCGATAATTATGTTAGAGAATGAAGACCTCAAGGTATTCTATATTGACTCTGGTTGTTCAAATCATTTGTCAGGAAATATAGAATTGTTATCAGAACTTGAAGGAGGTATTTCAAATCATACAATACAGACACGTGATAACACAAAACATAATGTAAGGTCAATTGAAAAAGTAAAGTGTAAAAATGGAGCTGACCTACTAACAAATGTTTTGTATGTTCCAACAATCTCGAAGAATCTGATCAGTGTGGGACAGATAGTAGAGAAAGGTTTTCAAGTCAGGTTTACAAATGAAGGAGTATTTGTTGAAGATCCAGAGAATGGATACAATCAGGTTGTCCATGGTAAAAAGGAAGGTAGACTTTTTACTCTTAAAGTACAAGGGAATGTTGCTCAAGCCTTGATCACACATGGTGATGAGGTATTTACAGAGTTAGACCTCTGGCATAAGAGGTTAGGACATTTTAATGAAATAGGAATCAAAACTATGGTGGAGAAACAATTCGTGAAAGGATTACCAAATATGAAAAATCAACATATGATTCACAAGTGCGAAGCCTGTCAGATGGGAAAAGCCCACAGGTTACCATTTCAGAAGAAAGGATACAAACATGATGTGTACTAGAGCTCATACATACAGATGTATGGGGACCAACAAAAGAAGGATATATCAGCGGCTCAAGGTATTATGTTCTTTTTATTGATGATTCAACAAGATGGATAACTCTTTATGTTTTGAAAGAGAAGTCAGAAGTATTTGAAGCTTTCAGGCATTTTCATGCATATGTTGATAGACTTACAGGACAGAAACTTAAAAGACTAAGGTCTAATGGAGGAGAATATTTTTCTCGAGAGTTCAATGATTATATGTGGAATGTAGGTATCAAAAGAGAAATAACTTGCAGGTATACACCACAACAAAATGTAGTAGCAGAAAGAAGAAATCGAACTCTAGTTGAGTTTGCAAGAGCAATGCTAAAGGAGAAGAAGTGTCCAAATTATCTTTGGGTTGAGGCTGTAAATACAACAACATATCTCGTAAATAGATTACCATGTACAACTTTAAATGGGATGACCCCTTATGAAGCTTGGTGGGGCAAGAAACCAACACTTGATCATTGTAAAGTGTTTTGGATCAGTTGCTTATGCTTATGTACCATCACAACTAAGACATAAGCTTGAACCCAAAAGCTAAAAATACGTGTTCATCGGATATGATGAAAAGCAAATGGGTTATAGGTTATGGAAGTCCTCTAACCAAACAGTTTACTGTGTGACATTTGATGAAGGAAAGAGCTGGTATACAGATAAAGAGCATAATGATGAAACATTTGAAGAAGAGATAAGAAGGAAAGAAAAGGAAAATCACATATGCAGGTGAATGAAGATGAAGATCATATGCAGGCAAGTACGTCCAGGATCGGATCAGGTATGAGAAACGAAGATGGACCGAGATTTGATGAAGATGTGTATTCAGATACACATGAAGAATATGAGCTAAGAAGGTCAAAGAGAGTAAGGAAACAACCAACAAGGTATTCCTATGACACTTCTTATTTGACTCAGAAAAACTATGCTTACTTAGTAAAGGAAGATGAAGAACCTCAGAATCACAGTGAAGCAAAAGATAAGAAACAATGGGAAGAAGCAATGAAGGAGGAGTTCAATGCTCTTGAAGAGAACAAGACTTGGGAACTTGTTCCAAAACCAAATGGTAAGAGAGTGATTGGAAATAAATGGGTAGCCAGATACAAAGCTAGACTGGTAGTCAAAGGCTATGCTCAGACGCATGGTATAGGTTATGATGAGACGTTTAGTCCAGTGGCAAAGATGTCAACCATAAGGACATTGATTGCATTAGCAGCATCAAAAGGATGGAAGCTAAGTTAGCTGGATATAAAGAATGCATTTGTAAATGGATATATATCGGATGAAGTCTACATGGAACAACCTGAAGGGTTTGTAAGTTCTAGTTACCCAGATCATGTTTGCAGATTAAGAAGAGCTCTCTATGGATTGAAGCAAGCTCCAAGAGCTTGGAATTACAGACTTGTGAAGTATCTCAATGAACTTGGATACCAAAGCTCAAATGCTGATGCAAGTCTACTCATTAAGAGAACAGATGAAGGTATGATCTACATTTGTATTTATGTAGATGACATAATAATCACGGGAACCTTAGATGAAGGAATCAAGGAGGTAAAAAGATTATTTGAAAAAGAGTTCAAGATCAGTGATCTAGGAAAGTTATCATACTTTCTTGGAATGGAAATCACATATACAAATCATGGTGTATATGTTTCACAAGAAAGGTATCTCCTAAACTTACTGAAGAAGTTTAACATGGAGAATTGCAGAGAAGCTTCAACACCGCTTGAAGTAAATCATAAACTCACCAAATATGGTGGTGTAGAGTTTAAAGATATGAAGAAGTATCAGTCGTTAGTGGGAAGCTTAATTTATGCTACACTAACAAGACCGGATCTCAGTTATGCAGTGGGAGTTCTCTCACAGTTCATGCATTTTCCGAAGGATCAAGATTGGGTTGCAGGGACAAAGAGTTCTTAGATATATCAAAAGAACTATAAAAGAAGGATTATATTATCCTTTTACGTCAGATATAAAGCTGAGAGCATATAGTGACTTAGATTGGGCAGGAAGTCAAGATGACAGAAGATCGACACATGGGTATATGATATACATAGGAGATAAGCTTGTAAGCTGGTGTTCAAAGAAGCAACACACAGTGGCTCTATCATCAACAGAAGCAGAATATAAAGGACTTGTGGAAGCAGCTAAAGAAGTGATATGGATGCAGACCTTGTTCAAAAGCATGGGTATTGATCAAGGTATACCTATCATACATGGAGATAATATGAGCTCGTTGTATCTTGCAGCAAATCCAGTATTTCATGCAAGAACAAAACACATAGAGATTCAATATCATTTCCTGAGGGAAAAGGTAATGGAAAAGAGATTGAAATAGTATACACATCTACAAAAGATCAGATAGCAAATATTCTGACAAAGAGTTGAGATGGAGTAAAGACAAGTAGATTCAAAGAAATGGCAGGTATAAAAAGAAAAGAAGAATATATGAAAGATCAGAGAATGCAGATTAGTGATTAAGGGGGAGCTGTTGAAGAATCACTCACAAATTTGACATACAGACAGACATAAAGACGAAGAAAGACAAAGAAAGCAGAAACAAAGCATTTAGAAAATCAAGCTTTAGTGAAGGGACAAATTCACGACTGTAATATAGTTCATAGAAACTTCCAGAAATATGAGTTTTTTGAATCTCCAAACAAAATGTATATATATGAGATGAGTATGAGAAAAAATATATAGAAGAGAGAGCACATAGAACCGGAATAGAATAGCGCATATAGAAACTGAGAATAGTGATATAGAAGATGCCAGAGATTGCGTATGTAGAGATGAATAATAGAACCTGAGCTGTCGGGTATTCATCTAAGAGAGATGGTAAGGAATAACTACTGAGAGTAGGAGAGTTTTCCATAGCTATGAGCAAAGTGAGGCCAATCTATTTTTGTACACATCTTCTCTAATAGAAAACACATGTTCATGTGGAAGTTGAGCGCATTCTTCGTATGTGAAGAAATCTGAGTGATTTCATGTTACTATGAAAGTTAGTTAATAGTTATAGTTTTCTCAGTAAATATTTTTCGGTACATCTACAAGTTAGATCTCGCAACATAGTGTAAAATTTTTCATGAGAGATAGCTCATCTTGAAGCCAGTAGTCTCAACTACAAACTGATCAAAGAATTTTGTGAAATGGGACATGTACACATGGTACAGTGTCTGATCGTAAAAGCCATCTTGAACTGGTGAAGTTTTGCCTCAAACATCAGATAGAGTTCATTCACTGAAGGAAGTTCAGATATTACTTCCTTACTTCATCTACAATCATTTGAAGTAATTACAAACAGAATTGCAGTCGATTCCGATAAGATTACGGTGACAGTCTGGTAATAGTCCAGTGGAGTTTCAATGAAGTTCCGGTGTAATTACGGTAAGTTGAAAACACAGTTTTTCATAGTTAAGTAACGGAAAGATTATTTAACTGTAAGCAAACACAATAGTGTAAATTTGAAGTAAATCAGTTCAAAATTAAAGCTTGAAGGAAACGCGAAGCTTTCTGTAAAGTGAATTTTTAGTTTTCACTAAATATAGTTATAAAGTTTTCAGTTTCAGAAGGTTGCTAAGCTATTGATGATTATAGCGGTGTTCTAATATCACTCTAGCTTGGCAATTTTCCGCAGTCTTGTTAGTGAACAAGCTTTTGCCACGAAATCAACACTAATCTATCTAGTAAGCCCTGGAAATGCAAATCCGATTTGACAGAGTTTGTTTGATTGAACTTTTGACTAGTCTCGAGCATAGCTTGAGCTAGTTCTACCATTTCCATGCACATTTTTGTCCGTTCAATCTCTAAATCCGCTCTAGGGTAACTCTTGTCTAGGTTTGCAGCTGTAGGCCCTTCTTGAAGTTGAGCCTGGTAGGCCTTGAACATCATGTCCAAGCCTTCTAGGGTTGGATCTGCAAGAACAGACCCTGGTTGTGGTCTATTTACAATGGGTGGTGGAGTGGGATGAGGTGGAGTGGATGGAGTTTTGGCATGCGAGGGATTTTGAGAGGCAATGTCTTCTATTTTGCTTTTTGCATCTCTTAGGCTTTCTTCCAGTTCCGATAACTTTTTATTCCACTTGCGATTGGCCTTCTCTCTGGTATCTTTCCATGTTCTTGTTTTCCTCTTACTAGGCTTTCCTGATTCACTCAACTCCGATTGTTCTGCTGGTTTATCTTGTTTTTAATGCTTGTGCCCTTGTAACTGCCTGTACAAGAGCCACATTACTACTACTTGCACTTGAATCCACCACTAAGCCTACCACATTAATGGGTGTAACCTTGGGCGCACTAGAGGGGTTTCTTGGACAATCTCTGGGGAGATGGTCTTTACCACACTCAAGGCAAAAGGCTTGTATTGTGATGTTCTATCCTTGTCCCAGAGTTGGTGAATGGGGACATTCACGAATGAAATGGTCGTGCTAACACCTAAAACATGATCCTCTAGGGGCTTGTGGTCTCATTTGTCTCAATTGGGGCCTAGAGTTAGGGTTTGTGTACATGACATTCGAGTATTCTGGCTCCTAATTTTGTTCCATAGGTGGTGCCTCATATTGATATGGATAAGTCTCACTATGCTCAGGTGACTCTGTGTAATAAGCATGTGGACTACCTTCATGAGAGTAGTCTGAATTATAAGCATGAGAGTCATTCTCTGAGATCAGTGGGGTCACTGGCACCAATGCTGTATTAAGGTTTTCTTCTACCACTGCATACTTAACTGGAATTACATTGGCAGGCACTGGTGGTTGGTTTCCTAGGACTGGTTGTGGCCTATATGGTGCCTGATATTGTTTGTTGTGGTCTATAATATGGCTATTGGTATTGGTTTTGATACCTACCCTATGGGTAAGGTTGCTGATAACTCTGTCTAACAACCTGCTTATTGTATGTACAATCTTGGGCCGTATGGTTTGTGTACTTCCTCTCAATAGTGCAATGCAGAGCATTCCTTTCTCTCATGTTCTGGTTGTGCAATGGGCATACATTAGCCATGTGGTCGCCTCCGCAAGTATAACACCGATTCAATGAAGTGACTCTTGGTATTTGTCTATTTTGAACTCCTAGCTTGTTGGCAACTTGCTTTACTATCTCATCCAGCTCAGTGGACGCTCTGGAGGTATGACTAGTAGAACTGTCAGAGTCTTTATAGAGTTTGGATAGTCCTAACTCCTCACCCAAGTTGTCTTCTATGTCAATGTAGGTCCGTACACACTCTTCTATGCTTCTAGGCTCTTTCAAGTACACATATGATCTTAACTTGGTTCGTAGTAAGCCATCTAAAAACAAAGCCACTTGTTTGGCTGGTGTGGGTAACTCTAGAGCAGGGCATCTTTCTAGGTACTATCTGAACCTTCTACCTGCTAGTCGCACTGTTTCTTGGGGTGTCTGCTTGAAGTTGTGGATCAAAGTTGATGTGTTATGCCTGATACCACTCTTGGAAAATTCTACAATGAATTCGTCTAGCAGTTGACCTATATCGTGATAGTTGCGACTACTCAGTGGTTGAAACCAAGCTAAGGCAGTGCCCTTAAGAGTCAAACCAAATGCATCGTACTGGGTGAACAAATCCTCAACTGTTCAGATCTTAACACTTGTTTGAACTCGGCCATATGATCATAAGGATCTTCTCTCGCATCGAAATAATTCTTCATTGCCTTGATCACTTGAGTGGGTCTAAGGGTTCTTGGGTGCTCTCGGGGTCTAGGCAATGGAAAATCATGTTCATCTCTTTGTTGCCTATGTGCTCGATGTCTCTCTCTTTCAAGTCTTGATCTATTTTTTCCAACAAGGTGTGTAAAACTGACCTCAGGTCTCTCTCTGGCTCTTTCCCTCTGGTTTTCATGAGCCTTGGATGATCCTAATCCTTGGAGGCCATGAGACACATCGGATCGTGGTGGAGGAAAGATCAATTCACCCTGCCAAGTATATGCGTGCCTATCATGCTCTGATACCAAGAACATTTTCTCCGATGTGTTATCCAGGTAGACAACTTTGCCTGGTATCTCAGGATCTTTGAATTCGTAGATGATGACTATACCCAATTGGCTAGGTTGATCTGGCTTGAATCTCCAAAAGGTTTCCTCTCTTTCTCTATTCAAAAATAGTTCTATGCTTTTGTTGTCTTGAGGGATCCAATATGGAGTGATCACTCTGGTCAAAACTGACTTACTTCTAAGAGTCTAGGGTCCTTGTCCTACATTTCCTTGTTCTAGGTCTCCTATCTCATTCTAAGGAATGATATTTTCCAAACTCATTGGTCCTATCTGGTAGGTTGGTGACCACATACATGGTTCCTTCCTTATCAATGTACGAACCCTCTTCGAACTTGACTACTGGGTGTTCAAGTCCAAATGGTTGATCTGGATTTTTGAGTTGGACCACTGATCGCCTCAGGCCATCCTCATAGATGCAAGCACCCAATCAGTTGGTCCGAATATATTCCAACTGTGTCTTATAGAGACCTTCTGGTGTTTGTAAATAGGCAGTGCCTAAGTTACCTGTAGGTTTCCCCATGCTAAAAGACATTTCTCAGTCACTTCTGTCTGAACTTAGTACGTAAGGATAACCACTTAGTTGTTGTGCCCACGACTTAGCTATATGGTTAACACTAGCCTCAAAAGATCTATTGCGTTGTCTATCCTTGCCTAGGTGTCTACTAGATCTCAGGTTCATAAGCCTTGGTTAAGGTCCAAAATTTCCCCTTGGTATGGTTCAAAATCCTTTGGAGTCCCCTTGGGTTCTTGGTCCCGCCATGTAGGATTCAAAACAAGCTTTCCAACAAGATATAGAGCTCAAAAAATGGACTTTTGATGAAAGAGTTATGTCAAATTAGGCTCCTGGGGGTCAAAATAGGGAAACAAGACCTTTTGAAAAAATCACGATTTTGTGTGAAAATCGAGATTTTTGACAACCTTGGAAATCACGATTTTGAATGAAAATCGCGATTTTTGGGGGTCTCAAAATCGCGATGCTGAGCTCTTATGAAAATCACGATTTTGAAGGTTCATGAAAATCGCGATGCTGAGCAACCGTAAAATTCACGATTTTGTGAAATCATGAAAATCGCGATGCTGAGCACTAATGAAAATCGCGATTTTGAGTAATCCCCAAAAATGCGATTTTGATTGAAAATTGTGAAAAATGTGATTTTGATTGAAAATCGTGAAAAATGCAATTTTGAGTGAGAATCGTGAAAAACGCGATTTTGAGAATGATCACAAAATTGCGATTTTGAATGAGAATCGTGTTTTCTCAAAAATGTGTTTTTGGCCTGAAAATCGAGATTTTGAGAATGACCAGAAAATCGCGATTTTGATTGAAAATCGTGTTTTGAAAATCGTGATTTTGTACCTTAGTGAAAATCATGTTTTATGAAAATCGTGAAAATGACGATTTTGGATGAAAATCGTGTTTTTGAAAATGATGATTTTGGAGCCACACAGAAGCGTCTTTTCACAAAATCGTGTTTTTGGCTGAAAATCGTGATTTGTGAAAATCACGATTTTGAGCCCATGGAAAATCGTGTCTTCTCAGAATCATGTTTTTGAGAAATTTAGAGAATCGTCATTTTGAGCACAACCAGAGAATCACAATTTTGAGAATGATCCTAGAATTGTGTTTTTTTCAAAAAGCTATTAGGCGGGAAATAGAAAATCGTATTTTTAAAAAAAAATTGAATTTTATGAAAATCATGATTTTCAGTTAGAATCATGTTTTTTGGTGGGAAATTCAAATTTCTAAGTGCCGAGCAATGGTGAGCTCCGTATGTGCAGAAAATCATGAAAAACACATGCGCTTGCTCTCCCTTGCACTTCCTAACTCCTTCTCACACAATAATGCATGAAAAATGGTATGAAAATGGTGAAAATGCACTAAAAAACAACAAATTTCTATGAAGAAGAAGAGGGATGAAGATGGTGATGATGATGATGATGAAGATGAAGAAGAAAAATCAGAAAATGAACAGAAATGATAGTTTTTTTTTTACCTTCCAACGTCGCAAATCTACGATCTTACCATCACAACACTCGTCCTCGAAGCTCTGTCCCCAGCAACGGTGCCAAAATTTGGTGTATCTCAAGCGTAAGCACCACCTCCTTTACTTGTCAATCCGCGGAGACGTGAGGACCGGTATGAGCGGGTGAAGGCACAAGTGCGTGAGTGAATGCACACCATGCACACACATACACATACACGCGCACAAGGTAAGATCAAAGAGAGGAACAATGGAAAGCTTTCTATTGCAAAGGAACTCTCTTATAAAAGCTCTATTCTCTAACAAGCTAACCTCAAAATGAGCTCTCTAGCTCCTTTTATAGTTTTTGGACTAGTTTTGGCCCTGTCCAGACCTAGTGTCTGGCCTAGTTAAAAATTAGATTCTAGGGCTTATTTGAAGGTTCAAATGAAGTCTAAAAATTATGAAAATTGGTAGGATGATACTTCTAATACTCCTCAAGCTTGAGTTACAAAATGGAGTTACAAAAATAGGAATGATATTTACAATAGCTTTTAGTGATGAAAATCACTATTTTTATAGGGATTCCTTTTGAAAATTTGACATGTACTTCTTGGAGCTCGCTATGTGCTCCTTCTTCTTGTGTGTCCACCTCATTGATGTGCTCCTGTGCTTTGTCCTTGACCTTCAGCTTCAACAACATGCACATGCACATGCACATGCACATGCACATGCACATGCACATGCATATGCACATACACATACACATGCACATACACATACACATACACATACACATACACACACATACACATACACATACACATACACACACATACACATGTTGAGAATCAAGTCTCTATCATGCAAAAAGGCTCAACCATGAGTTTTGTAAGTGGAACAATAAAAAAGGAGGACCTAAAAATTGTGGACCAAATGCAATCAAATTCAACTCTCATCAATCAACCACCAAAAAGTGCACCTACATTGATTGGTGGGTGGTTAGCTAGATTGTAGGAGAAACTAAACTCTTTATAAGCATCATCCCGCCTTTGTTTCTTCAAATGTATGCATTCCATGAGTTTTCCACTTAGTGTAAAGAAGTCATAAACTCCAACAAGCAGCCCCCTTGCTTTCTTAACTCATTCTCTCATGATTTCGCTCCTCTCTATCTAGAGGTGTAGTTAGGCTTTTTCAAATTTTATTGTACTAGATTGTAGAGCATTATTGATCTCTCATTGTACTCATTTTCATTGATTTAAAGCTTCATTTGGTCTCTCATGTAGTGCCCTGAACATTTCCAAAGTTTCAAATTATTTTATTGAGTGAGTTGTGAGAAATTGCCAACTTTGTGAAGGTATATCTCTGCACATAGGCAAAGAGTGTTGCAAACAGGTAGCCTATTTTCCAGATGGTGGTTCTCCTAGCTCAAATATCCATTTTGGATTATTTAAATCTTGTTTACTAGCTCTTATAGTCTATTGTAAGAGTGCAAAATTTCATTTTATTTCATTGTACTGGTGCATAGAAAGGTTCAGAGAAGTGAGCATATATCATTGCTTGTAGACCTAGTGGAGGGCAGTCATCTTCCATTGTTGCATTGGGGTGTTAGAATCATCCCCCATCAGCAGTATCAGAGCCATTTTGGAGGCTTGGAGACATTAGTGGGTAGCATATTGAAGACTTGAAGGTATCAAAACAACTCATGCAAGCAAGTCATATTTGTTTTATCCCAACACATAAGCAATAGCATGATAAGGCATATACAAGACTTGGACACATCCAAGAAGGTTTGGGAAACCTTGGAGAGATTGTACTCTTCATCAACCAAGGCAAGGAAGATTCAGCTAAAGAATGGGCTGAATAATCTTAGGAAATCACCAAGTACTAACATACATGAGTACATTTTGAAGGTTAAGGACCTTGCAGATGCTTTAGGCTCAATTGGGAACCCAATCGAAGATGACGATCTTGTCACACACACTCTTAATGGCTTGAGAGAGGATGAAAGGTGGAAAGCATTAACCACATCATTTTATGTGAGGGATTCTCTACCCGAATTTGATCAATTAGTCACATTGATGGTGACCGAGGAGATGAACCAAGGAGGTTCACAATCAAAGGGCAGCCTAGCCCAATTTTTCTATGTAGGTAGAGGGAACGGCAAAAGAGGTGGACAAAAATCCCAATGTAGAGGGAGACAAAGGTTAAGGTCAAGCTCAAGCAACCAAGAAGGCTCCAACCAAAGCTATCGATCAAGAGGAAGAGAAAGGAGTACAACAAGAGGAGGAAGATTAAATGGAAGAGAAGCATCCAATGGAGAATGCTACAATTGTGGAAAACTAGGCCATTATGCAAGAGATTATTGGTCCAAAGGAGGATGCAATCAAGGATACAAAAGGAACCAAGGTAAGTATGCTAGTACTTCAAAAAATTTAGAAAATGAGAACTTTCTTATGATGTATGGGTCAAGTGAAAGAGTCAATTCAGATATTCAGATTTTACATGGTACATTGATAGTGGTTGTAGCAACCATATGAGTTGCAAGAAAGATGCTTTCTTTAATTTACACTCACCCATCACTCAAGGACATATAGAGACATGGGATGACACTGAGCACAAGATTACACATGTGGAAGATGTTGCATTGAATGGATCTGAAAGCTCCAAGGTGTTGAAGGATGTGTTGCATGTGCCAACCATCACAAAGAACTTGGTTTCTGTAGGTAAAATGGTTGAAAGAGGTTATGAGGTGAGGTTCAATGATCAAGGATGTTTTTTTGAAGACCCATGTAGGACTAGAATCTCATAGCAAAAGGAAATAAGCAAGGAAGACTATTCACCGTGGACATAAAGCCATCAATCCCTCACACTATTTACTTGTCGATTCGAAATAAACAGATTGGAGAAATTGACTTATGACATAAACGAATTGGGCACATAAACTTAAAAAGGATGAAGGACATGCAAAGGAAGGGCTTTGTGAGTGGTCTGATTGATCTTACATCTCAGAATATGCAACATTTGTGCCATGCTTGTCAATTAGGAAAACAAAGGAGATTGTCATTCAAGAAGGGAGCACATGTGAGCAATGAAGTGTTGAATCTCATACACATAGACGTATGGGGACCTACAAGAGATCCATCCACTGGAGGTAATAGATAGTTTGTCACATTTATAGATGATCATTCAAGGTTTGTTTGGATGTATTGCATGAAGTCAAAGTCAGATGTGTTTTACCACTTCAAGAGGTTCAAAAACCTAGTGGAGAAGGAAACACAAAAGTATATAAAGACTTTGAGATCGAATGGATGGGGAGAGTATTTCTCAAATGAAGTTTTAGATTTTTAACATGACCATGGCATCAAAAGCAAATTCACTTGTAGGTATGCACCTCAACCAAATGGAGTGGCAGAGAGGAAGAATAGATACATAACAAAAGTGGCTAGAGCTTTGTTGAACGAAACGAATGTTCCTAACTCTTATTGGGCTTGATGCAACAAATACATCCATATACATTATGAATAGGTGTCCAACCTCAGGAGTACATGGAGTTACACCTTATGAGGCTTGGTGTGGTAAGAAACCCAACCTTTCACACCTGAAAGTATTTGGTTGTGTGTGTTATGTTCACATACCTCAAGAATTGAGACACAAGCTAGACCCGTAGAGCTTAAGGTTTCTAGGGATGTAATATTTGATGAGGTGCTGCCTTGGTATGGTAGCAAAGATGTGTTATAGGTTGATGATGCATATGAAGCCGAGAAGAAGTTCAAAGAGCAACAAAAAAGCATGGAGATGAGTGATCCAACCACTTCACGCACACCATCAAAGAATAGTACTACATCAGCTTGGCATGGAAGGACAAGCAATGAAGCTCATTCAAGTGAAGGAAGTAGCAAAGGAAAGGAAAAGGAAAATGACAAAGACCATCGATGGGTAGACATGGAATCTGCAAGTGACGAAGATATGGAAAAATTAGAAACTCTAGGATTTAAAGCATCTAAAACAAGGAGGAGGCGATTTCTTCCACCTAATTGTGAGGTAAGTTCATCCAATAGGTTTAAATACCTTATTCAAATGTTAACTTATGATTCATTCATTGCAAGACACTATGCCTACATGAGTCAAGTCATAGCTTGTGAAGAATCTAACTTTTTGGAAGAAGCAAATAAGCATAGGGAATGGATTGAAGCTATGGACGAGGAAGTCAAGGAACTTGAAGAAAATGATACTTGATCATTGGTGCCAAGAACAAAGGACATTAAAGTCATTGACAACAAATGGGTGTACAAGGTAAAGAGGCATGCAGATGGGAGCATCTCTAGGTATAAATCAAGGCTGGTTGCCAAACGTTTTGCTCAAACCTATGTTATAGGCTTTGAGGAAACATTCAACCTAGTAGCTAAGATGTCCACCATAAGAAGTTTGATTGCAATTTCAGCCTCAAAAGGTTGAAAGATATATATGATGACCCCCAAAGAGAGACATCAACTTTGAGGTAGGAGGGCAAGTCTATCTTAGAGTTCCATCTAGGTCTGAAACCATGAAGATGGGACCTTGTCCAAAACTATCTCCTAGGTATTGTAGGCCATTCCTAATACTTACGAGAATAGGAAAAATGGCTTTCTAACTCCAACGTCCAGAGAATAGCTAGATCCATCTAGTATTTCATGTTATTTAGCTTAAGAAAAGGTTGGCAAAATCTCACAACCTCATTCCAGTTAGAGAGGTAGTAGAGCCTATTTCTCTTCAATCTATTACGTGAGCCTGAGAGTATACTACACACTCAAGCAAAATGGACTAGGAGTCACTTATATGAAGCATGTGTAGTAAAGTAGAAAGATAGTTCAGAAGATAATGCTACATGGGAGTGGGTTAGCACCCTTCATATATGGTTTCCCAATATTAAATTACCTCACCAAGAGTATTCTTAAGGGAAAGGATATGGGGAAACAACACGGAGATATGACTATGTACGATACATGAGGATATAGTGGGAGCACCATGCTATTAACTCTCTCTTTCAATAAGACCTTCCAATACCATTTTTGAGGAAAAAAATGGAATTAAGGGGAAGGAAAATGTTACATGGGAGCGACCTTGGGAGAAGGGTAGGACCCTTCCCTTAGTCTCTTTTAGTTAGATGCACACATGGGTGCCATGTGGCACCCATGTTGACTTCCATGTATGGTAGATAGAGAGATATCAAGAGATGGGTCTGTGGCTAGCCAGATAGACAGCTATCAATCTCCATGTGTGAGTGATTCCATAGATTTAGCAAGCAAGCTTCTCCTTAGTCTCAAACTTTGTGCATGTCATAGGGAAAAATTAGAGGGATTCATCAAGGGATACACCACACAATCACTTTTGGGGACTTTTAATCCTCTTCTTGGTCCTTGATCATAGATTCTTGGGACTTGTTGATGCATCTCAAATGAAAACGTCTGGTATTTTGAGCTTGGAGTCCAATCTTTCACGTACAAGGGGTGCTCAAAATAATTTGTAGTAGCTCGAAAAACCTTTCTCACCATCTCCAACAAACCTTGCAACTGAGTAGGATAAACAAAATATGGATGACTTCAAGTTTGAGGGTCATGAGGGTAAATACATCCATCACAAAAAATATCTACATTTTCGGATTCAAAAAACCATAGAGCATTCTTTTGACTTGCCAAGAGAAATCTCCCACCATGATGTCTTTGCATTAGAGCACAAGAATTTTCAAGTTCAATATGAAGATGCAACTTGAGATTTTGGGATTGCTCCATTTCCAATACATGGATAAGCTCATTAACATTACAAGAAAAATGTCCCCATAGGAGGTTTTTCAATTTTTTTATCATAGACATGGACCCTCATTCTCTCATAAAACTCAAGGTCTATCATGCACATGCCTAAGTAATAACACCCTTCTCTCACATTTTTGTGTAGAGAAATGGAGTGTTTCATCATGCGAAATGAAGAGTTTTATTTTCTTACTAGACAAAGAATATTGGAAATCAAATTTTCTTACAAGAACCTCATTTTAATCTCAAAATAACTCTAATGGAGGTCACTACCGATAGATTACATGCTTTTTGGACTCATATTGGGTTGGTCATTTTGATACTTGTGTGTACAGAAGTGGAATTTTCTTCATGATTGATAGCTCATGCATATTTTGGTAGAGCTGAAAGCAACCTATGTGGTGAATTCTAGTTGTGAAGCTTAAGATGGTTTGAATTTGTAGCTACTATTGAGTGTGTGTGTGTCTCACATGCCTTATGGATCCCATGACACCACCATATTTACTAACAATCAAAGCACACTATCAACTGTGAGGAACCCAACATTCCATGCTAGCACTAAGCACATTAAGTGCACTATCATTATGTTACATAGATTTTTTTTGTTGGAAAGATCAATTTAGTTTATGTTCGTACATATGATAATGTTGCAGATCTTTTAATAAAGGCTTTACCTCGTGAGAATTTTCAAGCTATGGGCTAACCCCCTTTGAGGATTGACCTTGGACCACATTGATTGACAATTCTTTATACATTTTCAACCCATTGGTCACTACATTACTCCCAAA
Organism: Ceratopteris richardii; assembly: GCA_020310875.1. Classification (NCBI taxonomy): domain Eukaryota; kingdom Viridiplantae; phylum Streptophyta; class Polypodiopsida; order Polypodiales; family Pteridaceae; genus Ceratopteris; species Ceratopteris richardii. Next base: position 72,847,728 of record CM035440.1, on the reverse strand, counting down.
GAGGGATTTGTTAGTATATTTTGGTAGTAATGTGTGTGAAAACACTTAGACCTATTGGGTCACTTTTCTCCCTCCTTCGGAGTTTTTTCCCCATGGCATGTATATTTGCCCTTATCTTTGTGCATTCTAGATATTATAATGTACTCATGAGCTTATTCTTCTCACTCGTGTTGTTTTTGTGTGTTCCCAATCCCTAAAATTTAACAATATAAACCATTACGAGTATGCTCACCAATTTTTTGAAAAATTTGAGAACATGAGCAAGAGTGTGCTAGTGGCATACCTTAGGATGAAACAACTTTCTCTAATACTGATTCTCAGAGTCAGATGGACCATGAATGCATGAAAACATGGGAGCACAATATATATTTTTTTACTAAGTTTAGAATATACAAAGGTAAGTAGCTCCCTAAGGTTATTTGCATAGACACAAGCTAGGGGAGAAATCATCCTAAAGATAGTAAAAAGTTCCTTCATATTCCTAAATGTGTTCATGTACATCATTATTGAAATATGCTAAGAAGGAGCCTATATTGCAATGGATTTTAGAAAACAAGATTCTCTATTCCCTTATTATGAAACATTTCTATGTTGATTTAATTATGTACATTTTCTTCCGAATGAGCTTCCTTGATGAACACCTAACACATAGTATTTATATGGTACTAATATTGTTAAACCTTACACTATTGCCAATGAGGTGTTCTAGGTGTAGCAAACCACCTTCCCAATACGTCTACAATACTTTTGAGTTTAAAGTGACTTTGCTTCTCTATTTGTGACAAAGATAACTATCTAAAAACTAGAGTTTGAGTCTCCTTTTTAAGAAGATAGAGAACAATTGAATAAAGAATATCTCTTTATATAAAATTCATACACCATATTGAACATACAATCATTTATGCATCAATATTGATAGTGCATGCTCTAATGTAGACTTTGAGAATTATTGTTTTACATAAAATAGTTCTAATTTTAATTCAAACATTTTTTTCTTCTATTAGCTTGTAAATGGTTTTCTTAGAACATCATCTATCTATTGTATTCACACATATGGCTCCACATTTCTATGATTTTACTAAGATATAAGGCATTTTTTTGTAATTCATATGGAATATGCTTGAGAGATATAAGGACCAATTCGAAGATTTAGTAGGACTGTGGGAATTGAACTAATGATCTATTGGATAGGAGTATGATGGGCTAACCACACACCCCAAAAACGATGGTTGAGGATTACTTCATAATCCTCCCTCTTAGCGTGTGGTTCAACCATGTCATGCATGTCATTTCTTGAGTCTAACACTCTCCTCCCCATCTCAAGATCATTTTCTTCAATGATCAATCCTTGATCTCCCATTGAACTGATGTCCTCACCCTTCCAGAGTCTCTTGAACCTTCTTGTTCTCAACCTTGGTCTCTTGAACCCTTGCTCTCAACCTTGTGCTCTTGAACCTTGCCTTTCAGCTTCTCGGCCACTTGCCTACGGACTTTCCTTGTTTAAAACATTGGTCTCTTGAGATCTTTCTCTCAACCTTGGTCTCTCCAACCTTGCATTTCCTCTTCTTGGCCACTTTCCCACGTACTTTCCTTGTTTGCCACCTTTGTCTCTTGAGCCCCTTATTCTCAAATTCATTATCATGAGCTTGGTTCTCACCTATGCTACATATCTTGGATCCTCAATCTAATGTTTTCATTTCAAATTTTGTTTTGAGAGCTTTCCAACGGTATCTTACACGTCTAATTTGAACTATGGATTGGGAGATACACTCTAATCTTTGATGGGTTCATCTTTGAAAGCAACATGCATGCCTTCCATCTACCTTGCCCAAGCTTACTTCCTAGGCTCTAATACTAATTCCATCTACCTTGGCCAAGCCTACTTCTTAGGCTTTGATAACAATTGTGGGAATTGAACTCATGACCTATTGGCTAGAGTATGATGGCCTAACCCCTTGCCTCAAAAAGCCATCGTTGAGGATTACTTCCTAATCCTCCCTCTTGGGGTGTGGTTCAACCATCTTGTGCCTGCCAATTCTTGAGTTTGACAATGACCCAGGACATGAAAATGAAATCACGATACTTAAATCCTACATAATTAAATCTTGTACATATTGGATGCTATGATGTAGACTTACACAATGATTGGGTTATAAGGGGTATTTCTAATCCTAATGCACATTCCTCTATTTTCTTCTAGAAATTTATATAAATTTTTCATTCACACCATCTAGTTATTGTATTCCCACTTTCAACTAAAATTTCTATGTTGCAGTTGAAATGTAAGACATTTTTTTGTAATTCATATGACATATGCCCGAGGGAGATGGAGATCGGATTCAATAAATTAGGGAACTAGAGGAGATGGTGTATGAACTAGAGCTTATAGATGAGATCATTTGATGAAGCTATTTTTGCATTGTTCTCATTCTATAAACAAAGTGTACAAATTCACTGAAAGTCTTCCATTCCAACAAATATCAAACTCTTGAAGACATCCAAACATAATTAACCTAGTTGTTATCTATATCATGAATAACATTGAAGAAGTTTACATATATGTGTATGTATGTATGTACGTATGTACGTATGTATGTATGTATGTATGTATGTATGTATGTATGTATGTATGTATATGATTGTTATACACACTTAAATTTTACACACACACACATACATATATATATATATATATATATATATATATATATATATATATATATTTATATATATATATGTATGTATGTATGTATGTATGTGTGTGTGTACATACATACATACACACACACACGTACACACACACACTCATATATATATATATATATATATATATATATATATATATATATATATATATATATATATATATATATATATATATATATATATATATATATATATATATATATATATACACCACACAAACATACATATATACATGCATATGTACATATGTACATAACACACACACACACATACGTACATACATACATACATATATATATATATATATATATATATATATATATATATATATATATATATATATATATATATATATATATATATATATATATATATATATATATATATATATATACACATATATATATATGTGTGTGTATGTGTGTGTATATAATATATATATATATATATATATATATATATATATGTGTGTGTGTATATGTTTGTGTGTGTGTGTGATGAATGCAATGATTTTAATCATTCTTCATATTACACGTTGCAAGGCAATAATAGAAAATTTATATGTATATGATAGAGCCACAAACACAATCTCAATACCTAGAAAATATATTAAAAATTGCAAGTATTCAAAGAAATTATTCCTACATAGGTTTCACACATGTACATAAACATAGGTATAAATTGACAGTAATACTATGAAAAAATACAAGAGAATGATTGAGGGATAGAGAGATAAAAAGAACCAAGAATGAAAGGGATACACAGAGTAGAAGGTAGGACAATTCTCTGCTTCGTCAAAATAGGCATTAAATGTCTCATAGAGCACTTGACAGAGAACTAGAGAGAGAACACAAAAGAAAGTAGGAGAGAGAAAGAGAGATAGATAGAGAGAGAGGGAACTTGATAGGGAAATACATAGAGACAAAGCTTAATCAAGTAACTTGAGAAAACACAGCACTAAATAGTGGAAATAGATGATGAGAGAAAGAAAATAACCATAAAAGGAAGACTATTCCTTATGTTGAAAATCAAGTCTCAACCATGCAAAATGACTCATCCATGAGTTTTTCAAGTGGAGCAATCCAAAAGGAGGACCCAAAGTGATGTAATCAAGTTAGAAGCTCCACCAAACTCAATAAAACGCAAATCGCATCAATCACCTACCAAAAAATGCACCTACACCAATTGGTGGGTGGTTAGCAAGATTGTAGGAAAATGCAAACTCTATATAAGCATCATCCTACTTTTTTATATTCATATGCATTCCTAGAATTTCTAACTTAGTTTAGTGAATTCATAAACTCCAGAAAGCAGCCCACTTGCTTGCTTAGCTCAATTTTGCATGATTTTTGTCCTCTCTATCTAGAGGTGTAGTTAGGGTTTTTCAAATATGGTTCTAATAGATTGCAGAGCATTGTTTGCTACCTTATTGTACTCATTTTCATTGATTTAAAACTTCATTTGGTTTCTCATATAGTTCTCCAAAGTGTGCCAAAGTCACAAGTTCTTTGCTTCAGTGAATTGTGAGAAATTGCTACGTTTGTGAGGCTATATCTCTGCACATAGGGAGAGACTGTTGAAAACAGGTACCCTATTTTGCAGTGGATGGTTCTCCCAACTCGAATATCCATTTGGGATGATTTAAATCTTGTTGTGTATCTCTTAGATCTTATTATAAGTTTATCAAGCTTCATTTTAATTCTCTATATAGATGTAGAGAAAAGCTCAGAACAAGGAGCATATATCACTACTTGTGGGCCTAGTGGAGGGAAGCCATTTTCCATTGTTGCACTAGGGTGTTGGAATCATCACCCATTAGTGGTATCAAAGAATTTTTGAGTCTTAGATACATCAATGGACATCATATTGAAGACTTGAAGGTATCAATACAACTCGTGGAAGCACAGAGAGGACCTATCAAAGCAAAAAGACATCAAAAGTGGGATGCGTCGATCGAGATCTCAACTAGTCAAAGTTTAGCAAGGGAGAAGCTACCAAATGGTAATATCCACACCTTTTAAAGAATACAAACACTTGAGGAGAAGCTAGAGGAGAATGATAGAGCTCAGTATGGTTGAGTATAATGCACAAATAGAGGTTCGAAAAAGGCAATTATCAACCATGGAAATTTTGAGTTAGCAACTACCTTGCAGGGAATTAGTGAGTGGCACAGAGTCAATGCCTCATGTGCATGATCCACCTCTTCAAGGGCAGGTCAAGGCACTTAATGAGCAGATAGAAAGGAATAGGAGAGTCGTATTCATTCTATTCCAACACATAATCAATAGCATGATAGGGCATTTACAAAACTTAGCAACATCATAGAAGGTTTGAGACACCTTCAAGATGTTGTACTCTTCATCAACCAAGGAAAGGAAGATTTGGCTCATGAATGAGCTAAAAAATCTTATAAAAGCACCAAGAATTAACATAGATGAGTACATTTTGAGGGTTAAGGAGCTTTTAGATGTGCTAGGCTCAATTGGGAGCCTAATAAAAAAGGACGATCTTGTTTGGATGAAGGAAATGCAAGGGAAGGGCTTGGTGAGTGCTCTACTTGATACTGCATCTCTAGTATGCAAAATTTGTGCCATGCTTGTCAATTAGGGAAACAAAGCAGGTTTCCATTCAACAAGGGAGCACATGTGAGCAATGAAGTGTTGAATCTCATACACACTGATGTATGGGGACTATTGATCTAGACAATGGTAAGTACTACATCAAGAAGCTCCACCTCCTTAATTGTCAATCCATGGAAGAGGTAGGGTGATATGAATATTGTGAATGAGTGATGTGTGCAAAGGTGAAGGTGAGAAGCACACAAGTGCACACACTTATACACAAGCACGCACACACACACGATAGAGATAAGAGGAGATACAACGGAAGATGAGAATCACATTTATATTACTGAAAATAGTTCTTACAAATATCAATCATAGTAGATACTCTCAAACAAGTTGCAAGCTAACCTCAAAAATGAGCTCTCTCTAGCTCTTTTTATAGTTTTAAGACTAGTCTTGGATGGTTTCAAACCTAGTGTCCGGCCTAGTTACAAAATAGGTTCTAAGTATCATTTGGAGGTCGGAATGAAGTCCAAAAATTACAAAATATGGTATGAGCATTCTTCCTAAACTCCTCAAGCTCAAGTATTCCTTGGCTTGCAAAAAATCGAGTGACTTGATACGGAATTGGTTTTTACATCTTACATATGTTACAAGAGTGATTAAAATCACTATTAATGGTTTGTCAAATAGATACTCAAAACATCTTTCTTTGAAAAATTAATGGGTCTAGTCCCTCAAACTTCATGCATTTCCCTTTCACATGCCTCCTTTGCATCAATGTCTATGGCCACTACTGGCTGCATTGCCAACACCCCCCTCCCTCTTGCATTTGTCATCCTAGATAGATCATCATTGTAAGGCTTGGGTGATGTAATTCTACAAGAGATCATGGGTGAGTGTTTTTTCTATGATGTGGAGACCTCATGCTAAGTCTACTTCTAGTTTTTCTCAGTCAACTTCCTGAGGCTCATCATGGGGAAGGAGTCTCTAACGCATGGAGTGCATCATCTGTTCACATGCAAAAAGCTGTAACAAGTGGGTGGGCCTGTTGATGAACACTTCTGAATGGTACTACCAAAAGCCCGTAGTAAACATCTCTTGAAAGGTTAATTTATAACATGCTGGTAAATACTTAATCTGGTAGTGCCACATGTAACACACCTTGAGCGAGGACATTGTACTCATATCATAAACAAGATCACCATTACCGTGCTCAAAACTTAGGGTGGACACATGTGGGGGTCTGATGTGATCCCATCAGTGCTTCAAGGCAATCCCATCATAAACCATGTAGATGTTTCTAGATGACCATGCATGCTTATTAGAAGACTATGAAAAACTGATAGTGGAATGTCAAACAATCAAAAGTGACAACACAACTTTACGACTCCAAGCACCTCTTCAACCGCCTACCATCCAAGAATTCATGCCATCAGAAATCTTGAAGGATTTGAACACATTATGGCCATATGTGTTTGAACTCCAATCTCAAATACCAGATCTCTCAAAGATCCCTAGACCGGATTCACCACCAAAAATACCTACTATGGAAGAGACAATCACCATCCCTTTGGAGGCCACTTTTGAAGATGAATATGAACCTAATTCTACCCCTAGTGGATGTGTGACTGTGGAAGGGCAAGACACATTTGAACTCCCCACACAGGCTTGGATGAAGCCAGTGGAAGAATTGGGTAAGACTCATTCATTACGGGTAGAAGCTCAACTACAGGCTATGTTAGTGATTGAGGAGAAGATTCTTCGATCTCCATAAATGTTTAATACTATGATTCAATGTGTAACACAACTACAATAGGAGTATCAAAAATGAGAAGCAAGAAATACAATCCTTGTGAGTGAGTCTCAATAGTTACAGACTAGAGTGACAACACTCGAAGAATATAATCATAGATTACAAGCTAAGTACAAGACCCTCCAACAAGCGCATGATGAGCTAAATGCCAAAGTACAAGGAGTAGACAGAGAAGTAGTTGAGAATTTGGAAGGGATGTTGAATGAACAAAATGCAAGGAGTGCAAAACCACAAAGGAACATCGGCCTTCTATGATGACATATGTCAATAGCACTCGAAGAGAACAAGAGACTCAATCAATAGAATCAAGACGATAGTAGAATCAAGAGGACCTAGAGACTGTAATGGAAGAGACTCCTAGAGCAACCATCAATCCAACCAAGTTTCAAGATGTCCCTTAAGAAAGGATCCGCATCCTACTAGAAGAGCATGCCAACATTTTGGAGTCATATGCCAAGTTGGAAGAGGAGTGTGAAGAACTCATGAAGTAGAAAGCGTAGCCCAACATCCAAGTACCAGAAGCCATTCCTCTCCCACAAAACACACATGATTTGGAGAATCTCTAGAAGCAAGTAGATGAATTGCAGGCACTGATTCTACAATATGAAAGACCACCTCCACCAATAGTGGAACCTGAACCCAAAGAGTCACTGAAATCCTAGTGGAAGAAACCTTCGAAGACCCATATGAGCCAATACTAGGACCAAGAAGACATACTACAAAAGAAGGATAGGGTGCATTTGAAATTGAAATGCTTGAATGGCTAAAAAGAGTAAAAAAATAGGCTGAACACATGATGATAGAGTAGCTATCCAAATCCAATCATTGGAAAATCTTGAAGAGACAATACTCAAGTTTGCCTATTTTCAGAACCTATCCCATCAAAGACTGATCGCCACATTCGAATTGCAATACATGCCATATTTTGTATGTCTTGTAGACAATGTAGGGACAAAAAGAACAATGAAAAAAAAACCTTCTTTTGTAACTCAATTCAAGCCCAAAGATCTTCCTGAGTCTACAAGAAAAGGTACTATATTTCAACCTAATTGGTGTGCATGGTTACTTTTGACCTATCCTAAAATGATGTACACTTGGTCCAACACACCCTTTTCCACTATGGCGTACATGGTCTCCACCATTTGACAATAGTCTTGTTGATTAAAAAACAAGTCTAACATTGTGGCCAAAATGTGTTTGAAATTTTTTTAGTTGATGTTGGTGGTATTCAAAACCTTCAAGAATGTTAAACCCTTGTACATCTCTACTCTGAGCTTCAACGAAGGTAATTTGGACTTGGTATATGATATGAGCAAGGCCCCCTCCATCAAGATGATCTTTGATTTGCATTCTTACATTAAGTACCTACCTGGTTGTTATAACTATATGTTTGAGGAGATGTTCTCGACAAGATTCTAGGAATACTACTAAAAAATATTCGTTCCCTGACCCACAAACTTGTTACACTTATTTGCTATAGAATGGGCACTTTGATGAAAGTTTTGTATTTCAAGTTCAAGAGTGTGGGAACATGCCCCAAATTGGACCTTCCACATCATCCACAATCAAAATAAGATGCTTTCTATGAGTTGGAGGCATCAAATCATTTCTATAATGGAAATAAGTTGATTAGAGAAGATTTTTCTTTTGATTGGTTAAAGAGGCCTCTTATGAGTTTTATTATGACTTAGAGTCATGGAAATACATGCCAAAGCTACCCCTTTTCTTAACCACACCCGCTACTAGTTGTTCTCTACATATTGTATAAAGATTCACTTTTTCATACTCGATCTCTCTAGATGATCGTGGCACACCTCCTTATATTGTAATTGTTATTTCTCCTTCATCTTGAATCCATGTGAAATGATTTGTATATTTTTGGAGACTTACAAGTTTTACTTTGTGTGGTGTAAGACCTAGGATCATTGCCTGCAAATTCTCGGAGAAATGTCCAAAACAGTTTGTGTGTGTGTGTGTAGTTAGCTGGTACTCTGTGAAGAGATCAAGTTGTCTATTTTGATTCAGCTGATTGAGGAATCATCTAGTGTCCAAATGAAGTGATTTTACACTCATTTAAAAACTCTAGAAGTTTAGTTTCAGCATGCAAATTTTCATTTTCATTCTTGGCATGTACTTAAAGAAACTCAAACATAGGGCCTATGTTTGAACAAATTCACGATCCTAGGAGGGTTCATTTGCTTTTGTTGTGCACTCAGGAGTGTTTATCCTCTAACAGTGGTATCATAGCTATAAGTGGAGTATCAAAGAGAGAAGAAGGAGCTGCTGAAATGAAGTGAAGGCCTCATCAAAGTTTGGAGGAAAGAAGCAAAGAACGGGCATGTCAACAACAAGGGGAAGCAAACAAGTCAATGAATCAAAGATAGAACTTCATCAAGAGGAGGAGCTCTATCTTTTGAGGTAAAAGCCATTTTTTCAGCTTCATTGCATCAAGGGGGAATTTCAAAAGATCTAGAAATCACCATGGTTGATCTCAATGCTCAGATTGAGAAGCTCAAAAGGGAGACTACAAAGCCATGGCAATTTAGAATAATTTTTTGATGGGGAAAGGTTTGTGGGGACTTGTGAGTGGTGGAGGGCCAAAACCCTATATAGATGAGTTAAATCCAACCAATGACCAAAGAAGAGAGTAAGAGAGTTGAATGAAAGGGACAAAAGATCCTTTTTTTTTATCTCAACATATTAGCAATTCCATGGTAGGATATATTCAGGATTCGGATACATCCAAGAAGGTGTTGGAGTGCTTGGAGAGTGTTGGAAGTAGCCAAAGCCACAGACACAGAGGAAGCATGTGAAGGTGGGCTACAAAGAGTCGTGGGGAGCCATGCAGTCTATTTTTTCCAAAGAAATGTGTTTTACATTACTTGCTCAAAACCTCAAACAATGATTTTCATCACTTTTGTACCATATGTATCATAAAACATCCATTTTTGTAATTGTTAGCTCCATTTTGTGCAAGCCAAGGATTCCTCAAGCTTGAGGAGCTTAGGTAGAACAAGCATACCAATTTTGGCTATTGTAGACCTCTAATTAGTGCCTAGAACGTATTTTTTAGCTATGTCATACACTAGATGTGAAACCAATCAAAACTAGTCCAGAATCTATAAAAAGAGGTAGAGAGCTCATTTTCTAGGTTAGCTAGTGTTGGATTGTATGAGTTAGTGTGAGATTGAGCTTGTAAGAGTGTTATTGAGCAATAGAGTTTACCTTCAACCTTCCATTGTGTCTTGCTTGTCTCTTTCTTGTGTGTGTGTGTATATGTGTGTGTGCATCTCCATGCTTCTCACCTCCACTCTTACTACATCTTGCATTCAAAATCTTCATATCACTCTTATCTCTTCCGCGGATTGATATTAAGGAGGTGGAGCTTCTTAACATGATGTTTACCATCGTGCTAGAGCAACACCAAATTTGGCACCGTTGTCGGGGATCGAGTTCTAAGATGAATGTGTGATGGTAAGAGTATAGCAAGAATTGGTGTTGGAAGGTAAAAATTTCAGTTTTGGTTGTTGTTTTTGAGTAGTGTTTTGTGTTTTTCATCTCCTCTACACTCCTCCTTCACCATTGCATCATCTTCTTTCACTCTAAAAAAATAAAAAAATTCACCATATCCACCTATCCTCCGCATTTCCCTCAATTGCACATGCGAGAGAGAGAGAGAGAGAGAGCTTTTGTGCTTGTATGTGTGTGGATTTCTTTTTACTTTTCTTGTAGTTATAGTGCTCCAAAATAGTAGGAGAGCTCCAAAAGGTAAAAAATCAGTCCCAGACCATCATGATTATCTTAGACCATCACGATTGTCTGCCTGGAATGAAAAATTTAGGGTTTTGAATTTTTGCAAATATAAGGCCTATTTTGAGTCAATTTGTGAGCAATTAGGCATATTGGAGACCCCATTAGCTCATATTTGAAGAAAAGCCTGACTACCATTTTTACCCTCGAGAGCTTGAACATCCAAGACTTTCTCATTAGAAGTCCGTTTTTTGAGCTCTAGGGCTCGTTAGAAAGCTCTTTTCGAGTTCTACATGACCTCAACTATTTTTTGTAAGAATAATGTGCTGATATTTAGATGGGATAAATTGATGTTGACCCATTTGTGGGGCTAGGAAAGCAAGGGGGCATTTGATAAATTTAGCCAAAAGAAAAAAGGAACTGTTAAAGGTGTATATATCATCATGTTTGATCATTGATTTAAGAATGGGTCTAAACATTGAATTTTGAGAGGTCTAGCAAGAACTATCCAAGGGCAATCAAGGAAATTCAAGTGGTGTCTGCAAGGCTTGAGAAGCATGACTTTTTGGGCACCAGAGCTATCAAAAAAGCTGACCCGAGGTTGTAAGAATACTCAACCCCCTTAGTCAATTATTAGCTTAGACTAAACGTCTATCATTGTGGATTAAATTAAGACTACGATAGGAACGCACCAAGTCCAAGAGACTTAATATTCTCAAGTCCAAGAACAAGATAAAAGTGTGCGAAATGAAAACCTAAAGGAAAGAACTTAAGTTTGATGGAACGAGAATGCAAGTACAAAACGAAAAGTCGATTCCTGACCCATACATTGAGACAAGACAAGAAGTAAAGGAATTAAAAACAAAAAAAGTGACTAAGAACAAAGAAGCATTGATTATTGGAAAGTTTATTGAGAGGATAAGGAAGGCAAATTCATGAACTTAGATCGGGAAAGCATATAGGTAAGTTAGACTGATGAAGCCTTAGATCTTCAGAAGCAAGTGTAGGAACTATTGCACATTTGTGGCCACAACAATTGAATAGTTACCCTTACAAGTTGGGCTCAAATACTAGTGAGCCAGAAATGGCTTTTAGCACGGAAAGGCTAGAAGAAGGGCTAAACGTAGCATACTTAGAAAGACCCAAAGGACCCTACACAACCCAATTAGAATATGCCCGAACCAACCACCTAGGTGCTCCCATCTATGAGGATGGTTTGAGAAGATCAGTGGTTCAGTTGCATAACCCTGACCAACCCATTGGATTGGAATGTCCAATGGTGAAATTCGAGAGAGATGCTTACATAGACAAAGGAGGAACAATGTACATCATTAGTAATCAACCTAATCATACCAATGAGTTTGGTGTAGTTAGTCATGATACGGAAGCAAGAACCCAAGGAAAAGAACCATTAGAAGACGAACCTAGGATACCTCGAGGGAAATCTATACTGACAAGAGTACTAAACCCAGAATGGATCCCTCAGGATAATAGAAGCATTGAACTGTTCCTGAACAAGGACACTGATGAAACATTTTGGAGATACAAAATGGAACAACCTAGTGAGGTAGGATCCATTATGATTTACAAATTCAAGGACCCAGACACGCTAGGGAAGGTGGTATAGCTGGACAACACTTCAGAATGGGTGTTTGTAGTGCCTCATCATGCTAGGCATGCCTATACATGGAGAGGCAAATTAGTATTCCCCCCATCACAAGCAAATGTAAATGCTAGTCATCAGGGTGCCAAGACATCCTCAACCCATGGTACTCAAAGAGAGAAGAACAAAGAAAGACCAAAAGTAATTTTCACTCATCCCATAGGGAGAGATAGACCAACCATTGATGCTGATAGATTAGAACAACAAAGGGAACCAAGGTGTCAGGAATCAAACTCATAACCTCTCGGTTAGGAGTGCAATGGGCTAACCACGCCCCAAAAGCCATGGTTGAGGATTACTTGCTAATCCTCTCTCTTAAGGCATGGCTCAACCATCTCCTACTAGGATTATTTGACATTCCTTCCCCCTTAGATTGAGCATTGCTCTCAATGCTCACTTGTGGACCTTCTTGACTCTCGTGGACCCGCTTTCCATGCATGAGCACTTCCACCAATCTCAGACTCCAGCACATCGACCTATTTTGCACCTATCCAACCCACCTCTCTTTGGTGCCCAAATGCCGACACACCTTCATCTAAGACTAGTTTCACTCACCACAGATGTACCCTGTTTGGATGTACCCTGGCAAGATGTACCCTGGCAGGATGTACCCTGACAAGTGTACCCTGATAGGATGTTACCTGACATGTGCCATGTCGCACTGCCATCTACCAAGTTTGATTTCGGAACTAGGCTCTGATAATTATGTCAAGAATCAAGCTCACAACCTCCCGATTAGGCTTGCGATGGGCTAACCACTTGCCCCAAAAGCCATGGTTGAGGATTACTTGCTAATCCTCTATCTTAAGGCATGCTTCAACCATCTCCTACTAGGATTATGTGACACAAGGCTACTAGGTGGTAGAGATGATTTTCCTCTACCTGGACCACGCGAACATCGAAGGATACTAAAACCCACTCAATCAGTAAAGTTGATGAAAAGTTACTTTGATGGGACAGGAGATCCCTATCACCATGTTGCCGAATTTAAGCAGGTATTGCAAGCAGAACAAGTAGAAGACATGTTTACACAATACAATGCATTTGGGCTAACAGTAAAGAACATAGCCTTAACCTAGTTCCAACCATTGCAACAAAGGCAATTTAGGGATATTCATCACTTGTTAGAGTCATTCATCAAAGAATTCTCTAAAATTGGAATCAGACATGATACTTCTTCGTTGATTCACAACTTCAAACTGACCCCTTAAGAAACAGTCAGACTTGTAGGATGTAGGTTTAGACAATATTTCAAGAGATGCCCAATGCAAGAACTACCCTCACAGGCCAAGCAAGTGTCTTTACTTTTAGACGACCTCTTGAGCTCTAAACTACGATCCTATGTCTATCTGAAGGAACCCAGATCAGTAGAGCAATGTGTAAGGATTTGTATAGACATTGAGGACAATTTAGGAGATGAATTGGAACTTTCAAAGGTCTATAAAGACTCAAATAGCTCATCTCAATCATTCTCAAAACTTTCTAGCTCGATTGAAGACCTAGCAAAAAAAGTGGCCTAGAAACTAGGAGGCTCTAGCAAACAGATGCCTAAGTTAACAACAAAAAAATGTGGTTACACCTATGGTGGTGGTCACATGGCAAATGTGTGTCCCAATGTAACATAACCTTAAGCCAACCCTAGTGGCCAATATTGTACAATTGAGAGATGATACACGAATCACATGGCACAGGATTGCCCATACAACAAACAAGTAGTGCGACAGAACTACCTGTAAGCATACCCCCAACCAGGTACATATCAAGGTCAATACAATGCTCGGCCCTATTACTATAGGCCTCCATAGAAATATCCTGGTGAGGCTCACCAGAGGCCACAACCCATTTTAGCTCAGTAGCTACCACCCCCAACTAATGTAATCTCAGTCAAGTATGCTGCTGCAGAAGAGAACCTCAATAGGGCTTTAGTGCCTTCTTCATCCCTTATCACAAAAAGTGATCCCAATTCTAACAATTTTGATTCCACCCATATAGATAGCCCACCTGCATATTACACATTGTCTCCAAACCATATGGAACATATCAATACAATAGTCCACCCCTAGAACCCAGTTGGGAGCCCGACTATGCCAATGTCATGTATATGAACCCTAATCCACGGCCCTAGTTAAGAGAGTCAAGACCACAAGGCTCTAAAGGACCATGCTTTAGGTGCCAAGGAGATTATTTCATAAAGGATTGCCCACATCCTTTGATAATAGGAGACTCACAATACTATAACATACAAGGTTTTTGTGTCGAATGTGGTAAATAGCATGTCATAAGAGATTGTCCGAAGAATCGTGCTAATACCTCAAAAGTGACACCCATTAATGTGATATGTATTGTGCATAACTCCGATGGATCCAATCCAACATACGTGCATATTCAAGCTATAACAAGAGCTTCAGACATTATTACAAAATCAACAGACTAATCAAGAAAAGATAACCGCAACTAGCAAAGTTGGAGAGTCTAGTAGTAGAAAGACTAAATCCTAGAAGGATTCTTGAGAAAGAATTAAGAGAAAGTGGAGCAAGAAGATAAAAAACTTGGAAGGAAGCTTAAAGGAATCTAGAGCCAAAATCCTCGAATCAACTTCGCAAGAGTCGAATTAGGAGAACCCAACCTAGAGATCAAGATCACTTCTAGCTGAACCCCTGCCTGAAAACCTACACATGATGTTTCATGCATATCAGGCGAGATTAAAAGAAGGACCCAAGGTAGCTGAGTAGACTTAGAAATTGAGAGAACTAAACTTTGCATGAATATGGTAGAATTAGCACAAGCTATGTTCGAAGCCTCTCCTTATATCAATTGGACCAACATGGAAAGACCTGAATTACACTTTCAAGGATTACTGGAGAGGTTAGAATACTTGATTACTAGCAACGAGAAGAAGAATTTGCAAAAGGACCCTATTATCTCAAAGACATAGGAAAGGAATGCACCATCCCTATCTCAAGTGCCAAATACTGAGGCTGAGGACAACCTATCTTCCATACACAAGTATTCAAAAGACTTTCTAAGAGAAATCCAAGAACAAAAATGGAGACGAGAGTAAGAAACCCATCCTCCTATTCAAGAGATAGACGACTTGTAGGAACAATTTCCCCAAGACATGCCCTCTATCTATGACGATGTAGAGGAAGAGCAATTGAGTGAGAAAACGCATTTTGAATCCAATTCTTTGCTAGAATTACCTCAGTTCAAAGGACCTTGGGAAGCCAAGTCTATCACCATGAGAGCACCCACTATAATAGTGAGGAATGAAGAACCTTTAATCCCTAGAAACACGGAAGTGATAAATAACACCAAAGTACAGTGTCATCTCACTCTAGAAGAATTATTAAAGATTAAACCAGAACTATGGAAGCACATAGCAAACTAATTCCTTGAGATTGCTGCTACTCCCTCCAAGATAGGATCACACAAGAAGGTACCATAGATACCAGTGGAAAGAATTGGAGATGTGAGTGAGTGAGAGGAAGGTAATATGTATCTTCCAATAACCCACAAAGGATATACAAATAAATCGATCTTAGAATTAGGAGCCAAAGTAGCCATTGCTACCACTACTTTATGGAAATGTTGGGGTAAACCAGCATTAAAGCCAACGAGGACGAAACTACAAATGGATGACGGACATATAGAAAATCCATTAGGCTTACTAGAAGGCACATCTCTCACCACTTGTGGTTTAGAGTTTGAACATACTTTCACCATTCGTGATTTTGGGAAGAATCAGGTTTACTAAATGATTTTAGGATGACCATTCATGCATTAGTTGTAAATTGTACAAGATTGGGGAACTAATTCTTTGTACTTGCAACATTTTAAAAAAAGTCAATCTTAAGAATTATTCCCATCATGATGTACCCCCAATACAATGGAATACCATCCATAAGACACCAGAAGAAACAGAGTCAGTACATTCATTAGAATCAGATCCATCATGGTTGCATGAGGATACTCATCTATGGATGTGTAACGTAGAAAAACAATAGGAAGAATGATTTGAAGCCAGGATCTTAGATTTAGAATGAAATCCATGATCCCTATGCACCTATAGTATTTCTAGACAAGGAATTTGAGCCTCACGGTTTGGTAGAGATTCTAGCTACGATGGCTATAGGCGTAAACGAAGAACAATGGACCCCTCATTGTGATGAGGATGGATATGACATCTGAATGTTTATGATCAAACCTATTGAGGAAGACTTTATCTTAGAAGAATGCATAGAGGTAAATCAAGAACCAGATCAGAGTGGTGACGAGGATTTAGAATCCATTATCATGGAATGCTTATGTTTGATAGAAGAGGAATATCTTTATTTTGTAGAAGCCAAAACCGCTAAAACAAACAAGGAAAGTCAAAGTGGACAACCTGAGTCACTCATAAAAGATACAAAAAGTAAGCAAAAGAAGAGAAAGAAATCACACATGACAAAAGAAAAAGAAGAAGAACCACTCATGAAAGTACCTCAGAACTTCAAAAAGTATGAGATAGAAGATAGAAGAATTATGGTAGGAATGCCCAAGAGAGAAGCAGGCATCAGAGAAGCGTATGATAATCGAGAGAAAACCAAAAAAAATCATAGTTACCATAGAAGACAGAGAAGAAAAATGTACATACATAGAGCATGATTTGACAAATGAAGAAGAAGAAGAGTTAATTGCCCTATTTTGAGAATATAGAGATGTGTTTGCTTGGATTTACAAAGATTTGAAAGGAGTAGACCTAGATATTTGCTCCCATAGAATCCCCATGATGCCAAATGCCAAACCTACTAAGCAGAAACCATACATGTATAACAATAACTATACTACCAAGATTAAGAAGAAATCAATTGCTTGATAGAAGCAAGATTCATTTACAAAATTGAGCATATAGAATGGGTATCCCCCACTGTGGTCGTGCCCAAGAAGAATGGAAAATTGTGCGTGTGTATTAACCTTAAAAAAGTTAATGCCACCATGATTAGAGACAATTATCCTCTTCCAATCACAAAACACTTATTGGAAAGAGTTGCGGGCAAGGAAGTTAACAACTTTCTTGATGGATTCTCAGGCTATAATCAAGTAGCCCTTGCTCCTGAAGATCAACATAAGATGGCGTTTGCCACATAATGGGGCACATTTGCATTTCATGTAATGCCATTTGGGCTAACAAATTTACCCGCCACTTTCCAATGACTCATGCGTCATGTTTTTAAGGAATTCTTATGCAAGAATTCGGAAGCTTATGTGGATGCTTATGTGCTCATTCCAACATGAGACTTACCCACATCCCTCAATTAAGGAAACTTTTTGACAAATGTCACGAATATCAAGTTTGCTTGAACCCAGAAAAGTGTGTTTTCATGGTCAGCCAAGGCAAAATTCTAGGACATATTGTGTCAAAGAATGGAATATCTATGGACGAAGAAAAGATGAAGTAACTGCGGACCTACCTAGGCCAAAAAATTTAAAAGAAGTACATGCTTTCATGGTCCATTGTGGTTATTATCGACGATCTATACACATGTACCCAATCATAGCAAAGCCTCTATACTCTCTTTCGACGAAGTTTGAATGGATGGATGAATGTGAGGAGTCATTCAATGAACTCAAACGACGCTTGTGTTCAGCACCTATATTAACAACACCGGATTGGAGTAAGCCATTCCATGTACATGTGGATGCATCCAACTATTCCATAGGATGTGTGTTGGCACAACCCACGAATGAAGGCAACAAAGATCTCCCTATAACTTATGCGAGTAGATAGTTGAAAGTAGCAGAAAGAAACTATACAACTATAAAGCATGAAGGATTAGGAATGATTTACGTGGTAAAGAAATTCAGATATTACTTATTGGCAAATAAGTTCAAGTTCTTCACGGATCATCAAGCATTATTGTACTTAGTCAATAAGCCTTGTAACACGGTATGATTGATACGTTGGTTTCTATTACTCATGGAGTACAACTTTGAAGTAGTGGTCAGGAAGGGAAAAACCCACCTTAGGGCTGGTCATCTCTCAAGGTTAACTATAGGAGAAGCTCCTCAAGAAATAGCGGATGAACTACCAAATGCATATTTGTTTAATCTTGAAATAGTACCAGAATGGGCTAAGCCTATTGTCCCTATTCTCACAGTTGGAACCAAGAATCCTAGGATTAGGATCAGAGAAGGAGAGATTACTTAGTCACAAAGATACTAGATAATAGCAAGAAGCATATATAAACAACATAATCAGAGAATTCTTGCTTGCTATGTAGACGATTCAGAATACAAGAATTGGTTGCAACTAGCCCATGTAGGTGCTTTGAAGCAACATCATTCAGAACATTGTACATTGCAAACTCTACATAGACTAGGAGTATATTGGCCTTCTATGGAAGTAGATGTCTATAAGCTGTGTAAAGAATGTCCTATCTGTTGCAAAAGACCACCGGTAGAACATGCCACCATTTTGGCCGCTCCAAGATAATCAAATCCATACTATTTGCAGGATTATGGTGGCCCACTCTTCACATGGATGCACATACCTATGTTAAGAGATGTGCCAAAGGACTTAGTTTCCTACTACTGAAACCCATGATGGGAGGACATGCAATTTCTAAGTGGGGTATAGACTTTGTCGAACCCATTAACCCCCCTGGAAAAGGTACTCGTGCAGAATACATTATAGTTGGGATCGATTATCTTATCAAATGGGTAGAGGCCAAGGCCACAAAAAAGAATGATGCACACACGACTACAAAATTCTTACTTGAAAATGTCTTTCCAAGATATGGACTACCTATAGAATTAGTGAGCAATTGAGGAACTCACTTTCTAAACCAGGTCACTGAATATTTGTTACTGGATTTTATGGTGATTCACAAGAAATCCGCACCATATCATCCTCAGGCGAATGGTCAAGCCGAAAGTACTGACAAGATCCTTTGTAATGTACTGACAAAACTCGTAAACAACAAATATTCAATTGGGACAAATAGTTACACCATGCTATTTGGGCATATCGAGTGGCCTACAAGACCGTACTCAATGCAACTCCCTTTCAGATGGTTTTTGGTCAAAACGTTGTGCTTCCTTTGGACGTTTTGATACCCACCCTTAAGGTTGCACAAGAACATCAGTGGACAAACCATGAACTATCATCAAGGATAATGGATTTGTAACGATTAGGAGAAACCAGACTGAAAGCAGCAGCAGGCATATATGTAGCAAAGAAGCAATAGAAATCCTATATTGATGCACATGTGAGAGACAAAGGCTTAAAAGAAGGTGCCTTAGTCCTAGTGTATATGTTGAAACAACATGCACAAAAACTAGAAAAGCGAGGTCCATACTATGATAAAAAACAGACTCTCGAGCAGTAGAATTAGCCATCCTAGAAGGAGAGATAATGCCTAATTACATTAGTGGCTATAGACTTGTTGGGGGATTCTTGGAGAAGAAGGGATTTGAGTGTTTGTAGGAGAAAAGGGAAAGGCAAGAAGAAAGATACACACTGGAAGCCTCTGTCACTTGATCATAATAAAACAAATACGATGGTGATGCACAATACAATCCAATGCTTCTTTGCAAAATCCCACAAAGTGCTCAATTACAAAATACCAAATACCCAAGGTCTTGTTGCTCCTGGCCTCCTCTACACCAGTCCTCCACCTTCTCCAAGCCTGCACTTGTGCACACCTTGCACCAAGCTTCCAATAAGGGGGAGGGATTGGATATCTTCTATCGGCACGCGCACACTGCAATGTGACCTTGGGATCCTTGGGGGGAATAGCTTAACACTTCTCTACACACTTCTTAGTCACTCTTCATGCACAGCTTGCACTTCACTTCTCTGCGTCGCACACTGTGTGTCTCTTGCACTTCTTTCTCTTGCCTCACTTAGACTATGCTCACCCTGCTTAGTCTTAGAATAGTCCAAGAATAGTCCTTGCCTTGATTTGAGTGTTGATTATTGTACGCTCCTAATTACAAGAGTATCTTGGTGCTCACTTTGATGTCCCGAGATTGTCTCCAAAAGTGGGTAGCCAATGAATCCCTCTTTTGTTTTGTGATGACTTTAGACTAAAACAAAAATTTTAATTGAGGGGCCATACTTTCACTTCTGCGTATGCTGCCGCTTCACATGCCTTCACATTTTCCTTTTAAATCTTCACTTGTGCACCTAAGAGAGGGTTCACCTGAACTTTCCAAAACACTTTAAAAACACTTTGAACGTTAGGGAAATTAGAGAAATACCTCTGCAACCTGCAACCAACTTTCTCCAATTTACCCTTTGTGGACAATGAATGGCACACTACCTATGCACTTTGACCCTTGAACTTTGAACACTTTGACTTTGCCCCTATTGACTTTGACCTTGAACGAGTTGACTTTGACCAATTTGACTTTGATCTTTTGACTTTGATTATGGTTGACTTTGATTGTGCTTGCCTTTGACCAAGATGACATTTATGGGCTCAAGAGTTGCCCACCACCTAATGTGCTCTCCGTCCTGGAGAGCGACAGCCACAATTCTGAGCAAATACTCTACCATGATTCTTGTGCTGCAAAATCTTCAAAAGTACCCTTGAGGATCTACCAAGGCCACCAGAAGCAAGAGAGAACAAGCATCAAAGAAGATCCCAAAAGTGGAATTTTTTGCATGGAAAAGCAAAGGAGAGCAATGGTAGGGTAGAAAAGAGGGGGAAGGGAGGGCTGAGGGGGCTTAAATGGATAGGGCAGGGAGGGGTAAGGATGTGGTTGGGCAGAAGGGTTAGGGGAGGGCGAGGGAGTAGGATTATGGGTTTGGAGAGGGTCAAAATGATCAAACAATAGAGCTATAGAGGGTGCATATGGGAAAATGTCCAACATATGGTGAAATGAGGTAGAATAGACAATGAAGACCATGTATTTAAAATAAAACATGTGATAAATGTGCTCAAAACATGTGGGTTTTGACCAAAAGTCAAAGAAAATGTGGAATTTTGAAAATATTAAGTCAAAAAATGAATCCAGATGTGCCAAAATACACGAAAATGACTCCAAAAATGGAAAAAATGGCCATCCGAGGCACGATCCAAAGCCAAAAGGTTTGAGCCATGAAAAGAAAAAAAAGAAAAAAAATAAAATAAATAATAAAAAAGAAATATATATATATATATATATATATATATATATATATATATATATATATATATATATATATATATATATATATATATATATATATATATATATATATGTGTGTGTGTGTGTGAAAAAGAAAAATAATTTTTTTTAATAACCTGAACGCATGCCGGGAAAAAATTAAACATAAAGCAAAAATAAAAATAATAAAAAAAATTAAAAAGAAAAAAATTATGGTAATGAAAAATAAAACAAGAAAGTAAATAAAAAAAGAAAATAAAATAAAATAAAAAAATTGGGGGGACGGGGGGGAGGGGAGAGAGAGAGAGAGAGAGAGAGAGATTTTTTTGGAAAAAAATCCAAGGGGAGGTTTTTTCTTCCGAGAAAAATTCCCTTGGGGGCCTCTTTTGTTTTTGAAGATACCCAAAATTAAAGAAAATTACAAAAAAAAATCCAAAAAATCCAAAAAAAATCCAAAAAAATTCTGAAAAAAATCTCAAAAAATATCCTACATGTGTATGCTAATTTCCTCCCTGAAAACCACAGAGAGCTTCCCAGGATTTGAATTCAGAACTTTCTCTGAAAAATTCAAAACATCAAAGAGTACTCTAGGCTATGTGGACTTTCCAATTTGACAAGAAAATGACATTTGAAGAGGATGAAAAATGCTAGAAAAATTAAAAAAATGCTTGAAAAATTCCCAGAAAAATTCCAAACATTGTACTTATGCCAAGGACTATGAAAGGGTTGCTAAATTTGCTAAGAACTTAAAGAACAAGCATGAAAAAGGGTAAAAACTACTAAAACTTGAGCAAAAATGAAATGAGAGGGCTATGTATAACCTGGACAAATTTTGTAGGTTCCAAGTGATCCACAATTCTTCAAGTGTGTTGATGATAGGCCTTGAGCCTTGATATGTTGATCAGTGGCAAGGCCTCTCCTTTTAGCATGTCTAACTCCACAACACCCCAATTCAGCATGTTTTAACTCGATAAGGTCCTTCCTAGTGTGGTAGTCATTTTCCTCTGACTTGTGTTTGGATTTGAGGTCTATGGAGAAGAACTAACATGCCTGGTTGTATGTTGTTGTTCCACAAATTTTGATCATGTGCCTCCTTTCTCTTCATCTGAGTCTCTATCAATTGTTTGGTTGCTAGTAGACATATCTCCTCCACTTTATGCGGTGCTCCAAGCCTCTCAGAGACACCACAATCTTTCTTTCCCTGCATGAATGCGACTTTAGGTGATCCATGTAAAAATTCAAAGGGTTCAATTGGCAATATTCCATAAACCAGTTGGAACGGAGAATATCCAATGGCCTCTTTGTAAGCTAACCTGTATGCCCATAGGGTATTTTGATAAGCAATGCCCCAGGAATTGGGTTGTAACATACATTCCTTCCTTAGCATAGCAATTAATACCTTATTAGTTGATTCTGCCTATCCATTAGCTCTTGGGTAATAGGCACAAGAGGTCCTATGTAGAATTTTGTATCTGTTGAAAATTTCCTATAGGACCTTATTCACAAAATGAGTACCTTGGTCTGTACAAATTTCAAGTGGACATCCAAACCTGCAAATGATCCTACTGTAAATTAAATCAGCAACAGTTTGGGCAGTGCAGTCAGGGGAGGCAATAGCTTCAGCCCACTTTGTCGCATAATCTGTGGCTATCAATAGATACTTCTCTCTTTTTGGAATCGACGGAGGGTAGACAGGCCCTACAAAATCTAGCCCCCACTTCTCAAATGGTTGCCAAGAAGTGGAAATAATCAAGGGGTTGTGCCTCTGCTTTGTTGTCTTAGGTCCACACCTCTAGCAAACATCACATGCCTTTCCCCATTCATCTGCATCTTTGAATAATGTAGGCCACCATAAACCAGCATCAAGTATCCTCTCACTCATAATATGTCCTGGAAGGTGCCCACCACCCGTTCCTTCATGTGTAGATTGAAGGACTTCCCTCACTTCGTCTTCTTCCATACACTTCCTAAACTTGTTGTCCTTTCCCTGTCTATATAATTTATCTTCAATGAAAGTATAAGGTCTACTCTTGATTAGGAGTCTCTTTCATTGCACAACAATAGCCTTCTTTGGATACACTCCAGTTTTAATGAAATTCTTGATATCATAATACCAACCTTGAGCTTGTACAACAAACATATTAGCATCTGGAAAATCATCATTGACTCCAATAGCTTGATCCATCATATTGATCCTGGATAGGTGATCTGCCATGACATTTTCTTTATCTGGTCTATGGACTACAAAAAAATCAAACTCTTGGAACAAAAGTAGCCACCTCCATATCCTTCGAGTCGCTTGTGGCTTTTTCAATAAATACTTGAGTGGTTGATGATCAGTGATGATGATAAACTTCACACCTAGCACATAATGACAAAATTTTTGTACTGTGAAAACCATTGCTAGAGCTTCCCTTTCTGTTGTGCTATAATTCTTTTCAGCTTTAGTCAAAATTCTACTAGCATACTAAATAGGCCTGTCAAGTTTGAATTCTTCACTATGTTGAGCCAATACTGCACCCACTACATATGCACTGGCATCTACATGCACATGAAAAATTTTTGACCAATCTGGCGTGATAAGAATTGGTGCAGCCACCAATTTAGACCTTAATGTCTGATAAGCATTCTCTTCTTCCTCTTCCCATTTAAAGGGCACTTTTTTACCTATAAGTCTAGCTAGTGGCCTGGCTATCTCTTCATACATTTTTATAAACCTTTTGTGGTACCCAATATGCCCCAAGAAACTCTGAATTTCTTTAGGAGATTTGGGTTTAGGCGACTTTAGTATAGAAATAAATTTATCTAGATCTGGAGCCATACCTTTAGCCAACACCACATGTCCCAAGAGGGTTCCTTCTGTCACAAGGAAATGACATTTGTTTGGGTTGAGCTTTAGCTTAGTCTCCCTGTGTGAGAAAGACTTGAATGATGTGTGTGACTCTCCTCCCATGTGGCCATCATGCAACACTTATTCCCATTACTACCAAAGTAGTTCCCATTACTACCAAAGTACCTTAGGGTATCCCCCAACCTTGGGACCTTTGCTAGCTAGCCCTTGTCCCTCACACACATGGATTGATCCCTGTGGATCAAATAGATTGATCCTTGTGGATCAATGATCCCTGTGGATCACTTGCACTGATCCATGTGGATCAATGTCTTACACTCTCTCCCCCTCTAAACCAGAGCTTCTGATTCCCAAATAGATTCAGAAAGTGGTAATCCTCTCCAGGCTACAAAATACTCCTAGAGGACACGATTCCTAAATCGCTTCTATCTCCGATTTAGTATCCTATCTGGAGAATGATCCATGGTTTTACTTTCTTGAAAAGAAACAATACCTTCTATTAGACTATCCTCTCTAGAAACATGAAACACTGGATGAAATTTGCAATCTAGAGGAAGATCTAATCGGTATGCAACTTCACCTAACTTTTTAACTATCTTCGAAGGTCCACAAAAACCTTGGTGATAGCTTACTACACTTCCCTATGGACAGTGAAGTAGACCTAGCTAGTAGCTGAAGAAAGACTCTGTCTCCTACCTCTAAGGACCTAGCAGATCTTATCCTATCATTGTATTCTTTAGCCCTATCAGCTTCTTGCTGCATCTTGGCTTTAGCTATTTCTAAATTTACTTGGATGTTTGCTAAGAACTCCAAAGCACTAAGACATTTCTGTGACATACCTATGGTACTGAGAGCATTGGGATTCATGCCATAGTTCATCCCAAAAGGAAATGCAATGAGTGCCAAATAGTATCCCAATCTGTCTGTCTCTCAGACATATATGCCCTTAATATGTCCTCTAAAAACTGGTTGAGCCGCTTGATCCTCTAACTCTGACATCCCTATATGAAACTATGGATGTCGACAACCCATGCAATCTGAAGACATGCTGGATAAACAACTCCGCTACCTATGGATCAAATGGACTGATCCCTGTGGATCAAATGGACTGACCCCTGTGTGGAGTTTCTATCACCTCCTGCATGGGTATGAACTGATCCCTATGGACCAAAATCATGATTCCTATGGATCATCAATTTGTCTACCACAACTAGGATAGTATCCCACTTCCTTTGGATCCGAGGTACCCGACTATGAAGTCCATGGATACACTGTCCTAGTTGTGATCTGGACTCTGTAAAGGATACAAAAGACGTGGAGCCTTTATCCTTTTTGCTTTGTTGAATTGACACATAAAGCCTGTTAAACATAAGGGTGGACATCTCTGGCTATCTAGGCCACCAAAATTTTCCTGTAACAAGCTGCATTGTCTTATCAACACTTGGATGTCCAACACAAGGCACATCATAACTATCATGCATTACTATTCTGCTCAAATCCCGGGAATCTGGTACGTAAACCTTTCCTTTCCATCTAACTATTCCATTCTTCTATGAGAAATTGGAATACAGAATGGACTTGTTTGTTCTGCTAGGGGAAAGAAACAACTGGAACTTTCTTGTCTCCTATAATACAGTCATCGCTGATGGCTCGAATGTGGATCTTCCACCTGTGCTTCCTTTATCTCTTGAAGTAATGAGCTTTCTAGAATTGTAAAGCTCATTTGATACATTATTCATGATAATGCAGCAACTACTATATTCTTTTTGCTCTTCGATACAGGATTTCCACGTGAAACTCCTATATGAGTGTGTTGACCTAAGCATCAACTTAGGGACTTGCGTAGAAAGAGACTATACCTCAATCCCCTCACAAGTGCATATAGTGGAGATACACGCTTTTAATTATCAATCCAAAGAGTATGCGAACCCTAACCGAGTGTATGAGGACATGCAATCATGTAATGATCAATGCAAATGAACTCCGCAAAGAGTACAATCAAGGTAAATACTTATCCAAACGAGCCCCAACTGTTGGTCCAGGCGAAACGATACTTGGTGCAGCAGCCGTCAGTATTTTGGACTTTTCTCCCAGCTCCGAACTCCAAATATAGCAAATAGCATATGCGTTTCGAAGCTCTCGAGAAAACGCATCCAATGGCAGTGGTTTCACTCAATTTTGACGCTCCTACTTCAAGTTATGGTCAAAATACTGAGTCACGGGAATACTTTCCTACACTTCAGCACTTCCTACACCTCGCATACACATTACCTACAGCAAAAAACAGCTCTCATGGATAGACAACACTCACAAGCACTCTTTCCAAGCAATACACATGCATACAAGCTCACGAAGAAGAGGATATGGAGTGAAGAAGACACAAATTCGAATTTCTGTGCTCTCTATTCTCACAATGGCAAAAAGTTCTTTACAAAGAGTCACATTTGACTTATATACTAGTGCCCTAAAAATGGTCCTTTCACACAAGAGACCGGCACTTTATTCACTAAAAGACTAATTTCTCTACTAATTTACATGGGTAAGCTTCTAATCTTCAGTGGGGATGCATCTAGAGGACTCCTCTAGTGCCTTTACAACGGAAAATATATTACAAGAATGATTATGATACAAAAATATGATGTCCAAATCGGAAAAATTTTGGGTCCCGTCTTTTTTCTGCTTTGTACTTCTTTAGCTCTACAACACTCTCCCCCTCTTCGTCTCTGTCGTCCCTTGACAGGCTTTGCTTCTTGTCTTCAGTTTGTTCTCTGCACACAACCTTTGCTCATTGTTACCTGTTTATAAAACAGGTGTTCAGTTTTGACGGCCTTTTCTTAATTCTTGTTTTACATTCTCTGGGCCTGATGCCTTTGACTTGTTTGCCCGCAACCCTTGGAGTTTGACTGACTGCCTGATATTTCGCAGTCTAATTCACCTATAGGTTCTTACTTCTGGGTTGCCACGCACGCCACCAGTGGAAGGTTGAAGATGTGGTGCTTCAGTCTTCGATCTGGACCTTCTAACAGATCAAGAGGTTGAAGCACCCATGTGGGTTACGTCCTTTCCTTGGTGTGTGCGCCCCTGCGGGGCTCTATGCAGAGATGGGTGTTGCGCCCCTGCGGGGCTTCCTGCAGAGATATATCCTTGGATATTTCTTTTTAGTGAAGCTGTTTCTTTCGTTGTCTTCTTCTTTTCTTTCTTTTACTTGATTCTCCCTCAACACTGCCCCCCTCTTGGACTCTATCATCCCTGACAGGCTTTGATAAGCGACGGGCATATGTGTGATAAACTCTTTGCTCTGTATCATTCAGCAGATTTGCTTCACGTATCATGAGTTGTTTCCATTGTTCTGCCTTCACACCCTCATTGGGTGGCTGTCTGTGATCTGCGAAGAAGCTAAGTTCATAAGCCACTAATCTGGCATTTAAATTTGACGACATCTTCAAAAAGATTTCGGAATCAATTTCAAAAAATCCTGTAAAGAAAGCTTCTTCGAAAGTCTGCATATATACACTTGGCAGGAACATAATTCTAGAATAATAAGCCATTATTGTTGGGCGGCTAGGCATGACTGAGAGATCAAAAATGAGGATCTCCGTTCCTTGATTAATACCGATGAAGTTCAAAAAGGTGTAAGCCGCGTGCTTGAATACCTTCAAGACGGTGAGGATCATGCTAAGTATTTTTTTTGTCATTTTTACAGCTAAATCAGGTACTGTCGCATAAATCTGTAGCCAAAATTCTATGGTTTTGACCATATACTCCTCCGTTGGTAAGTAGTTATGTGGCGGGCTCGGAAGCATGGGATAATTGAGCCACTGCTTATTGATAGTGCCACTTCGTTGCAAATCCAAAAATTCCCTGGTATCCCTTCTGCGTGGTAGTGGACAAAATGAAGGGTTTACCTGGAATGCATATGGCGCTGCTTGCCAATGCACTCGTAGTGTGGGATGTTTCTCCAAAAATTTTCGCCGCCACACCGGTTGCGCAGCTTCAAACTCTGCTTGAGTGTATTCGAATGTGTCATGTTTGAAATTTAGCTGCTCATCTGGACTCTTCCTTGTAATCTTTATTATGTAGCGTCTCGTCTTTTCTTTCAAGAGTCCATAGGGAATATTGAAGGGCTTCATGATTTTGTCCAGGTCCTTGCCTTTGATCTTGGCCTCTTTCATGACTTTTACCACTTCGTTTTCAAAATGTTCTGTTAACCGGGACACCACTAGTGCCCGTTCCTTCTGACTTATTTCTGCAGTATATGGCATAGGATGTTCATCATGTATATCCGCCACCTGCTCACGTATTGGAGAATTATAGATCGGGTGAGATAGAGGGCTTACCTCTACCTCATCAGTAGGATTTTCCTTTATTGGCTCTACTGGTGTCCCGATTGGTGCTTTTTCTTTCATCTGAGTCTTCAATTGTTCTATGCATTCATCTTTCTCTTTTACCTTTTGCATGGCTTCTCTGAGTGTTTCTTTAGTGGCCAGCAATTCTTTACCTATTTCAGCTACGTGATCCATGTTTTCACTGTAGCTTTGGACCAGTTTGGCATTCACTTTTTGTAGTTGATGCTTCAGTTCACTGGTTTCGTTGTCGTAACGGCTCTTCCATTCCTCTGTCTTTGCTTGTTCTTGCTGTAGCAGCTCTTCATATTTTGAGATTTGATCTCTCAATTCTTTTTCTTTGGTTTCTGTGGCTGCTTGTTGCTCAATTGGTTGGTCATATAATAACGACTTCATCAATTCTTTATTTCTGTTGCGGAGGCTGTCATTCTCTTCCATATACAACTTGAGTTGTTGTTCTAAGAGCATGCTTCTCATCTTCGTTTTCTCTTTCTCAGCCTCGCTTGCATCGTGTAATTTTTGCAACTCTGTTAGTTGTGTATGCAGCTGTTTATTCTGAGCGATGGATGCTTCATGTTGTGTCTTGATTGCCAGCACCTCGGTACTTTTGATTGTTAATTCTTTTTGCGCTGCAATCAATTGTGCCGATAGCTGCTCACTCATGAGTTGAAACTGATTTTTTTCTCTTCGTGCTTGATCATAGTCGGCATCTATATCCATCATCTGTTGTTGAGTGTCCATGGCCGTTTTAATCATCTGCTTGACTAATGGTTTCAGCTGAGTGACATCCACATTAAGCCATGTTTTTGGTATGCTTGGTTCTTCTCCGGTATTGATGTCTTTTCCTTGTGCAATATGTAGTGTAGTGTCATGGGGCTGCCTAATCTGAAGTTGGATCCTTGGATCAGCCCCCATGTTTGCCTGTTTTTCTTGAGGTGTGTCATCCAGCACCTCGATCACAGGTTGTTCTTGGTGTTGGAACTCCTTCGTTTCCTTACTCACTGGAGTTTGTCCTTCCTCTTTAATAGGTGGTTTTACCTGTGTAGCACTGGTTGTATCTTCTTTGATGCTTATTTTTGTAGTGTCATTCAATTGAATGACGTGCTCCGGTTCCCTAGATTCTTCGACTCTCTTTTCCTTTTCTTCTTGATTTTGTGGCGTGACTTCCACTTGATCAATCTCATTCCATTCATCCTCTTGTGTTTCTGTCCGTATATCAGTATCTAAGGTATCTTTTTCAGGACTGGATTCCGTGTTGGTACTAGAATCATCAATGCCCAGCTCTTTGTATCTTCCAGTTTGTTTTGGTGTTTTCTCTGGACTCCGTTGTGGCTTCTCTTGACTAGTTTGTCTATAATGATGGCCTTGAACGTTTAAATTTACCTGTCCTCGCATATATTGATGTGTTTCTTCGAGAGCCGCGGACAGATCTCTCTTTGTAATTGGCACTTGTGCCGTCGTGATCTTCGGTAAGAGATGAGATCTCTTTGATTGTGGTGTAGCTTGGGCTTCCTCCTCCCGTAAGCGCTTCGTACCCCTCATGGGTTTTTGTGTGCTGGTCCCAGCTTCTTCAACCATAGCTACTGATTTCTTTTTCTTAGGGACTGTAGCTGATTTTGCATACTTGGCTAGCCCTTCTGAGGTTGGCATCTCTCTCAAACAATTCTTCATTTCTAGAGCTTCATATATCAATAAGGTTAATGCAGAACTGCCATTCAAGAACTTCTTCTGGCTCCATTTCTTTTGGGCTTCAAATAATCTTTCTTGGACATACCCTGTTAAATTGATTTTGTTTCCAATTTGCCTCATAGCATGTGATAATAGTTTTACTACTATCTTTTGTGGAGCAGTGTATCTGTGCATACTGGGGAAACAAAAGTGTTGATGTACCAATCGCACAGCATCTTCTATGTCAATTCTGTTTATCTCCAAGAATGACCTCTTTTTTGGATCATGACATTCCTCTTTTACATTTGTACTTCCTGTTTGATTCCATCCAAAAGCTTTATTGATTAACTCATGTGTGAATTGGATGGTCTTCCAAGTCCCTACTTTATCCAAAACTCGTGCTTCGGGAACTGAGATCTTTGTTGCAGCAGGTTGCATGGTATTCATTACCTGTGCACATCTCTAAAAATCTGGAACATAAATTGGCAATTTGAGAAATGCCTCTATGCCTGCTTGTGTCCATACATCTTCAATATGAGGTAATCCCTGTATTATTGTCTTGAAATCCTGTGACATGATTGGAAAATAGTGATCTGTATCCATAATCTTGATAGTTGCCATGAAAATGAGTTCTGCCACTGGTTGATCATCCCGGAACCAGTGACCTCTTGCTTTTGTAATGGACTTGAGTGGGAAAAGCTAGACCTCTTCCTGTTGCGTAGAGTCTGAATCAGTAGACGCCATCTGCACTCAATATAGAGTATGAATTAGTCGCCATATCTTATCATAAATCCTCCTTTGTTTATTTGTGATAAGCTCGATATTGCTCCGAGTGAACGGTGTCGTCCCTTTCCCGTGGGTGTGAGAAAGGTAATACCTGGATTTTTCACATATTCAAGTATTTTTTATATTTTTGTCTGAAAAGGAAAACAGAAAAGTTAGTTTATAGCCGAAGCGATTATTATCATTTTTTTTTGGAGTAATTTTCTGTATGTACAAGTGCTCTCCTATTTCCTGAGAGGAAAATGTGCTTGACTATCCTGAAATAGAAGAAGGATGTGCCGAATGCTTGGCCTTGTAATGTGGCCCTATTATGCATACTTTTGGTATTGGCAATTCCATATGTGTGCAATTGGAAGTAGTTTGATGATACAAGCTGTTTGTTTTGTCTTTCGGTATCCAAATCTGTTGTTTTATGTTGGGCCTTGTTGTATGTTGCCCACTTCTACTGGATGTGGCTCTTTTCTTCTCGTTGTCTGTCTGTTTGATCTGATTTATAAGTCTCGAAATGGCTCAGGTGGCTATCACAGGCTCCTTCTTTCTCCAGTAACTCCTTTTTTGTGGTTGTTTTGCCTATGGACTATATTGGTTCTTCCAGTGTTGAGGATCATTATTCCGACTTAGTTTCTTGGGAGCGCATGACTTAGGAATCGAGATTTGTGAACGATCCTGTTGAGTGGCTACAACTTTCTTTGGAATCCATATTGTAGCAGTTCGTTGATGACTTCGTTGTTCCGACTGAGTTGGTTTCTTCTTTGATTGTTTGTTCTGATGTCGGTTGTGCTTCTGTCGTCGGAGATACTCCTCTACTTGATCTTTCTTTATCCACGCTTGGTTAGAGTATGGAATAGGGTATATTTTAATGGGTACGGATTTTGAATTATTCAGAGGATTAGTCTCTCTTTGGCATAGTGCTTTACCAAGGTCAGCTTCAGCTTGATTGACACTCTCGTGACTTGCTAGACTAGAAGATTGTGTGCAATCAAAATTCAATGTGTCCGCACATATAGAACTCGATGATGGTGTTTCTATAGTGCTAGTGATCATACATTCAGGACTTTGTTCATTAGAATGAACTGTTTGCTCCATGCTCACAGATCTGATTGGCCGTTCGTCTAGCAGACTCAATACTTCACGATGTCCTATCCTAGCTGAGATGTATCCTAACGCCATTTGAATGGTCACCTCGTATTCGTAAATCCAGTCTTGTCCTAACACTATCTCCTCAAGTAAATCTTGATCATGACACACTAATAGCTTTTGTTCCATAGTGTGGTTGCCAAGATGCAGAAGTAAGGTAATCTCACCTATGCATTGAGTAATCGTTCCTCCTATTCCTATCAATTGGGCCATCGATGGGCGTACTGTCTCCTTGAGTTTTTGGGTCAAAGAAAGCTTGATACAGCTTACAGCAGCTCTGGTGTCAATGAGAGCATTCACCAAGTGGTACTCAGTTTTTCCTGCCCCCAAATTTAAATATGGTTGCGTTCTCTGAGATCCTAGGTTTTGAATGGCTCTAACATTAGCCATCGGGATGAGTTCTTCTCCTGGTCGATATCTCTCATCTCGTTCTCTCATCCACTCCTTCCGTTTCTTTATTCTTTCCAATGCTTCCTGTCTCGCTTCTTCTCGTATCCTTTCCTCTTCTATGCGTCTATTCTTGCCTTTGATTAATCGAGACATTGTTTCTTCGGTCAGTGGTTCTAGATATTTTTTTACTCTACATCCACTGATATAGTTTGGTAATACATCTCCATCTAGAGTTGCTAAGCTGATGGCTCCACTTGTGGATATGCGATTAATGATTAAGGGGCCATATCCTCTCTTCTGCAACTTCTTAGCATGTTGTTTCAAGGTGTATACCAAAACTAAATCTCCTTCCTCCAAATTTTTTTCCTTAATGTGCGCATCAAAGTAGGCTTTCTGTCTTCGTTTAGCAGCATAAATGCCTGCTACTGCTTGTAACCTAGTTTCGTGAAGCTTTTCTATTTGATCCAATTGAGCTGATAGTTCATGTCCTGTCCACTCATAGGTAGTTGCTACTCTCAGAGTGGGAATTAAGAATTCAATTGGCAAAATAGCATTTTGTCCATACACTAAGTTAAAAGGAGTAGTGCCTATGGCGGTTTTATAGGCTACTCGAAATGCCCATAAAGCATGATGTAACTGCTTATCCCAATCTGATCTACCATTGTTAACAATTTTGGTGAGAACTGTACACAAGATTTTATTAGAACTTTCGGCTTGTCCATTGGCTTGCGGGTGATAAGGAGCGGATTTCTTATGAATTACTAAGAATTCATTCAATAAAGCTTCTATCACTTCATTCACAAAGTGCGTACCTCTATCACTCACAATTTCTATTGGTAGTCCAAATCTAATGAAAATGTTCTCAAAGAGAAACTTGGCCGTGGTTCTTGCATCATTTTTCTTGGTTGCTTTTGCTTCAACCCATTTGGTCAGATAGTCTGTAGCTACAATTATATATTCGGCATGGGATCCTTTTGTTGGTGGGTTAATAGGTCCTATGAAGTCTATTCCCCATTTCGTGAAAGCTCTAGCACTCATCATGGGTCTAAGTGGCATCTCATCTCTTCTAATTGGATATTTCGTTCGTTGACAAGTATCACATCGTTGCACATATGTTACGGCATCTTGGTGTAGAGTTGGCCACCACATTCCCGCAAAGAGGATCATTTTTGCTGTTTTATCTGCAGAGAAGTGACCTCCTGCAGCTCCTGTATGAGCCATCTCTAACACAGAAAGATACCCTTCTTCGTGAATGCACATTCGTAATTGGTTATCTTTCCCTCGTTTAAAGAGTTGTTTTCCTATAATGGCATAATCCTTACTTTGTTCTTCAAGTGCACGTTTCCTCGCTGAAGTGGCTCCTTCTGGGTATTCTTGAGTTTTCAAGAACTTTACCAGAGGCATGCTCCATCTTGGTGCTATTGTAGAATAGCATAAGGTTGAGTTGTCATCTGGGATTTGTTCTTGACAGATTTGACAGGTTGACACATAGTTATGTGCATCTTTTTGCATGGTTGGCCAATATATGCCAAATCTCTTGAGTGTTTGCCACGTTCCATTTGCATTCAAATGAGTTCTCCATTGGTTTACGTGAGCTTTCTGAAGCCACATTTCTTGTTCCTCTTCTTCCACACATCTCATCAATAATCCGCTTGAATCCTGGTGATACAAGCTTCCCGCAATGATGTGAAGGTTTTTAGTCTTCCATAGGTCTTGGGTTTGGTTTGGCGTGATCCCATCTTTAGGTCCATGAGTAAGTATAGGGATCAACTTTTCTGCCCATTGAGGACATACTTCCAGGTTAAAAAGGTACGTATCAGGCAGATCATCTGGTACTCCTATGGGTGGTTCTCCATGGGTCATTCTTGATAAGTGGTCTGCTCTTATGTGGGTATTTCCTTTCTTGACTACTACTTCAAAATCAAACTCCATTAGCAATAAAAACCATCGTACTAGTCTTCTTGTATTACAAGGCTTGTTGACTAAGTACAATAGGGCTTGATGATCAATGAAGAATTTGAATTTGTTTGCCAACAGGTAATGTCTGAACTTTTTGACTGCGTACACCATCCCTAGGCCTTCTCTCTCCGTGGTGGTATAATTGCGTTCTGCTTGATTTAACTGTCTACTAGCATAGGCTATAGGGTGGTCTAATTTTCCTGTGTCAGCAGGTTGAGCTAAGATGCAACCAATGGCAAACTTGGATGCATCCACATGAATGTGAAACGGCTTATTCCAGTTAGGGACTCGAAGGATTGGTGCTGAACTCAATCGCTTCTTTAACTCATTGAAGGCTCTCTCGCATTCTTCGGTCCAATTAAATAGAGTCAATAATGCATAAAGAGGTCTAGCAATTATGGCGTACATATGTATAAATCTTCGATAGTATCCACAATGTCCCATAAATGCTTGGACTTCCTTAGCCGTCTTAGGTCTTGGTAAATCCAGAATCACTTTAATTTTGTCTTCATCAGTTGAGATTCCGTTTTTAGAGACAATATGTCCTAATATTTTCCCTTGTCTAACCATGAAGACACATTTTTCAGGGTTAAGGCATACTCGATATTGTCGACATTTAGCAAAGATCTTTTCTAGCTCAGGGATGTGCTCCGATCGTATAGCTGAATAAGTACAAAGATCATCCACATATACCTCCATACTTTTTCTCAGAAATTCCTTGAACACATGACACATCAATCTTTGGAAGGTAGCTGGAGCATTCGTTAAACCAAAAGGCATGACTCTAAAGGCGTATACTCCCCATTCAGTTGCGAAAGCTGTTTTATGTTGGTCCTCAGGAGCAATGGCTACCTGATTATACCCTGAAAAGCCATCCAGAAAGCTATAAACTTCCTTCCCTGCTACTCTTTCCAAGAGATGATCCGTGATTGGTAAAGGATAACTATCCCTTATGGTCGCGGCATTTACTTTCTTCAAATTGATGCACACTCTTAATTTTCCATTTTTTTTCGGTACTACCACCAAAGGTGACACCCATTCCGTGTGCTCAATTTCGTATATAAATCCAGCATCTAGTAATTTGTCTATTTCTTCCTTTATTTTTGCTGAATACACATCATTATAGGTGTATGGTCTTTGTTTAGAAGGTTTGGCTTCGGATGTCATGGGAATTCTATGCGCACATATAGAAGGGTCGACTCCTTTCAAGTCCTTATAGGTCCAAGCAAAGACATCCCGATATTCTCTTATGAGGCGAATTAACTCCTGTTCTTCCTCTAATGAGACATCCTGTCCTATGTAGGTACATCGTTCTTCTCCTTCCTCCAACGTCACCACTATCTTCTTGGTTTGTTCTTTATTGTCATAAGCTATTCCTGGCTGTGCCTCTCTTTTAGGCATTTGAATAGCGATTTTTCTCTCCTCCACTTCATATTTTTTAAAGTGAGCTGGTACCTCAAATTGGTCTTGGGGTTTATTTTCTTCATCTTTTGATTCTCTTTCAAATTCTAATTCCCCCTTCTGTGTGAGTTCCTGGTGTTTTTCCTTGGCTGTAATATTTATGTTGGTGGTACTATTCCCTAGATCCATTGGTTCGGGCTCCATTTCAATGCTCTCGTAGTCCTCCTTCCAGTCTTTCTCGATCACTTCACCTTCTTCCGCTTCCTGAAGGACTACCACATACAGACTCACATCATAACCCTCCTCATCGATACATTCGTTCATGGTCACTACTTCTTCGTTTACACAGACGTCGAGGGTTGCTAAAATTTCCATCCAACCGTGTGGTTCAAATTCTTCATCCGGAAATACTTGTGGCATGTAAGCTTGATCTTGTACAGACCTAGTTATTCCTTGTTTCTGCTGCCATCCTTTTCTTCTCTCCTCTTCCTTCTTTGCAGTTTGGCATATCCATAAATGAGTGTCCTCGTTCATCCAAGATTGATCACTAGAACCTATGCTATGAATTGATTGATCGTCTTCCTCCTTATGAATTTGATTCCATTCTAGAGGTGGAACATCTTGATAAGTGTATGTATGTAGGTTAATTCTAGTGGTGGTTCCTTCATGTTGTAGGTATACCGCGTCTTTTCCCCAATCCTGTACAACCTTTAACTGTCTCATGAAAGGCCTTCCCAGAATCATTTCATAATTGCTTGGCCTTTCGAAGTGACATATTGCTAAAGTGTGTTCGAATTCCACTCCACACGTATT
The DNA here is from genome assembly GCA_020310875.1 of Ceratopteris richardii. NCBI lineage: Eukaryota > Viridiplantae > Streptophyta > Polypodiopsida > Polypodiales > Pteridaceae > Ceratopteris > Ceratopteris richardii. The sequence continues at coordinate 72,810,752 of CM035440.1, read as the reverse complement.
GAAGACCACTCGTTCCAACAATCCTAAGGGTCTCTTCGTATGTCCATCTGCCATTTGTATTTTCATGCGTGTCGGTCTTAATGCTGGTTGTCCCCATTTCTCCCAAATTTCTTTGGTAGCAATGCCAACACCAGCTCCTGAATCTAATATGGCTTTGGTTGTATAACCCCTAAAGGTAATTGGAAGGCAGGTATTTCCTTCATCTCCCTCACTAAAGTCTCCTACCTTGTCCACTGGAATTCTCACCGTGTCAACTTCGTCTGCTATTTCTTTCTTTTCCTCTTTGACTTCCCATTGATTGATTAATTTTTCCTTCAAATGTGGTTTTACCTTCAATAGTTCTTCGAATGTTAGGGTACAAGGGATTTTTACCTCTCTAAGGCGTTGTATGATCTCAGATGTTTGGACTGATGGGTTCGTTTCTTGTTTCCGCATTGAGGGAATGCGATACAGTTCTGAATTGTGTTCGTACTCCCCTGTGTAATTGGGCAGTTCCTTTACATCTTCGTCTTCTTTGTCACTAGCATCCATTGGAAATATTTCTTCGGAATTTAATTCAGGTATTGAACCCTCTATTTCATCTCTTGCTTCTAGTTCTTCAAAGGGTGGTTCAATTCCTTCCACTTTCTTCCATTTGTCCTCTTGAACTCGTTCCCATAGATTCTTAGTCCATTCTCCTTCTACCTCGGGGACTATGGATCCTTCCCTTCTTTCAATACCCCGTTCGTCATTCTGTGTTCTACTTGCTTCAGGCTTTTCATGAGTGTTTACACGCTCTTGGAACTCTCCTTCAGAAATTCGGGTGTTGGGTAAAGGCGATGCAGGTTTTTCTAAGGTTCGTTGTGCAACTTCTATCAATTTTTTGCAGATCTCTAGTCTTTCCTTTTCTAGGTCGCCTCTTGGATATTCTCTCTCGTGTTGTTCTATGGTAGGTCCTCCTCTTATTCGTGCCTTGTATGCCTGAATCCACATGGCTAATTCTTCAGGCATAGGATCTGCTAAAATTGATCCAACCTCTTCTTTCTGATACTTTTCATTTTTAATTTCTTTTTCCTTCTTTGGTTCTTCCTTTGGTTTTTGTTTGTTTTCCTCCTTTTCCTTCTTTAGTAATAACTTCTTTTCTTTTATCCTATCTCTTCGGTGCTTCCATCTTTGGGACCTTTTACTTGTCATACTTTTCTCCGGCTCTTCTGAGTCTTCAACTCTTTGAGGGGTGGGTGTGTTCACCTCCTTGTCACTTTGGTTGTTCTCCTCCGTTTTATCAGGGGTCTCTCTGGCTTTGGCTCTCGTTATTGCTTTCAATGGTACTGTGTACTCTTTATCACTCCCTGATGATTCAATTACTTCTATTACGTTGATTTGCACGTTAGATGTAACCTTGTTAGGATTCTTAGGGCAATCTCTAAAAAGGTGTTCCTTACCACAATCACTACAGTAACCTTCCCAGACTCGTTGTGGTGGTGGTGGATTTGGCAATGTGCATTCTCTGATGTAGTGATCACCTCCACATCTGTAACATGGTCCTCTGGGTACAGGCGGTCTGTTCATGGGTCGGGGTGGTATAGTTGCTCTAGGATCTGTGTACATTAATGACACATAGTCCTGCTCATATCCGTATGGACTTTCTGGTGCTTCCATGGCATAGGCGTATGGTTCATACAGTTGTCCATATTTTATCATAGAACTTTCATAATTGGGATATGCACCTTGACTATGGTCATAACATGAGTCATATGGTTCATTACTAGTCAAAGGTGTGGCGGGGACTAGTGCTCTCTCTAGGTTTTCTTCAGGTTGAGCAACTTTGACTGGGACAACGTTCTGAGGATGGGGCGGTTGTTGTCCTAGTACTGGCTGTGGTTGGGTGTATCCTTGATATGCATATGGTCGTGGCACTGATGCTTGCGGCTGATAAGTAGGATATCTAACTGCTTCACCTCCCTGATCTCTCTGAGGGTATCCATAAGATCTCATGTATTGCTGTGCAGGTCTCGCTTGCCTATTGTAGGGACAATTTTCTGTGCTGTGATTTGTGTATTTTTGTTCTATACTGCAAAATTGTAGAGGTCCTGGGACAGTAGGTCTATTATAAGTGTAAGCAGGTGGTGGAACTACACCCCTAGTACACAAGTGAGAAGGATGATCACCTCCGCAGTGCATACACCTTCTGAGCATGGGAACTCTCATTGGGGGGTAGTTCCTCTGTCCTTGAACGTTCAATTTTTTTGCTAACAAATCGGTTATTTCCTCTACATGATTTTTAGGTATGGATGCGTTACTGGTCGAATCTTCGCTTTTCGAGCTTCCTTGAGGTATTTTCAGATCCTCTGCAAGATTATCTTCTAAATCTATGCATTCCTTCATGCATTCTTGCAAGGTCTGAACCCTTTTCACATACACCAATGATCTCAAGGATCCGTTCAATAATCCCTCCAAAAACAATGACACCATTTTATTTTGTGTCGGCCTCTCTTCCACTGGGCATCTGTCTACATATTGTTTGAATCTTCTGGCAGCCAATCTCACTGACTCGGTAGGGACTTGCTTGAAGCTATGGATTAATGATGAAGAATTGTTTTTGATTCCTGATTTAGTAAATTCCTCAATCATTTCTTGGTATACCTGCTCCATGTTCTGAAAAGTATTAGGGTCCAATGGCTGAAACCATGCCAAAGCTGTGTCCGACAGTGTAAGACCAAAGGACTCATATTGGATCAAAAAGTCTTCTACCTGTTCGGCTCTGATTACTTGTTTGAATTCAGCTATATGATTGTAAGGTTCACTAGAGCCATCATAGTGATTTCTCATGCATTTAGCAACTTGGATTGGCCTTAACCTTCTTCCTGCCTCGGGTGGTCTAGGCATCACTGGGAAAATTGGTCTTCCTATGGGTATGCCTGGTCCTCTTACTATCGGAGGTCTGACTGGAGCATGAATTCCATGTCTTGTATCAATAGTTGGTTGAGGTCGGTAGTTAGGGTTATTTGCAGGCATAGCAAACTCTACATGTGGTCTAACTGGTATTTGTGTTTGTTGTGTTTGGCCCGACTGTTGGTATGAATCATTATGGGATGTTCCAAGTGGATGTCTTGAAGTAGTGGCTTGGTCCCTAGGGGGAAACACTGGGATATTCTGATACTTCAACTCAACTCTTTCTGCTTCTGTTAAGGGCCAATATCTTCTCTGATTCTTGTCCAGATATGTGATGATGGTGGAGAAATCAGGATCTTGCAACTCATAGATGGTGACTGGGCTAGGAGCAGCTTCCCAAATTGAAGAATGTGCTCTAAGGAGATGCTCCATCCCATTGATCAAATATACATCCATTAAGGTGTCATCTTGGGGAATCAGATCTCCTCTCCATATCCTAGCAACCTTAGATCTCCCTCTAGGTGTGGTTACTTGCTCTTCGTTCCCTCCTCCAGTCAAGTTTGAAACATTATTTTCTTCACCAATTTCATTAATGTTTTCTGGGTGTTCTGTGACAACGTATTGAATGTCTCTTTTGTCCATGTAGAATCCTCCTACGTACTTGACTGCTGGTCTAGGCACTATGTAAGCTTCTGAAGCTTTCCTTAATCTGGCCACTGATCTGTTTAGACAATCCACATAAATAGGGATCTCATTTTGGTTGGTGTTCACATACTCCAAAGAGGTCCTGTACTCTCCCTCAATGATTGACATCATGCCAATCATGGGCACTGTGTTCTGCATGTCCTCTGAAGCCATGGGAATTTCTTCCTCTCACTCATTGGAGGTCTCTGAGTAATGTGAACGGTTACTTGGCTCTGCCACACTACCTACAGAAGAGATTACACTTCTTCGGCTTCCTAGGGTTCTTCCGGATCTCAGGTTCATCCACTTCACAGCTGAGGTCAGTCCTTTCTAACCTCCTAGCCTCTGAGATTCTTCATCAAAGGTCAGGGTTTCTAGAAGACTTTGGCAAGGAAAGGACTGAAACGATCTTTGGGCTAAAACGATCTTTGGTCTGAAACGATACACGATACTGATCAGATATCGCGATCCCTGAGGACCAGACGATACACGATATCTCACAAAACGATACCTCAGAAACGATCTCTCGCAGACGATCGCTGATAAAACGATACACGATACTTGTTAGGTATCACGATCGCTAAACCAAACGATCTCTGGGCCAAACGATACCCGATATTTGATGAAAACGATACTTGATACTTGGTGAGTATCGCGATCTCTGAGAAGCGATACGTGATACTTGACCAAAACGATACTCGATACTTGAGATCCGCGATACACGATCTCTGAACTGAAACGATCGACGATACACGATACTTGGTGGGTATCGCGATCTCTGAGACGCGATACACGATACTTGACCCAAACGATACTTCACCAACGATCGACGATACTTGATCAAAACGATACTTCAGAGAAACGATACTTGGCCCACACGATAAACGATACTTGGACTAGCAAGCGATACACGATACTTCGTCTCAGACGATACTTGACCCAAACGATCGCTAGGAAAACGATACACGATACTGGCTAGGTATCGCGATCGTTGACCAAACGATACTTCTCAAGTATCGCGACCGGCACGAAACGATACACGATCTACGATACACGATAGACGATCGCTGGCGAAACGATCTCTGACCAAGTATCGCGATCGGTATGAAACGATACACGATCGATGGGAAATATCGCGATACTCGACCACAGGAGCAAAACGATACTTGATAAGTATCGCGATACTCAACCGCGGGAGCAAAACGATACTTGACCCTTAGAAAATTTTTAAGAAAGGTTTTTTTTTGAGTTTTGTTTTGATTCCCTTGTTCTCCTAGCTCCTCTCTCCTCTCCTCATTCTCTGTATCAAACAAAACACCTCTTTTACCCCCTGAACACCTCAGACGATACCTGACGCAGATCGTTTGGTTCTAGCAACTGGATTCAAATGATAAATGTGAGCAACTATGAATGTGCTTACCTCAAGCTCTTTCTCTCAACACTTTAATCACACCTCAATCGCTCTGCGCAGCTCACACGACCCCGTCCACAGCTCACGATACTCGACGGGGATTCTGCACGATACTTGCTCAAAAGCACAAGTAACTTGCAAAATGAATTTTTTTGGCTTTTATAGTTGGGATTTTCTTGCTTACAAAAAGGAAATTTTTCTGAACAAGACTAAACTCTACCCTAATGACTTGGTCTACTCTCTAACTACTCCTACTCTCCTCTTACTACTCACTTCCCTAAACTATCAACTCACTACACACACTCCAAGAATGAGAAGTAGCAAGTGTGGCTGAAAATGACTTACCAAAGAAGAGAAAATTTCCACTCCTTCACGTACTTCAATACAAAAAGCTACTTACCATCACACGAATACCTCGGTTTGATTCGTCACTCCCCGGCAACGGAGCCAAAAAGTGTGTTGACCTAAGCATCAACTTAGGGACTTGCGGAGAAAGAGACTATACCTCAATCCCCTCACAAGTGCATATAGTGGAGATACACGCTTTTAATTATCAATCCAAAGAGTATGCGAACCCTAACCGAGTGTATGAGGACATGCAATCATGTAATGATCAATGCAAATGAACTCCGCAAAGAGTACAATCAAGGTAAATACTTATCCAAACGAGCCCCAACTGTTGGTCCAGGCGAAACGATACTTGGTGCAGCAGCCGTCAGTATTTTGGACTTTTCTCCCAGCTCCGAACTCTAAATATAGCGAATAGCATATGCGTTTCGAAGCTCTCGAGAAAACGCATCCAATGGCAGTGGTTTCACTCAATTCTGACGCTCCTACTTCAAGTTATGGTCAAAATACTGAGTCGCGGGAATACTTTCCTACACTTCAGCACTTCCTACACCTCGCATACACATTACCTACAGCAAAAAACAGCTCTCATGGATAGACAACACTCACAAGCACTCTTTCCAAGCAATACACATGCATACAAGCTCACGAAGAAGAAGATATGGAGTGAAGAAGACACAAATTCGAATTTCTGTGCTCTCTATTCTCACAATGGCAAAAAGTTCTTTACAAAGAGTCACATTTGACTTATATACTAGTGCCCTAAAAATGGTCCTTTCACACAAGAGACCGGCACTTTATTCACTAAAAGACTAATTTCTCTACTAATTTACATGGGTAAGCTTCTAATCTTCTATGGGGATGCATCTAGAGGACTCCTCTAGTGCCTTTACAACGGAAAATATATTACAAGAATGATTATGATACAAAAATATGATGTCCAAATCGGAAAAATTTTGGGGCCCGTCTTTTTTCTTCTTTGTACTTCTTTAGCTCTGCAACAATGAGCTCAGCCCAACAAGCTTGATTGCCTCGAAGATCTCACTGACTACAAAAATACTTAAGTGTATGGTGATCTGTGTATACCTTAAAGTCTATGCCATAAAGATAGTGTCGGTATACTTTAAGTGCATATACCACTGCATACAACTCTTGTGCAAGCACTGGCCTGCCAACTTGGCTCAGAACTGTCCCTATGGCTATGCCACAAGCAGCTATCTCTAACTCAAAGAGGATATATGAATCTAGCACTTTGAGTATCGGAGCCTTTGAAACAGCTTGTTTCAGAGTATTAAAACTCTTTTGCTACTCTTGCTTCCATGCAAATGGAATTTTCCCTTGAAACAACTTCGTCATAGGTGCTGCTATCGACAAATATGAAGAGATGAATTTTCGATAGAAACCGGAAAGTCCTAAGAATGAGCGTAACTAGCCCTCATCCTGAGGAGTAGGCCAAGCTAAAAATAACTGATACCTTCTTGGGATCCATCTGAATCCCATCAATAGATACTCCATCCTCGGAAGAAACAACTAATTCTTCTCTGGATTAATGGAGTCTTATCATGATCTCTTACTCTAATCTGATGGTAGCCACTTATGAAATCTATTTTACTAAATACAACGACTCCATCTAGAGTGTCTAAAATATCATTAACCATGGGCATAGGATATCTGTGTCTGACAGAAATCTTATTGAGTGCTCGGTAGTCAATGCACATCCTATAAGATCTATCTTTCTTCTTCACTAAAAGAACTGATACTACAAAAGGTGAATAGCTAGGTCTAATCAGCCCTTTTTTGTAATTCTTTCAAGTACAACTCTTGGAATTCTGTTCTCACTTTTGCTGAAATTGTTGAAGCATTCCAACTAGAGTTCCCATGATTGCATGAATCCATCATAAAACACAATGAATACATACAATATAGAAAATAAATAAACTCACAATCAATTTTAAGCAACTTGGTAGCTTTTACTAATTGTGTCTCTTGGAGATTTGATTCTCCATAGATCAGTAGTCACCTCCCCTCATGCTCAAACTTGATCACTTTACTTAGGCACTATTTATGATGCACTATGCATAGAAACATCAAACTTGCTTCTCAACTTGTCTTCCATTTGGAACTCACTTTCTTACTTGTAGACCTAGCATTGTTATATAAGCACTCCCTATTGGAGACAACCTTGCCTTGTCTAATAAATGCAAACCATGCCTTGCTTTATAATTTTGCCTCACTCCCTGCTAGGGACTTAAACTATAGCCTTGCATTTTTTTTAATTCTTTGTAAACCTTGCTTTTCTGTATATCTTGGCCATTCAAGAGTTATTGGCCTACAGACTTGCCTTATTTGCTTAATAAAAATGAGTCTACCTAGGATCTGTGTCCTTCACTCTAGGTAAATAGATAGATGGAACTATCCGATCTACCCATATTAAATTGTTAGAGAATCAAGATATGATTCTTGTATAGGACTAGTAACTTTAAAGTCTATGTCTTAACTTTCAAATCTAAGAATTTGTTACATGACCTTTCTTGTACTATTTCTATCTATGGAACTCTAATTAAACTTGATTTGCCCTTGTAATTCCACAAATCTGAAATCTATACTTCTTGTGAAATAAACTTCTTTGTTCTATACACATAAATATATGCACTAGAACTCATAACTATGCAATTATAGTAACTACTTATGAACTAGATACTTAATTTATAAGCATCCTAAACTTGTAGGTGTTCTTCGAGTTCTCTTCTAAGGTGTCAACTTACCTTGAGACCTCTTACCTCTAACTATATATAGGTTGGATAGTCTATGAATATTCAAAACAAGTAAGTGACAACAAAAAATAAACAAATTACAAGCCTTTGCTCAATGAAACATGCAGAAATAAGAAACTTTTAGTATGTTCTATATGATTCCATGCATATGCATACTAATTTTCTAAAACTTTTGGCAGCCTAATGGCGTCACTTTAAAATCCAAAATAATTTCAAAAAGCATCAATCATTCAACAAAATCAAATCATTAGTGCCGGTAGGCACGATCTAATTTGTCTTCTCAACGAACACCTGCAATTGAAAACTTTTCCAAGTATGTTGTTGGGCTCTACAGGCTCTCAATCTATATATATATATATATATATATATATATATATATATATATATATATATATATATATATATATATATATATATATATATATATATATGTATGTATATATGTATATATATATATATATATATATATATATATATATGTATATATATATATATATATATATATATATATTTTTCTTTTCGATACCTGCCAATACTTACCACCTGCAAGAAAAGCTCAAGCACCAAACATACATCTCTACTAATGCTCTACTTACGTCATCCTATGCATAACGCAAGAATACTTCTAACATGCCCAATCAACAGAATAATCAATCAAATATTGACTAAATACTTATCTCAAATTCTTTTGGCATTCGTGAAGCATCCAATTGAAGAATTAAGAGTAGAGTATCGACTCCCTTTGGTTCATGGATCGCATATGCCTTCAAAAAAAAAAATGCTTCGTTGATGATGCTTGATGAAGACTCTGAGAGGGCTTTCAATAGCAATAAACATCTCCAAATTTGGAGGAGGTATACCCAAGATATCGACAAAAGAGTGAATATTGGAGAGACAAAGTAGGTAAAACCTAAACTATGCTCTGTAAACCAAAATCGTTTGACTTGCACTCTTGAGAAGATATGAGCGCGCACGGCTTATAATATCCCACATGTCAGATCATACTTCCCTGCACTATATATGCTAGCAACGCTATCTCAGCTTTTCAAACAAAATCCAGTCCGTAGAGCCTTCTCTCTGCCTATGGCCTCGGCTGCTGAAGGACGTCGGTGCAGGATATGAATATGCCACATGGATCTCCTCAGACATGACCCCATGCCACTGGAAAGTCAACTGGCCAAATAACGTGGGCAAGATACTGCTCGCATGGTCTCTGAAAATTTCGGAGGACCTGGAAGCGATACGACTAGGCACTCTTCCTTCACGAGAAGGGTTGTACCTCACATGCGAATCCACTACAGAGGGAGTCATACGCGGGTTCAGAACTCTTCTCTTGCTTCATCTTCTGTGTAGAGTTCGAAGTCAAACACGACCTCTGATCTCTGAGCCGCTGATGATGACAAAGAAGGCGACAGAAAAAAAAACCGAAAATCTCACGTAAAAGCAAACGATGAAGGAACTTCATAGCTCTGCTACCAAGTGTGAGAAAGACTTGAATGATGTGTGTGTGACTCTCCTCCCATCCATATATATCCTCTTGTACTCTAAAAATAGCAACGGTATACTCTAAAAATAGTAATGATCTGGATTAGTCTAGCGTGAACATGTGGCCATCATGCAACACTTATTCCCATTACTACCAAAGCAGTTACCATTACTACCAAAGTACCTTAGGGTATCCCCCGAGCTTGGGACCTTGGCTAGCTAGCCCTTGTCCCTCACACACATGGATTGATCCCTGTGGATCAAATAGACTGATCCCTGTGGATCAAATGCATTGATCCTTGTGGATCAATGTCTGACACCCTGCATCTCTTAAAAACATTCTGCAGCTGTTGCAAGTGATGGTCCAAGAAATCTAAAGGGGTCCCTTTGTGAGATCTTGAAAATTAAGAAAAGTCATCCATGAAAATTCTAAGCGTTTCCAGCAACAAGGGTCCAAAAATGACACTGACAGTTCTCTTAAAGGTGGCTGGAGCATTTCTGAGTCCAAATGGCATTTTTACATACACATATGTTCCCCAAGGTGTGATAAAAGCAGTCTTTTCACGATCCTCTGGGTGTATGGATATTTGATTATAACCACTAAAGCCATCCATAAAGCTATATAATGCATGTGCAGCCACTTCTTCAATGACCTACTCTGCAAATGGCATTGGGAATCCATCTGGAATGGTCACCTTGTTGAGTGCTCTAAAGTCAACGCAAATTCTAATTTTGTTGGTATTCTTGTTTGGTACTATAACCATAGGTGAAAGCCATTCTGAGTGTTCCACAGGAATGATTATTCTTGCATCCTCCATCTTCTCTACTTCCACATAAACAGTTTCAACATATTTTGGGTTAAGTCTATAACTCTTTCCTCTTATTGGTTTGGCTCCCTCAATCAGAGGGATTCTGTGCTCTCCATAATTGGCAGGCACTCCTTCTAAGTCTTTATAATGCCAAGCAAAAACATTTGCATAGTGGGTCAAGAAGGATTTTACCTTTTCAAGGACTCGGGGTGGCTCCACAGCCAAGTGGCCACCAAAACTGGATGATTATTGTCCCGAGTGCCTAATTGTATTTCTTTGACAGGGTTTATTTCTACCATAGTATCTTCATGCTCATCTCCAACCTTGTTTTCTTCCACTAGATTTTCATGCATTGTTGCATAAGCAGGGTATTTTGGATTTCAATGCATTCCTCCTTGTCCTCCATCCATCCTGCAGGTATTTCTTGAATTGGGAAAGACCATTCTTCACTAGAATTTTTTACCTTGCCTTTCGCTTTAGTAACTTCCTTCTCTATTGTTGTTGCATCCTCCTCCAAGTTGTATTATAGGGGTGTCTTCCTGCCCCTTCTGTGGTCTGTGATGGGCTCTCCCAACCCATCAACTTGAACTTTATCCTTATTTTTATTATAACATTCGTATGTGCAAGAATTATTAACAAAAATTCCAAAACAAGAGGAAGAGTTGCCTGCTTGGAGCCAATTTAGAATATTCCTCTTCTTCCTCGAACTCTATTTGGGGTTGGTCCTCTCTTTCTGGTTCCATGCAAATGCCAACTCTTTGCATCATGTTGGTGTTCCCTTGATGATGTGGACCCTCCTCTAAATGCATCTGTGTTAGTTCTTGCCCTTTCTTTTGTACCCACATAGTGTCTTTACCCCAATCATGGATGACACTTGCATGCCTCAGCCATGGTCTTCCAATTAAGAGGGGAAATCCTCCTTCAACATGAGGCAGTCTTAAAACCACAAAATCCAGAATGAAAAGATTACCTTGTACTTCCAGTGGAATTGTTGGGATCACTCCCAAGGGCCTTACTTTGCTTTGATCTGCCAAGGTAACAGTGAAATTTGCAGGCCTTGAAGGGTGGAGTCCAATCTTTTCCATTGTCTGTTCAGGCACCAAGTTAATGCCAGAACCACCATCCACAATAACTCCTTGAAAATCATGATCTTTTATAGATACTGTCAGTCGAGGGCTCTTATAATCTGTAAGGGGTGCTTCCCCTACAATTTTACCTTTATGCATAACAACAGTCTTTGCCACTAAACTTGTAGTGGAAGCCTCATCAATTTTCCGCAAGAGTTCTCACTTGAACTTCCCATCCATCTTTATTAAATCAAAAATACTAACCTCCTTTTTCATGGACTTGAGTAGTTTGCAAGCTTTTGATTCCTTAAGAGCATGGGCTCATTTTGACTTATCAAACTCCTCATGAGCCATGTTGAATGCATGTCCAATGGCATCACTGGTACCTATGAAATTTTCTTTTTGCCTTGTGTCTACACATGTGGTGGCCTTGTCTTCGGATGCATCTTTGTCCTTGTTCAATTCATTAATTCTTGATTCTTGACCTATTTCTACTTGAGCCTTCCCCTTGCTTCTTGTCTGCATTGTCAAAGATTCAATTTCTTCTAATTGCACCACCCTGGTAGATGGTGATGGCCTATTGACTTGATCTAACATTTCTTCTTTTTGCACAGAAATCATTTGAATGTGGGGCCCAGATGAAGAGGCTTGATTCTTAGGACAACAATTTGTATAGTGGTCTCTAGCCTCTGGGTAATTCCTGCAAGGAGGGGCATTTTCTAGTAGAGTGCACCTACTTTGATAGTGCCCACATTCTCCACATGTGAAACAAATGATTGGCCTCCTAGGCCCATTTCCAAAGTTATTCCTCTCTCTAGGGTTGTTACCTTGATTGGGTGTAGCTGCCATCACAGTTGCTGGTGGTAAGGGTCCTCCTTGTGTCCAATATGTTGTTGTAGGTATTCCCCTTGATTGGCATTCCTGGGCTTCATGACCATTTTTCTTGCATAATTGGCAAGTCACACTTAATAAAGGACATTCACTTACTATATGACCTTGCTTGGTGCACATGGTACACCAAAGTCCACTCTTGATGCCACCCCCTTTGAGTTCCTACAACTCCTGATGCAGCTGAGCCAATTCCTCTGCTTGGGCCTCCTCCTCCTTTTGGAGCTTTAATGCCTCAATCTCCCTTCTCAACTAAGTAACAACATTCTCCTCCTCTTTGTGGGGCTTATTCCTTTTTAAGCCCTCCAGCTCCTTTCTTAGCTAGATTACTGGGTCCTCCATTTCTGTAGAATATGGTAGTTGAGAAGAAGTTACTCCATACTGTTGCCTTATCTGCTCCAGTCATGTAGGTGTGTTGATGAATTCCTCTTTGGAGGCTGTAAGCAACACTAATTCCTTGATTTTACATTGGGTGGTCACTGGAAGTGGCTTAGCTAACCATTTCTTAACAAAAAGTCATGTGGATGATCTGGCAACTTAGCCATTAGTGCCATAGCCCTAGTTACAAACTGTGGAAATTTCTCACCTGGACCCAATCTCAAGTTTTCTAATTCCTCTTAGAAAACTTTTGGACCCAATCTCAAGTTTTCTAATCTCAAGTTTGTCCCACCGTGCATGCCAAATTTTGTTGGGGAATTCTTGGACAAGAAGGGATTTGAGTGTTTGTAGGAGAAAAGGGAAAGGCAAGAAGAAAGATACACACTGGAAGCATCTCTCACTTGATTATAATAAGACAAATACAATGGTGATGCACAATACAATCCAATGCTTCTGTGAAAAATCCCACAGAGTGCTCAATTACAAAATACCAAATACCCAAGGTCTTGTTGCTGCGGGCCTCCTCCGCACCAGGCCTCCACCTTCTCCAAGCCTGCACTTGTGCACACCTTGCACCAAGCTTCCAATAAGGGGGAGGGATTGGATACCTTCTGTCGGCATGCACACACTGCAATGTGACCTTGGGATCCTTGGGGGGAATAGCTTAACAGTTCTCTGCACACTTCTTAGTCACTCTTCATGCACACCTTGCACTTCACTTCTCTGCGTTGCACACTGTGTGTCTCTTGCACTTCTTTCTATTGCCTCACTTAGACTATGCTCACCTTGCTTAGTCTTAGAATAGTCCAAGAATAGTCCTTGCTTTGATTTGAATGTTGATTCACGTACGCTCCTAACTGCAAGAATATCTTTGTGCTCACTTTGATGTCCCAAGATTATCTCCAAAAGTGGGCAGCCAACAAATCCCTGTTTTGGCCTAAGTGACTTTAGACTAAAACAAAAATTTTAATTGAGGGGCCATACTTTCACTACTCATATGCTGCCGCTTCACATGCCTTCACATTTTCCTTTTAAGTCTTCACTTGTACACCTAAGAGAGGGTTCACCTGAACTTTCCAAAACACTTTAAAAACACTTTGAACCTTAGGGAAATTAGAGAAATACCTCTGCAACCTGTAACCAACTTTCTCCAATTTACCCTTTGTGCACAATTAATGGCGCACTACCTGTGCACTTTGACCCTTGAACTTTGAACACTTTGACTTTTCCCTATTGACTTTGACCTTGAACAAGTTGACTTTGACCAGTTTGACTTTGATCTTTTGACTTTGATGATGGTTGACTTTGACTATAGTTGACTTTGACCAAGATGACTTTTATGGGCTCAATAATGTTGGAGCAAGTCTATGACAAGCCTAAGTATTGGCTTGAGTCTCACAAAGTCTTGGAAGAAGCTTTAAAAAGAAGACTATGTAAAGTTCACTTGTGAACTACCTCTTGTAACTTTTGAAGAGTTTACTTAATGTAAAAGTAAGAGAATCTTAAGTGGTTGAGTCCACATGATCAAGAATGGAAAGAGGAGCCACGAATTCGTGATTTGTGGTAGGTAGAGAATCAAATCAATCATTGATTGATTGGAGAGTGATTGAGGGAAGTTAGCCTCCCAAACTCAACTATAAATAGATGGCAGTTTTAGTCGTGGTTAGAGAGACCTATGTGAAGACCTCCAAGAGCTGAGCTTTATGCCAAATCAAGGTGTGATTACAAGGCACACATATGTATCAGTAAGTCATTGTATTGTACAAGCAATATACTTTCATTTTCATGATTATTTGAGTTCATCTTTCCATGTTCTTGTGATGTGTACTACTCACTGCCATTACTTCAGTTTTTCTCAGTCAGCTTGCAGAGATTGTTTCTCTGCACTTGGTTCATCATTTTCAGTGATTTAACTTGGTAAAGTTAGCTCTATAAGGCTACTATATGCTCACAAATTTTCATGTCATTTGGATGTTGGAATCTTCAGTTATGTTCATTTGAAGTCAACAGGGTATGTTCATCTTCACTTCTCTGTCAGGTACCCGACTTTTTCAGTCATCTTGTCAGAGTCATTTCTCAGTGTTTACTCATCCAAATTCCGTGATTTTAAGCTTGTTGGATTTCGATTACTGTCTAGTATAAGCATACAAATTTTCATGATCATTGGATTCTTACATCTTGAGTTATGTTAATTTTTCTACTCACTGGTCTATTTCTGTAGCAGCCCGTGAAAATCGGGATGATGTCATCACTTGTTAAAAGTCATTCTCAGTGTGTGGTTTGTTATTTTTGATGAGATTATTCTCTAAAGTTAGCTCTTTAAGCTACCTAGCTTTCCCCAAGAGGAATTAATCTAATTGCTGCTGTGCTCAAAGAATTATGTAAAACACTGGACAGGTGTATTAACCAAGAATAGCAAGTTTTCACCTCTGAGCTAACTCCAACTTATCTGTTTTGATCTATCTTTTTGAGAGTGATCTTCCAAGGTACATAGGGTGTCTAATACATCCATTGGCAAGCTAAAAGGGCCCACCATCTACTCCTGGAGTTCATTTGGCTAGTGTAGAGCAAAGAGTTTGCAACACCTCTTCATCTTCAACACATACCTATCCATCTTTTCACAAATAAGACTCAAGCTATGTTAGGAACCTCTTACTGAGGACATGCTTAGACAACTCACATTGGCAAAGAAGCATAAGGAGGAAGAAAAGAGAATACATGCAGAAGCTTGGGCAAAAGCTCTAAAATGCATTAAGTGCATGAAGCTAAGAAGACAAGGACTAGGGAGAGAACATGATAATCATGTTGAGAACCCACTTAGATACCCAATGGCCATGTGTCAAGCAAAGTCAATTTCTCATCCTAGCATAGTGGATAAGAGACCATTCATTAAGGTGATGATAGAACACGGCAACACTCGCCACGAGCTTAGGGATTATGATTCAGGTGCTGCAACTAGTGCCATAAGATGGTCTCATTATATGGACTCAAGAATAGAAATGGGGCCAATTGAGGCATACCTCATAGGGCTAGGAGACATGGAAACCCCTTGCATGGGTGAGGTGGACCTTCTTATCCTCATACACGAAATGACCATGACAATGAAGCTCCTAGTGTGCCATGATGACGACTTGATAGAACCCCTAATCCTTGGCCAAGATTGGCTATACGATCACTCAGTGGACCTAAATCTTAGACAAGGCTCCCTACACATTGGAACCTTGGTCTAGCAATGAGTGATACTACTTGACTTCCCTAACAATACCCAACATGAGGTATGTAGCCGTAGACCATATGAAACAATTGTGTTGGCAGACCGAGAGATCTTTGGACAGATCCATCGGCTAAGCACACTCCTTCCAAAGTCAACCCATGAGATTTTGGCAATGGATAGTTGCCAGACAGGAGGACGTCAAGAGATCTTCCCCTGTTCTTACATCAATGGTCAGGTGGGTTGCATCAACGGTCAGGTGGATTGCATCAGTGGTCAGGTAGACTACATCAATGGACAGCATGGCACCATAGCCTCTGAAGTCCATCCTTCCACACTTACTATGGACTGGCCTAGATCTGTTGTACAGAATGCCTCACTTCTTAATGGGAAAGTTTCGTAAGTGTTGGACCTCCCTTCTTTTCCAAAGCAAAGTGTGAGCCATACCTCTCACCCTCAACCACAAAGGAGTCAACTACAACTGAGGAACCCAAACCGACGACCATACCAGATGACACAAAGATGGAAGCAATATCAGTAGACCGAGATTACCTGCACAAAGCATGTATGGGTGCCAAAAGGATTGAAAGTACCAACCACCTATAACAACCAAGGCTTTGACAAGGAGAAGTCCAAGTAGAATCAGAGTCAACATCCAACATCTCCTCGACCTTCTTCTACATCAACGAAGATGTGACATATTTGGATCACCAAGAAGTACCTCACAAATAGACCCACACCCATGCAAATCTAGGTACCCAAGCATTGTATTATAGCTCAAAATCCAAGCCATGTAATTTATAACCCTTTGAAATCCATTTACCCATCGATACCACTACCACCAGAATCACCTTTTGTACCTCAGTAGAAGAATACCACCCACTCATCAACTCTTAGGAAACAGGTGCCGAAAAGTATCTAGAAGTTGCCACATGATCCTTTGTACAATATAATATCCATCCCGACTAACCCCTACCTTTGTAATAATTCACTCATGAATGAACTTTGTATAAATTCACATACACTAACCCACCGTCATCACTTATAATAACATTTCATCAACAACAATGTATGCACTATCTAAAGCATGTAGGTTTCTAGTGAGTTGCATTAGTTTCTGAAAAATCATTCCATAAACCACCTCACAGCACTCGGCTGCATGGGTTACACATTGGTTATGGAAAGGGATTGTGGTCTCACCTTATTGGGATCAAAATTAATTTCCATACTAATGTGTTATCCTTTTGTAGCACATCACCTACACACTCATTTCGAATCATCATGCAAGCTGAACGACCCTCCATGGCTGGCCCCAGTGTGCTTGTGGTCAATTTTGGCAATTTACTAGCTGATCCATATCCTACATCATAACCCCTAGAGTTTCAAGGTTTCCCAGGACCAATGCCCATAGATGATCCTCCTATGGGATACACTAAAAAAGCTCATAGCAATTCTCATTGGTTCTAAGGTTTCGCACGACCCTTAGTGGATGTAGACTTTATCTTTGATGCCATGCTTTGTTTCGATGGGATTAAGTGGGGCAGATATCAATTTTTCTTGAGAGAATTTGAAGAGATCTAAAATTCAGAGAAGTTAAGGCATATTTGGGCTAGAGCTAGTTTTACGGAATATTTCAATGATCTATTGCCCAAACCCGACTTCTATCGATGCTAGTACTTGGTGACTACACTTCAAGCCCTCGAGAACAAGGAATTTCTAGGAACATTTATTCTTCCATCACTAGTGAATGACCCTCCATACAAGAAGTTTTACCTATCAAAAGATCTCATTCGGGCAGCACTTGAGATCCACGAGACTCACATGCCGACAGAACAAGAAAGGCTTATTCCCGAGCCTATGAAACGAGGTGATGTTTTGAAGTGGGCTGATATTTTGGCTATCATGGCTGAACTCTCCAAGTCGTTGCACATTTGCATGCAGCATTTCACATTCCCCACACAAGATTGCTTCACTATTCCTCAAAAACATATATGGTTTGGCTCATATCTTGCATGCATAGGGCCCGAGACCATAGATCTTGCCAGTTGAATTATCGATCAATTGTATTTAGCTCAGCAAGGATGGAAACGAAAACACATCATTCACGACTGTTGTGCCCTTACAAGAATATTCTATATGTGTTTGGCTATGATTTGCCAATCGAACATGCTATGAACAGTGAAGAATTAAAAGGATTCAAGAGAACCACCAAAAAGCCCAGAAAATCTAGCAAAGGATAGGCAGGCAAGTGCATGAGAGGTTCTATCCCATGCTTGTAGCTTCCAGAGTCCCCGTTACCATAGCAATCTCCTATTTTCACTAGCTCATGGTCATCATACCACGCTCATCTCTTGTCGGACTCACAATTATGAGATGGATATTCTCACATTGATGCTTATCATTGTGCTAGAGTGAAAGTCCTCAAACTCTTAAAGAGCCTCGCCAATGTGGTTTTAGTTACTATAGATGAATCATAGAACTGAAAACAAAAGGTACATGGATAGATAGCAATAAGAACCCAATTTGAATTCATGATCAAAATGGTTACATCATGTGCCCATTACATCATAGCTTGCAACATGGAACAAGGCAGTAAGCAATTGAAGATATCATGTTATAGTAATTCCATACATTCATTAACTAGACTAATGCTAGTTACAAAATAGTCCCTATGGATTGATAGATCTCCTCACTACACCGCTTTTGTTCCTAGATATTTATGCATATAGACAACATAAAAATGTTGAGTTTCCTTCTAGCAAGAGTGAAGACGCACCTAGAAATACAATAGTCAACTAACATATACACTCTTCCAAATACTTTTTTCTTGAATAAATGGCTTTGAGAAATGATTTTGTGGAAGGCATTATGATAATCTTGCTTTTCAATTGAAGGGATGGATTCATTGTTTAACAAGGATGGGATTTTATCTTGACTTTCCAGTATAACTAAATAATGTATCTACTTCTCCATTTACCAGAATGTAAACCTAACTCATTTGAATCTAGAATTTTCTTCTATGTAGGAAGTTGCAAATCTGATTGCACCCTTATTTTTTTCTTTGGTATGCATTTTGACATTATTAATTAGGATTTCTTCATCAATGAAAAATTGAGTGACCTATACTAGAATTGAGCCTGAATATTAGTGTGGTTAATATCTTTATATTGGTTGCATCATAATTGGTGACGTAAGAAAAGCACCAATTTTTACACTTCTATCCTTGCATTTTCATTTTCAATAGATCTCCTTGTTCAATTGGAACTAGTGTAGATTTGCCCGTCATAATTTTTTTCCTACCTGATCTTCATGAAAAATGTACTCAATTTTCATTAAAATACAAAATTTCTTAAGAAATTACCTAATCTGATGAATTCTTAATTAATTTTGCACATGACTAAGGTAATAATAGTTTTTGTTACCTGGTAATACCTGAATTACTTTTGCATAAGCTCATCAAAAGTTCTCTATATTGAAACTCATTTTGACATGAGAAGAGGAAAATCTATTGATTAGGTTTGGATTCAACTACATGGTAAATACCATTTTGATGCAATTAGAAAATATGAGATATCATATATTCTGGAACTTCTAGTTGAATCCAAACCTAATCAATAGATTTTCCTCTTCTCATGTCAAAATGAGTTTCAATATAGAGAACTTTTAATGAGCTTATGCAAAAGTAATTCAGGTATTATTATGCCATCTTTTCGATGGAAGAATGCAGATCTCTATAGCTTATTGTCCTTAGGCCATTCCTTATGGGCGAACAATGCAATATCTATTTTTTGATACAAATCAAAGAATTTATAGTAAAAAGAGTAATGTCTATTGTGAAAGACTCTTCATGTTTAGTTCTATAATGTGTCCCTTTTATGAGAATATCTGATCATAGGTCTGTCCACTCCCATACGTCTTGATCTTCTATTTGACCCATCAATCAAGACTATTTCCATGCCATTAGTTTTTGGGATATGTTCGTGAATTGTGAGTACCTTAACTATCTTTTTCACCATTGTACTTGGCAAGCATAGAGAGAAAATTGAATGAGAAAATGAACAAAAATGTGGTGGAAAAGAGCTGGGAGTATAGACGGACAAGGTGGGCACAAAAAAAAGGCAAATTAATTATGGAATCACATATACGTACACACATAGACACACACACATACACATATACACACACATAGACACTCACATGCATACAAAATGCATGTATACACATGCATATGCATACATACATACCCACATACGTACACACATATATGCATACACACATGCACACATACAGTCACATAAACATATACATACACATGCATACACACACATACAAATATACACATAGACACATACATATACACAAATGCACACATGTACATACACACACAAAGACAAAAACGCATACACATATACACACATACATATAGTCACATGCATACATACACACATATGCATACACAAGTATATGTGTACATACATACTGTTTGCACTCAATGTAAAAAACAAGGCCCAAGAATGCATCAAAGAAGTGGATACACAAGAAGATGTAGCATATAGGGAGCTCTAAGAAGTATATGTCAAATTTTCAGAAGAAACCCCTATAAAAATAGTGATTTTGATCACTAAAAACCATTGTAAATATCATCTCACATTTTTGCAACTTCATTTTTTTCAAGATGAGGACTCCTTGATATTGAGGATTATAAGTATCTACATAACAATTCTCATGATTTTTGGACTCCCTTTGGGCCCTCAATTAAGCCCTGGAACCTAACTTTTAACTAGGTCGGACACTAGATCTGGACATGCCAAATCTAGTGAAAAACTATAAAAAGAGCTAGAAAGCTCATTTTTGGGGTTTTCTTGGTAGAGATTGAAGCTTTTGTAATAAAGTTCTTTTTTAATTGAAATCACTCTATTGTTTCTCTCTTTGTTCTTACCTTGTATGCATGTGTGTGTGTATGTGTGTGCGTGCTTGTGTGCTTCTCTCACTTGTGCACTTCACTTCTCATGGTCATCATACCTCCCTCTCATCTTCTTGGATTGAAAATTATGAGGTGGATCTCCTCACATTGGTACTTTCCATTCTACTAGAGTGACACCAAATTTGGCACTGTTGTGAGGGATCAAGCTTTGAGGATGAGCGTGTGATGGTAAGACATAGAGATGTGACATTGGAATTGTAGGTAAGTAAGTATTTTTTCTATTTTATTTACTTACTCCACCATCATCATCATCATCTCATCATCTCTACTCTCCATCTCCTTGCATCATCATCTTTACCATTTTGGGCATACCTCCACCTTCCATATCCATTTCCCCGTTTCACTTGTGGGAGCAAAAGTGCATATTGATGTCTTGTGTGTGTGAGAGTCTTCTTGCAGGAGAAGCATTTTTTATTGTGCATAGGCATCAAAACAAGTAAGATTATATGTTTCTCATCTCCACTTTGCCAAAGAGCTAAGACCATTGGGACGAACTGCCAAGTTCAAGTTTTTCAAAATTTTTCTATACCAACAGACAAAGCACGCTAGCACCTTCAAGGAACCATAGGTGATTTTGCAAAAATTCACAATTTTCAAGCCATCATGATAGGAAGAGTGTTGGGGGATTCTTGGACAAGAAGGGATTTGAGTGTTTGTAGGAGAAAAGGGAAAGAAGAGAAGAAAGATACACACTAAAAGCCTCTATCGATTCATTATAATAAGACAAATACAATCTGAAGCACAATGCAATCCAATGCTTCTGTGCAAAATCCCACAGAGTGCTCGATTACAAAATACCAAATACCCAAGAGACTTGTTGCTGCCGGCCTCCTCTGCACCAAACCTCCACCTTCTCCAAGCCTGCACTTGTGCACACCTTGCACCAAGCTTCCACTAGGGGGGAGGGATGGGTACCTTCTGTCGGCACATGCATACTTCAATGAGACCTTGGGATCCTTGGGGGACTAGCTTAGCACTCCTCTGCACACTTCCTTGGTCACTCTTCATGCACACCTTGCACCACTTCTCTACGTCGCACACTATGTGTCTCTTGCACTTCTCTCTCTTGCTCCACTTAGACTATGCTCACTCTTGCTTACACTTAGGATGGTCCAAGAATAGTCCTTGCCTTGATTTGAGTGTGTCGATTCACGTACGCTCCTAACTGCCAGAGTATCTTGGTGCTCACTTTGATGTCCCAAGATTGTCTTCACAAGTGGCAACCAACGACTCCCTGTTTCTTCCTGTAGTTACTTTAGACTAAAACCAAAAATTTTAATTGGGGGGGCATACTTTCACTTCTGTGTACGTTGCCGCTTCACATACCTTCACATTTTCCTTTTAAGTCTTCACTTTTGCACATAAGAGAGGGTTCACCTGAACTATCCAAAACACTTTAAAAACACTTTGAACCTTAGGGAAATTAGAGAAATACCTCTGCAACCTGCAACCCACTTTCTCCAATTTACCCTTTGTGGACAATTAATTGTGCACTACCTGTGCACTTTGTTGTGAACATTTGTTTTATATAGGGTACAAGTTTCAAATTATGTAAATACCTTTGGGAAGTCTTCAAATACTTCAAGAAGGCTCATATTATTCATAAAATATAGCCAAAATACCACGTGAGTTCTAGAACATGGTGAGTCAAATTAGTGAGTCACAAGGGAGCTGCAGTGGTGTCCTCGTGGAAGGTCGATGTGGCTAGTTCTCAAAGTCAATCAATACTTTGCTTATTTGAGCACTTGAGTCATGTAATACCTCCACCCAAGTGTCTACCACAAATTTAGATGTATTATGAAGGTTTTAGATTAGTTTCACATGCTATAAAAAGAGGATGTCGTGATGTCGTGATCTTGTGGGAAGTCCAAGAGAGGCATATGTGTATCTCTATGCTACTGTAGTTTTGTATGTAGAGATTGCAGAGCTTGTATCTCCCTCTTTATATATTCAAATTACATGTTGAATAGCTCATTTGAAAGCTCTTACTGTCTACTTTCTTCCTATAAATTTTCATAATCATTGGATTTGTGAGCTCAGAGCAGTACTCTCTGCAAGTAGTATGTGTTCTCTGTTTTTCACCTCTGCTGAAGGTCTCCATAAAACCTCTAACTTGCAGAGGTCATATCTCCTTGCGTACTTATCCACCTTGAGTGTTCTTTGGCTCATTGGAAAGCTCTTAGAGTCTAGTTTATGTGTGTGAAACAATTTCTAAAAATTCTAAGTGAATAAAAAGCAGTTTTCTCTGCAAGAAAACTGGTCTGTGCACATAAGTTTGTGAGAAGGTCAACTTGTTCCTAGGGGGTTCCACCTACTTCTTGCTATATTTTGGAGATCAATAAACTCCAACATTGGTATCAGAGCTTGGAATTGAAGCTTGGAGAAGGTTATAATACCTTGATGAAGAATTTGAAGCTATTGGAGCAGTGGTTCATCATCGACACTACACAAAGGTAGATGGAGATAGCAAGGAAGCATCTCAAGCAACATCCAAGCAAAGAAAGGTGCATAAACTTTATTACAAAGGTAAATCTCATACTTCTTCTTATCACACCTATCCAAAAGGAGGGTTAAAGGAGGAAGTTTAGTATTTACACAATGGGCGACCAACATGCACAAATAGAGAAGCTTGATAAGAACAACTATCAAGCATGGCGATTTAGGATCACAGCATACTTGCAAGGTAGAGGCTTGTATGGTTTGATTGATGGAACAGATATCAAACCCACATTACCAGAGGACCCAAATCAGCAACAATTGAGGGAGTTTAGACTTTGGAATGAGAGAGACAAAAAGGTTATATTCATTTTATCACAAAATATTCAAGATTCAATGGTAGGACACATACAAGATCTAGACACAAGTAGAGATGTTTGGCTTGCATTGGAAAGGTTGTATGCTACAGGTACAAGAGCAAGGAAGATTCAACTCAAAAATGAGTTGAATAACATAAAGAAAGATACAAGGACATCGGTCAATGATTACATATTGAAAGTTAAAGAGATTGCAGATCAACTAGGATCAATTCAAGCTCATGTGGAGGACGACGACTTGGTTGCACATACTCTCAACGGACTCAAGGATGATGAGAGATGGAAACCATTCATTACTTCAGTTTATGTTAGAGGAGAATTACCAGACTTTGATCAGCTTGTTGCTCTCATGGTCACAGAGGAGATGAATCTAAATGGTTCTACTTCAAATAAAAAAGGATCTCAAGCACGAGCTCTTTATGCGGGATCATCAAGAGGTGGAAAGAGAGGTAGAAGAGGTTCAAATAGAGGTCGAGGAAGAAGGAGCGATGATCAAGGGACTTCAAGTGGCTTCTTCAACACAAGAGGAAGAGGAAGATCAAGCGCTAGAGGTACGAGAGGCTACTACAACTACAATCAAAGACAAAGGAGTGAAGATAAGAACAATTGTTATATATGTGGAAGGTATGGACACTATGCCAAAGATTGTTATCAAAATGAAAATAATCAAGGTGGTAATCGAAGAGGAGGCTATTCAAGAAGAGGTAAACAACAAGGAAATTATGTAGTTGAAGGTAAAAGTGATGATTATGATTCTCTTCTTATGATGAATGTAGAAACTAAGATGAATTGCAATAGCGATGTATGGTATGTAGATAGTGGCTGTTCTAATCACATGTCTCATGATGCTTCATGGTTTTCTAATATGCATAATCCTTCATGTAAAGATCATGTTGAAACAGGAGATGATACAACACATAAGATTATGCAAGTTGGAGATGTTGTTATGCAGGATAAGAGCAAGACAAATTGCTTGAAGGATGTACTTTATATGCCAACGATCACTAAGAATTTGATGTGAGTTGGTCAAATGGTAGAAAAAGGTTTGCAAATAAGATTTAATCATGCAGGTTGCTTCATTGAGGATCCAAAGCAAAGAAGGTTAATTGCTAGAGGTCAAAAACAAGGTAGATTGTTTACATTCAAGGTAAACCCAAATCATACAAACTATTTCTCTTATGGTATGCATCGAATAGTAGAGCTTGATCTATGGCACAAAAGGATTGGACACATGAATGTACATAGGTTAAAGGAGCTATCAAAGAAGAGGATTGTTGAAGGATTACCTGATCTTACTAAGCAACATATGGTGCATCTTTGTGAAGCATGTCAAATGGGTAAGCAGAGTAGACAACCTTTCAAGCATTCAAGCTATGTAAGTGATTGTTTGCTAGATCTCATACACAGAGATGTGTGGGGACCTACTAAAGAGGCATCCTTGGTTGGTAATAAGTACTATGTATCATTCATTGATGATCATAGTAGAATGACATTTGTGTATTTCATTAAACATAAGAGTGAGGTCTTTGATTGTTTCAAGAAGTTCAAGTCATATATCGAAAAGCAAACAGGAAGGTATATTAAGAAGCTAAGATATGATGGAGGGGGAGAGTATTTCTCTCAAGCTTTTACTGATTTTTTGTATGATGAAGGTATCAAAAGAGAAGTTACATGCAGGTATACTCCACAACAAAATGGAGTCGCAAAAAGAAGAAACAGAATCATAGCAGAAGCATCTAGAAGCATGCTTAATGATATGTGCTTGCCTAATTATTTTTGGGCTGAAGCTGTTAGCACAAGTGTTTACATTATGAATAGAGTTCCATCTGCTGGAGTTCATCATTTGACACCATATGAGGTATGGCATGGAAGGAAACCAAGTGTAAGTCATTTGAAAGTATTTGATTGTGTATGTTATGTACATGTACCTAGTGAGGTGAGATCTAAACTTGATGCGAAATCAGAAAAATGTATATTTATTGGTTATGTAGATACTCAAAGAGGATATAGATGCTATAATCCTCATACCAATAAGGTTGTTGTGTCAAGAGATGTAAACTTTGATGAATCACTTTCATGGTATGCAGATAAGAATTGTTTGCAGGTCATGGATGGAAATGAAGAAGGTTTGGTTGAAGGAGATGAATGCATAGTTCAGCCATCAGGAAGTTTAAATGATGAAAGGAGTGGTTTGGATGAAGAAAAAGGATCACCTTTCAATGGAAGATTAAGGCAAGAGTCACCTCCAAGTGTTAAAAGTAAAGGTAAACTCAAACTTGTTGAAGTTAATGATGAAGGAGAGGAAATTAGTGATGTATGTGAGTATGGAGAATCATCAAAGGTTCCTAATAAGAAAGGAAGAGCATCTACATTGGAGGTAAGAAGAACTTCAAGAGTGAGTAAGCAACCTCAAAGGTATACTTATGAATCTTTCATGAATACTCATTATGCTTTTATGACAAAAGTTGAGCAGGAAAATGAACCCACATGTTATGATGAGGCAAAAGGAGATGAAAAGTGGGAGAAAGCAATGAGAGAAGAAATGGACGCACTACAGGATAAAAAGACTTGGAATTTAGTTCCAAAGACACCAAAACAAAAGGTAATTGGTTGCAAGTGGGTTTTTAAGATTAAAAGAAATAGTGATGGTAGTGTGTCAAGATATAAGGCTAGACTTGTAGCAAAAGGATATAATCAAACTCAAGGATTGGACTATGAGGAAACATTTAGTCCAGTAGCAAATATGGCAATGGTGAGAACTTTGTTGGCTTTAGCCGCAAGTAAAAGGTGGAATATATATCAACTTGATATAAAGAATGCCTTTGTTAATGGTGAGTTAAATGAAGAAGTGTATATGTCACAACCAAATGGTTATGTGGATGCAAAATGTCCTAATCATGTATGCAGGTTAAAGAAGGCATTGTATGGTCTTAAGCAAGCGCCAAGGGCATGGAATGAAAGGTTGGTAAAGTATCTTATGCTGCAAGGATACACAGCGAGTCATGCTGATCCTTCACTTTATGTAAGACATGTAGATGACATGTGTGTCTATGTATGCATTTATGTGGATGACTTGTTGATTACAGGGAATGATGCAAAAGAAATTGATGAGATAAAGCTAATTTGGGAAAGGAGTTTAAAATTTCAGATCTTGGTTCGCTTAGATACTTTCTTGGGATTGAAATTGTGTATAGCGATGAAGGTATGTGGTTGATACAGAGAAAGTATATATGTGATATGCTGAAAAGGTTTGGTATGCAAGAATGTAAATTTGTTTCTACTCCAATGGAATGTAATGTAAAGCTGAGTGCAAAGGAAGGTGATGAGTTGCATGATATGAATGTATATAGATCCATGGTAGGATCTTTGATTTATGCAACAAAAACTAGACCTGATATATGTTATGCAGTGGGAGTATTGTCACAATTTATGCATGAACCTAGAGTACCTCATATGCATGCAGCAAAAAGAGTGCTTAGGTATTTGAAAGGTACCATGAACGAAGGATTATTTTATAGTCATGATGCTTATCTAACTCTTAAAGTCTTTAGTGATGTAGATTGGGCTGGAAGCAAAGATGACAGAAGATCCACAAGTGGATATGTGGTAATAGCAGGAAACAAGACATTAACATGGAGTTCAAAGAAATAGCCTACAGTTGCTTTATCTTCTACAGAGGCTGAGTATAGAGGTTTAGCATTGGCTACTACTGAAGTTATGTGGTTTAAGAAGTTGTTTCATGACTTGAATGTGCAGGTTGATGTACCACTGATATATGGGGATAACTTGAGTAGCATTCATATGACCTCAAATCCTATTTTTCATGCTAGAACAAAGCATATAGAAGTTCACTATCATTATGTTCGAGAGAAGGCCATAAACAATGAAGTACAAGTTTCTTTTGTGGGAACAAAGGATCAAGTTGCACATATTTTCACCAAATCCTTGGATGGACCAAAGCTTCAAAGATTCAACTATATTCTTGGCATGAAGGAAATACCCTTTGAAACTTGAGGGGGAGAATGTTGCGAACATTTGTTTTATATAGGGTACAAGTTTCAAATTATGTAAATACCTTTGGGAAGTCTTCAAATACTTCAAGAAGGCTCATATTATTCATAAAATATAGCAAAAATACCACGTGAGTTCTAGAACATGGTGAGTCAAATTAGTGAGTCACAAGGGAGCTGCAGTGGTGTCCTAGTGGAAGGTCGATGTGGCTAGTTCTCAAAGTCCATCAATACTTTGCTTATTTGAGCACTTGAGTCATGTAATACCTCCACCCAAGTGTCTACCACGAATTTAGATGTATTATGAAGGTTTTAGATTAGTTTCCCATGCTATAAAAAGAGGAGAAAAGTCGTGATCTTGTGGGAAGTCCAAGAGAGGCATATGTGTATCTCTATGCTGCTGTAGTTTTGTATGCAGAGATTGCAGAGCTTGTATCTCCCTCATTATATATCCACATTACATGTTTGATAGCTCATTTGAACGCTCTTACTGTCTACATTCTTCCTATAAATTTTCATAATCATTGGAT
Source organism: Ceratopteris richardii (assembly GCA_020310875.1). Taxonomy (NCBI): domain Eukaryota; kingdom Viridiplantae; phylum Streptophyta; class Polypodiopsida; order Polypodiales; family Pteridaceae; genus Ceratopteris; species Ceratopteris richardii. The sequence continues at coordinate 72,782,489 of CM035440.1, read as the reverse complement.
TTGTGAGCTGAGAGCAGTACGCTATGCAAGTAGTATGTGTTCTCTGTTTTTCACCTCCGCTGAAGGTCTCCATTAAACCTCTAACTTTCAGAGGTCATATCTCCTTGTGTACTTATCCAAATTGATTGTTCTTTGGCTCATTGGAAAGCTCTTAGAGTCTAGTTTATGTATGTGGAACAGTTTTTGAACATTCTAAGTGAGTAAAGAGCAGTTTTCTCTGCAAGAAAACTAGTCTGTGCATAGAAGTTTGTGAGAAGGTCAACTTGTTCCTAGGGGGTTCCACCTACTTCTTGCTATATTTTGGAGATCAATAAACTCCAACACACTTTGACACCTGCACTTTAGCACTTTGACTTTGCACCTATTGACTTTGACCTTGAGTTTGTTGACTTTGACCATTTTGACTTTGATCTTTTGACTTTGATTGTGGTTGACTTTGACCAATATGACTTTTATGGGCTCAACAAAGAGAGTTTGATACAAGAGAAACGTTCTTAATAACTTTGAGCTCTAAGCATTTATGAAATATTTATTCGTCATGATGGTGTTTTGAAAGATGGCATATCCAATTGAATCATACATTCAGAAAGACATTATTATTTCCTGGAAGATTGTTTAGAATTACCTTTGTTGCTAAAGTCACCCTGTGTGCACTGTTTGACAAGGTGGATGAATTAATCCACCAACCGAGCATCTTACTTCTTGACGTTGTGAACCCGATGTGAAATATATGGCACTGCAACTCAAGTACACACAATTTATATTTTTTCGCATATGCATAAATGATAATTGTAAATTATCATGGTTGCTTCTTCCTCCTTGGGAGCGATAGCTTTCTTCTAAACCTTGTGCAATCTAATGGGGATTGAGGGCTGATCATCTTGATCTGAGTGCCTCCACGGAGATTGGAAAATGGGTGATCCTCATCATGCCACCTATTGCATAGACTATTGAAGCAGCGATGATTGCACATACAACATATTCTTAGCAATTTTTGTATTTAGGATTTTGATAAATTAAAAAATAACATATCAAAAATTCACATGTGCATATTTATTGAACCTCTTCTTCAAGCCATGATCGGTAAGGTTTACTCATATTCTCAAAATTTTTGGTTCGAGCCGTGATCGGTAAGGTTTCCTCATATTCTCAAAATTTTTGGTTTGATTGCATATCTTTGGGACACTATACATAAACAAAACTAGACACCAACGGGATTGTAGATTTAGTAGTAGAACATAAAGAGAAGTTCAAGCAAGAAGTACAAGATATTATTAAAATTGTTCAATTTAAATCACATTATGAAGAAATAAAAATGGATTAATTATTTAGAAATATGATGAATGAAACTCAAGAACAAAAGGTTGTAAGGAAACTTCACTAGGGTAAACATGACAAATTATTTAGATGCCTTTGAGGAACTTACCAAATTGCATGGGTTACCTGATCCTAAGTGGGTTCCATATTTAAAAAGGCTAGATACTAGATTTGTGGTTGCCACAATTGAAGCTCATGAAAACTTAGAATGCGAAGAATTCAAGAAATAACTTCAAAATATTTTTACCTAGAAGACCTTAGTTAACATAGCTCACAGGGTTTCATGAACTAGATTAGCTCGCCCAAGCCTCAAACAACCATTACATAACTCCATAGTGAGTTTATGAAATGCTTTTCTCAACTACCAGAGGTAGACAAGATTTCTCTCACACCAAATATTGTTTTGCATTTTCTGAAACTTTTGAGTCCAGATATGAGAGCAGAGGTTGAGATAAGACTTGAGGAGCTAGGGAATAGATATGGCCTTATGGATGATTGGGTTACAGCAAGAAGGATCATAGAAGCGATTGCTCATATGAAGCAATGATAATCTATGCTTTATGAGCCATCATCTATTCCTTCTTCTAGTCTACCCCACTTATAGAACCCTAGGGAAATTCATATTGTTGCTAAGTTTGATCAGGTAACATCTTCATCCAGAATACCTAGTGAGCTACAATTTGATATTCTTTTTAAAAAAATTAAAAATATGATGCAAATGCAAACCAATATGTCTAAAGAAACACCATCCTACAAAATACCATATATGCTTTGAGCACTTAGGAAAATACTTTTAGAAACTCAAATTTAGCTCACATGACCATTCCAACTGAAAATTCTCAACCTCCACCTATTCCTCAACCGGTGAATCAAATAAACTTGTGAGCATCGGACTCCCAATATTATGAGATGTGTTTGATATGATTCCACTCACCATCTCACCTATACTTGTGATGCTTTAAAGGAAGCTAAGGAACAAAAACTTGTCATTGATATTGATAGGAAGCTATGTGATTATAGAACATATCTTCCTTTAGCTATTAATTAGGGAAAAGAAGGGATGCAAAAACTTTATGAGAATTTTTTTTTAATCAAAGAAAGGGTCTTCTGTAGTAAAATTAGAATGTGTAGGTAGTGATTTGGAAAGTGAGAAATCTAGTGAAACAAGAAATTATTCTATCAAAGCTCTAATTAAAGCTAGAGATGATATCATGAAAAGACCACTTGGGATTCACCTGTTGATCAATTCTCTATTTATTCACATATTGCAAATGTTGAAGAGAAGAGAAAATAGGATGATGAACAAGACTCAAATGATTCAAGAAGAAGAATTACAAGGAGACAGATGAGAGAAGAACCAAAACCAAAGAAAGTACAATTTGAACAAGGAGAAAGTTCAAAAGCAAGTGAACAAAGAAGAAAGGAAATTAAAGAAGGTAAGCAACCTATGATAAGTGATCCAAAACAAACTAATAAAAAAGAAAGAAAATCTTTAGAAAATCAGAGGAAACTCCTATTAATGAAAAATGACCTGTTGAAAAACAATTCAAGAAACCTAAAAGAAGTCCAAAATCTATTTTAATATTTGAGCTTGAGTAGAAAATTGATTCAAAAGGGATATTATGTGATCTTTTTTTGAAAAGCCAAGTGACCATGACACTTGAGCAGATATTTTCAATTGCTAAGATTGAATTCAAAGAGAGTTTTATCAAGTTAATCAAGAGGAAGAGATTCCCTCTTGCAAGATATTGATGTGACTCAATTGATGCAAGATTCTTTTTCTTTTGATTCAGATGAATAAGATCAAAATGCTTGCAAATTTAATAAAAGATTTCTAGGTCCAATTATGCCAGATGATGAAAGCAAGCATTCTGGAAGTGACTTTAGGAAAAGCTTTTGGGCAAGAGGCACACCCGAGATGAAGATCACTTTAGGTGATAAAAAGAAATCATATTCATCTTTGGCTCTGATTGATTTTGGGTCAAAGATTAATGTGATTGCAAAAGATTTATATGATAAATTTAAATGGCTGATCGACAAAAATCATTATTGGATTATGAGAACTATAGACAATGGATGTTGTTCACTATTAGGAGCATGTGCGAGGATATCTATGATGATAGGTGGAATATCTAAGACATTTGACTTCTTCATCCAAGATAATTGTTCCTATGAGATTATCTTAGTTCAACCTTTTATATGCAAGGGCAGAATGGAAAAAAAGTTATGGATGATGGATCCGCATATGTGAGGATCAAATCTAAAGATGATCTGCAATCACTCCAAGTGGTAACAGTAAATACTAACCATATTCCAAATAGGGAACATATTAGAAAGAATTACATTCATTCACAGGAGAAGGTATGTGATCATCATATACCTCTTCATGGATTCCAAGCCTACTTTGATCAAAATTTTACCTAGATGCTACTGTTGAGTGAGACAACAGTGGTCCTTGGTTTGATCTCTCACATCCTTCTGTAAATACCGTAGATAGTTTCATACTTTGCTTTCTTTCATCTTGTTTGTAGTTTATACATCATTAAAATATCTCTTTAAAAATTATAAAAATCATGATAAATATTATAGAGAAAAAGGTTATATTTTATCTGAAGAACATATTGAACATATGATTGAAACTTCATCTATATTTTCATTATTTGAAGAACTTCAATGTACCTTGAAAGGATACTTTTGCATTTGTGCTCTTAAAATCAATTGAAGAATATGAAATGATTGCAAAATTTGTTATGCATCACATCTATGAAAAAGCTAAAGTTGATACAAAATATAAAATACTTGATAAGAAAATTAAACCTATTGCTCAACCCTTACCTAAGGGAAGTGAAGAGAAATTCAAACAGGTTGCAAAAGATCCTAGTTTATGTGAGCATACAAATATAGGTCATACATTTACTGATGAAACTTTAAAATTAATTAAAATAGGAAATGATGATCAATTTTTGTTACCTACTGAACATGATTTATCCCAAAGAGTTATTAAAAATTATGTTAAAGAATTTTCATTCCATCCAGAAGATATAGGTTTTGCCAATCCACAACTCATACCTCCAATGATTATCTTTACGATGCCGCATATCCCATGGAATCTTCATCCTATACCAATCCCAAATGCTCATTTGCCTGAGTTGATGAGGACTACTTAAAGACAAGATGCACATGAGGTTTCTTGAGCCATCTTTAGCTCCATATTCAAATAGATGGTTCATGGTACCTACAAAAATGGAAAATTGAGGTTTATATAAGATTTACAACCTATTAATAAAGTTGCAATTAGGAATGTAAGAACTGGTTCTTTTGTAGGAGAATTTATTGAAGCATTTTTTGGCCATTCTATCTATTCAATGGGTGATTTATATTCTGGCTATGATCAATTTCAACTTGCTATTGGGATTAGGGATATCATGACTATGAAAACTCCTCTATGCTTAGTTTGTATGTGTACTTTGCCACAAGCAGCTACAAACTTAGTAGCATACATGATGAATGCCATGAATATAATCCTACATAACTTCATTCCTAATGTAACTATGCCTTTTATGGATGGTATACCTTTAAAAGGATCTGAAGAGAATAAAAAGATGGAACTCTAGATTCTTTCGACTATAGGAAATTTGTTATGGACCATATATCTCATTGTGAATGGATTTTTCAAAGATTTGAAGAGGTTGGTATTACATTTTCAATTGAGGATTCTATTTTTGGTGTTAACAAAGTTTTAATAGTTGGACATTTATGTGAACATTATGGTCAGAGACCGTATCCACCTAAGGTTGATGCCATAAATAAGATTTCTGAGACATGTAGCAATATTAGTGAAGTGAGATGATTGCTTGGTGCTAGTGTATTTTATTCAATTTTGATTCCTCACTATGCACATGTTGCTAACTATCAGTATGATTTGCTAAGAAAGAATAAAAAATTTATATGGACGAGAGAGCATTCAAAGGCTATGAAAAAATTAAAGAAATTACTCCTTATTGCCCCTATTTTGAAACATGTTAATTATTCTAAACAAAAACGCATTATCTTGAGTATCGATACGAGTCCAATAGGCATAGGATGGGATATTGGTCAGGATGATGAACATGGGAAAAGATATGCAGTTAGATTTGGAGGAAAATATTACATGAAACTCAAAGGAATTATCTACAAATTAAAAGAGAACTTTTAGATTTAGTCACTGCATTAAAAATTGATAAAGAATATTTTATTGGAGCCAATGTAATTGTAGAGAAATATTGCTTACCACTTATAGGAATGATACCAAGTTGTTCATCACCTAATATTGCTCTACTAAGATAGATTTTGTACATTAAATTTATAAATCTTGTATTAATACATATTGCAAGAAAGTCTAATTATGTTGTTGATATGCTTTCTAGAGCTAGGTATGATGAAGATGAAGTAGCAAAGTTAGATACTAATGCAATTAATTATGAATCTCAAGCATATGTGTATGAGCAATTTAAAATTGATGAATATGAAGGAGAGTGGCAAGACATTGGAAGATATCTTAGTATTTTGAGTAAATCACTTGTATGGTCTACAAATAGGTTCAAGGATATTAGAAAATGACATTTCAATTATTTCTTAAAGGATGGATTAATTTGGGGACATGCAAATGGAAATATTAAATTTTCGCAAAGAATACTTGGAACTAAACAGCCTCAATTGCAAGTAATGAAAAATATTCATGATACTTTATGGACTGGACATAAGGGTTTTGTGAATACATATGAAAAAATTAGAGAAAGCTATTGGTGGCCAAGAATCTATGTCAATGTAAGGGATTATGTTAATTCTTGTGCTATATGTCAAATGCATTCATCAGTTAAGCATACGGATCCTATGCATCCCACTTACCCACCTTGTATTGAGTATAAGTGGGTAGTTGACTTAGTGACCATGCCCAAATGTATAGATAAAATGTGGTATATAGTACGTGCAAGAGAAGACTTTACAAACCATGTAGAAGGCCGAGCCCTACGATCTAAAATGACATACTGTGTTTGTAAATTTTTACTTGGAGATGTAATATCAAGATTTGGATATGTTGAGAAAGTAGTGGTTGATAGGGGTGAGTTAGATGCTCAAGAGGCTAGAGACTTCTTTGCATGGCATGAAATTTTTTTAGCTCTTACAATTGCTTATAACCCCAAGGCTAATGGGAAAAATAGAAAGAGGGCATTCTCCAATCGTAAAAGTAATTTCTAAAGCCCGTAATGGTGATATTAAAAATGGGCTAGAATTTCTACCTTTTGCATTATGGGCTGACAGATTGACTTGCACTAGGATAATAGGATATATACCAGTAGAATTAATGTATTATCAAAAACCTATTTTTCGAGTACATACTCAAATACTTACATGGTCTACTCTTCCATGGCATGATAATCTGTCTAGAGGAGATCTCTTGGCTCTAAGAATTCAATAGCTTGAACAAGGAAATGAAAAGTTAGATAAGGCTATTGCTAAGTTAAAAGAATCTATAATTAAGACTAAGAAGTATTTTGATAAATCACATAGGTTACGGCCAAAGCCAATTCAGATTGTTGATTGGGTTTTGATTTATGATAGTACATTTGATTCCCAATACGATGCACATAGGAAGTAACATTGCTATTCATGGATGCTCAAAAATATTCAAGAAGAATTTTTTATAAATCTAGGAACAAAGCTATGAGTAAAGCTAGGAACATTCCATTGGACCAATATTCCTTTTATATTTTTCCTTCAATGTATTTGTTGTCTCAAATTAGTAATATTGTGCTTGATGAGGAGAATTTCGATAGCTTCATTTTTTACTTTTTAGTACCACCATTGGAACCACATGAAATGACTTATATTTTAGCATCTTGATTCCCTTCATGATGCATATGGACTATTAAGATGATAATTTTTCATATAAGTTATATTTTTGTACTTTGTGATATCACATGTGAATTTTTAATGTGTATGTTTGATGAAGGAAGCTAATTATACTCATTTCTAGATTTTGATAATTTTCAAGCAGGAATTTGTTGATGATTTGAAGATGATTTGAAGATTATTTGAAGATAATTTGAAGATGATTTGAAGATGAATTTGGAGTTTGAAGATTGAAGCTAGAGTTAAATTTCATGTGGTATTTTTTATGATATCTATTTCTTATTTTTCAAATTATTCATATCATTTACATTTATAAATTATTAAAATTAGTAAATGTTGATTATGGATTTGTCAAATTATGAACAAAAATTATTTGGCCAAAGTAGGAAAATAAATATTTGATTTTTGCATTTCAAAACTTTATAAATTCAATTGTGATATGATTGAACAAATGGATATTGAAATTCAATTCAAATGCAAAAAGTAAACTTGTATAAATATGAGCATATAGATGCATGAATCATGTCTATGTGAAATCCTAACTTAAGTCTACATGCATCAAGATCCTTAGCTCTGGAAATAAGGGGTTAAGCATTTCCTCTTAAAACAAAAAAGTTGTGAATGTAAAAAATATTATGAATGGAAGTTTATACTTTCTTCCACTCCAAAAAGTAAATTCTGAATTACACCTACATCAAGATGATGCTGATCGATGAAGTTGATGATGAAATAAAATTATGATGATAATATGAAGACTAGTTATGGAAAACACTTTCAGTATTGAAATTGGGCAAACAAGGCAGATATCTCTATGAGTAGAGTTAGTTGAATAATTTCTTTGATATGAATGAATGTATATACATGACTATTTATATAAGAGGAAATCTAATTTTGAATGAATTGATGATGGAATTGTTTCTTGACCATCTCTGCTAGATTTATAAATGTTTTGAACCTAAACCCGAGTATTGTTGACCAAAATGGTTATTAGTAGAGCTTTAGATTTGATATTTTCATCAACCAGATTTTGATATGAAAGAAAACATTTGCATCTTGCATAAAAATTAAAATAAAATCTGAAAATTATTTGATTCACTTAGAAAAAATTTGATATTACTTAATGATTTAATTTTCAGGTTGGCCCATCAAGATGTTGTGCAGGTTTCATGGGGGTGGATGTCGAAGAGATCCTCTCTCGCTAAAGTGATTAAGAGAAATGAGGAAGTCCAAAGAGGGCACATTGAACTACACCAAAATTAGCAGACACAAAGAGTCTGAGGAGGAGATAGAGTTGGATTTGATCACAACAAAGGGGTGTCGAATTTAGAAGTTGATCAAATCAAATAATTTGTCATACTCTTTGTCAAAGAATTGTAGAACAAATGAGTTGGCAAGTTCAGCATGGAGAGCAGGAGCAATGGCTACCACATTAAAATTAGATGGGATCCAGAAGTTTTTCTGATTGTCAGTGATAGAGAGCAGATAGTTTCTAGGGACATGTTGAATAGTTTCAACTATCACCATGATGGGGTGGGAATGATTTGGAAAGGAATTCACCCTCCTATCAAAGCCCAAAAATTAGTGAGGGATGTGAAACTTGACAGATACGAGGCAAGGCTAATAAATGAGGAAACAAAGAGTAAGAAATATTCAACAGTCCGAAGAAGTATGCACTATAAGGAGGAAACATCATCAAATGGTGCTTCACTAAGAGTTAAAAATACTGATATGGAGGCTTTTAATAATGGATATGATGGTTACATCAATGCCATATAGGAGGGTGAAGGGATTATCAAAGAACAACTATTCAAAGTGAGATCACAATTGACTACAAAGTGTCTAAGATTGTAAGTCCAAGAACAAGATTATTTGAATCATGCGTGGATATGTTCTCAGCAAGACAAAGCTTCTATATTTAAATCTTGGGATTCGATCACGAGTCAATCAAAGGCAAAAATAACAAAAGTTTGATAAAGTTGAGATGTGGATTTTCTTGATAAAATCAAAGGAGGAACAATTATAAAAAAAGAAAAGATCCCTTTGGTACTAGTGACTATGCTCCGATGCTCTAAATTTCATCCTTTGTCTACGCTATTACACTATGCTCCATCTTCTCTAGTGTGAGAATAATCTGACAAAGAGAGAAGAGAATCATCCAACAAGTGCTCTAACTTGGCGGAAGATACATCTGATTTCAACGATGCCATCTCTGGAGTTATGTGACATGCTGAATGCTGAGGAGAATTGAAGAAACATATGCACTCTGATGTGCTGGAATTTTTCCAAAAACATCCGACGTTGACACCTACACTATACGATGACATGCAAATTACGTCAACCACTAATATTACTCAAGGTTTCTAGAGTTTCCTCTGACAACCAACTCTCTCCATACACATTTATGTCTATGCTTTGCTTCATCTCTGAAAATATTTTGAGTTTTTGACAACCAACATTTGATGAACATCAGACATGCCCTCTTTCAACTTCAATAGTTCTTTGATTTTCTCCTCGGAGACATGCCTTCGACTAGTTTTTGATGATTTAAATGAACTTCATTTGACATAAGTGGACACCAAGGTCCAACTTTTATAATCCTCTTATTCGATTCTCTCTGACGGTGACTATGATGCTTTCTGACAATCGATTCCGATAGCTCTCTAACACGTTTGATGCTCCATACTTCTGACACTCCTCCATGCTATCTGCTATGACCCTTAACCGACAATGCCCAATGATTACACCATCACCTGACATCTCTGACACACCATAGAAACTATGGATCTGGTGCAAACTTCCTGACTTCTCTCTTTTGTCAACCAAGTGCTGATGCTAAGCCAATAAAAGCTCTAGATCCCCTCAGTGACAAAAACTACTACAAAACTTCGCTCCTCATGTACAATGACAAAACTTGGTCCAAATTTCAAGACCAAACAAATATGCGTGATGAAAGAAAAGTAACCACGAGCCTTGCCCCAACAATTCCCATCTAGGCAAGCCAACCATGCCAAAAGAAGATCAAAGCAACTAGGACAAGCTCAACCACAAGGTATTCCACAAATTTGGGTGCCTAAGGAATTACTTGCAACTCAACAAGGATGATTACACATGTCGGTACCCAAGGAACTCTTACATATACAAAACCTTATGCACAATGTGCCCTTGGCATAAACTGATCTTTTTCACCATTTAGGTCATGTATTTCCATAGTATGCATCAATATAGGGCCACATTACAAGCCGTGCATAGACAGGATTGATAATCCTAGGCACATGAGAAACATTTGACATATATAAACTATTGTATTGATATTAACCTCTTTCTTCTTGTTTTGTGACATTCTTCTTAAACAAATAGAGGGAGAAGGGATAGGACCATATGCTTAAAGAATATCATTAGTGAACCATCAACAAGGACCTCCATCAACAATGGAAGTCAAGCCAGTGGTCATCATCTGACATTTCACCATGGTAAGAACCCCCTACTTTGGCAACACTTTAACAATGATAGATTATGAAACCTCTTTGTCAGCATACCCTTGAGTACTTAGCTCAAGACCCAATTTTTTGCACCATACTTCTTACAATGCATTCCCCAAGTGAAGCATGCATAGGTCCACATTACAAGGCTATGTACAAGGCACATATTTTCTTAGACCCATGCACTAACACACTTACCCATGATTCATTATGGGTTACAAGTACTTGGCATGATAACTATGAAGCCCACATTTGATAGATCTAGAGGACATCAAGGTTACAACATTAGTACCAATGAAGTAATCCACATTCTAATACTGCTCAAAATCAACATCGAGAAGCTCTTTTGAGAAACTATCAATTTTTGAAAGTGCACAAATACACCATCATGCTAGAATACAAGGAAGAAATACATACAAAGGGACTAAAATTTGGAAAGGCTAGCAATGACACAATGAAGAATAGGACAACACACCCCGCTAAATTTGGAAGAGAAACCCCTCTTGTTGATACATGATTGAAACTACCTCTCAAAGTACTACATGGAACACCTGCTCCAACAAGGGTTTGTAAAGGATGACAGACTTGAGAGGGGGGAGGGGGAATTTTGTCACTCATGCTCAAGCATGAGGCAGGAGAACGCATCAAAGAAGTGGACACCCAAGAAAATGGAGAATGTAGGGACCTCCAAGAAGTGTATGTCAAATTTTTAGAAGAAACCCCTATAAAAACAGTCATTTTGATCACTAAAAACCATTGTAAGTATCACTTATATTTTTGTAGCTTAATTTTTTTCAAGATGAGGATTCCTTAACCTTGAGAGTATTAGAAGTATCTATATACCAATTCTCATTATTTTTAGACTTTGTTTGAGCCCTCAAATAAGCCTTGGAACCTAATTTTTAACTAGGCCAAATACTAGGTCTGGACAAGGCCAAAGCTAGTGAAGAACTATAAAAAGAGCTAGAGAGCTCATTTTTGGGGTTGGCTTGGTAGAGATAGAAGCTTTTGTAATAGATTTCTTTTGTAATCGAAGGCATTCCGTTGTTCCTCTCTTTCTTTTTACCTTTGTTGGGTATGTGTGTATGCATGAATGCTTGTGTGCTTCTCACTCACACACAGAGAAGTTATGCCATGGTGCGGCATACAGAACAGTGGTGCTAAAGCTTTGGAAGTGACATGGATGCCAAAACCATTGAGATGGATGGTCCATTTTGGTTGACCTAGGTTATGGTGTGACACTTGGTTTATGATCTCTAAAGCCTTGGGGTGTAAGGGGACTTGATACCAATATAACAATGCAAAGGTAAGAAGGCTTCAGGTTTCTAAGTATGCATGCTCTTCGAGCAAAAGTGTGTGTTGTGGAGAACATAAATGTATGGAAGATAGTTCACCATATTGCTTAATTATGTAGACACAAAGAAAGGATTGTGCAAAATCAAGTAAACAACATTGGTGAAAGTAGGAGGATATATATTTGGCTATGCAAAATTTGAATCAGTAGAATCAAAGGCACATATCAAAGAAGTTATGAACATGATAGAGGAGAGTCCAAAAAGTATTATAGCGAATAAGAAGGGTGTAAGTATTGCAAAGAATAAGAACAGGCCTATTTTGGTGTAGGTGGATGAAGAGAAGTGAGAAAATGTATGAGTTTAGATATGTTGCACGTATGGCACCACAACAAATAGAGATGGGCATAAGAAAAAGAATACCCCCATCTTCTCTACATCTTAAAAAAAAAAGAGAGAACCAAGAATTTTCTCACCATTTGGGTGCTAATTGAGCTCCAAAATTTGGCACGTGATGATAGTCAACTTGGACTTCATGAGATAGGACATGGGTGGCCCTGGTGTAAATATCTTCTTTTGGTAGAACCCAACATCCAAGGATAGAAAATATGGATGTAAGACTATTTGATTGTCTTGATTTGGCACCCACATAGAAGGGTAAAATGGTTGAAGCATCGTATATATACTAACGAAGAACACTACAACGCCTTTAGAAATAATGGGAAGAACTCCCATAGTTGGGTGTGGGGTTAGAGTAGTCACCAACCTACCCTCTTAGGAAATATTGTACACTTGCATGTGTATGGCGCCATTAATTAATGTATAGCTATGATTCCCATTGCATAATGTAGAAGTGCAATTTTGTTTTGCAAGAGGAAGATGATAAGTAGAACTTTGACACGACAAGAGCTTTATGAGCTCGATCTTCTTCTCCGTCTACTTATAAGAACAGCAAAGCCATGAACTTGGCTCTCATAGCAATGTAGTGCACTCTCTCCTCACACTTGAGAAATGACCTCAAACTCTCCACCCAGACAACTATTGTATGGGTTCTAGGAATAATGGGGACCTCTAGAATCGACTCACGTCCACACATGCATGTGCAATCTCCACCACTGCTTTATCACCTTCCATTGAAGTCTACTAGTGTAAAGTGTATTCACCACTTTAGGGGTCACTAAACTTGCTAACTTCAGACAATTTGATGTAGTTTGTAGCTTGGTTATATCTTTTACATTTTGTATGAATTCACATTCCACTTCAATGAATGATGGTTTGGTGTTGTCTTCTTTTTCCCATCTAGCTTTTTGTGCTTGATCTCAAAGCTTCTAATGTTCGGATTCAAAATCCATGTTTGGAATCCCCACATCATTGACTCCAAGACTTCCAAATTTTGAACATTTTCTTGCGATGGGTTCATAGTTTTTTTTGGAAAGGATCTATGTTTAGTCATGTAATCGTACTAGGAAACTCATCATGCGCACTTCTTCAGTGAATTAAAGTATTTTCTTGCAAATGTCCATTTTATCAATAGGTTGATCCTCTTGACAATTACTTTTGTGACATGGTGTTATCACTAGTTCCTCTTGAAGATGAGCATGATATGCTTCTAAGAGCTGATCGAAATTTCTCCTTTTTATTATTGTAACTTCTTTTCTTGGAGTAAGATGTAGCAATCATTCATCATCCTTCTCTCTTCATGAAGTTAGCTCTTTTGCTTTGGTTCATTGCATTCTCTTGCATTGATCCAACTATTGGAGTTGGCATTCAAGTCGTGCTATCTTCAATTTCCATCTACATTTGGTTTTCCCCTTTCTAAGCTTTTTTGCCCATTTCTTTCTACTAGTAGGAGATTGCATTTCTTCAAGAGGCTATGGATTCTCTAAGAGCTTTCTACATTAACTTGCATTGATTGCACTTGTACTTGAACTTTTTTTACTGCTTTAGGTAACTCTCTCATGCTCACCCCCAAAAGTTGTGTAAAGTGGTTTACAATAAGTGCAGTATTCTCTTTATCCATTTTGCATTTCTCACCAAGGCTAATCATCATGTAAGGAATAAATTCCTTATCTGGATTCTTCTTAAGTAGTCTTCACATTTCTTTTGTTGTTTTGTGTGCTTTTCCTACCCACCAATCCTTGAAGTAGATCTAAAGATTCTTTCTTTAAATTTTCTCTTCATATGTAAGCATGCTTCTGATCTTTTGGAGCCCACTTTGGAGGTGGGAGTGATCTTTGTTAAATTCAAAGTCAAGACTCTAGAGCCTCCGATAAAGTAGATCATCATTGAAAAGTATATCATCATTGGAACCTACTTCACAAGTCTTCTCTATATGAGCTTTAAGTTGTGATTATTGTTAATTCCTAGGTGACAAATTTTCCTTGAATAACTTGATTTGGTCATGAAAGACGTAGATTTACATACACAGATAAGTATAGACATCTTTATGGATGTAACATATCATTCAATTGCTTAGATAATCTATGAAAAACTGAGGAGACACATTTTCTCTTCTTCTTAAGTATGAGTAGGAATAATCATGCTTTTAGCTTTTATGTATGCACTTCATTGAACTTGCACCAAGCCAGGAAATTTTTTAGAAATGACACGAATCACAAAAGGTATTTTTATTTTTATTTATCTTTTCATGATATTCTTATTGCTACTTGTTTCCACTGTACACTCTATATATCCTCATATTTGTAGAGGGCAATTATAATCGATTTTTCTTCACTCGCACACATAAAATATTTTTCGCTAGACCTAAAAGCTGCAAAAGCATCAAAGATGGTAGAAATACAATTGGAAACAAGGTCTTGGTAAGTGTAGCAGAAACCTCGAAAGGACATTACAACACTAAAGGCCACAGCAACAGACATGGCATGTTGCTTCAACCCCACCATAGACATGTTCACGAAGTGGAAGACAGTGCATCAACTAACTAACGAGGAGAAATGCGGCTCAAGCTTAGGGCGCATATCGGCATCTTCAGTTTCGGAAGCACCATCCATCTCTAACTTTTGGTAGACAAGTTACAGACTGCACAAGGATGGGAAATTTTTTCAGGAGGTTTCTTCTTTGGAAGCATTTCCAGAGTTGTAAGGGCTTACTTTCTCCTATATGTATTGTATTTTCCATACTTTATCAAATATGAATATTTTTGCACTGAATCTTGTCAATTTGCTTCGTGCATATCCATTGCATGGGGGCTTTGATTGCCAATGAAGCAAGTTTATGAGCTATTGGAAGTTGTAAACTATCAAGCTGTGGTTCGTATACTGATGATATTGATCGGTTCGAAATCTCTCCTTGGACTTTAACACAATGAATTAGTTAGCGGGAGCATGAAGGTGTATGGGCATGCCTATTGCTTTAGTACTAATATTCGCTTCATCTGAAGAAGGGATTGCAATAGATCATGACCATTGTATATATGTTGTTGTTTTATCCAATGCTTTTCAACCAAAAAAGTGCAAGGGATTAGACACTACCTAGGTCATAATCAAGCCTATGTTAAGACCTTCCCATAGTTTATGTTGAGAGGGGCATTAAGGAAATGGCCTCTAACAATTCCTCGATGCTCAACTCATAAATAGGGAATGGAATTGAAGATGAAGGACACCAGGCTCCTACAAAATCATTCACATGAAAAACGCACAGGGCACTGCTAAGGTAAGGGTGGTCCATGTTGCCTTGTCACACAAATACAATGGCCCTCTTAGGGTGGGGGTGATCCACGTCGCCTTCTTAGTATGCTTAAACACAATCAACACAAAGGTACTCTTAAGGTAGGGGTGACCCACACAGCCCACTTAGTACCATTACATAAATGCTACACAAGTACTCTTAAGGCAGGGGTTGTCCATGTTGTACTCTTAGTACCAACACATAAAACACTAAACACTCACAAGAAAGAGATTCTCAATGACAAAAGAAGCCAAGTGGTTCCACAATGCTCAATGGTTTCGAAATCATAGAAAAGATGGAAGGAAAATGGAAGGAGTAGGAAATGAGAGAAGAAGAGAGGGTGTAGTGGATAGAATAAGCAAAGGTTGAGGGTTATGGAGATGGGAGAATTGGAGAAATGAACTTAATTGAAATAGAAAATATTACAAAGGCATGGGGAACCTACAAATTAGGAGCTTGCATAGCTCTCTCAAAATAGTGACATAGGGTAGACTCCTTCTCTGAACCTTGGAGCACCCACTACACCCACAAAGTGTACCTGCATACAACTTTTCTTGCCCTTGGAGGGCACTCAAGGGGTCCTTTTATAGGCCTTTTGAGGAGATATTTGGGGATGATATTTTGAGATGAATCTTCTAGATATTTTACATTTTTTATGAAATAGGAATTGTTTACAAAGATCTAGAAGATTCTAGACTCAAGAGGGTCTGATATTTGGCCTATTTTACATATTTCTTAGATATTTTGATGTTGTATTACAAAAATATGATATTTTATCCTCAAAATGCATGCTGTTAATATTATGGTTAATCTAAATTGTTAGATCTGCACATGTGTTCTTGGGATGGTCACGGGTCTATAATACAGAAGCCCTTTATGTATTTTCCCTATCCACTTCATTATCTTCTCACAATTACAACAGATTCAACTACCACTTTCTAGCGCATAACAACTTCTAACGATTACCATAACCACATGGGTAGAAACTTCTACTGTTCATTTAATATTATTGTTATACTCTCACTTCACCAATAACGCAATAAGATGTTAACGTAGTACCTTAGTCACTTCAATACTGAACTTTAACAATACAGGCGACACCACAATGTGATAAACTTGTGACAAAATCAGACTTCAGTCGATTGCCCAGACAGAATAGTCCGGCGATGCATATGTCGTTCTGTTCCACTCACTACTCTATTAATCAGAAAAGCGTTACAACATTTTGCACGACACCCTTTCAGTGCGCGTCTTTTCCTAATTACAATTAATCTACTGGATAATATTGTGACGGCCTGACACTCGCACACATGGTGGACTTGAACCTAGTAGGAAAAATTACAAGATTAAGAATCATCAATGATTCTTTGTATGTACATGGTTCTAGCTAATTTAAAGGTGCACGAGATTTTCTGTTTTAAGGATTCTAACATCATTTGCAAAATATGCGGTTTGACCAGGTGTGCATCAGTCTGCACAGAGCTTAAAGCGATAACTTGAGATAGCAAAACTTCATCTTGATTCTACAAAAATGCTTCTTGGAGGTAGAAGTCGTTTGCCAGCGCAGCATCTCAGCGTAATTTCACTTCTTCAATCTCCGCATCGATATGTGATAGGCGCTCTTGCTGGATACCAAGTTTCTTCTCTCGACGTTCTAGCTCTTGGGACTGAAACTACATGGTTTTGAAGAAGTCTTGCCTTTCCTTCTAGATAGCTTCAACGTCTTTCTTAAGTTTGAGGGTCCCACCTATTTCCTCTTTGAGTGACTTGCTTTCCTGGAAGAGTTCTTCAGTGACTTTCTTCAGCTTTTCTTATGCTTGTAAGAATTTCTTGGCCAGCTCTTGACAATTCTGCTCGACGTAATGAATTGACTTTGCGTCATATCTAGAAGGTTACCCAAAGCCTGTAGAGCGTCCTCCTTATCAGTCACTGTTTGTTTAAGTTGACTGATCTCATCATTGCGAGCTGCTATGATGGCATCCTTCTTTGTCAATTGGCCCTATAAAGTTTGGATCTGCTCCTGCAATAGGCTTGCATCGACTTTTGCTGCTAAGACTTCTTCCTGGAGGGGTGCGATATCAGCTTCAAGTAAATCGACCTTTGACTAATACTCCTTACGTAGGGACTAATGGGCATCTTGGAAGTGGTGAGGGAGATGCTTGGAGAGGTGGATAAGGTAATTCCCAATTTGGGCTAATTGAGCAAAGGAGTCAAAGACGATGGAGGTAGATATGGGTCTAGAAAGATTATCCAAAATAGTTGCGAACGAAGAGGGGGGAGACTAATCGGAAGAGGAAGGGAGGGGTTGGGAATGGCAAAGGGCGACCGAATTACGAGGCAAAGGAGGAGGGCTAGACGCTAGAGGCACTTTGGACAGAGAAAGAGGATGAGATGTATCTTTGGGTGAAGAGGGTGGGACAATGGGTGTCACTGGAACAGGCTACACATCTAATTGCACCAGCACTTCCTCGGTTTTTGCTTGCTTCGCAAGTTGCACAACCTCCATGATGGCTTCGGGTGCTTGCTCATGAGAGTGGATCTGTGGCTGAATGACCGTATCGCCAGGATGAACGTCTTCCATTATAGTGTCTGGAATGGCTTGTTCCTTAGGAGATGGTGGAGCAGAGAGGATAGGTGCGGAAGAGGCGGTATCATGCAAATGGACGATTGAGGAAGGCTGAAATTGACTCTGTGAGGGGCTCAGTTTGCGACGCTTCCCCCGAAAGAACTGCAAGAGGTCATCGTTGTCTTCAACCTCCATCACCTACGCAGATTCTTCGTGGAACAAAAGAGCATGCATTAGAGGAGGCTGCTTAGGTTGAATCACCGGAAGAAGGAAGGACAGCAAATGAGGGAGTCTCGTTTGAGGGATGTTGCCCTTCGCAATCTATCGGAAGACCGTTTGACATTCCCGGTGAATTCACCGGAAGAAAAACAAGGCCCAATTAACCGCCTCACGTGCAGCGGCATCGATCATGGAATGAAATAGACGGGAAATACTATAGGTGCATTTTTGGAGGTTGAGTGTAGCCATCAGGAATTGTAGGGTTGAGCACTCCGATTCAGGGTGATAGAGAATAGCAAATTCATTAGAGGACTGATGCGGGAAGAGCTGCTTCATGGTCATGTGTAGGAGGGGCACGTCGACACTACCCTCTTGAGGGAGATGAAATCCCTCGGCGATGATGTTTGGGGTTACGACAATGTGCGGGTTGAGACATGTGAGCAGCCAACAAGTTTCTATCAAGGGAGTGTGGGCTATAGCAGAGATGATATGAGCAAAGAATGGGTGACATTCGACTGAATGCCATGGCAATTCGGCAAACGCTAAGAGCCCGCATGCTCGCAAAAATGGTCTCAATTCTGGAGCGAGACCAACATGGAAAGCATTGATGTTTGTTAAAGCTTCCATGGAAGGCATAAAAACGTGAATGCAAAAGGAAGCAAAGAACACACAGAGCACAAGAACACAATAGCGGAAAAGAGGGTGAAGAACTTGATTAAGTAAAAACGCCGAATAGAAACGCGGGTAGAAAACACAATCATCACCAATTGTTGGGAACATGCATGCATAATGACGACATGCATGCATTAACGAAATCCCAGACGTGTAGTGCGGTGGCTAATCATCGTTATGTAATAAAACGAGAATTTTACGGTCAGACGATCAATCGAAACGCACATAATGGAAAGAGAAGTCAAGAAACAATAGAGACAAAAATTGGATGAATAATAAAAATACCAATACGTAATTAAGATGAGGAAGGCGTGGAAGAATACGGACAAAGTTTCGACCCATTTACGGATTTAGGAAGAAGAGTACCAGTTAAAGTGGATAACCGAAAAGTAGCGGGTCCGACTTGATCCGCAATACGATAAGGACCAAACCACCAAAGTTTGAACTTGCTCGCTAAACGATTAAACTTCGCATTATAGAACAGAACTAATTGTCCTTTGGTAAAAACGGGAGTGCGGAGAAACAGATCATGTGTCTTAGCATGGCGGAGTTGCACTTCTTGCAACATCAAAAAACTTTCCAGGCATTGTTCGTCCAAGGACCGCAACACATCCAACTGGAAAGGAAAGGACTCTTCCCGTAATAGCTTATGATCCAATGCCACCCTTAGGATAGGTACCACTAGCTCCATGTGTGCAATGGCCTCCAACCCATATGCCAATTTGAAAGACGTATTTCCTGTAGCCACTTTGTAAGTAGTACGGTAAGCCCATAGGACCAAAGGAAGGAACTGATCCCAATGCTCCGGACATTCTAGAACTAGTTTCCTTAGAATGTTAAGAAGGGTTTTATTGGTACTTTCAGCAAGTCCATTGGTGTGAGGATAATATGGGGAGCTAAATTTATGAACAATCTTCAGAGTTCGGGTAAGCGCTTGCACTAAGGAATTAACAAAATGTGTGCCTTGATCAGAAACAATCTCTAAGGGAAGACCGAAACGAGGGAAAACATTAGTCATCAAACATTTGACCACCACGGACGCAGTTGCAGACCGTAAAGCACAAGCTTCAGCCCACCGAGTAGCATAGTCCGTACAAGTAAGTATATACCAATGATTAGTAATCGTAGCAGGAGGTGTAATGGGACCAATGAAATCCAAGCCCCACTTTTAATAAGGTTCAAGGGGAGAGATAGGCTGCAGTGGAAAATTATGTCGTTGTAAAGGTTGTCCTGATCGTTGGCAAGCATCACACTATTTAACATAAGCAGCAATATCACGCTGCATAGTGGGCCACCATAAGCCACTGTGTAGAATTTTCTGGTAAGTAAGATCAACCAAAAAATGGCCACCAAAAGGAGTAGAATGGGCCATGTTAATAACCGAAGGAACTTCAGGAGGAGGGATACAATGTAAGAGTGCACCAGATGGATCCATGTAATACAACTGTCCTACAATGATCTGAAACTGTCAACTATACATTGCCAGTTTATGGCGAGCAGACATAGAAGTATTAGTCGGGGAGCTTCCACTCATGAGAAAGATCATAATGGTACCATAATACAAAGATGCCACCAAGAGCTCTTGACAATCATCCTGGACTAAATCAGTCGCATAGATAGCAGGGGTAGTATCATCAATTCCACTCGGAAGTTCACTGGAATCAAGCCGAGATAAGAAATCATCCAACGTATGTGCTCACCCCGGACGATGCACAACTTCATAATCAAATTCTTGCAGCAATAGCACCCATCTGGCTAATCGACGCCCTAAATGTTGCTGGCGGACAAGATATACCAAAGTTGCATGGTCCACATGAAAGGCAAATGGTCGTCCCAGTAAATAATGCCGGAATTTCTTCACCGAATAAACCAAACCCAGGCATTCGCGCTCCGTGACAGAATAATTCCGTTCAGTAGTAGCTAATTGTCGACTAGCATAATAAACAGGGTGGAACCACTTATCCTGATGTTGCATGAGCACACTACCGATTGCACTGTCCGATGCATCCACAAAAACATGGAATGAAAGCTGCTAGTTTGGTGCTTGCAGTATAGGAGCCTGGGTTAAAAGTATTTTCAATCGATCAAAGGCAATTTGGCACTCCTTAATCCACACAAACTGCTGGGGATTATTAGTAATCAACCGATTCAAGGGTATAGCTAAATGTGCGAGCCACCAAAGATATCGTCCATGCTAGCGTATTTGTCCAAGGAATCGCATAACTTCTTTTGGGGTTGTAGCGGCAGGAGCCTTCAACACAGCTTGCACTTTATCTGGGTCCACTTGAATGCCTTGCTGTGAAATAATATGACCAAGCAACTTGCCACAGGAAACTGAAAAGATTGACTTGTTGGGATTTAAGCACAAACGAAACTCTCGACACTTAGAGAAGCAGCACCGTAAGTGATACAGGTGTGCCGATGCATCACAGATAATGAAAAATCATCTAGATACACCTGCATAAAGGTGGTTAGGTAGAGGGAAAAAAATTCCTGCATACAGCGTTGGAAGATACTAGGAGCATTGCAGAGACCAAACCACATTACCATACATGCATATACGCCCGAGTTTGTAATAAATGTAGTTTTTGGTATATCCATTTCAGCCATGCACACCTGATTATAGCCACTATAACCATCCAAAAAGGAATACATTTCTCGTTCGGCAACATCATCGAGCATCATATCCAAAAAGGGGAGTGGGAAGGGATCAAGCACGATCGCCGCATTTAATTTTCGGTAATCCACACAGATATGCAACTACTTGTTTTTCTTTGGGGCAATGACAATAGGCAAAATCCATTCTACATGCTCAATGGGGACGATGAAACCTACTTTCAGCAAACGATCCAATTCAGCTCTCACTTGAGCAGCATAATTGGGGTTCATGCGATAACTGGGTTGTTTGATTGGATGTGCATCCGGCTTTAGCATCACACGATGTTGATAGATGCGAGGGTCCCACCCTTTCATATCTCGATAATCCCACGCAAATACATCTTGAAACTCTGTCAACAACTGTAGTAGATCATTTTGCAAAGTTTTTGGTAACTGAGCCTTAACCTTGATCGGTCGCGGTGTACCCCCATTTCCTAAATTGCAGGAGATGAGCTGATCTTCCGGTACATAAAACTGTCGAGGCATGGATATATCCTTAGGTGTCTGGAATAATTGGTGTAAATTTTGAGCATTCAAAACTTGATTCGGCACTAATCCACTTCTTCGGCAATCAGAACCACCATACAAACGACTAGATTCCAATTATCTGCAACTGCTTGTAAGTCGACTGTACCCAGGGCTAGGAGATCCTGGTTAGCATTGAGAAAAGTTTTTTTTCATCATCTGAAGTCCATCCAACATATGCACAACTTCGGCTACATAAGATCGAGCCTGAAGGTCGCAAGGCTTCATCTCGTCCAAGGGTACTACATATTTCCGATGATTACTTTTGAAAGTAAGTTCGTGTGCAAACCAGTCCTGCATCACTTTGGCTTGTTTCAGCTAGGGCCTCTCGAACAGTAATCTAGACTTGAATCAAGTAATTCTCGAACAACAAAAGTCACTTTGAACACCGCTCCCTGAAGAGTAATGGGTATATCACACACCAAACCCACTATATGGACCCTAGATTGATCCGCCATTCTTACAAAAAACTGAACAACTTCGATCTGAGTCCATTCTAGCCATTTACAAACTGCAGCTGTAGCAATATTCACACCAAAGCCTCCGTCAATTAACACTTGAGTAATTTTGTGGTTTTTATACCATACCATAATTAAAGGAACAGCATGATCCACCATAAAATCAATTTCTGGGCTGATAGTTGTCGCTGCAGGTGTACACGATGATCTTGGACCAATTTGTTGCTAGAATTGTTGGCATACACCCGGAACCAAGCCTAACAGTTGTCCCAACGGTATTGTAATAGATGCCTACGATAGAACATTCCACACAGAGTCAAAATTCGATGTACCCGATACTGAATTCGGTGGACTCTCCAATGACACTTTCACCGGACTCAGTTCTTCTGGTGGTAAATTCGGTAATGTCTGCTGTACCACAAGTACTCGATCGGGGAAAACAGTTGGTTCTTCACTGGCCTACGTACTAGCTTTAGTAAAAACTCTCTGTTCTTCTCGAATGGCAGGCGCAAAGATCTCAACAGCTGGTTGTAATTTCTTACCAGACCGTGTTTGAATTGCTGCCGGTTGAAGGAGATTTTGGATTGCAAAAGTTCTAGATGTCACTAATGTTGGTGTAGGGCAATCAGCAATTAAAGTTTTGATGAAGTTTTGAAGTCAAGGACTGAAGAAAAGATCAAGTTATGAAGCATGGAGAAAGTATATGATCAGAGAATGAAGATATGTATGCATTCATTAATTCAAAGATAGATCACTTATACTTTTGTATGGTTATGAGATTGTACATATTTGCCTATATATACAAATAAAAATATCGGGGCAAATATGAGAGAGCATGTGAATAGAGAAATTAGATGTTGTATGAGTCATTAGAAACTTTAGAAGTGAGTAAGATCTCTCTCATCACTCAGATGTAAAGTTTTTCAAAAATGAAGAAAAATTGCGCCCGATATTTCTGAGAGTTCTCCTTCTGTGTTGTATCTTTTGTGAAATGCTTTTGCACAAGTCTAATTCTATAGTTGATTGATCTCTGTACAAATTTTCAGCTTCTAATTGTGATCAGAATGAGAGAATTGAGTGTAGGAACATTTACATGTGTAAATGTAAGAAGAGAAGTTGCAAGAGGTGCAAAATTCAATGCTAATGTTTTGGTCAGTTCTCCTTCCACAGTGTAAAGTTTTGAGCAAGCAAGCACTCATTCTTTAAGTTGGAAGGTAAGCTACCTATGGCTAAAAGCATTTGATTAAACGGGTTCTTTCTAGTTTGAGAGAACCAAGCTTAAGAAGTTACAGGTGTCAAAGTCGACTGTAAAGAACTATAGTTTTAGACATAGATGACTTGTTAAGATCATTTCTCAAGTTCTAATGAATCTTTTGGAATGATTTAACTTGCAGGAGGTGTGCACACTATAGGCGACACCTTGTACAAAGTTTTGTCAAAACAATTACACATTTGATCAGTCAATGAGTGAGTTATGTGCAGCAGACTTTCTGTGTAGTCATGTTCTTCACAATTTGTTCAAAATTTTGATAATTGATCATTTATCCTCTAAATTGGTAAAGGTTTTGAGTTACTCTTGATATAGAGGTGCTCTAATTTCAAGAGTAGCTTGTTCTTTTGGAGATTGACACTCTCCATCAGTGGTATCAGAGTAGGAAGCATCAAAATTGAAGAAAGGAGGATCCCGACCGCTGTAGTTATAAAGAATTCAACATTTGAAGATACAAAAGGTGAAAGCTTGAAAACAAAGCTTGAAAAGGAGGCTAGAAGATATCAATAAAGACAAAAGGAACTTCATTCGAAGCAAAGGTAACCTTATTCCTTATAAAGCTTGAAGGATTTAATACATAGGTGAAGAAAGGATGGGAGATTCTCTTTAGATAGAGAAACTGGATAGAGAGAACTATCCAGCACGGTCAATGAGGATGGAAGCTCATCTTATGAGCAAAGACTTGATAGGTTATATTACAGGTGAAGAAGAAAAGCCTCAGTTCAGAGATCCTAGTGTTCCAACTAGGGATGAATTGTCAGAATTGAAGACTTGGATGAAGAGAGATGCTCAAGCTAGGAGTATAATCTACATGGGAGTAAATGACTACTTGCTACCTCATATTAGAGGTCTTGAAAGTGCAAGTGATATATGGAATGCTTTGGAGGAGCATTTCCAAAACACCACAAAGTCAAGGAAGGCATCCTTGTGGGCAGAATTTACCACATTCAAGAAGAAGGCCTCTCAATCCATCTCAGATTATGTAACAAGGATGAAGAACATTGTAGATGCATTAGGAGCAGTTGATGAAGATATTGAGGAGGATAAACTGGTAAGGCAAATCCTCACAGGTTTGAGAGGTGATGACAAATGGAAGCCATTCATTTTGTTTACTGAATTATCACTAGATCATTTTACTCCTAACTTAAATCAGTTGCTAGGACACATGCTAACCTTTGAGCAGGATGTCAAAGGTGAAGGTGATAAAAGTGCAGGTCAAGCAATGTATTCAAAGGATAAGAAGAAGAATAGCAGAGGGAAGCAACAATCAAATGAAGATGAAGGAACGACTAGCCACGCTAACTTCCTAAGAGGAAGAGGAGGTGGCAAAGGTAGAGGAAGAGGCAGGAGTAATAAAGATGGAGTCAAAGTTTGTTGGATTTGTGGTAAGACAAATCACTTAGCTCATGATTGTTGGCATAACACTGAGAATAATGGTGGATATAATCATAACTTTAATTCAAGAGGAAGAGGTGGTAGAAATCAAAGAGGTAATTTCAGAGGTAGAGGTAGTAGAGGTTATTTTGGAAGAAATGTAGGTAGAGGATTCCAAAGTCAACAATACAACAATACCTACTACAATTATGCTTCAGATCAGAAGGAGGATTCAACACTGATAATGAATGCAACTTGTGAAAGGCAAAGTGAAGACCAAAGAGTCTTCTACATTGACTTAGGGTGTAGCAATCACCTGTGTGGCAACATAGATTTGATGACTTATTTGGAGAATAAGGTAACTAATCATGTAGTTCAAACAGGTGACAATACAAAGCACAATGTGAAGTCAATTGGATTAGTGAAGGCCAAGGATGGTAGTACTCTCTTGAGTAAGGTTTTGTATGTTCCTACAATTCCCAAGAATCTGATAAGTGTAGGACAAATTATTGAAAAAGGTTATGAATTTAGGTTCACTAATGAAGGAGTTTTTGTGGAAGACCCTAGAAATGGGTATAAACAAATTGTTTCAGGGAAGAAAGAAGGAAGATTGTTCACATTGAAGATTCAAGGTAACATTGGTCATGTCTTGTTCACCTATGGGGGACATAAGATCCCTGAATTAGATCTTTGGCACAAAAGGCTTGGACATTTCAATGAAAGAGGTATTAAAGGTATGGTTAACAATGGTTCAGTGCTTGGATTGCCTAATGTTGCAGGTCAACATTGGATAGATAGATGGATGCTCCAAGAGATTGAGTAGGTACTACTAAACGTGCTTTGTACCAGCCCTCTTTTGCTTCAGATTTGATAAGTAGACCTTCTTAGCTTTCCAATAACACCAAAAAATGGCCTATGTGCTTTGGAAGTGATGTGTGTAATGATTGAACCAAAACAGATAACTTTGAAGTTCACAAACTCAAGAAAACCTTCTATTTTAGTCTTGACACCTGCTAACTGTTTTGCTTAGTGTGACCAGTACAGTAGAAATTGATAAAATTCCTTCTAGGGGTACTTAATTAGCTTAGCAAGCTACCATTTTCAAGTGGAATGATGTAAAAAGATAAACTATGCTAAGAGAAATCAATTTAGCAAGTTTAGTTATACCCCCGACTTTTTAGGACTGTAGCAGAAATTGACCAGAGTTCACCTCGACGCAGATTTCTCTGAAATTACTGAATATAATCACTTCCAACTTTGCAAGAATGTAGATGACTTTGAGCTGAATCTAACAAGATTTGAATCACTTGATTTGGTGGAGAATTGACCGAGATATGCCCTTGACAAGTTGGCAGACTTTTGAGTAGACTAACAGAGAACTTAGAGATTAATGATGTAAATGTATCTATTAATTAACAATTGTATACAATCCCATTGGCATGAATGACATTGCCTAATGGTGTAGAGAGGTGTAGGCTATGGTATAGTCCTCACACACACTCAAACGCAATAGAATGAGACTCGGGAAAAATGATCTCTCACCGCGACTTTTCAAGTTCACTTTTTATATGTGATGAGCAAAGATTTGAATTCAAATTAAAATTTTGGCTCCCTATTATCAAGGTCCTAAATGCTTGGAGATATTCCTTCAATCAAATGAGCCACTTTTTCCACGACTCACTTTGGTAGGTGATTACAAAAGATTCTAAGTCAATTTGACTTTAACAATGAGGTAAAGTGGTAATTAACCACTAGCATATGTTCCTATGCTTCTTCATGTATGTGTAGGCTTTAATGCATCCTTTGAGCCAAATGTGTGGGCTTGCAAATTACACCAACAGCTCCCCCTCAAGCCAAACATTTTGGCTTAAGTCTTCATCTTTAATCTTCAAGTATATCCTGCAATCCAATCATGGATTCGAACCTGCAAAGTTTTGTTCCATCCAAAGCTTTAGTCAACAAATCTGCACATTGCATGTTGGTTGATACATAGGTAAGTTGACTCTCCTTGCTTATCAACTTCTCTCTCACATAATGGTAATGAACCTCTATGTGTTTAGTCCTAGCATGATAGATAGGATTAGCTGCAAGGTGAAGAGAACTTGTATTATCTTCAAAGATAATTGGTGACCTAGTATATAAGCCCAATTCTGTATACAAAAGCTTAATCCAAATTGCTTCTTCTGTGGCATTAGCTAGTCCTCTATACTCTACTTCTGTGGAAGACCAAGCAACCGTAGGTTGCTTCTTTGAAGACCATGAAATTGGTTTGTCACCTGCAAAAGAAATATATCCAGAAGTGCTTCTCCTATCATCCTTGCATCCTGCCCAATCTGCATTTGAATAAACTTTTATATCAATATCTGAAGTGTAAGGGAAATACAAACCATGGTTCTGTGTACCCTTGAGATACTTCAAGATTCTCTTGGCAGCCTCTAAGTGAGGTATCCTTGGCTTGTGCATAAATTGACTTAGCACACTTACTCCATATGCAATATCAATTCTTGTAAGAGTAGCATAGTTCAAGCTACCCACCATACTTTGATAACCTGTAATGTCTTTGACTTCATCACCTTCATGGGCACTTAGCTTTAGGTTCACCTCCATTGGAGTGCTTGCTACTTTAGCATCGTGCAAGTAAAACTTCTTCAACATATCTTGTACATACTTTTTTTGAGTAATGTATATCCCTGAATGAGTGTAAACTAATTCAAGCCCTAGAAAATACTTCAATAAACCAAGATCATTGATCTTGAACTCCTTCATCATCTGGCTTTTGATATACCTGATTCCATTAACATCATTACCTGTAATGATGATGCCATCAACATACACACAGAGATAGATTACCTCTGAATTACTTCTCTTAATGAACAGAGAAGTGTCAGCCTTGCTCATGACAAAACCTTGGTCTTGAAGGTATGTGGTTAACCTGTAATTCCATGCCCTAGGTGCCTGCTTGAATCCATATAAAGCCTTCTTTAATTTGCAAACATAAGTTACCTTCTTAGGGTCCTCATAGCCAGGAGGTTGTGACATATAAACTTCTTCTGAAATCCATCCATTCAAGAAAGCATTCTTGACATCCAATTGGTACATGTTCCAATTCTTTGTTGCAGCCACACTTACCAACACTCTGATTGTTGGCATCTTGGCCACAGGAGAAAATGTCTCTTCTTAGTCAATGCCTTGGGTTTGTGCAAAACCCTTGGCTACCAATCTGGCTTTGTACCTATTAATTGTTCCATCAAAATTTCTTTTCAACTTATAGATCCATCTGGATCCTATTACCTTCATAGAAACCTTCTTGGGTACTAACTCCCATGTGTCACTCTCCTTGAGTGCTTCAATCTCCTCATCCATAGCTTCTTTCCATTCTAATTTGGTTATTGCTTCTTCATATGAACCTGGTTCTTCATTTGACAAATCTTTGGCAAGATAAATTGAATGTTTAGTAACAAGAGATGTATCATACCCATATCTGATAGGTTTCTTGCTTTCTCTTTGAGATCTTCTGATTGATTGAGTTGATGATTCAGGTATGTCTTCAAGCTTCTTCATCTTCATTTTGCCCTTGGACTTCCATGCTTTGAATTCTTCAAGGTTGATAGTGTCTTCATCATCTGAACTTGAGGCTTCATTCTGAGTAGGTTCCTCCTTTGCAAGTTTTGGAAATTCCTCTTCTAAATCATAGGGTAGTTTGACCTTCCTGCATTCATTCTCATACCAAGAATCATTTTCATCAAAGATCACATGTCTGCTTATCATAAATCCCTTATTGGTAGGATTATAAAACCTGTAACCTTTTTTATTTAAATCATACCCAATGAAAATACATTTTTCAGCCTTTGGGTGTATCTTACCTCTTATCTGGGAAGGAATGTGCACATATGCTACACATCCAAATATTTTGCAGTGATCTAATGATGGTCTCTTACCATGCCATGCTTCATAGGGTGTCATACCATCAAGTGACTTAGATGGTAACCTATTTATGAGGTAAGTGGCAGTAGAAACACTCTCTGCCCATAGATAGTTAGGTCACTTCTTCTCATTAAGCATAGATCTAGTTGTCTCAACAATTAACCTATTTCTTCTCTCAGCTACCCCATTCTATTCAGGAGAATACCTTGTGGTTATCTCTCTTTTGATGCCTCTGTCCTGCAAGAAATCTTCAAATTCATTGGAGAAGTACTCACCTCCTCCATCTGACCTTAGCCTCTTCAAATTCCTTCCTGTCCGGTTTTCAACTAATGCAAGATATTTCTTAAAACATTTAAATACCTCATTGTTGTGCTCCATGCAGTATAATACAGTCCATCTGCTATAATCATCAATGAAAGACACATAGTACCTTGATCATGAGACTAAGGGGTCTTTGCTAGGTCCCCAAACATCTGTGTGTACAAGCTCTAGGTAGACTTCATGCATATATCCTTTCTTGGAGAAGGGTAACCTGTGAGACTTACCAAATTGACAAGCACCACACTTGTAAATCATATGTTGCTTGGATACATTAGGTATCCCAAGCACACATTGGTCCCTGCACATTTGTTTCAAGGTTCTTTCTCCTATGTGCCCGAACCTTTTGTCCCAAATCTCAAGCTCTGAAAGTGTTTGATCTTTATAACTGTATAGTGCAATATTCTTTGTATCTTCCAACTCAAAAGTGAATAGTCTACCTGATTTTTCTCCTTTAGCAATCCTCTTGAACCCATGTCTTGGGTCCTCCACATATGCTCCATATTGATTGAATTTGACCTGCAAACCTTTCTCTACAATCTGACCAACACTCATCAAATTTTTGGTAATGGTTAGTACATAGAGTACCCTGCTCAACAAATTCTGATTACCATCACAAGTCTTAACATTTCCAACTTTAACTACTGAATGCTTTGTATCATCACCTGTTTGGACTTGATGTTTACCTTTTGGTTCCTCAAGATCAGAGAGTAGTGCCACATTGCCAGCCACATGATTTGAGCACCCTGAATCAATGTAGAATAGGTGGTCATCATTTGTACCTGACTTTGAAGTCATGTTCATGATCAGAAGAGAGTCATCATGCTCCTCTGTGTAGTTGTTGTAGTCCTTTCTGGTTTTGAATCCTCCTTGGTAGTTTCCATTGTAATTGTTGTTGTAATTGTTGTTGTGGCCTTGGTGATGGTTGAACCTTCCTCTTGACTGTGAGTATCCACCTCTTTGGTAGCCTCTTCCTCTCTGATTTTTGTAATTCCTGAAACACTCATCTTTAGTATGATTTGATAAACCACAAATGTTACATGGTGATGAGTTATAGGGTCTCCCTTTACCTTGCTTACCTCCTCTGCCCCTTCCCCTTGAAGATCTACCTCTCCCTGCATAGTTGGCTTGGGAGGTAGAGCCTTCATCTTCCATCTTCTTGCTCTTGCCTTTATCCTTAGACTTCTTATCAATGTATAGGGCAGAAGAGTTATTACCTTTGGATGTATCTCCATTTTTTGTGAGCTTTGCTTCATGTGTAAATAGTTGTCCCATGAGAGTTGTAAGATCTGGAGTGTGCATGTCCATGTAGAGATCCATTGCAGTGGTGAAGCTTTCCCATTTGTCATCAGCCTTGATTCCATTGATCACTTGCCTTACAATTTGTTCTTCTTCAATCTCTTCTCCTATGCTTGCTAACTGATCTGCAACATCTTTGATCTTGGTCACAAATTCTGAAACAGCTTGCTTAGGTTGCTTCCTTAGTGTTGTGAATTCAATCCACAACTGATTTTTCCTAGCCCTTGTATTGGAGGAAAAATATGATGACAAGGTTTCCCAAGTTTCTTGGGATGTCTTACAATTCCTGATATGTGGCAAAAGAAAGTCAGAGATAGAGTTGAGTAAATATGACCTTGCCAATGCATCCTTAGCACACCATGTGTTGAGCTTTTCTTGTTCTTCCTTGGTTGGTAATCCTCTTGCTTTGAATGAGGGCAATTCCTCATCTCTTGAGATGTATCCATAGAGACTCCTTCCTTGTAAGTAGGTCTTCATCCTTAGAGACCAAGCTTGATAGTTGTTCCTATCCAATTTATCAATAAATGAAGGAAAACCATCTCCCATTTTACCTCTATTGCTCTGATACCACTGTTGGGATAGATGGATGGATGCTCCAAGAGACTGAGTAGGTACTGCTAAACCTGCTTTGTACCAGCCTTCTTTTGCTTCAGAGTTGATAAGTAGACCTTCTTAGCTTTCCAATAACACCAAAAAATGGCCTATGTGCTTTGGAAGTGATGTGTGTAATGATTGAACCAAAACAGATAACTTTGAAGTTCACAAACTCAAGAAAACCTTCTATTTTAGTCTTGACACCTGCTGACTGTTTTGCTCAGTGTGACTTGTATAGTAGAAATTGATAAAATTCCTTCTAGTGGTATTTATTTAGCTTAGTAAGCTACCATTTGCAAGTGGAATGATGTAAAAAGATAAACTATGCTAAGAGAAATCAATTTAGCAAGTTTAGTTATACCCCCGACTTTTTAGGATTGTAGCAAAAATTGACCAGAGTTCACCTCGACGCAGATTTCTCTGAAATGGCTGAATAGAATCACTTCAAACTCAGATAGCATGTAGATCACGTTGAGATGAATCTAACAAGCTTTGAATCACTTGATTTGGTGGAGAATTGACCGAGATATGCCCTTGCCAAGTTGACAGACTTTTGCATAGACTAACAGAGAACTCAGAGATTAATGATGTAAATGTATCTATTAATTAACAATTGTATACAATCCCATTGGCATGAATGACATTGCCTAATGGTGTAGAGAGGTGTAGGCTATGGTATAGTCCTCACACACACTCAAACTTAGTAGAATGAGACTCGGGAAAAATGATCTTTCACCGAGACTTTTCAAGTTCACTTTTTATATGTGATGAGTAAAGATTTGAATTCAAATTCAAATTTTGGCTCCCTATGATCAAGCTCCTAAATGCTTGGAGATATTCCTTCAATCAAATGAGCTACTTTTTCCACGACTCACTTTGGTAGGTGATTACAAAAGATTCTAAGTCAATTTGACATTTACAATGAGGTAAAGTGGTAATTAACCACTAGCATATGTTCCTATGCTTCTTCATGTATGTGTAGGCTTTAATGCATCCTTTGAGCCAAATGTGTAGGCTTGCAAATTACACCAACAAACATATGACATACAGATGTGAGGCATGTCAATTAGGTAAGGCTCATAAGCAATCTTATTCCAAGCATGGTTTTATGTATTCAGAGAAGCTTGAGTTGTTACACACAGATGCGTGGGGACCATCAAAGGATTTCAGTATCAATGGTTCAAGGTATTATGTGATTTATGTTGATGATGCTACCAGATGGATCACTAACTATGTGATCAAAGATAAGTCAGAGGTATTCAATACATTCAAACATTATCATGTGTATGTAGAGAGAATTATAGGTCAAAAGTTGAAGAGACTAAGGTCAGATGGAGGAGGAGAGTATTTTTCTAATGAGTTCAATGATTACTTGTGGAATGCAGGTATAAAAAGGGAAATTACTTGCAGGTACTCTCCTCAACAAAATGGTGTAGCAGAAAGGAGGAATGGAACTCTTGTTGAGTATGCAAGATCCATGATGAAGGAGGAAAATTGCCCAAATTACTTGTGGGTTGAGGCTGTAAATACAGCCACATATTTGGTCGATAGATTACCATGTAAAGCTTTGCAGGGTATGACACCATATGAGGCATGGTGGGGTAAGAGACCTACCCTAGACCATTGCAAAGTATTTGGATGTTTGGCATATGCATATGTGCCATCTCAATTAAGGCACAAATTGGAACCTAAAGCTAAAAAGTATGTGTTCATTGGATATGATGATAAGCAGATGGGATAAAGGTTGTGGAGTCCATCCACAAAACAATTATTTGTATCAAAGGATGTTACATTTGATGAGCAAGGTACTTGGTATGCAGGTACAATCAATATGTATGTAGGTGATGAAGAAGTTGTGAATCAAAAGAAAGGTAAATCAAAGGTTCAGATATTTGATGAAGAGGAGAACAATGAAGTATAGGTTGAAGTTGAAGAAGTTCCAAGGTTTGATCCAGAATGTGATGAACCAGAAACCTCAAGGAGTGGAGAACTCAGAAGGTCATCAAGACACAAATGGCAACCTACAAGGTATAGCTATGACACTTCTTTTTTGGCTACCAAAGATTATGCTTATATGATAAAGGCAGATGAAGACCCTTCTACATATGAAGAGGCAAAAGGTAAGGAAAATTGGGAGAAAGCTATGCAGGAAGAGTATGATGCATTGATGGAGAATCAGACATGGGATTTGGTTCCTAAACCAAATAGTCAGAAGATCATTGCATGCAAATGGGTCTACAAGACAAAGAGGTTTGCAGATGGAAGTGTGTCTAGATATAAAGCTAGACTTGTTGTGAAAGGTTTTGCTCAGACATATGGTATAGCTTATGATGAGACCTATAGTCCTGTGGCAAAGATGACAACTATCAGGACACTCATAGCTGTTGCTGCATGTAAAGGTTGGAAATTATGCCAATTAGATGTGAAGAATGCTTTTCTAAATGGTTACATTTCAGATGATGTTTTCATGGAGCAACCACAAGGATTCAGAGATGAAAGGTATTCAGATCATGTATGTAAGCTCAAGAGAGCTTTGTATGGTTTGAAGCACGCCCCAAGGGCATGGAATTATAGACTTGTGAAGTTCTTGAAGGAACTTGGTTTTCAAGTATTTAAAGCAGATAGTAGCTTGCTTGTTAAAGCAAGTGATGATGGGTTCATTTACATGTGCATATATGTTGATGATATAATTCTTACAAGTACAGATGAGAAAGGCATTCAAAGCCTAAAGAAGCAAATGGAGAAAGAGTTCAAGATTAGTGACCTGGGAGACTTGTCATATTCCTTGGGCATGGAGATCTCATACACTCAACATGGAGTGTATGTAACTCAAGAAAGGTATTTGAAAAACTTGTTGGTCAAGTTTAAAATGGATGATTGCAGGGTAGCACCTACTCCAATGGAGGTGAATCACAAACTGACCAGATATGGAGGAGAAGAGTTCAAGGACATGAAGCTATATCAAAGTTTGGTTGGTAGTCTGATCTATGCTACATTAACTAGGCCTGATTTGTCATATGCAGTTGGAGTATTGTCTCAATTCATGCATTGTCCTAGGAAAGAACATTGGGTTGCAGGACAAAGAGTGTTGAGGTACATTAAGGGTACACTCAAAGAAGGTTTGTATTATGGTTTTACATCAGATACAAACATCAAGATTTATAGTGATACAGATTTGGCAGGTAATCTTGATGATAGGAGATCAACATATGGATACTTGTGTTATGTGGGAGATAAGTTAATTTCTTGGTGTTCTAAGAAGTAACACACAGTTGCTTTATCATCCACAGAGGCTTAGTACAAAGGAATGGTTGAAGCTGCAAAGGAAGTGATATGGCTTAAGAATCTTATGAAGAGTTTTGACATCATTCAGAGTATACCCACTATTCATGGAGATAACATGAGTTCATTGTATTTAGCTGCTAATCCTATTTTTCATGCCAGGACTAAACATATTGACATTCAGTATCACTTTCTAAGAGAGAAGGTGATGGATAAGGACATTGAAGTAATACATACTTCAACAAAAGATCAGATAGTTGATATGCTAACAAAGAGCTTGGATGGACCAAGCTACAGAGATTCAAAGACATGGCAGGTATAAAAAAGTTAGAGAAAACCTCAATTGATGATTGAGGGGGAGTTGTTGGTGCAGGGCAATCAACAATTGAAGTTTTGATGAAGTTTTGAAGTCAAGGACTGAAGAAAAAATCAAGTTATGAAGCATGGAGAAATAATATGATGAGAGAATGAAGATATGTATACATATGTACATTAATTCAAAGATAGATCACTTATACTTTTGTATGGTTATGAGATTGTACATATTTGCCTATATATACAAGTAAAAATGTCGGGGCAAATATGAGAGAGCATGTGAATAGAGAAATTAGATGTTGTATGAGTCATTAGACACTTTAGAAGTGAGTAAGATCTCTCTCATCACTCAGATGTAAAATTTTTCAGAAATGAAGAAAAGTTGCACCCGATATTTCTGAGAGTTCTCCTTCTGTGTTGTATCTTTTGTGAAATGCTTTTTGTACAAGTCTAAGTCTATAGTTGATTGACCTCTGTACAAATTTTTAGCTTCTAATTGTGATCAAACTGAGAGAATTGAGTGTAGGAACATTTACATGTGTAAATGTAAGA